>CM054063.1:69835076-70435076 GCA_028641055.1 Alopecurus myosuroides
ATGTGTTTCATCTCTCTCTCTCTCCCATGGTGTGATCTTTATGTGATCATGAGCTTTGTAATCTAGTTGAATAAGTAGATATTACTCTTCATCTATTGTGCTACTCAAGTGGTTTTGTTATGAGATCTCCGTAGACACTTTGATCACGGTGTAAAGGTGACAGTGTGTGCACCGTGTGTATGATTTACATATTTTGTGTTGGATGACCCTATTAAATTGTGGTGTTTGTATGGAACCATCTAGGGCTCATAGTGACAGTGTGAGGTTACCTAGATGGGGAATGCAACTCTAAGGAGTGCTTTTTGTATCCCTACCCAATGATTGGTGTTTGTTATCCGACCGGAGAGTGGTTCGGAGTAGCATAGTGAAGAGATCATATTTATGCATTCAATTATGTTATTATTGTTGAGAGTGTCCACTACTGAAAGTATGATCCCTAGGCCTTGTTTCTAAGCATTAAAACACCATTTACAATCAGTTTTGCTATATGTTTGCTTGCTGCCATTTTTATTTCATATTTCTATTATAACTTATAATCATCCATATTACTTGTATTTCACTATCTCTTTGCCGAACTAGTGCACTTATACAACTGACAATTGTATTAGGTGTGTTGGAGACACAAGAGAATTCTTGTATCGTAATTGCATGGTTGCTTGAGAGGGATATCTTTGACCTATACCTCCCTGAGCTCGATAAACCTTGGTGATCCAATTAAGGGAAACTTGCTGATGTTGTACAAACCTCTGCACTTGGAGGCCCAGCACTTTCTACAAGAATAGAAGCATGCGTAGACATCACCCCCTTCAGAGGGACGGGGGAGAGGCTGTGAAGAAAGATAATGAAAAACTCGGCAAAATTATCGTATGCAAAATAGAAAACATAGTAAATACCTGGAGGTAGCGACGGACACACCGTCAAGGTTAATAGCTTCCGAGGTGGAAACAGCCTGCTTGTGTTTCCTCCCTTTGGTTGTAGCAAACCTGGATTTCAGGATTGCCTCTTCTTCAACAGACACGAGCTGGTCTTCTGACGGAGTCATGAGCTACAAAATCAAGAAAAAATGTTATATCTTTTCGTACGAGCGTGTTTTCTCAATAAAAAGACAGAAGTCAAAAAATTACATGGGGATGGGGATTTTAAGCGGTGTACATGGGCTGGCTCTCTATGTACTGGGGGCGGGTTGAAACCAAGTGGTTCACCCGTTTGTGGAAAGTTTTGTCCGACATAACGGACTTAGTTACCCGCATAGTGTCCTCTGGACCTTCATAGGAGCAGAGAAGCTGGCCGGTGTGGTATGAAAGTGGATGGATCCTCCTTTCCATCCAACGGTGTCCATCCCCGTGAGAGGAGGAGAGGACACAACGAGCTTGGAACTCCGTCTCTTGATCCTCGAGATATCTGGCGGCAATTCCCGGATGGCGTCAAGTGCCCACTTATCCCTGGGAGAGACGATGGAGTTTTCAAAGGGCGGAATCCCTATATCCTTTCCAGGATAAGGGAAATCCGGATACTAGAAGAAAAAACCCGTCCAATGTTTGACAGATTCTGAAGTATTGATCTTCGGAAACCATTCCTCTCTGACGCAGCGCAGATTGAATGTTATAGTTCCGCAGACAGGAGGAAGGCCGTCAGAGCTGTTTTGCTTCACGTAGAAGCAGTACTAGAAGAAGTCTAACCTAGGCTCTATTCCTAGGTATCCTTCGAAGAGGGCTTGAAATCCGGAAAGATAAAGAATGGAATTGGGAGAAAGGTTGTGTGGCTGAATGCCGTAGTGGTTTAGAACTTGGATAAAAAGAACGAAAGGCGGAAATCCCATACCTCGAAGAACGTGTGATGCAAGAACGACTCTTTCTCCGGCCTGCTTAGGTTCTTCATCCTCCTCCTCAAGCCACCATTTGTTCTCCGCCACTAATTCGTCCTTCTGCAAACTCCAGAGAAGGATTGAGGTGATGGAGCACAGGATCTAGTTGCCGGCTTCGGCTCCTCCTGCTTCTTCCTCCTCAGCTCCAGTGGCCCCCTCACCTTCTCCATCTTCTCCTACGCGGGAGTTTTCTTCGCCTCCTCCCTACGTCGTGAGAGGTTGCAGAGGGGAAGATGGAAGGGGAATGGAAGAGCCGGCGGGGATGTTGATGTTGTCCCCCGCCGGTAAGCTTGCTGCAGGTTCGTTGGTAGCCATGGAAGCAACGGGAGAAGCGGTGGAGGAACTCGCCATCGTGAGTGGAGTATCCACGACGGTGGGAGTTGGCGCGACAGAAAGATCCGCGGTTGTGTGCGCGTATCCAGTGGGCGTAGAAGCGCGGGGGCTTTCTCCGGCCATGGAGTTGCAGAAGGCCGAAGTAAAGGAGAAGTGGCTGCTGATGGTGAGCGCTTGATACGTCTCCAACGTATCTATAATTTCTGATGCTCCATGATCATATTTTTCCAATTGCTACTTGTTTTCTCCCTTATTTATAGCATTTTTATACATTTTCCGGGACTAACCTATCAACAAGATGCCAAGTGCCAGTTCCCTGTTTTCTGCTGTTTTTGGTTTCAGAAAAGTTGTTCTGGAAACATTCTCAGAATTGGACCCCACAAAGCCCGAAGTTCCTATTTTCCCCGGAAGCATCGAGAACACCGAAGAGGAATCGAAGACGGGCAACAGGGGGGTCACACCATAGGGTGGCGCGGGTCCCCCTGGCCGCGCCAACTATAGGTGTGGGGCCCTTGGAGCTCCACCGCCTTTGACCTTTCTCCTATTTAATCCCCCCGAATGGAAAACCCTAAGCACCTGATCAAAAATCACCGAGAAGTTCCGCAGCCGTCGTCACCGTCAACCCTAGACCAGGGGGTTCTGAAGCTGTTTCCGGCACCCTGCCGGAGAGGAGATCATCACTCGAGGCTTCTACATCACCATGCGTGCCTCCGGAGTGATGCGTGAGTAGTTCATCCCTGGACTACGGGTTCGTAGCTGTAGCTAGATGGTTGTCTTCTCCTCATATGCCTCCATGTTTAGATCTCGTGAGCTTCCTATCATGATCAAGATTGATCTTATGTAATTCTATATGCTGTGTTTGCTGGGATCCGATGAATATTGAACTTATGCCAAGTTGATTATAGTCTTTATTTGCATATGCTATTTGTGATCTTGCATGATTTCCGTTGCTAGTGGTTGCTCTGGCCAAGTAGTTGCTAGTGACTCCAAGAGGGAGTATTTATGCTCGATAGTGGGTTCATTCCTCCTCACCACCTTGCTCGAGTGACAGAAACGTGAAGGGGGATGTGTTGTTGCCATTAGGAAGAAAACAACGGTGAGAGTGCCCGCGTCCATAATCATTGCTTACATTACACACTTTGTTTAATGCAATTATCTGTTGCTTGCAACTTAATACCTAAGAGGGTTCGGATGATAACCTGAGGGTGGATAAGTCATAGATGCAGATGGATGTCGGTCTATGTATAATCTCGTAACACCCACACTAAATATCATAGTAATCATCATGTTATATTGTGCACTACGGTGCAACCTCTATTTGTCAATTTCCCAGCTGTAATTTGTTCACCCAGCATGATATCTTTTATGGAGAAACCACTACTAGTGAACCTATGAACCCCGGTCCATTTTCCACACTGTTAAACAAACCACAACTATTTACTGCTTTGTTTACTTACTTCAATCATACATCATTTTCCATATTATACGTCTAATCTTTGTTTTCAGCAAGACCGGTGAGATTGACAACCTCACTGTACCGCTGGGACAAAGTATTTTGGTTGTGTTGTGTGCAGGTTACACGTTGTTGCTGACACCGGTGAAGCGCCAGCACCACCGTCAGTGCATTCAACCTTCCTGAGATCCTCTTCCTCCTACTGGATTGATAACCTTGGTTCTTAAGTGAGGGAAATTCTTGCCACTTGCTCATCAGACCTTCCTCTTGGGGTTTCGAACACGCCATCCATAGCAGAAGTCAAAGAATTTCTGGCGCCGTAGCCGGGGAGAAGGAAGTCTTCTTGCAAGGAGCCTATGGAAGAAGAAATTGCTGAATCTGAAAGCTCATTGGATGAAAAAGAGGAGGAGAGTGATGATCGAGAGGAGGAAGAATGGAACCCATGTCAACCTCCCAATGATAGTAACTCTTTAACTCATACATTATTTGATGAAATTGATACTTGCTATACTTGTGACCTTGATACTACTATGAATGAAACTTGTGAGAATGATATTGCTACTGTTATTTATGATAATCCATGCTACTTGGATAAATGCTATGATAATCCTCTATTTATTCCAACAATTGATATGCATGATAATGAGGAACTTTGTTTAGAAAATTTATATGATAATGCTCTTGATGATGGTCCTATGTTACTTGATGTTACATATTATAATGCTACTGAAAATAGGATTGCCATAATGTGTCCTATACCTTTTAAGACTGACCAATTATCTTGTTTTGCTATTAGTAAAAGTGGAAAAAAGAGGAGCTGATTTTGAATTATGATCCCACTATTTTGGAGCGTGATATGAAATGTGTGCTTTTAGACCATGACAAACATGCTTTATGTGATAATTATGTTGTTGAGATTGTTCATGATGCTACTGAAAATTATTATGATAGAGGAAAATATGGTTGTAGGAATTTTCATGTTACTAAAACACCTCTCTTTTTGTTGAAAGTTTTAAAGTTGCTCTTGTTCTACCTTCCCATGATTTCTATTTTGAGCTTCCTTAATCTATTTATTTACAAGATTCCTATACATAGGAAGTGGGTTAGACTTAAATTTGTTTTATACTTGCTTCTTGATGCTCTCTTTTGCTTCAATCTATATTTCTTATGTCAGCATCCACTTGATTCCATATTTCTATGCCTAGCTGAAAGGCGTTAAAGAAAAGCGCTGTCGGGAGACAACCCGTTTTATTTCGCTGTTTTCATCCCGTTTTCTTTCGTTTTCTATGGTGTGCTTTGCACCTGGGTATTTTATATTTCCTTAGCACCCCCTCTGTATCTTTTATTTTTAGTTTTTGTTGAGCCAAGTAAAGCCTCTTGTAAGGACCCCAGACCGGCAGTCTGAAACCCTCCGTATGCATACATTCACGATCCCAGAAAGATCAGTCGTGAACAACATACAAAGTTGGCATATAGAAATACATCATCCATTACACGAATACATGAAGGTATTACAAAAATGATCACATGATCAAGTTTAACACAACTGCCACATAGGGCAGGCAACTTATCAAACACAGCGGAAGACAAATAAAACACAACGTAGATGAGCCCAAGTCACGCCTTAACCTACAGGCTGCTGACCCGGAGACGATCCTAGTTCGCAAAGCCGTCAACTCCGTACTTCTATTCATAGATCTCCTTCGGAGGCTCCTTCTCAAAGTCTGGCAAGTAGATACCAGGGGCGAAACCATAATGAGTACATTTGAATGTACTCAGCAAGACATCCATCATGTGACTTACCAAACATGCGAATAACCTTATATGGTCGAATAGGTAGGCTATAAATAGGGTTCACTATCAATGGTGTTCATATATGATGACACCACAGTTGCAGTCAGGTTAATCTGTACCTTCGTTGAAGAAGATACTTCAGAAGAAAAAATAATATAGTTTTATTTCTCTTGTAGATATCACATGTACAAGAGGTTTTGTAAAGCTTTGTTAAAGAATATTTTCTCTTTGCAAAACTTCTTGGAATCAGTTTCCAGAATTCTTGCTTAGAGTAGAAAGGGTTTTCTTTGCAAAACATTTTGTTTTGTATAACCATCTGGCTTTTCATCATCGACGATACCTCCACGGTATACGTTTTCCTTCCTTTCCGAACTTCACAAGTTCAACACTTCCTTTCAAAAACTCCTTTTCAAAAACTTCCTCTTTTGAAAACATTGACACAATGCTAGCTACATGGCCATTCAACTGTCCATATCCGAGGACGAGGCTTCTTCGAAAAAGTTATACTCTGCAGAGGTGTACTCATCCACCAGATTCAGTACACCTACCGTGAACAACCACAGACTGTAACAACAATATGTAAACATCAGGTATCTGATCATAACCATCCACTATGTTCAAACTAGTATATGCCTATCTCTCAGTCGAATGTCCGCATCCCCGGCACCGAGCTAATCCCCGCCAAGCCAGGAGCCCCAACTGCTGCATCCGGAGGGAAAATTAATCCCACACTTTATATGTCTCCACGACATTCGGTTCGAGGGTACGACGTCCCTTATAGCGATTGAGATAGCACACACTAATAAGAACAAACTTCAAGTTAAGCCCCGTGCCCATGTTGGGGTAGGGTGGCAGTACGGTAAAGGTTGTCCGGCGAAGACTAGGTTATGTGTCATTTTTGAAAACACCACTTTCTCAAAAATGACCACTTTCACATTCCTCCGGAGAACAAGGATCCGCCTTTTCTCCGGGTTTTTCCGTAAAGCCTTTGTTTTGTAGAATCACAATTTTAGGGTGTCCACTTAGGGACTAATATATTTGATGGTAATAAATACCATATGGTGGCTTATGGGCTTGGTATTACCAAGTTTAACTACTGGCATAATAGTAACCTATATAATAGTATAGTAGTAATTTCCACATCAAAAATAGTTTTGATAATCAAGTTTTGGTAAAACTTTAGAGGTAAAATATGCATGATAGATAATGATAAGTATTGTATCAGCAAGCATCAGGATGGCTTGCCTGGTTTCTCCTTGTGTCCCTGGTTTTGGAGTGACTGGAACTTGAAACAGAGCTTCACGACACTTCCTTCCTCTTCATTTTCTAACGTCGTAAAAAGAATAAAGGACACACATTCAGAACCAATCAAGGCAAGCAACCATACATAACAATACATACAGCAAGAAAACTAATAATAACCAATCACACAATTATTAATTGAGGCAAACAATTAGACAAACCCACTTGGCAGAAATGCCATTTAATAAGACAACTTAAGGTTGGAGGAACATATCTCACAACCTCAATATCATGGATTCAGTGGAGGTGCCACTCTCATACCAAGATATTAATAAACCCAAAATACACTTAGTTTCACAAGGGTGAGACTACTAAAAGTATACAAAACATGCACAACAATAATCATGGCAATGGGTCTATCAACCAAACCACAAAAAGAAAAAGGTAGCTATCCTACTAAGTCTAAATTCACATCAAGAATAAATAAGACACATGATTTGCAAAAGTTACTTTTACAAATCAGTGAGCCTACGCAAGTGCAACAAGGCAATAGACTCATCACAAAACACACAATTTCTCATAGTGAGAACCATAGAAACAAATGACTAAAAAGGAGGAATCCTAGTGACATGTTTCTACTAAAAGTTTGCTATGCAAGCATGCATAATAAGTAAAGTATTAAAATGCAAACAAGGAACCATGTTATCATAAAGGGAAATGAAAACATGTTCTCATGCTAGGATACACAAATATCTACCAAACACAAGTTGGCAGGAAAAATAATTCAATACAAAAACTGCTAAGGAAACTAGCACTACTCAAACATGAAGAATCAATGAATGAATTTCAATCAAGTAATTGAAATACAACCATAGGGTCCATGTCACAAAAAAAAGGAGTGAAAAACACCTATAATTGCTATAACAAAAATATCCCATTTAACAAAACAATGCATCAATTTGCAGGGCAACTCCTACATACTAGTGGAATCAAACAACACTCCAAAGATGGTTTTTTCCTAGCAAGCCACACATGATTACAACCACTTACAAACAGAAGAATACACATTTTCATTTAGCACTCAAAAACCCAAGCAAAAATACTAGGCACTCATTAGTTAGAGAACTATATAAAAGAAACACATCTAGTGTGGGGGAAATAATGTTTCCACCAAAAATGCAATGACACCAGTGGGTGTTCCATTAGCATAACAAATCATTAAGAGGTCACAAGGCCTCTGGTCATACTTGCTAAAAATTAACAAAATACTAAACTAGCATCTAGTGCAATAACCATACTAGTAGAAAATAATAGGGTGCAAAAATAAGCAAGGTAATGCTACTCATGCTATTGTTTTCACACAAGTGAAAACTCTAGGGATCAAGTACTCATAAGAATATAACCAAAATGCTACTGGTCCTATGAATACAACACAAAAATATGTGGCTACACAACCACAAATGTTTATGTCAAAAATTCCACACATGAGGGAATTTTTCCATAACATTCTCATAGTCATGACAAAGCTACTCATGCTTTTCTACCAACTCAAATGCAAGATAGCATAGGTGATAACAACACAAAATAAGTACCAACATGGTACTGGATTCAATCAACAATCCAAGTGCTTGCACATAATTTCATCACTCAAAAATTCTATGCAAGTATTAACTAGAGATAAAACATATGCTATTTACAAAAAATCCTATTTCTTCTCAACTTAATTCCACACAATATAACATGCTAAAATAGCTAAGTAACACTTAGAAAAAAAGTTTACACAACTTGTACATGCTAGAAAACATCATTGAAACACAAAAATATATTCACACAATTTAATTACCTAAAATGCCAAAATGGCAGAAACATGTAAAATAAAGATCTGTCCACCAAATTTTCTATGATGCTCTAAAAATTAGACCCAGATATGTTTGGATAGCCCTAGACATACACAAGACCATCCAGTTGAGTTTGCATCAAAAATCATTTTTAATAATTTTATAAAAATCACCAAAGTGCTCCCTGGTGTTTTACCAAATTGCATTCCATTTCAAAAATACAAAGAATTTGGAAGCAAGGTTAATTGCTACTGTTAGGAAATTTCAAGGGATTTCCAATGCAATTGGATACACCTCATTCTGAGTTGTGGATTTAAAATGGTGCTCATTTTGCTGTTTCTGGTAGCTGTTGCCAAAACATTTTTAATTTCAAAAATATTCATCCAAATGTAGATCTACAAATTGGAGATGGTTTAGATTTAGTTTATTTACCACTGTGAATTTTTTCTTGGTCAAATTCATCTTTTAGATAGGTTTTTAAGCCAAAAGCAAACATGTAGGTTTCTGTAAAAATAAAATTGGAAAAGAAACATCACATGGGCCAGATCCACTATTTGGGCCGGCCAGATCCAGATCTACAGCGGGGGAATCCAGCCGTAGACGCTGACCTGCGGGCCAGTAGGCCACGCGGCAGCCACGCGGGCATAGAGAGGCCCCACTGGCAGGTTTGACCTGCTTCCGCGCGGGTCAAGGGCGCTGACGCGAGCATGACGCCATCGCCGGCGGGAACGTCTCCGGCGAGCCAAAAATACGGCGCAAACGTCCACCGTTCTTCGAATCGAAAACACCTACTCGTTCCTCTCGACACGGGGAAACACCTGGGCACTGCCTCGTTTCCAGGGAATCGCCGGAGGGCAACCGGCGACGACGGCGCACGTCGACCGAGAGAGGAAGGCGGCGCGGCGACGTTCTAGGGGGAGAGGGAGAGGGGAAAAATGTCGGCGAGGAGCGCCTGCTTACCCTAGACGCGCGGGAGGGATCGGAGAGGACGGAGGATGAGCGAGGCGGCGGGGATCCCTCGCCGGAGTCCCCCGGGCTCGAGGAAGAAACGAGGATGGCGCGGGCTCCTCGAGTGCTCCCGCCACGATTCCTTCTGCAGGGAGGGTCAGCACGTCGAGGCGGAGACGATAGGCTACATGGCGGCCGGCGGCGAGCCCACATTTGGCCGAATCGACGGCGAGCATTTTCGGGCTAGGGTTTGGGTTCCAATTTTGTGATATTTTCAGAGAGAGAGGGTAAGAGAGCTCAAGGGGGGAGAGAGAGGGGGCATACAGCAGACAAGAGCACATGGGGGGCCTCTTATCCACCTCGTTTCCTTCTACTCAAATCCATGGAGTAGGTGCTCTGTATCTACAGAGAGGCTAGGTTGAAGAAGGTGTGACTCAGCTTTCAACTAGGTCCCTGGCATTTTAAAAATAGGTCCTTTTCCTCTCTGAAAAATGTGATTTTCAGTAAGAAAACAAAGTCTAAAATTAAATTCCTTTTGCGCAAAATTCTTATTAGTGGAGGTGCACAACATATGTGAAAATTGGCTCAAATGAATAAACTTGATAGTTCAAAGTTGTTCAAATTTCAATTCTTACATAAATGGACATTGAATTTATTAGACTACTTAGGTGTTTCCAAAAATGATAATTTTTGGCACACATTTCTTATTTGGTGTGTTCCTTATGTGGTAGAAAATTCAAGTCATTTTGAGTTACTTCATAGAACAAAATTGTTCAAATTTCAAAAAGGTGCTGTTTAGAAAACAGGGTTTTTTGGCAACTTAACTTATTCAAAAACTTGTTCCCTTTTGGTTTTCATCCTTATTTATGATATAGAGCATGTGGTATTTATTTCATGGAATTTTGAAAAAGTTTGTAGAACAAACTTGTTCAAAATTCCAATTATTGCTGTGGAGAAAAATCATGTTTTAAGGACTTTAATGGATTCAATTTTTGGTCTCCTCTTGTGTGTGTTCCTTATTTGATATAAGGAAGCACTGGTATCAATTTCAGATCATTTGAAGAAAGTTTCCAATAGTAACTTGTTTGATTTTCTTGTTTCTGGAAATATTGGAAATTCAATTTAATAAGGCACTTGGCTTTTCTTTAACAATGCTTTGCCAAAATATTTACGTGACTAGGGATAGCAAGTCAATGCTCTCCAATACTTTTGTTTTTAAGCTTGCAAGGTTGGAAAAACATTTGATAAGATTTTGGTGAAGCATCTAAGAATGCCTCTTTTTCTGATAATCTTTTAGGGAAATTTATTAAGTGTTTCCTCTTTCTTAATTTAGGCCTTGGAATAATATTCAACAAGTATGGGATTCATAAGATAGTTTTGGAAAACTCTTTGATCAATATTTACTTTATAAAGTATTGCCAAAGTCATTGGAACAATATGTTGAATATTTTTAGTTTACTGCTTTGCTATCTTTTTAAGTTTGCAAGTTTATATAATTAGTTTGTTTAGTTGCACTTAAACAAACACAACCAAAGTTTATTTGTCAAGCAATTAGCAAAACAACTGTGTTACCAGGTATTCCAAAATTGGGATGTGACACCTCTAGTGGAAAGTTGAGCCTATATTTCGGATTTCTGCGCAGGAAACAGATTTCTGCTGTCCACTGTTAATTCTGTTAAAAATCACAAAAAATTCAAAATGCCCTGAGTTTTTTTGCTCTTAATCCTGAGTTATATACTCAACTTTTCTTAGTTGACCACGTTTTGATTTGATCAACAGAAGAAAAATCGATCTTTACCTGTTGTTCTGTTTTGACAGATTTCTGCCATTTATTGCATTTGCATCTTAATCTCTTACTTTTGGTGTTCTTTTGAGAAAAAGAGTTTTAAAATAAGTTGTGACAGTAACTAATAAGTTTTTGAGTGTTATATTTGTGTTGAAACTGAACCATGTGAATTTATTATTTCAATTGCACTAACGTTGCTAATGAAGATTGTGAGAATTTTGGCGTGATGGGAGTTTTCAAGGGTCAAGAGAAGAGGATGATATGATGTGATCAAGAAGAGTGAAAAGCCTACGCTTGGGGATGCCCTGGTGGTACATCCCAGAAAATTCCAAGAAGACTCAAGCGTCTAAGCTTGGGGATGCCCAAGGCACCGCCTTCTTCGTCAACAAATTATCAAGTCACTTCTAGTGAAACTATATTTTTATTCGGTCGCATCTTATGTGCTTTACTTGGAGCGTCTTTTATTTTTGTTTTCAATTTGTTTTTGTTTTTTTGCTTTCAGTTTGTTTTTAATTTTTCAATAAGCTTGGTTGGACCAAAGCATTTTTTATTGGAGAGTGACACGCTCCTCTTTTTCATGAGAATACATTGTATTCTTAATCTCTGTCTAGCTGCTGCATTTATTTAGCTCCTGTTTTGCATGCATCTTTTATTAGAGCTATTAGTTTGAGTAGTGTTATGTGAGTACTCTCATGTTTGCTTGATTTATCATAAAGAGTATTTTTGTTAAAGCATGTTTTGTATGGTGCTTGTTGGGAGAAAGAAAATTGCTGCTTGAAGTAGAATTTATAAGAGTGCTAGTAGAAGCTTGTATAGACCGTGGCTAGAAATTTTTCATGCCATGCTAAATGTCATTTTAGTTTTAAAGCCATGTGGTTATCGAGTAGAATGATTAGCCTCAAATAGCTGAGAGTTTTTAATATGTGAAAGATTCATGAGTTGTTCTTGTCATAGTAAAGCATCAAAATATGGTATTCTCTTTCGAATGTTTTATTTGGTTGACTTGGCGCATGCTCACACCATGTTTATGACTACAAACCAGTCACGAATAGCCTCCATGACCACTTAGTTTTTGAATTTGTGATACTGCTTATGTTGTAATTAATGATGCTTATGTCGCTATGCATGATTATGTCTCTTATGCTCTCTTGATTTGTCGCTCCCAGTCATTTGCTAGCCTCCACCTGTACTGAGTATGAGCTCTACTCGTGCATACAAACTCCCTTAAACTAAAGTTTTTCCCATTGTGTCCACCGTACCTACCTACATGTGGTATTTAACTGCCACACCAAGTAAATTGCTCATGTGTTACCTTTAAAACCTTCAAAATTACTACTATTTTATGTTCCTGTTTTTGCTCATGAGGACGTCAATAGAGAATCTTTATCTCACTTGTTGATTGGATTTCACACCCTGGACTAGTGGCTTAATTTGCTTATCCAAATGATAGAAGAGCTGGCAGCGGGGTGCCCAGCCCCAAATTAATGCAAACACATTCTCTTCACTATTTTTTGCCCCTGATTTATCAGTCAAAGCATAATTGTGTAAACAAAAGAGAAATAGGGATGACCTTCTACACCAGTTGCATCCTTCACAATGGGAGCCGCTCTTGTGAATTCAATTGGCTTGTGACGTAATGTATTTTCTGTTTACCATTCGTTGACATTAGCATGCATCTCCCAAAATATAGACACTCCTCCACGGTATGTGATTGTTGGCAGGCACCCGAGGATTCGGTTAGCCATGATTTGTGAAAGATGGATGGGAGGAGTGTCAAACTTTTAATACCTCTGTTTAATAAAATAAAATCTCTAGGACATGAGTAATCACTGCTTCCCTCCGCGAAGGGCCTTTCTTTTACTTTTATGTTGAATCTCCATCTTCTAACTTTATGCATAGTTGAGAGAGCATTTTTTCCATTCTGAGTTCTATGTGCATTTGTCCCATAAGCATCAATAATTACTTCATGATGTGATATTATTTGTTCTTAGATTATTTGTTCTAGTCTTCCTCATGAACTTTGAAGGTGTCCTGGCATTCATGTTTTTCCCCACTCTTAAGTACTAGCAAAATATCACTTTGCCATGCTTTCTCTATACTTGAAACAAACGTTTACCTTTCTTTGCATTATTATTCACGATCCTTAATTTGAGTTACTCTTCATGATGCAAAGTAATTGCTATGCTTTATTATTAAAGTTCTATTTATCATGTTTGTGTTTGAAGTTCTATGATCTCAGCGTGCATATTCTTTTACATTAGATTGATCAAGTTTATGTTAGTAGCATGTCACCTCAGAAATTATTGTTTTATCGTTTACCTACTCGAGGAAGAGTAGGAACTAAGCTTGGGGATGCTTGATATGTCTCCAACGTATCTATAATTTCTGATGCTCCATGATCATATTTTGCCAATTGCTACTTGTTTTCTCTCTTATTTATAGCATTTTTATACGTTTTCTGGGACTAACCTATTAACAAGATGCCCAGTGCTAGTTCGCTGTTTTCTGCTGTTTTCGATTTCAGATAAGTTGTTCTGCAAACTTTCTTGTAATTGAACCCCACAAAGCCCGAAGTTCCTATTTTCCTCGGAAGCATCCAGAACACCGAAGAGGAGTCGAAGACGGGCAACAGGGGGGCCACACCATAGGGTGGCCCGGGTCCCCCTTGCCGCGCCACCTATAGCTGTGGGGCCCCTGGAGCTCCACCGCCTTTGCCTGTTCGCCTATTTAATCCCCCCAGATGGAAAACCCTAAGCACCTAATAAAAAATCCCCGAAATATTCCGTAGCCGCCATCACCGTCAACCCTAGATCAGGGGGGTTCTGAAGCTGTTTCCGGCACCCTGCCGGAGAGGAGATCATCACCGTAGGCTTCTACATCACCATGCCTGCCTCTGGAGTGATGCATGAGTAGTTCATCCTTGGACTACGGGTTCGTAGCTGTAGCTAGATGGTTGTCTTCTCCTCATGTGCCTCCATGTTTAGATCTTGTGAGATGCCTATCATGATCGAGATTGATCTTATGTAATTCTATATGTTGTGTTTGCTGGGATCCGATGAATATTGAACTTATGCCAAGTTGATTATAGTCTTTATTTGCATATGCTATTTGTGATCTTGCATGCTTTCCGTTGCTAGTGGTTGCTCTGGCCAAGTAGTTGCTAGTGACTCCAAGAGGGAGTATCTATGCTCGATAGTGGGTTCATGCCTCCTCACCACCTTGCTCGAGTGACAGAAACGTGAAGGGGGGGATGTGTTGTTGCCATTAGGGAGAAAACATCGGTGAGAGTGCCCGCGTGCATAATCATTGCTTACATTACACACTTTGTTTAACACAATTATCTGTTGCTTGCAACTTAATACCTAAGGGGGTTCGGATGATAACCTGAGGGTGGATTATTAGTCATAGATACACATGAATGTCGGTCTATGTATATTGTTGTAATGCCCGCATTAAATATCACAGTAGTCATCGTCTCATGAATGTTCACTATGGTGCAACCTTTATTTGTCAATTGCCTAGCTGTAATTTGTTCACCCAGCATGCTATCTTTTATGGAGAGACGCCACTAGTGAACCTATGAACCCCGGTCCATTTTCCTACACTGTTAAAACAAACCACCACAATTTTCTGCTTTCTTTACTTACTGCAAGCATACATTATTTTCCACACTATACGTCTAATCTTTGTTTTCAGCAAAACCGGTGAGATTGACAACCTCACTGTACCGTTGGGACAAAGCATTTTGGTTGTGTTATGTGCAGGTTCCACGTTGTTGCTGACACCGATGAAGCGCCAGCACCACCGTTAGTGGCATCAACCTTCCTGAGATCCTCTTCCTCCTACTGGATTGATAACCTTGGTTCTTAACTGAGGGAAATTCTTGCCACTTGCTCATCACACCTTCCTCTTGGGGTTCCAACACGCCATTCATAGCAGAAGTCAGCGCTCTCCGGCGAGGTTTTTGCTCTCGGTTTTATTCGCTCACGCTGTGAGTTCTTTGGGGCTTTGGGCTCTAATGAATCGCGCGGTGGAGAAGAAAATGGAACGGAGAAAACGAGGCGGTATTTATAGCTGTTTTCCCCGAGATTCGCCCAACGGCTAATTTAGCCGTTGGATGCCTGATGTGTGTCACGCAGTGAAATGTGGGATACGATGAGACAGGGTAATAATGGCTATCCCCTGTTTCTCGCGTCAAATTTGGCAAAGATTCGTTTTTAGTCTTTCACTAAAGATAAGCGGCCATGACGTAAGCATGATTTTATCGCTTACGTCACAAGTTCCTTCTTAGTAAAGATTTGTGGAAGAAATGTCGGATTCTGGAAAGCCTGGATTGGCATAAAAATTATGTCGAGAAGAAGATTCAAGACTGAAGGACGACTTTCCCGAAAGCATGACATCTAGGAAAAGACAGCAAATTGAAATCTTAATTCTCCTTGGGGGCTATTGTAGGATACATGCCAAATGGGGGTATATCCAGCATCGGCCAAAGGTCGGATTACCGGGGTGGCCCGCATGTAATGGAACAAAGTCCATTGGGCGGCCCAGTAAGCTTACGCACGCGAAGACGGATTCTAGAAGAACCCGGACCACGACCCAATACATGGTCCAGCTTGGAGAAGAAGCCGGATGCCTTAGTTTCCAAGAATAGGAATACTTTTCGTAGTCTTCTAGGTTTCCTTCCTGTATGCCCTAGTCCAGCTATCTATATAAAGCCGGACGGGAGTTGAGGATAGACAAGATCAAATAGCTAGAAGCTAACTCGCCGGTAAGTTCATTCTCTCCGAGTTAGCGAAAACCTACTCACATTGTACTTTGTATACTTCAGGATTCAGACCTGGTTTAGTGAGATTATAGGAGCAGAAACGCCGCCTTAGTCGCGACATACCGAATCTGGGTAAATCGTGTCCTCGTTTCCACTCTCCCATGTTTCCACCCACGGCTCTATCAGCAGGCTTTATGGCACCCCCTGCAATGAACCTAACTAAGAACACTCGACAGTTAGCCTCGCCGCCATACATCGTGCTGCGCGCTCGCCGGCGTTGGGACCTCGACAAAGTACGTCCGCCACGAAGACCTGATATGTGATACGTCCAAAACGTATCTCCCTTTTCGAACACTTCTGCTGTTGTTTGCCTCTAAACTTGTGAGTTTTGGATATAACTAACACTCATTTTGTGCAGAAAAATCAACTTTCAGGAAATTGCCCGGAAAAGATACCGAAGTCCTTATTTTACCCAAAGACCACCGGAGCCAGAAAAAGAGCTGGAGGGGGGAAGGAGGGGCCCACACTATAGGGTGGCACGCCCCCCTTGGCCGCGCCACCAGGTGGTGTGGATGCCCCAGGAACCCCCTCGGGCTCCCCTTTCGACTATTAAGCCCCATAAACTAAAAACCAAGGGGGTTCGTCATATTCCAGAGAAACACATTAGAGCGCCGCCACCACCTCGAGACCCAATCCAGGGATCAGAAGTTCCTGTTCTGGCGCCCTGCCGGGACGGGGATTCGGAGGAGATCAACACCATCGTCATCTCCACCACTTCTCCATCAACCATCCATGATTCCCCCATCCATGTGTGAGTAATCCCCGCTATAGGCTGAGAGGTATGGAAGGGATTGGATGAGATCATTTATGTAATAATGCCAGATTGTTAGGTCATAGTGCCTAGTATCCGTTGTTAGTGCTTTATATCGTTGTTGCAACTTGTTATGCTTAATGCTTGTCACTAGGGCCCGAGTGACATGATCTCAGATCTGAACATGTTATTGTTTCATGAGTATAATTATGTTTCTTGATCATATCTGCAAGTTGTTTACACATGTCATTGTTCGGAACCCGATGCCCCAAAGTGACAGAAATTGGGACAACCGGAGGGGATGGCTGTGATGTGAGGATCACATGTGTTCACGGAGTGTTAATGCTTTTCTCTGGTGCTTTATTAAAAGGAGCACCTTAATTACCAGTAGTTTCCCATGAGGCCCCGCTGCAACGGGCTGGTAGGACAAAAGATGTTGTGCAAGTTTCTCATTGCGAGCACGTACGACTAAATTGGAACACATGCCTTTGGTTTGCCTAGAACTTGGATGCTTTATTATTATCTATCTGTAATGCCCATGTTTTGACTAGTATATGAACTATCGTATCCATGCAATGCCCGTTCATCCATCCCTATGCCCACAATATGTTAATCCCGTTGTTTCCCACAATTGCTACCACGCTTACTATTTTACTCCTGATGTTATTTTACTACTGCTACTGCTATAAAACTGTTACCACTGATAAACTGTTGCAAGCAAGTCTACTTTCAAGTGCAGATGAACTGACAACTCATTTGTTAAGGCCTAGAAATATTCTTTGGCTCCCCTTGTGTCGAATCAGTAAATTTGGGTTTTACTTCCCTCGAGGACTGTTGCGATCCCCTATACTTGTGGGTCATTAAGACTATTTTCTGGCGCCGTTGCCGGGGTGCATAACTTTATTTATTTGCGCACTTGAACGTGATATTGTTTGCTGCAAGCCTTTCATCATGGATAAAACTCGTGATGGAAAAGTTCCTATATTACCATTGTCGCACCCGGACTTCTAGAGGATACTCACCGTACGAACTGAACAGTATTTTGATTGGATTACGGGGCTTAAAGGCTCCCGCGTCCCCTTACGGGTAGGCCAGCACTTATGTGCGACAACCAACCGTTACTGTTCACCGTTGATGTAAACTATCCCGTAGAAATCTGGACACTACCATTGACGTACTTCATACCATAGACACATGGTACGTCAATGGTTTTGAACAAAAGGATAACACAACATGCCTCTAAGACACAAAAGATTGAAATAAGGTTGCAAATGGCCTTCACTAAGGCAGAAATAGCAAATACAATCATCCAGAGGACACATGTCCCAACATAGCATTCATTACATCAGCGGAAGCAATCAAAGGTGTCTGGGTACAGACAAATCCAACAGGCTTAAGAAGCCGGAGAAAATAAAGAAGACGAAGCCCATCCACGTAGGTCCTGGATCCAGCCCTGGTCCAGCTATCTACTCGTCTGCAGTCTCGTCAAACTCCACGAAGTAGCCATCCTGGTGGTCATCGTAGCCGTAGTCGTAGTCTGCGTAAACCACAGCCCCAAAGGGGTCAGTACAACAACGTACTGGCAAGCAAGACTCACAGTTCACCAAAGTGTAGGCCGTCAACACCAAGCACAGATGCCTTGGGATCAACGGAAGAAAAGGGGTATGAAAGATGCTGCAACTGGCTGCACTAACCATCTACAGAACATACTACAACTTCCGGTGTAACAGAAAGAGATAAGATAGCGTATCGTAACCAACTATAACTAACCACCAAACAAACCCATCCTGGATCTCGCCCCTTATCAAAAGAAGCAATCCGAGGATAACTCACACAGTTGGATTAATGATGGATCAAGTTGTTGTGTCAATAAGCCTATTACCAGTCAAGTTATCATTAATTAGGTGTAAGTTGTTCTGAGTACTTGTTAGCCAGTACTTTCACCAAGTCAACCATAACCGCGGAAAACACGGCTTCTCGAGAAGATTTATCCCTGCAGGGGTGCACCAATTTGGCCGTACACGTAAGAATAACCCGCCAGATGGGAAGGCCTTTCCCACCAAGCGGGGCACTCAACACAACTCAACTCTTCTTCGCATCAAGCCCAAAGCACCACGTGCTGTGCGTGCGCGGCTAATCGAGCCCCCCGAAGAAAAGGAGGACCCTCATAGCACTAGAAGACCACGCCGCCCTAAATGCCGACTACAAAAATTCCACCCTGGCCTCGGGTTCGTACCTGCATATGCGTGCATCAAATGGAAAGCCCGAACTAAGTGTGGTGATTTGGACGAGATGCGGATCGAGTCAAATTGAGGGGGGCGCCCATACACGCTTCCCACATGCGGATAGTGCGCTCATCATGGATCAGTAGACAAGACCCTTTTCCTATTAGGGTCGACACTAGCAGGCCTCAAAACCACGCCGGGCCTCCTGTCGGTGCCCTATCAGCAAATTATTATTACCACAAATTAACAGGTGTTGTTTAACATCGAGCCCCAGAATATAACAGATATAATAACAGAAAGTAACGGATAACAGACTCGCGCAAAACAACCTAAGCATGCTAGTAAGACACGGGCCCAAGCAACGGGGTTTTAGGACTGGAGGTGTGGCAATATCAGGGTTTAGGGTATCATGTGATAGGTTCGTAACAAAAGCAACGATACATAGGGCTAGCAAATATAGACAACGGAAAGTATCGGTAACCAATGTTGAAAGGAACACAATGGTTCATGTGAGTGATAACTTGCCTGCAAACCCAGTAGCCGGGTACTGAGCTAGATCCTCAGAAGGGGTGTCGTAAAGGTCGTCGGTATCAACGTCGTCGTCTATCCGAGAAGAAGCAAACAAACAAGGCAGAAATATAAACAATCATCATCATGGCATAGTGCACAATCAAATATGATGCATGACAAGTTAATAGATGCAGCAAAATAAACTAATTGATATGATAACACAATTTAAATGGACACATATGCAATTTTGAGTTGCATATGAAAAGCCCATGGATTTTGGTTAGATTATTTGTTTTCCAACTAATCAACAGGTGCTAGTGGTTTAGTATGATGCATGCAAAAGGAAAACAGCAAAATAACAACATTAGAATCAAATTAGAATAGGGTGTAGCAATTTAGAATTTTATTATTAATTTAGGGAATTTTGGGTGCCTTAAAGGTGACACACAAGTATTTGTTGTTTTCAACCATTTAAATTGTTCAAAACAAATAACAAAGTTTATATTTGAAAAGAACATCAATTTGTAGTTGGATTACATGTCTCAAATATTGAAATTGGAATTAGGATGGATTTATTATGAATTAAACAATATTAAACAAGTTTTAAATGAATTTAGAACAAGTTTGAATTTAATGGAGTTTTTATTTGTTCAAAACATAATTCCAAACTCATATTTGATAAGTTCATACTTTGGTGGTTTGAAAACATATTTTGCATGTTCAAAAATATTTTATTTTGACCAAGTTATGATTTTATCAAATTTTAATTGAATTAAACAAGGATTAAAATATTTAGGCAATTTAAATTATTCAAACCAGAAAACAAAAATTATATTTGAATAGGTTATTTAAAATGGTATGGAAAACATATTTTATTTGCATTTATTGGATTAATAAATAATTAGTTATTGAATTTCTAAATTAGCATTTGAAATATTTAAGTAATTAAGTTTGAATTTTAAATACATTTGAAGTTTCCAAAACAGTACACAAATTGAATATTTGGAAAGATTATGAAATTTGGAACAGAAAACATATAAACTTTTTATTTATTGGATTTACAGAATAAAAGATATTAAAGTTTGAAGTTTTAGTTTCAAATCTGCTATTTAAATTGTTTTTGGAAAAAACAGAAACTCACAGAAACTTTCGTTACCACGCGGCCCTCTACCCCTAGCCACTGTCCAGTGGACCCTTGCCAGCGTGGCGCGCGCGCGCGCACGCGTGGCAGAGAGAGCCCATGACGGGTGGGACCGCGCACTCGAAAAATAAACGCAAAAAGGTTGCAGCTCCTGGGACTCGAACCCGGACGCTGCGCTACGAACGAACGGAGCAAGGCCACTGTGTTGCGGCGGAGTTTTTGTCAGATAGGGGCAGGCGGACAAGGTAAGCTTCAGAAAGCGTTAACTGAATTTTCGGTGCAAACAACTGAACCCAAACCCGTCGATCGCTGGCCGGCGACGAGCTTGCGCAGGGCTACGCTGCCGGGCTGCGCTGCGTTGCAAACGAACGGCTGCACGTTCTATTCGAGATGCGCAAGGGGCAGGAGAGGGAAAGGGGAACTGGGAGCAGTCGCTCACCGGCGAGTTGCGGCAGAAGGTTTCCGACGACGGCGGCGTGGATGGCGGCGGCGACACGGTGCTCCTCGAGCTCAACGGAGGGTTGGGGGGTGGAGTAGAACGCGCGGCGGGTCCGTTCCCACTGCTCAACGGGGCTCTGCAGCCATCATGGCGACGGGAACCTCGCCGGTTCAGAGATCGCGCGCGGCGGCCGTCAGAGAAGCGCGGGGAAGGTGACAGAGAGCGTGCGCGGCGGCGATGGAGGGGTAGCTAGGGGGGTAGGAGGATTAGGGTTCGTAGGGGAGGAACCCTAGGGGTTTTGTAGGGGGTGCGGGGCGCCGATGGCCGTCCACGGGCTCCTGTCGCCGACGTGGAGGCGCGGATGCGCGCCGTACTCCAGGAAGACGACAGAACAGACGACTGAACCGGTAGGCTCCTCGCTAGATGGGCTGGGTTTGCGCGCGCGGGCGATAGGTTGGGCTGGGTAGCATTAGGTGCTGCGCGCGCGGTGCGTTTCCTTCTCTTTTTATTTTTCCTTTTTTTTTTTTGCTGAAACCAAAAATGGAAGAAAAGAATAGGTTTAATTAATGGAAAAATTTGGAAAAAATTTGGAGAAGCTCCTTAGCCCAAATACAACCAGTTGGTAACTTTTATTTTCAAAAATTTAAAGGTTTGAATGCTTTTTGAAATTTGAACCAATTTTGGGTGAAATGGTTAATATTAATAATCATTATTAAAACCAATATTGAACATAGGGTAACCCCTAGGTAAAATAGGCAAATTGAGTTGGTTTGATTTGGTAACAACATGATTTCAAAATGGTTCTGTTTTGGGTGCTTGGATTTGAATTTTAAAATGTGTTTGGAAAATAAATAATTGATTTAAAACCATTATTTTCACAAGTGATCACTATGGAAAAAACATGGAACCAAATGGTTGTTATTATTTGTGAATTTTATTCAAAAAGTTGTAACAGAGCAAGTATGAAACCATTGTTTGAACAAGGTTTGAATTTGAGTTATGAAAACAGTGAAAAACAACTGCAACAATTAAGAAACAAATGCAAACAACATGGAATCAAAATGATGACATGATGCAATACTTTAATAAGCATGCAACAAACATTCTAAGTGGATGATTTTCATACTTGGGATGTTACAAAACGCCCCCCCCTGAAGGAATCGCGCCTCGAGATTCCTACTGAGAAATGAAAAGGTCCGGATACTTCTTGCGAAGATCCTCTTCGGTCTCCCACGTTGCCTCTTTATCGGAATGATGCGACCATTGGACTTTCAAGAACTTGGTGCTCTTGTTGCGAGTCTTACGCTCGGTCTCATTGAGAATACGAACAGGGTGCTCCTCATAAGAGAGATCATCTTGCAGTTCGATAGAATCATGATCAACTGCACGATCTGGATCTTTCAAACACTTCTTGAGCTGTGAAACGTGGAACACATCGTGCACCTTGGATAGCTTTTCTGGAAGTTCAAGACGATAAGCATTTTCTGCACGCCTCGAGAGAATGTTGAAAGGACCAATGTATCTTGGTGCAAGCTTTCCTTTTACACCGAAACGATGAGTGCCTCTGAGGGGAGTTACACGGAGATATGCCTTGTCACCAGGTGCATAGATCATATCCCTGTGCTTGCTATCATAATAGCTCTTCTGACGAGACTGAGCAATCCTGAGATTGTCACGAATGATACGAACTTTCTCCTCGGCTTCCTTAACAATGTCAGGGCCTAAGAGTGAACGTTCATCAGCTCCAGACCAATTGATTGGACTCCTGCATCTGCGACCATACAGTGCCTCAAATGGTGCCATGCCTAGGCTTGCCTGGTAGCTGTTGTTGTAGGAGAATTCAGCATATGGAAGGCAATCCTCCCATTTCATGCCAAAGGAGATACCACATGCTCTAAGCATATCTTCGAGAATCTGATTGACTCTTTCGACTTGCCCCTGAGACTGAGGGTGATAAGCTGTGCTGAACAGAAGTTTAGTGCCCAATGCTTCTTGAAAGCTTTTCCAGAAATGAGAAGTAAAGATACTTCCACGGTCTGAGCTTATTTCCAATGGAACACCATGAAGAGGAACGATCTTTGCTGTGTAGAGCTCTGCTAACTGGCTAGCTGAGATAGTTTCCTTGACAGCAAAGAAATGAGCTACTTTAGTGAGACGATCAATAACAACGAAGATTGCATCGTTGCCCTTTTTGGACTTTGGAAACCCAGTAACGAAGTCCATTTCAATCTTGTCCCACTTCCACTCAGGAATTTTCAGAGGTTGGAGTAGACCGGCTGTTTTCTGATGGACTGCCTTAACACGTTGACAAACGTCGCATTCAGAAACATATTGAGCAATTTCACGTTTCATGCCAGGCCAGCAATACAGAGTCTTGAGATCCTGGTACATCTTTGTACTTCCAGGGTGAATGGAAAGAGGAGTTTCATGAGCCTCCTTGAGAATGATATCTTTTAGACTTTGAACTTGAGGAACTGCAATGCGTCCTTCAAAGAACACAGTTCCTTTATCATCAACTGAGAAGGACTTGAATTTCTCCTTGCCTTCCTTGATGTGCTCAACCATCTTCTTGATTTCAGTATCACGAAGTTGTTCAGAACGAATCTTGTCCTCGAGAGTTGGACTGGCTGTCAAGCTAGCAAGGTAGCCTTGAGGAACAAGACCAAGGTTCAGCTTCTGGAATTCTTCATGAAGTGGAGGTTGGCTTTCCATGATCATGAGATTATTGCAGTAGGACTTGCGACTGAGAGCATCGGCCATAACATTAGCCTTGCCTGGAGTGTAAGAAATGGTGAGATCAAAGTCTTTAATCTTCTCAATCCATCTCCTTTGCCTGAGGTTTAGATCTGGTTGAGTGAAGATGTATTTCAGACTCTTGTGATCGGAAAAGATTTCAGTTTTGTTACCCAACAAGTATTGTCTCCATTTCTTGAGGGCAAACACAACTGCTGCTAGCTCAAGATCATGTGTGGGATAGTTTTGCTCATGTGGGTTCAACTGACGTGAAGCATAAGCCACAACTTGACGTTCTTGCATAAGAACTGCTCCTAGGCCTTGGAGAGATGCATCACAGAATATCTGGAAAGGTTTGGTAGTATCCGGGCCAACCAGAACTGGGGTAGAAGTGAGTTTAGTCTTCAGGAGATTGAAACTCTCATCACACTGTGGAGTCCAAATGAACTTTTTGTCCTTCTTTGTGAGATCAGTGAGAGGTTTGGCAATCTTGGAAAAGTTTTGGACGAAACGACGGCAATAGCTAGCCAAGCCAAGAAAACTTCTGACTTGCTTCACCGTCTTAGGGGGTTTCCAATCAACAATTGCCTTAACCTTTTCCGGGTCAATGGCTATGCCTTTGGCAGAGATGATATGACCAAGATATGCAACTTCTGGAATCCAGAATTCACATTTGGAGAACTTGGCATACAGACGATGCTCGCGAAGTTTTATGAGAGTGAGACGAAGGTGTTCTCCATGCTCTTCCTCGGATTTTGAGTAGACTAGAATATCATCAAGATATACCACAACGAACTTGTCGAGGTATTCATGGAAGACAAAATTCATGAGTCTTGAGAAGGTTGCCGGTGCATTGGTGAGAACAAAGGACATGACGGTGTATTCATACAGACCGTAACGAGTGGTGAAAGCTGTTTTTGGAATATCTTCCTTCCTGATCTTTATCTGATGGTAACCCATCCTCAAGTCCAACTTTGAGAATATTGAGGCTCCAGCAAGTTGATCAAAAAGATCATCGATACGAGGAATTGGATACTTGTTCTTGATGGTTTTCTCGTTGAGAGGACGATAGTCAACCACGAGTCTTTTTGTTTGATCCTTCTTGGCAACAAACAGAGTTGGGCAACCCCAAGCGGAGGAACTAGGCTGAATGTAACCTTTCTCCATGTACATATCGATTTGCTCCTTCAACAATTTCAGTTCAGGAGGAGCTATCTTGTATGGATGCTTAGAGATTGGAGCAGTACCTGGTTCAAGCTCGATCACGAACTCAACTGCTCTGTCCGGAGGCATCCCTGGCAACTCTCCTGGAAAGACGTCAGGGAATTCACAAACCACCGGAACATTTTCAAGCAGAGGTAGAGGTTTAGCATCCAGGGTGTACAGCTGAACAGAACTTGATTCACTGGGAGAATAGACTATCTGGCCGGAAGGGTGGAACAGAGTTATTGACTTCTTAGCACAGTCTATCGTAGCTTTATTGGCCTTCAACCAATCCATGCCAAGGATGACATCAATGTCAGAATTGCCAAGCAGAATGAGGGAAGCAAGGAATATGTGACCTCCAATCAAGATCTGATTCTCGTGACTGATCTTGGAAGTTTGCATAGTTGCTCCAGGGGAGTTTACTACTAGCGGGGAACCCAAACCAACAAAAGGTAGTTTAACTGCTGTTGCAAAGATCTTTGACACGAACGAATGCGATGCTCCGGTATCAAACAACACTTTAGCTGGGTTAGAGTTTACGGGGAATGTACCGAGAACGACGTCAGCAACTTCCTCAGCTTTGTCGGCCTTGATATGATTCACCCTCGCGGTCCTCCCGACAGGCCTGTTGTTGGAGTTGAAGGCTTTAGCCGGGGGAGCGCGCACCATAGCCTGGTTGGTGTTGGGGCGAGGAGGTGGTGGAGGTAGCTGCCTCTGAGTGCACTTATCAGCGTAGTGCCCAGTCTCCTTGCACTTGAAGCAAGTGACGACACGAGGAGGTCCTGGCCTTGGCTGCCCCATTGGAAACCTCTGTCCCTGCATCTGAGATGGGTTGGGTGGGCGGGGACCAAAGCCTGGAGAAGCTTGGGCATTTGGAGCCCTAGTGACAGCACTGTTTGGCACCCAGATGCGGCGCTTCTGCGGAGGGGTGGTCATGTTGGAGGAGGAACCACCCTCACGCGAGTGCTTGCGCGACTCTTCGAACGCCTTGCGCCCATTCTCCTCATTGAGCGCGGTGTTCACGAGCTCCACGAAGTCCTTGCACTTTATGTTGGTGAGAGCGTACTTCAGTTCCGGGTTAAAACCTTGGCGGAACCTTGCCATCTTCTTGGCTTCAGTGGACACCTCGTCACCGGCGTATCGAGCGAGACGATTGAACTCGTTCTGGTAGCCGAGGACGTCCAGCTTGCCCTGTTTGAGAGAGCAGAATTCCTCACGCATCCTTTCCATGAGACCATCTGGGATGTGGTGCTTCAGGAAGGCATCCTTGAAACAACCCCAGGTGATAGGATAGCCAGCTCTCATGGTCTGGTAGTTCTCCCACCAGGTAGCTGCCTGACCCTTCAGTAGATAGGTGGCATACTTGACCTTATCTTCCTCAGCAACATGAGCAATCTCCAGAGCCCTGTTCATCTCCCTGATCCAGTCATCAGCATCCAGAGGCTCACGTGTTGCCACGAAAGCTCTCGGCCCCATGCTCATAAACTCCTTGATGCTGACTCGTGGAGCATTCTGGTTGTTGTGCTGGTTAGCCTGGATCTGGGCCATCTGAGCCACGACCTGAGTCATCTGAGTCAACAGCTCCATGAGCGGAGGTGGTTCAGGCGGGGAGTTCCTGGTTGGAGGCATCCTGAACAGAAATGCATTTTAGCACAATAACAGCAAAGGATAGACTTGGTAACCGAAAGATAGATTATTCCGACGCATGAATAGATAACCAACAGGTACATCATCACTTGTTCCCATACATCGGAATATCCAACACACCAATACATGGTTCGAAATACAAAGGATAACTAAACATAGCTAGGAATGGATACATCGGTACTCCCATGCTCATCACGCAGGACGGCGGCGAGTAGTACGACGAGAGATACGGTGAGGAGGAATCCCCCGGAAGTAGGTATGACGACGATCCACGTAGAGCGGAACTGCTCTGAGAGCAACTCTCGGTGTGGTGAAGTAGAAAGCGTCGTCTCCCTGTGCTCCATAGCGGGGAATCCCTGTGTAACCAGCTCCGAGGTCGAGAAGTGGGCCTCTGATCGGCTCGTAACCTCCAGCATCTGGCAGCGGTAACCCAGCTGTCTGAACGCAACGTGCAAAGCGCTCATCTCTAACAAAGTCTGTGGTGTACGTCGCCAGACGAGTGAGAGCAAGGTGGAGCTGCTCCCTGACTGAGGCTAACTCCTGAGAAAGTGTGGAAGCAACTGCATCACTGTGCCTCACGAACTGGGCAGTGGTGTGCAGCCTGGAGCTATCAGACTCGTAGGTATCCAGGTTGCTGTGGAGAGTGAAGTGAACTCCCGCCGACGTGATGTAACCACGGGGGATATGACGATAGATAGAATCGTCAAACCCCCAGTAGTCAGCACGGAGGACGGTGAGACTCACGTAAGCTGCCTGCTGCACGGCCATATCCACTGTGGAACCTACTGCCTCGTAGCGGTGGACAACGCTCCTGCCATCATCCGACAGAATGTAGACGATAGCCCGGTAGCAGGTCTGGTCAAACTCTCGCTGCTGCTCGTAGACCTGGTACTCTGGTGCCCAATGGAACCCCAGATAGGTAACCATGTCTCTCAGCATCTCCGGATAACCGGCGGTGCTCTCACAGCGAGTCATCCGAACCACCTGCGGGTAGAACCTGAGATCCATCTGCAGATGATTTGGGAGGTTTTAATTAGACTCCGGTAGAAGAAATGAAGTGGAAAACAACAGCAAGGTTTCAACGGACGAAAGGTTCTTTAGAAGAACAGGATATCGAAGCAACATCGGGAAAACGAGACCAAAAGTCCTGAGGTACTAAGGAGAACCCAAAACACGTGAAATCCTAACCTCAAAGTTTAGGTGAGAACAGAAAACAACGTTGCACTCCCTTACCAGAAAAGGGTGGGTGGGTGGGGAAAGAAGAAAAATGGCAGAATTCCTACTCTCACGCTTCATTTTCCCTTTATAGCTACAAAATAGTTTCTAGACTCAACTGCGACCAGTAAAAAGGGATCCTACAGGCAGACAGGCTCTGATACCATTTGTTGCACCCGGACTTCTAGAGGATACTCACCGTACGAACTGAACAGTATTTTGATTGGATTACGGGGCTTAAAGGCTCCCGCGTCCCCTTACGGGTAGGCCAGCACTTATGTGCGACAACCAACCGTTACTGTTCACCGTCGATGTAAACTATCCCGTAGAAATCTGGACACTACCATTGACGTACTTCATACCATACACACATGGTACGTCAATGGTTTTGAACAAAAGGATAACACAACATGCCTCTAAGACACAAAAGATTGAAATAAGGTTGCAAATGGCCTTCACTAAGGCAGAAATAGCAAATACAATCATCCAGAGGACACATGTCCCAACATAGCATTCATTACATCAGCGGAAGCAATCAAAGGTGTCTGGGTACAGACAAATCCAACAGGCTTAAGAAGCCGGAGAAAATAAAGAAGACGAAGCCCATCCACGTAGGTCCTGGATCCAGCCCTGGTCCAGCTATCTACTCGTCTGCAGTCTCGTCAAACTCCACGAAGTAGCCATCCTGGTGGTCATCGTAGCCGTAGTCGTAGTCTGCGTAAACCACAGCCCCAAAGGGGTCAGTACAACAACGTACTGGCAAGCAAGACTCACAGTTCACCAAAGTGTAGGCCGTCAACACCAAGCACAGATGCCTTGGGATCAACGGAAGAAAAGGGGTATGAAAGATGCTGCAACTGGCTGCACTAACCATCTACAGAACATACTACAACTTCCGGTGTAACAGAAAGAGATAAGATAGCGTATCGTAACCAACTATAACTAACCACCAAACAAACCCATCCTGGATCTCGCCCCTTATCCAAAGAAGCAATCCGAGGATAACTCACACAGTTGGATTAATGATGGATCAAGTTGTTGTGTCAATAAGCCTATTACCAGTCAAGTTATCATTAATTAGGTGTAAGTTGTTCTGAGTACTTGTTAGCCAGTACTTTCACCAAGTCAACCATAACCGCGGAAAACACGGCTTCTCGAGAAGATTTATCCCTGCAGGGGTGCACCAATTTGGCCGTACACGTAAGAATAACCCGCCAGATGGGAAGGCCTTTCCCACCAAGCGGGGCACTCAACACAACTCAACTCTTCTTCGCATCAAGCCCAAAGCACCACGTGCTGTGAGTGCGCGGCTAATCGAGCCCCCCGAAGAAAAGGAGGACCCTCATAGCACTGGAAGACCACGCCGCCCTAAATGCCGACTACAAAAATTCCACCCTGGCCTCGGGTTCGTACCTGCATATGCGTGCATCAAATGGAAAGCCCGAACTAAGTGTGGTGATTTGGACGAGATGCGGATCGAGTCAAATTGAGGGGGGCGCCCATACACGCTTCCCACATGCGGATAGTGCGCTCATCATGGATCAGTAGACAAGACCCTTTTCCTATTAGGGTCGACACTAGCAGGCCTCAAAACCACGCCGGGCCTCCTGCCGGTGCCTTATCAGCAAATTATTATTACCACAAATTAACAGGTGTTGTTTAACATCGAGCCCCAGAATATAACAGATATAATAACAGAAAGTAACGGATAACAGACTCGAGCAAAACAACCTAAGCATGCTAGTAAGACACGGGCCCAAGCAACGGGGTTTTAGGACTGGAGGTGTGGCAATATCAGGGTTTAGGGTATCATGTGATAGGTTCGTAACAGAAGCAACGATACATAGGGCTAGCAAATATAGACAACGGAAAGTATCGGTAACCAATGTTGAAAGGAACACAATGGTTCATGTGAGTGATAACTTGCCTGCAAACCCAGTAGCCGGGTACTGAGCTAGATCCTCAGAAGGGGTGTCGTAAAGGTCGTCGGTATCAACGTCGTCGTCTATCCGAGAAGAAGCAAACAAACAAGGCAGAAATATAAACAATCATCATCATGGCATAGTGCACAATCAAATATGATGCATGACAAGTTAATAGATGCAGCAAAATAAACTAATTGATATGATAACACAATTTAAATGGACACATATGCAATTTTGAGTTGCATATGAAAAGCCCATGGATTTTGTTTAGATTATTTGTTTTCCAACTAATCAACAGGTGCTAGTGGTTTAGTATGATGCATGCAAAAGGAAAACAGCAAAATAACAACATTAGAATCAAATTAGAATAGGGTGTAGCAATTTAGAATTTTATTATTAATTTAGGGAATTTTGGGTGCCTTAAAGGTGACACACAAGTATTTGTTGTTTTCAACCATTTAAATTGTTCAAAACAAATAACAAAGTTTATATTTGAAAAGAACATCAATTTTTAGTTGGATTACATGTCTCAAATATTGAAATTGGAATTAGGATGGATTTATTATGAATTAAACAATATTAAACAAGTTTTAAATGAATTTAGAACAAGTTTGAATTTAATGGAGTTTTTATTTGTTCAAAACATAATTCCAAACTCATATTTGATAATACTTTGGTGGTTTGAAAACATATTTTGCATGTTCAAAAATATTTTATTTTGACCAAGTTATGATTTTATCAAATTTTAATTGAATTAAACCAGGATTAAAATATTTAGGCAATTTAAATTATTCAAACCAGAAAACAAAAATTATATTTGAATAGGTTATTTAAAATGGTATGGAAAACATATTTTATTTGCATTTATTGGATTAATAAATAATTAGTTATTGAATTTCTAAATTAGCATTTGAAATATTTAAGTTTGAATTTTAAATACATTTGAAGTTTCCAAAACAGTACACAAATTGAATATTTGGAAAGATTATGAAATTTGGAACAGAAAACATATAAACTTTTTATTTATTGGATTTACAGAATAAAAGATATTAAAGTTTGAAGTTTTAGTTTCAAATCTGCTATTTAAATTGTTTTTGGAAAAAACAGAAACTCACAGAAACTTTCGTTACCACGCGGCCCTCTACCCCTAGCCACTGTCCAGTGGACCCTTGCCAGCGTGGCGCGCGCGCGCGCGCGTGGCAGAGAGAGCCCATGACGGGTGGGACCGCGCACTCGGAAAATAAACGCAAAAAGGTTGCAGCTCCTGGGACTCGAACCCGGACGCTGCGCTACGAACGAACGGAGCAAGGCCACTGTGCTGCTGCGGAGTTTTTGTCAGATAGGGGCAGGCGGACAAGGTAAGCTTCAGAAAGCGTTAACTGAATTTTCGGTGCAAACAACTGAACCCAAACCCGTCGATCGCTGGCCGGCGACGAGCTTGCGCAGGGCTACGCTGCCGGGCTGCGCTGCGTTGCAAACGAACGGCTGCACGTTCTATTCGAGATGCGCAAGGGGCAGGAGAGGGAAAGGGGAACTGGGAGCAGTCGCTCACCGGCGAGTTGCGGCAGAAGGTTTCCGACGACGGCGGCGTGGATGGCGGCGGCGACACGGTGCTCCTCGAGCTCAACGGAGGGTTGGGGGGTGGAGTAGAACGCGCGGCGGGTCCGTTCCCACTGCTCAACGGGGCTCTGCAGCCATCACGGCGACGGGAACCTCGCCGGTTCAGAGATCGCGCGCGGCGGCCGTCAGAGAAGCGCGGGGAAGGTGACAGAGAGCGTGCGCGGCGGCGATGGAGGGGTAGCTAGGGGGGTAGGAGGATTAGGGTTCGTAGGGGAGGAACCCTAGGGGTTTTGTAGGGGGTGCGGGGCGCCGATGGCCGTCCACGGGCGCCTGTCGCCGACGTGGAGGCGCGGATGCGCGCCGTACTCCAGGAAGACGACAGAACAGACGACTGAACCGGTACGCTCCTCGCTAGATGGGCTGGGCTTGCGCGCGCGGGCGATAGGTTGGGCTGGGTAGCATTAGGTGCTGCGCGCGCGATGCGTTTCCTTCTCTTTTTATTTTTCCTTTTATTTTTTTTTGCTGAAACCAAAAATGGAAGAAAAGAATAGGTTTAATTAATGGAAATATTTGGAAAAAATTTGGAGAAGCTCCTTAGCCCAAATACAACCAGTTGGTAACTTTTATTTTCAAAAATTTAAAGGTTTGAATGCTTTTTGAAATTTGAACCAATTTTGGGTGAAATGGTTAATATTAATAATCATTATTAAAACCAATATTGAACATAGGGTAACCCCTAGGTAAAATAGGCAAATTGAGTTGGTTTGATTTGGTAACAACATGATTTCAAAATGGTTCTGTTTTGGGTGCTTGGATTTGAATTTTAAAATGTGTTTGGAAAATAAATAATTGATTTAAAACCATTATTTTCACAAGTGATCACTATGGAAAAAACATGGAACCAAATGGTTGTTATTATTTGTGAATTTTATTCAAAAAGTTGTAACAGAGCAAGTATGAAACCATTGTTTGAACAAGGTTTGAATTTGAGTTGTGAAAACAGTGAAAAACAACTGCAACAATTAAGAAACAAATGCAAACAACATGGAATCAAAATGATGACATGATGCAATACTTTAATAAGCATGCAACAAACATTCTAAGTGGATGATTTTCATACTTGGGATGTTACAACCATCCACTACAAGGAGAAGTACAACTCTGAACACCTTTGTTGCTCTTGATTAACCATCTGTGATGAGTAAGCTTCTTACACCACCACATGCTACACATACTGCTACTTCTGCCGAGACTGGAAATGCTTCTGATACTTTTGATGATGCTTCTACTGTGCTTCATGATACTGTTTCACTAGGTCCTTTCCTAGATGCTACAATTTCTAGAGCTTAAAAAATTGAAAAAACTGAAATTCATGTTGAAAATGTTGGTACACCTGTTGATTCACCTGAGTCTAGAGAAATTCCTAGTGATGATCTTGAGGAAACTTACATTGAACTTAATGATGACTTTATTGAATAAGTTCAAGCTACTAGTAGTGCAATTTCTATTAAGACTCTTCTTGCAAGACATGTTGTTAAATATAAACCTTCTCTTGATGCTAAGTTTGCTACATCTCCCATACACATTAGAGATAAGGATTGTGATTTCTCTCTAGATTTATCTTATATATCTATTGTTGAGAAAGAACCTTTTTGTGGTACTGAAAGTAAAAGTGCTATGGAACATATGAATGAGCTTTCATCTTTGAGTAGTTTATTTTCTGATGATATTAAGAAACACACTTACTTTGTTACCAAGATCTTCCCTTTCTCTTTGAAAGATGAAGCTAAAACTTGGTTTAACAATTTGTCACCTGGATCTATTGATAGTCCTATTGGTTTGGTTAATGCTTTCTTTCAAAAATATTTTCCTGCTAGTGCTCAACATGCTGCTTTGCAGAATGTCTTTAACTTTAAGCAAATTAAAGGAGAGAAAATGCCTGAATCTTGGTCAAGGTTTTGTTCTTTAATAAGAGCTAGCCCTGGAAATCCATTACCTAAAAATGAGCTCCTAGATATATTTTATAATGGACTAACTATTGAATCTAGGAAATACCTGGATAGTTGTGTTGGTTGTGTTTTTAGGAAAAGAACTCCGAAAGAAGCTGAGGAATTATTGGCTAAAATAGCCAAAATCATGATGATTGGACTATACCTGAGCCAACACCAACAGTAGAACCAACACCAGTACCAACACCCAAGAAGAGGGGAATGATTAAATTAAATGATGAAGTGACGAGGGAAGCCAAGAAATCTCTTAAAGAGAGGGGTACTAAATCTGAGGATGTGAAGAATCTACCATCTATAGAAGAATTATGTAAGCCAATTCCTCATCCACCCACAGTTGAGGTACACTCTCTCCAATATTTTGATAATAGAGATATTCCCTATTCTAAACCACCTGATCAATGCTTAGATGAATTTGATAACTATGTTGTTAAGCAAGACAACTTTAATACGAGAATGCAGAATCATCTGATGGAAAATTCTAGAGATATTGATAATTTGCATGGTATTACTGAGAGAACCTCTAATGATGTTAAAATGCTTGTTAAACATTTTCATATGGTTCAAACTCAAATTGATCAACTCACTAAAGTGCAAGCTAATGCTTCTAGAGAAAAACATGTTTCTGAAATAATTACTAGAAGTGGTATTTCTACGCACGACCCCTTGTATCCTGAGGGACATCCTAGAAGAATTGAACAAGATTCTCAACAACCTAAACAATAGTTATCCTTCTAAGAAAAACAAGAAGAGACATAAAACTGTTGTAGAATATCCTGAACCTACTAAAGATCCTAATAGTATATCTGTCTCTGATACTGAAACAGAAAGTGGTAATGATAAAAGTGATGCTTCTGATAAAGAAGGAACTGAAGTTGAACCTGAAAAGCAAACTAAAAATGCAAAGTATACTAAGAAGTATTTCAATGCTAATAAGCATGGTAATGAGAGAGAACCTTGGGTACAAAAACCAACACCTTTTCCTAATAAGAAACACAAATCAAAGGAGGAAGAACATTATAACAAGTTTTGTGAATGGATGAAGCCTTTGTTTTTACAAATTCCTTTGACTGATGCCATTAAGCTGCCTCCTTATTCTAAATATATGAAAGATATTGTCTCTAACAAAAGGAAAATTCCTAATGAGGAAATTTATACTATGCTTGCTAGTTACTCTTCCAATGGCAAGGTTCCAAAGAAGCTCGGAGATCCTGGTATTCCCACTATTCCTTGTTCGATTAAAAATAATTGTGTTAGAACTGCTTTATGTGATTTAGGAGCTGGAGTTAGTGTTATGAATTTTTCTCTCTATAAGAGGCTCTCTGTGAAAAAATTGATACCAACTGATATATCTTTGCAAATGGCTGATAAATCTACTGCTATTCCTGTTGGTATATGTGAGAATGTTCCTGTTCAAGTGACTACTAACTGTTTGATATTAACTGACTTTGTTGTGTTGGAAATGCCCGAAGATGATAATATGTCTATTATTCTTGGGATACCTATTCTTAACCCTACAGGGGCTATTATTGATTGCAATCAAGGAAAAGTAACTTTTAATGTTAATGATAAAGAGCACACTGTTTATTTTCCTAAGAAGATTGATAGGAGATATGGTCTAAATTCAATTGAAAATATTGAGACCATAAAGATTGGAGAATTCTATTGTCCCATTCCATTGCCACAAAAAGAATATGAAATTATCATGACTGGGACTACGCCTATCAAAGTTGAGGTAACATAATCATTTAGTAATAAGCAAAGTTTTGCTTCATATAAAATTGTTTTGGTAACAAGACTTGATTAACCTTGTTAACAAAGTGATTTTGAATGAAGAGAACAATGTTTTCACTATGTTTTCATTTTCCCCTTTACGTTTTCACCATGTTCTCACCATGCTACTTTAGTATCATTATGATTTCCACCATCCATAGTCATGTTTTCATCTTGATTAGTGTGGTTACTCATGTTTTCACCACCCACATTTTTTGTTTTCACTATGTTTTTCTATATTTCCGTTGGTTATTTTCCTATTGGAGTGTCTTGGAACCTTTGTTGTTATGGTTTTGGTTTTGTTTTCCGCCCTTCTACATTTGTTTTTCTGGTTTTTAATTATTTATAAAATTATGGAAATTGTTCGAAAATGAAGTTTCTCTAAAAATTCCAGAAATTTTATATTAAATTTCTACGTCAAAAATGAGACAGAGAGGCACCTGGGAGACCCCAGGGGTCCCCACCATGCAGGCACACCATGGGCTGGCGCGGCATGGCCCCTGGTGGCGCCAGTACATGGTGTGGGGCCCCTTGGCCCTCCACTTGCTCTCCTCCCTGCCAAACACTCCTCTCTCTCTCTCCCAAACTCGAAAATATTCCAGGAACCCGAGCTCTTGCTATTCTACTTCGTGAATTTCTCGATCTCTTTGCTCAACCCATCTTTGTTGCTGAAATTTGGTGCATTTGCTTTCCGGTATGTGACTCCTCCGATTATCCAAGTAGAATTTTGTTTGGTGGAGTATTTCTTGAGTATTTTGGTACTGTAGGTGACAGGTTGTGTGAGCTAGCATGCTTGATTTGTGTGATTTTTTTTAGTTTTGATGCATGTTTAGCCCTCCTACAAGTCTCTATAGTAGTTCCTATCATATAGTTGCTTGAAATCAATTTTTGTGACGCTAGCTAAAAATTTCAGAAATGAATAACTACAACTTTGGAGAAATATTTGAGAGTGATGCACCTAGGAGGACAAGGACTTCACGCTCAGCTACTCTGCTAAGACCATCCTACAATGAGAATCTCATTTCACCGAGTATCGACGATGCGGGGGATGATGGAGATGCACATCCATCTACCTTCCCTTGTTATACTTTTCTTAATGATGCATGCATACTTGAGGATTTCTTGCTGCTGGTTGGTAGGGCTAGACTAACCGATTACATGAATGATGAAAGCCCTCAATATGCTTTATTAACAAAAACTTTTGTTGAGAGCTTCAAATTCAACAACTCTCAATATAACTCATCTGTTGCATTCAGAATCTATGATAGACCTTTTTCCATGCTTTTGGAATTTTTTTGCAGCATCATAGGTATTAACACGACGGGGACGGCGAGAAGGATTCAGGAACGAACCGCTGATTTGAAGGAGCTATACCGTGGAGTTACGAACGATGATGAACGCACAACTCAGCGTGGAAAGATAAGAAATATTCAACTCCCCGCTATTAGATATTTTACCTATTACCTTGCTACTAGTGTTCTTGCTAGGGAAAACACTAGTAATATTTCAAATTACCATCTTGCTTTTCTTGCTGCATTGAATAGTAGCAATAAATATTCTTTCATTGCTCGCCGCTTAGCTGCTAGAGGACCCATTTATGGGGGTATTATTGCTACGCGTGTTTTGACTGCTCTAGACCTTTCTGTTGCTCCTCATGATGTTTTATTAGCTCCACGGATACTTGACCTTGCTGCCATGAAGGCTCACCACTTTATTACTGCAAACTCTAGTGCTGGACATCTAGTATATAGAGTTTTATTTACTGATGGAGATGAGAGGGAAGTTTTCTAGCCGCAACCTGTTTTGTTTGATATTAGCCAAACGACGTGGTCGCATTCAAAGGAGGAGTGGAATGAGCATCTGCGCTTGCTTCATTTCCATGAGTAGCACGGCCCCGAGCATCAGATGGGGCAGAACGTGTCCTCTGACGACTACACTGCGCAGTACACCGGGGTGTCCTCGAGCTCATATCAGGAGGATGGCTCATCCTCGACATACTATGGGGGCGCCACTTCATGGCCCTCTTGGGATTGATCTCCACTTAGGACAAAAGCCTAAGCTTGGGCGGAGGTATGCCGACATCACTCTCATCTGCATATCACGTTTCTGTTGGTTCTTTGTATATCCATGTTTTCGTTTCTTTTGCTTGTTTTCATTTCTTTCGCTTTTTTTTTGCTTTCCAAAACACAAAAAGACCAAAAATATTTCTGTTGTTTCTCTTTATTTGCTTCTTTAGTTTCTTTTGTTGGTTTTCTTTACTTTCTAGTTTCGGTTTAATATTCACAAATCCAAAATGATTTTGCTTTGTTTGCTCGTTTCCTTCTGTTCTTATTTTTAATTCGAAAAACTAATACTTCATAAACATATCATTAATTTCTAATGTTCCATGTTGTTTTTATTTTGTTTCCTACATGTTTGCTATACAATTTATGTAATTTTTATCGATTTTCCGGACTAACCTATTGACAAGATGGCACATAGCCACTTCCCTGTTTCCTGCTGTTTTTAGTTTTAGAAAACTTGTTCTGGAAATATTCTCGGAATTGGAAAATTCAAAGTCCGGAGGTCCTAGAATTCCCGAAGGTTCCATAGAGTCCCAAAGAGGCCCGGATGGGGGCCACACCATAGGGCGGTGTGCCTCCTGGCCGCGCCATGGGGTGGTGTGGGCCCCCAGGCCTCCACCGCCTTTGCCCTTTCGCCTATTTATACCCCCCCCCGACATATTAACCCTAAAAATATAACACTTCGCCCCAAGAAACACCCGAGGCCGCCGTCATCGTCATCCTGAGATCGGGAGGGTTATGAGCTCTCCTCGGCACCCTGCCAGGAGGGGAAGTCATCACCGGAGGGGTCTACACCACCATGCCCTCCTCCGAAGTGATGCGTGAGTAGTTCATCTCTGGACTACGGGTCCATAGCAGTAGCTAGATGGTTGTTCTTTCCACTTTGTACCTCATGTTTAGATCTCGTGAGCTGCCTCACATGATCGAGATCATCTTTATGTAATGCTACATGTTGTGTTTGCTGGGATCTAATGATTGTTGAATGCTATGTCTTCTGATTATCAATCTATCATGTTATCTTCATGTATATGCTATTTATGATCTTGCATGCTCTCCATTATTAGTAGATGCTCTGGCCAAGTAGATTCTAGTAACTCCAAGAGGGAGTATTTATGCTCGATAGTGGGTTCATGCCTCCTTTGCATCTACGCTCGAGTGACAGAAACGTGACGGATGGAGAATGTGCTATTGCCATTAGGAAAAAAAACGATGTTTACCTAGTTTACATTGTTTACATTGTTTACATTACACACTTTGCTGACTGCGATAATCTGTTGCTAGCAACTTAATACCCAACGTTTGTATGGATGATATTCAGAGGGTGGATTATTAGACATAGATGCAGTTGGATGACGGTCTCTGTATTTTGTTGTAATGCCCGCATGAATCCCATAGTAATCTTTATATCTTGCATATGCACTACGGTGCAGCCCTCATTTCTGTCGATTGCCTAGCTGTAATTTGTTCACCACACATGTTATTTATCTTTCACGGAGAGACACCACTAGTGAACTGTGGACCCCGGTCCTTTTTCTCATATCGATAATACACACACTACTTTCATACTGTACTCTTATTGTTTTCCACACCATACATTTAACCTCTTTGTGTTCAGCAAAACCGGTGAGATTGACATCCTCACTGCTTCGTTGGGGCAAAGTTTTTTGATTGTGTTGTGTAGGTTCCACATTGCTGCTGAACCGGTAGTGTGCCCTGCCATATCAGCTGCATCAACCTTCTGAAGTTACTCCTTCCTCCTACTGGTCGATTCAACTTTGGTTTCTTTCTGAGGGAAACTTGCTGCTGCACTCTTCATACCTTCCTCATGGGGTCTCCCAACGAACGTGTGTTCACACGCATCAGAAAACCAAAAATATTTGTTGTTCTTCTTTGGATTCGTAAAGTTTGCTGCAGAGTTCAGTATTCCTCCATGACTCAGTTGGAGCTTGGTTATCATTCTATATTATTCAATCCACACGAGTGAAGATCAATAATGACGATTTACGACAATCCAAGGTGTGGTGAGAGGCTGGTATGAACTCTACTTGTTTTCATTTTTGTACATATACTCATCCATGTGGACATGCTTAGTTTGTTCGTGTAAGGTGTTCGTTATTTAATCGATTCTTAGTAGTTCGTGCTCTCTCATGAGTAGTTCCATCTTTTAAATTTTAGATGGCATGTCGTATAAATGTTTGCTTGCATTGTTTTATTCATAGAAGGGTATGAAATTGTGGTATCTCCCTCTAAATGGTTCGCTTGAATCGACTTGGCACATGCTCATGCATGCATAAGACTGAAAACAAAAAAGACAATTAAGCCTCAATGATTTATTTTTCCTCAGAGTATTTTTATCACTTTTATGCCCATGTTAATTTTGTTCTGTCGCAAGTATGATTATGACAGTTGTTGCTCTCTTTATTGTCGCTCCCAGTCTATTGGTAGCCTTCACATGTACTAAGTGTGAGCTCTACTCGTGCATCCAAATCCCAAAAAACCAATGGTTGCCAAATGTGTCCACCATACCTACTTGAAGGGGTCGTTGCATAGAAAACAAAAAAATCCTACGCGAGAGACACCCGAAAGGCCAAGATCTAATCTAGCAGACGAAATGCAATGGTAAAAGAGAGGGTTAAAGAGAATACATACCCTCGAAGACACAAAGCGTTACGAGATCAAATATCGTTGTTGGCGTAGTCGTACTTACACTGATCCTGAGAGCGAGAAGATGTGCACCGCAATCTAGCGGTACCTCCGTGATCAGTCACACGTACGGTTGATGACAACCTCCGTTCCCTCGATCTAGCGGGGAGGCGGAAGTAGAGGATCCCTCGGAACTCCAGAAGCACGACGACATGGTGGTGGTGAAGAATCCCACGGTCAGGGCTTCGCCAAGCCGAAACCATGGAATTGAGCAGCGGGTGAAGTAGAAGGGAGGTGGGACAAGTGTGTGGAGAAGAGGAGCTCTCACCCTCCTTTTATAGGGGAGGGGGAGGCAGCCCAAGAGAGGGTGCGGCCAGCCATGGTGGTGCCCCCACCTCTTCCCTCTTCATGTGAGTGGAAGCCCCACTCACACCCACTCATGCTCCCATTATTTCCCACTTGGAAAATCCAAAGGTTTTCCTTTAATAAATAAATAAAACATTTTTATTTATTTATTTATATTTCTTAATTCCATTAACAAACATTTGCATATAGCACCTCGAATCATTTGTTCATTCTATTAACAACCATTCGACGAAAAACCCCTTGAACTATTTTAATTTTCCCCGAAACAATTTCGGTGCTGCCCAAAATATTCTTCGATATTTCGTATCCACTCAAACACGTCATCGAACCTTAAGTGTGTCACCCTATGGTTCGTGAATAAGATAGACATGATCGATACTCCTCTCCGATCAATAATCAACAGCGGTATCTGGAGATCCATGATGACTCCTATATATTCAACGATGACTCTCGTGATCGTGTGAACCAACAACGTCGTGACTAATTCTCTTTGTCTCGCGATATTTTACTTGTCCGAGATTCGATCATTGGTATCAACCATACCTTGTTCAATCTCGTTACCGACAAGTACTTTCTCGTTCCCATGATATAACATCCTTGTGATCATATCACGTGCTTGCAAGCGGTGTGGATGTGATATCACCGAGAGGGCCCAAATTATATCTCTCCGTCATTTGGATGGACAAATCCCACTCTTGATCCATGAGCCTCAAAAAATACTTTCCGAATACCCAACGGCACCTTTATAGTCAGCCTGTTACGGTGTGACATTTTATGACATCAAAGAACCCTTCCGGTATGAGTGATTGACATGATTTCATGGTCTAAGGAATAAGTTACTTCGTATGTTTGATATAACAGTGTAAACATAATGACATTATCGCATTGCTATATTCACTTTAGGTATATGTTCATCATATCATTCTTATAATGACATGACCCCGTTATTAACAACATCCAATGTTCGTGATCAAGAAACCTTGATCATCTATTCATCAACGAGCTAGTTAAAAGAGAGGCTTTACTAGGAACCATTGTTTGTTTATTCAACACACATGTATCAATGTTTCCGATTAATACAATTCTAGCATGAGAAATAAACATATATCATAAACAAGGAATAAGATAATAACCATATTATTATTGCCTCTCGGGCATATTCCCTTCAGTCTCCCACTTGCACTAGAGTCAATAATCTAGTATGTAAGCATTTAACACATATGGCATTCCAGTGTTAGTACCATGCTTCGCATGTGGTAAACATCATCAAAAAGATCTGAACTGTTCAGGTCCTATTGTATTTGCATGTTCTTTGCGTCTACACACATCACTCATTCTCTAATGAGATGACTTTGTATATATATGGTCAATCGGTGAAACCTTAATTCCTCATCTTAAACCAATGTCACTAACATTGTGAAAATGTAGCTTCATAGTGTCAGCATTCTTGGAAATTCACCAAGTCAATAAAGAACTCCTTGACACAAAATACGCTTATTATCAGTTGTCAACACAACAATATACTTTAGCCTTTGTTGTAGTATCTATCACAATATTTTAATTTTGAAACTTTTCCAAATCCAGCATGGAACTTTCTTCCAGCCTATTGTGCTACCCTTCATCACATATTTTAATTGAGATAAAATTACTTGAATAAATGACAAGACTATTAGTGTAACATATTAAAAATAATATTTTGCCATTACTACATAGGAAAACGTATCCTTAGCATTTCTAAAATGACATAAGGATCTATCCCACTATTGTCTAATCATCATATGAATTATCCTGCTATAACATTTTATAGCATAGGACTCAGCTGGTTGTGTACATAGCATGGAAACATGACTTAGAAATCTAAATTTCAATGATGCTCATCATGTGTCAAAACACTTGAATCTTGCTCAATAATTTTCCATGTGACAAGAACTCCTTCTTGTCATTTCGATATTGACTTACTTTAATATTTCATCTATGTAATTTGGATTCAATCATATCATACGCTTCAATCCATCTTTTATAGATATCGATGCCCAATATCTTCTAAGCCTTTTATCAATATGAAAATCTTAACCGTGTTAATTTAAAATACATATTTTCCAATCAACCATATGTCATTTGCATAAAGCATTGGAAATATATCTTAGCGCTCCCACTTAATTTCTTGTAATTCTACAAGCATCTTTATCATTCATGATGGAATCAAACTCTTTTGATAACTTCATCAAGGTAAAGATTTCAACTTCGTTATGATCACTTCAACCATTGAATTGTGCATACCTTTCCAGGAACCTTCTAAATTTTACCAAACTCTCAGACTGTGTCAAGTACACATCCTCGATCAAACTTCCTTGAGAGGAAAGTTGGTTTTGTTATTCAACTACCATATCATAATATGTAACTTTTGCTATAACTATCGCAAAGAATAAAGCATCACTACAGAAGATCAAAATCTTATAGTAGTCAACTCTTTGAACTTCGTCGAAAACATCTTTTCGACAAGCACAATTTTCAAAAGATGTAAACATCCATGTCTTTGTTGCTATATAGATCCATTTGCTATCGTTAGGCACCATGCCTATCGAAAGAACTACCAAGTCACATACTTGATATTTATACAGGGATACTATCGCGGATTTAATGACTCATAGTCAATTTTACGAAGTCAGGGCCCATCATTTGCTTCCTTTATAAGTTCGAGGTCCTTTGTTGTCAAAACAACACTTTACTCTTAAACCACAAGTTGGTCTAAGTACAAAGTTTTAGGACTTTTGTGGTTCAGTTCGCAAACTCATTCGAAGTATCTACAATCACATTTAGTGTCTTATACTTTGTCAAAATAGCAAACCCCGGAACAACTTCTAGTCCTGCGCTACTCTGATATGGTAACGAAGATTCTCTAATCTCGTTGAGTTTGTACTGTCCCCCCACTCACTTATTTTGCAAGAACTACTTTCTCGAGAAATCAACCCTTTCTGACAAACAACATTTGTATTTGGTCGGTGATAGGAGAAATACCCAATGTATTCTTTAGGATAACCTTATAAACATATATTTATCCAATTTTGGTTGTAAACATTTTACACATGCTATGCATACCAAAACTTAAGAAAAAGACAATTTGGGTCACTACCCGAACCATATCTTATATGTTGTCAATTTCAACGGATTATGATGGTGCTCTTTTCAGTGGAAAAGCGGTTGTCACTAATGTATAAACTACAAAATTATAATGGCATTTTTATTTATCTTACCATGTCAAACAAGGTTTGATTTTGTCTCTCGAACACTCCAAACTAATGTTGGGTAATTCGAATAATATAAGTTGTAGAACAATTCTGCAACTTCTGAGATGTTTTGCTAAACTTGTAACTCAAACTTTATCCTTTATGATCCAATCATAAATACTTGATTATCTTCTTACAACGATTTTTTACTTCATATTAACAACCATTTGAAGCAATTTAAAATGTCAAACTCCGTTCTCTCTAAATAGATATACTCACATATCTACTCAAATCATCGACATAATTTTATGAAGGAAAAAATAATCCACCATACATGACTACACATAATGGACTATATACATCAATATGTATAATCTCCATTAAATTAGTCGTCCATTCTACTTTGGCCTATGAACGGAATTCTAGTCATCTTTTGGAAGAGGTCTCACAAGCGTCAATTTATTCAAAACAAAATGACTCCGGAAGTCCATCAATATGGAGTTCCTTCATGTTTTCCTTTCCGATATGAACTAAAATGGTGGTCACAATTTAACTGAAACTCTTTTACGTCTTGCAACATTTAGCATTTAGTTTTATAGATGTTTACTTTACCAACATGATTTATATTAACATATCCATCAATTATGGAATATGGTCATAGTTTGAACAATCTCATTTGTTCTCACAAAAGACCAGAACAAAATAACAACTTATTAAGTTCTTAAAATAAATCTTGAATGTTTGGTTCCATACGACAATGAACACAATAACACTTTATTTCTGTTCTTGTCATAATCGATTCCACATCTATTACTAGTTCCTTTTAGGACCTTGTATTTCTTGCATTGCGTTGCTTTGTATGACAACTCATACCAACCAATGTGGTATCAAAATACCCAAAAATACTTTGTTAACTAGTAATACATCTATAACTTCTATATCAAGCATATACTTCTGAGCTGGACTTTTCCAGTTATCTTCTTTTTCTGTCATATATCTTTTTGTAATTCTATTTTCAATATTCCCTTTTATTTATAGATGAATCATTCAACATAAAACAATGCTAGTCGTACTAGCTTTTTTTCTTTGGCGTGTTAGTCATATACTATCACCCATTGAGTCATACTTTAAGTTTGATTGTTGTACTAATATCACCATATTAATAGTATTCTTCCAGATTCCACTCTTAGCAATCGCCAAGCAAGGTAAACATTTTTTTACCCATACCTTTAATCCATCCCATCATAACAATTTTATGATTAAGCTACTATAGTCGAAGGAAGGAATTTAGAGGATAATGTTTAGCGCCCAGTTTCTTGGAATATTCAAACGCCTAGCATATTCAATCATTGCATATGTTCAAATAATATAAGCATACATTTTCACACTAAATTATACTCAGTCATGTTGCCACAAATAAGTTTCTAGATATCAATATATCTTTCACATGATTGTTTCTGAAAACAACTCTTTTCACTTCCTAAATCACCTTGATCAACAAAACATTCTTTTGAAGATAAAGTAATATGGAAGCAACCATGACTCTGGATTCTAAGTAGGAATTGGTTGCTCTTTAGATCAATCAATCATTAATCATATGGAGCTAGGTAGGAAATACCTAAAATCTGCAATAGGATTCAATTTTAAATTTCACTAATACGGTACCAATCTTAAATGATTTTTACCAGATCATAACAGTTATATCTCAATTAACAATCTAAGTGTAAGATTGTTATGTGGATGCCATTGAATACTACAATTTGTGCAAATTCACTTTGATTGGTTGTTCATGATAAATAAGTTCAAGTTAATTCAAAATTATGCCATGAACTCCCACTCAAAAACAACATCCCTCTTAGTCGTCTTTAGTGATTACACGAACCAAATTCACTACACCAAAAACGATCATCAGGTGAGATGATGTAGCTTCAAAGGCGAACATCGACATGTTCATCATATCATCCATATGACTCATGCTTTACCTTTCGGCTACGTGTTCCGAGGCCATGTATGTACATGCTAGGCTCGCCAAGTAGAACCGTAGTATTGTGTGTCTTCCAAGGCCGTGTTTGTACATGCTAGGCTTAAAAACACCCGCTGTATGTGAGCGTTGAGTCTGTCACACCCGATCATCACGTGGTGTCTCGAAATGACAAACTTTCTTAACGGTGCATACTTAAGGAAGAACACATTATTATCTTGATTTAAGTGAGAGGGATCATCTTATAATGCTACCGTCTCTATCTAAGCAAAACAAGATGCATAAAAAGATCAACATCACATGTAAGGATAACGTGATATGATATGGTCCTTCTTGCACTTGATCCCCATCATGTGCATCATGGTATGATCTCCATCATTCCACCAGCGTGGTACCAAGTTCCATTGTACCTCAATCTTGATTGTCCATCAATAATAAGACAACCATATGGATACCTTCCGGTATATCAATAATTTACAAAAGAGATCATCTCATAATCAAATTTGTAACATTGACCATATCACATAACATGCCCAGCAAAAACTAGTTAGACGCTTCTAATTTAGTTTTGCATATTTAAGGTGGCTTAGGGATTTTGAGGATAGAACCGTTCATACCTATGAACATCAACCACAACATTGATAAACACATTTTTAACAACCCTTCGTAGATTAGATCTTAACTATAGTAGGAGAAACGGACATCCCCTTAGCCACATGTGAGACAATTCTCGCGTACATAGTACACGTAAACTTAGTCTGGCGCAGTTTCATCCTACTATGCCACTAAGATCATAAAATACTCAAGGAGGCAATAACATGATCATCAACGCCCACATACTCATATGTGTTCTACCCGTACAAAACATCTATGCATAGAACCTGGCTCTGATACCACTGAAGGGGTCGTTGCATAGAAAACAAAAAAATTCCTACGCGAGAGACACCCGAAAGGCCAAGATCTAATCTAGGAGACGAAGTGCAACGGGCAAAGAGAGGGTTAAGGAGAACACATATCCTCGAAGACACAAAGCGTTACAAGATCAAATCTCGTTGTTGGCGTAGTCGTACTCACACCGATCCCGAGAGCGAGAAGATGTGCACCGCAATCCGGCGGTACCTCCGTGATCAGTCACATATACGGTTGATGACAACCTCCGTTCCCTCGATCCAGCGGAGAGGCGGAAGTAGAGGATCCCTCGGAACTCCAGTAGCACGACGACGTGGTGGTGGTGAAGAATCCCACGGACAGGGCTTCGCCAAGCCGGAAACCATGGAATTGAGCAGCGGGCGAAGTAGAAGGGAGGTGGGACAAGTGTGTGGGGGAAGAGGAGCTCTCACCCTCCTTTTATAGGGGAGGGGGAGGCAGCCCAAGAGGGGGTGCGGCCAGCCATGGTGGTTCCCCCACCTCTTCCCTTTTCATGTGAGTGGAAGCCCCACTCACACCCGCTCATGCTCCCATTATTTCCCACTTGGAAAATACAAAGGTTTTCCTTTAATAAATAAATAAAACATTTTTATTTCTTTATTTATATTTGTTAATTCCATTAACAAACATTTGCATATAGCACCTCGAATCATTTGTTAATTCTATTAACAACCATTCGATGAAAAACCCCTTGAACTATTTTAATTTTCCCCGAAACAATTTCGGTGCTGCCCAAAATATTCTTAGATATTCTGTATCCTCTCAAACGCGTCATCGAACCTTAAGTGTGTCACCCTACGGTTTGTGAATAAGATAGACATGATCGAGACTCCTCTCCGATCAATAATCAACAGCGGGATCTGGAGATCCATGATGACTCCTATATATTCAACGATGATTCTCGTGATCATGTGAACCAACAACACCGTGACTAATTCCCTTTGTCTCGCGATATTTTACTTGTCCAAGATTCGATCATTGGTATCAACCATACCTTGTTCAATCTCGTTACCGACAAGTACTCTTTTCTCGTTCCCATGATATAACATCCTTGTGATCATATCACGTGCTTGCAAGCGGTGTCGATGTGATATCACCGAGAGGGCCCAGGGTATATCTCTCCGTCATTTGGATGGACAAATCCCACTCTTGATCCATGAGCCTCAACAAATACTTTCCGAATACCCAACGCAACCTTTATAGTCACCTTGTTACGGTGTGACGTTTGATGACATCAAAGCACCCTTCCAGTATCAGTGATTGACATGATCTCATGGTCTAAGGAATAAGTTACTTCGTATGTTTGATATAACAATGTAAACATAATGACTTGATCGCATTTCTATATTCACTTTGGGTATATGTTCATCATATCATTCTTATAATGACATGACCCCGTTATTAACAACATCCAATGTTCATGATCAGGAAACCTTGATCATCTATTAATCAACGAGCTAGTTAAAAGAGAGGATTTACTAGGAACCATTGTTTGTTTATTAAACACACATGTATCAACGTTTCCGGTTAATACAATTCTAGCATGAGAAATAAACATTTATCATAAACAAGGAATAAGATAATAACCACTTTATTATTGCCTCTCGGGCATATTCCCTTCACTACCTATATGTGGTATTTCACCGCCACTCCAAGTAAATTTCTCATGTGCTACCTTTAAAACCTTCAAAATTATTCCTGTTTTGTGCCCCTGTTTTAGCTCATGAGGACGTAAATAGAGAATCTTTATCTCACTTGTTGATTGGACTTCGCACACCTGGACTAGTGGCACATCCGCTTATCCAAATTGATAGAAGTGCTGGCAGCGGGGTGCCTAGCCCCAAAATTGGTTACTATAAATTCTCTTTACTATTTTGCCCCTGATTTATCAGTCAAAGCATAATTTTGTAAACAAAAGAGAAGAGGGATGACCTAATACACCTATAGCATCCTTCAATGGGAGCCACTATTGTAAGGTCTAGTTGGCTTGTGGAGTACTGTATTGCCTGTTTACCATTTGTTGACATAAGCATACACCTCTCTACAAAATGTTTTCAATACATCTGTTTAAAAATAAAAAGCTCTAGCACATGAGTTAATACCTGCTTCCCTCTACGAAGGGCCTTTTTTTTTTACTTTTACGCCGAGTCTTCACTTGCTCACTTTATGCACCTTCTTGAGAGCATGGTTTTCATTCTTAGTTTAATGTGATTGTTGTAACATCCCAAGTATGAAAACTACCCTATAGAATGTTTGATTTCTTGTTTATTCAAGTATTGCATCATGTCATCATATTGTTGCATTGTTTCTGTTGTTTTGCATCTGTTATTCTCTGTTTTCACAACTGAAAATCAAACAATTTCAAATACCATGTTTTCATACTTGTGCTGTTACAACTTTTGGAACCAAAATAACAAATGAAAACAACCAAAATTGTTCCATTTTATCCCATGTTGATAACTCCTAAAAAATTGTTGGTTTTATTCAATCAATTAATCCAATCAAATAATTCATAAATCATTTGCTCAAATTCAAACCAATTCTCAAAAATCAGTACCTTTTGAAACCTTAAAGTTCACCACCATATTTGTAATCTTTAAATCACTTCAAAACCCTAGGGGTAACCCTAGTGAAAATGCTTTGTTTTCTCAATATTAAACAATATTAAAATTCTTCCAAATTTTGGTTTCAGAGACAAACAACATTTTTTAATCTCAAACTTTTGAAAACCAACCGTGGCATTTGGTTGCTATGGGTCTAACAAGCCTAACTTAATTTTCTGGATTTTTTTCTAACCCTAAAGGCCTCCTTTTCTTTCAATTTTGTTTGCTACAAAAAAAATAAAAGAAACAGAAAATACAAAAAAAAAGGAGAAGGGGCAGCAACTAACCTAACTACCACCTATTCTAGGCCCAGCCCGTTTCCCTCACCTTAGCCCAGTACCCCTTCCCTGTCGCTGTCGTCTCCCTCCTCGCGCTGACGTCAAGCAGTACGAACACCCTCTGAACCATCCGATCCTTCCCCCCTCACCTCGATGCCCTGCCGTACTAGCCTGCTCCTCCATAAGAACACCGTGGCGTCCACCCCCCTGCCGCAAACCCTAGCCCTAACCCTCCATCGCCGCCAGCTTCTGTTCCTATTCCCCAACCGCACCCTCTCTCTGAACCCTGCCACCACACCACCGCACCCCTCTGATTTTCGCACACCGTTGCCTGCCCTGGCCACCTCGAGGAAACGCCGTCCCCGGGAATGGAACGAGGAGGCTATCCTCCCCAATTTCTCTGCAGGCGCCACCGGCCGTGGCTGCCCGTAGCGGCCGCGCCGTCGCCGGGGACTTCCGCCCGTTTCTGCGACTGTTCTGAACATCGACATCGAGCGAGGTGAGCTCGCCCGCTGCTTGTTTCCCTCTCCCTCCGATCTGTCCGCGCCACCTTCTGCACCTGCACGCAACGCACGGGCACACCGGCCCGCACGAGCCACGCTAGGGCAGCGCCTAGCGCCGCAGCGACAGGCGGTCGCCGGCCATCTCTGTCCCTCGCTCGGGTAACTGAACGTCAGGTTCAGTTCGCCTGGATTCTAGCCCGAGGCAGTGCCTCAAAACTCAACGCGCCCTACACCTAACACGAAACTGACAGCACCGCAGTGGTTGGTTCCCTCGCCCTGCACCCAGCGCGTCGCGGGTTCGAGTCCCCGGGGGCGCAACACCCCCACACCTTTTTTTCGTTTTCTTCCAAAGCACCCGTGGCCCACTGTCATAGAACCCACTGCCACGCGTGCCTGCCTAGGGCCACGCTGGCCGCTGGCCCACAGTACAGTGGCTGGTGTGTAAACCTGCACGGTAACAAATGTTTTACAAACAAATCTTTTTATTTCCTGTTTCTTTTAAAATAGCAGAATAACCAATAAACTTCAAATTTCAATATCTTTTGTTTTATTAGTCCAATAAATACAAACTTTATGTCTATTCTGATCCAAATTTTATAAACTTTCCAAATATTCCATTTGTGTTCTGTTTTGAAATTTCAAAATACTTTTAAATTTCAAATTTGAATAATTCAAATGCAAATTGAAATAAGTCATAACTAATTCATACTATTTCCAAATAATGCAAATAAAATATGTTTCTCATACCATTTTGCATACCCTATTCAAATATAAATTTTGTTTCCTGGTTTGAATAATTTAAAATGCCTAAACCATTTAAATCTTGTTTAATGCAATTAAAAATTGTTTAATATTGTTTAATTCATAACTAAATAATCCAAAGTCCAATTTCAAATTGTGAAACATGTAATCCAACTAAAATTTGATAACCTTTCCAAATATAAAATTTGTAAATTGTTTTGCACACTTTAACTTGTTGAAAACAACAATTACTTGTGTGACATCAATAAGGAACCAAAATTCCTAACATAACAAATAAAAATCCCACACTTGTTTTACTCCTTTTCCAATTGCATCTAACTTGTTTACTCCTTGTTATCATCATGCATGCATCATGTTTAACCACTTACACTTGTTAATCAAATGTAGATCATTGCTTCAACCTAAACCATTTGCATCCATATGCAATTCACATTGCATATGGATCCAATTAAATTGTGTTACTTGTCAAGTAGGTTACTTTGATGCATCTATTAACATGACATGCATCATCCCATGTTTGTGCACCTATGCCATGTATTGATTGTCTACCTTTTCTGCATTGTCTGTTTGCTTCTTATCGGATAAACGGCGACGTTGAGACCAACGATCCTTACGACACCCCTTCTAAGGAGTTAGCTCAGTACCAGGCTACTGGGTTTTGCAGGCAAGTTATCACTCACATGAACCACTGTGTTCCTTTCAACATTGGTTACCGATACTTTCCGTTGTTCTTTTCTGCTAGCCTTAGTAGTAGTTGTTTCTGTTACGAACCTATCACATGAATCCTTTAACCCTGATACTGCCTCACCTCCATACCCATAACCTTTTGTTTGAGCCCGTGTCTTACTAGCATGCTTAGGTTGTTTTGCTCCAGTCTGTTACCCGTTACTTCCTGTTATTACTTCTTTATGTTCTGGGGGCTCGATGTTTAATCAATCAATCATGCTAATGTTACTGTTAATAATAAACTTGATGATAAGGCACCGGCAGGAGGCCCATGAGAGGTTTTGGAGCCTGCTAGTGTCGACCCTAATAGGAAAAGGGTCTTGTCTACTGATCCATGATGAGCGCACTACCCGCATTTGGGAAGCGAGTATGGGCGCCCCCCTCAACTTGACATGATTCGCATCTCGTCCAAATCGCCTCATTTAGTTCGTGTTTTCCATTTGCCGCATGCATGTTTTTGCGAGCCCAGGCCAGGGTGGAACTTTCGTAGTCGGCATATAGGGGGACACGGTCTTAGAGTGCTATGATGGTCCATTTTCTTCTGGGCTTGATTAGCCGTGCGCCCAAGGTTCTTTGGGCTTGATGCGAAGAATGGTTGGTTGTGTTGAGTGCCCCGCTTGGTGGGGTGATCTCCCATCTGGCGGGATATTCATGAGTGTACGGCCAAATTGGTGCAACCCTGCAGGGATAATCTTCTCGAGAAGCCGTGTTTTCCGCGGTTATGGATTACTTGGTGAAAGTACTGGCTAACAAGTACTCAGGACAACTTAAACATAATGATCAAACATGTTACACCCCATGATTAATCACTTGACTAGTAATAGGCTTATTGACACAATAATTTGAACCATCATTAACTCAACGGTGTGAGTTATCCTCGGATTGCTTCTTTGGATAAGGGGCGAGATCCAGGATGGGTTTGTTTGAAGTTATCTTTCAGTTGGTTACAATCCTCGATCTCATCTCCTTTCTGTTAGCCGGAAGTAGTATAATCTTTGTAGTTGGTTAGCGCAGACAGTTGCAGCATCTTTTATATCCCCTCTCTTCCGTTGAACCCAAGGCATCTGTGCTTGGTGTTGACGGGTTACACTTTGGTGAACTGTGAGTCTTGCTTGCCAGTACGTTTATGTACTGACCCCCTTTGGGGCTGTGGTTTACGCAGACGACGTTTCCGAGGATCTACATGGTGGCAACTACGTGGAGTATGACGAGACTGCTGACGAGTAGATAGCGGACCCGGGCAGGATCCGAGACTTCGTGGATGGGCTCCGTCTGTTTGTTTCCGGCCTCTTAGGCCTATTTGGTTCTTGTCTGTACTCAGACATGTTGAATGCTTCCGCTGTATTGTAATGATGTAATGTTGGGACATGTGCCCTCTGAATGACTGTATTTGCTATCTCTGCTCTAATGAGAGCCATTTGCAACTTATTTCAATCTTTTGTGTCGTAGAGATCTGTTGTGATATCACTTGTTAAACGCCGTTGACGTACCATGAGTGTATGGTTTGAAGTACGTCGACGGAAGTGCCTTTGATCTCTAGTGGATAGTTTACATCGACGGTGGAATAGCAGGGCTTGTGTTGTCGCGCATAAGCGCAGGCCTACCAGGAAGCTGGGACGTGGGAGCAGTTATGCCCCATAATCCAAGCATCTGCTATCCAGTTCGTACGGTGAGTATCCCCTAGAAATCAGGGTGCGACAAATGGTATCAGAGCCTGTCTGCCTGTAGGATCCCTTTTTACTGGTCGCAGTTGAGTCTAGAAACTATTTTGTAGCTATATAGGAAAAATGAAACGTGAGAGTAGGAATTCTGTTCTTTTTCTTCTTTCCCCCACCCTCCCTCCCTTTTCTGGTAAGGAAGTGCAACGTTGATTTTTCCCTTCTCATCTAAACTTTCAAGTTAGGATTTCACGTATTCTGGTTTCTCTAGGATGGTTATATCTACTAGACCATAGGAATGGAGGTGGTTGTGACATGATTTATCATGTTGCCTACTCATGATTGAGAACGGAGGCGTGTAAGCCCCGGAAGCAGATCCTCTATTCCTTAAGCAGTAGATATTGATCCTTTAGAAGCCCGGATGGGTTTTCCGTAGTACCTCAGGAGTTTTGTTCTCGTTTTCCCGGAGTTGCTTCATTATCCTGTTCTTTTAAAGAACCTTTTTCGTCCGTTCAAATCTTGTTGTTGTTTTCAACTTCATTTCTTCTACCGGCGTCAAGTTAACTTCCCAAATATCAAATCTACCTGTCCAGAGAGGTTCTTGTTGTTGTTGTTGTTTTCATTCCTCAAGCACCACATTCCAAATAGTCTATTCTCCATATGGATCAAGTTCTGTCTAATCAAGTTTCCCCGTTCATCCACTAAACTCTGTTCCACCTAAAGTGTTGTTTCATACCGGAGCATCGCATTCCTTTATGTCAAAGATCTTTTCCAAAACATACAACCCAATTCTGGTTTCACTAAGCAATCAAGTCTTTGTTCACTCTCCGGAATCTCAAATGTTGACTCCCAACATAAGTAAGAACAATCCAATTCTAATGGGAGGCCACATATTCATCGTTACTCTCATGTTGCTGATTCTGACATTGATCTCATTCTTGGTGTTGGATTGATGTCAATAGCTCTGTTCCAACCTTATTACAGATAGTCTATTCTCAAAATGAATCAAATTCTATCCAGCTATACACCCTCCATACAAAAACCTCTTCCTTCAATTGAAAATGTTCCGGTGGTTTCCAAATTCCCTGACGTCTATCCAAGGTGCACGATGTGTTTCACGTATCACAGCTCAAGAAGATCTTCCCAAGAAGTTTCCGGACCTTTTCTTTTCTCAGTAGGAATCTCGGGGCGCGATTCCTTCAAGGGGGGGCGTTTTGTAACATCCCAAGTATGAAAACTACCCTATAGAATGTTTGATTTCTTGTTTATTCAAGTATTGCATCATGTCATCATATTGTTGCATTGTTTCTGTTGTTTTGCATCTGTTATTCTCTGTTTTCACAACTGAAAATCAAACAATTTCAAATACCATGTTTTCATACTTGTGCTGTTACAACTTTTGGAACCAAAATAACAAATGAAAACAACCAAAATTGTTCCATTTTATCCCATGTTGATAACTCCAAAAAAATTGTTGGTTTTATTCAATCAATTAATCCAATCAAATAATTCATAAATCATTTGCTCAAATTCAAACCAATTCTCAAAAATCAGTACCTTTTGAAACCTTAAAGTTCACCACCATATTTGTAATCTTTAAATCACTTCAAAACCCTAGGGGTAACCCTAGTGAAAATGCTTTGTTTTCTCAATATTAAACAATATTAAAATTCTTCCAAATTTTGGTTTCAGAGACAAACAACATTTTTTAATCTCAAACTTTTGAAAACCAACCGTGGCATTTGGTTGCTATGGGTCTAACAAGCCTAACTTAATTTTCTGGATTTTTTTCTAACCCTAAAGGCCTCCTTTTCTTTCAATTTTGTTTGCTACAAAAAAAATAAAAGAAACAGAAAATACAAAAAAAAAAGGAGAAGGGGCAGCAACTAACCTAACTACCACCTATTCTAGGCCCAGCCCGTTTCCCTCACCTTAGCCCAGTACCCCTTCCCTGTCGCTGTCGTCTCCCTCCTCGCGCTGACGTCAAGCAGTACGAACACCCTCTGAACCATCCGATCCTTCCCCCCTCACCTCGATGCCCTGCCGTACTAGCCTGCTCCTCCATAAGAACACCGTGGCGTCCACCCCCCTGCCGCAAACCCTAGCCCTAACCCTCCATCGCCGCCAGCTTCTGTTCCTATTCCCCAACCGCACCCTCTCTCTGAACCCTGCCACCACACCACCGCACCCCTCTGATTTTCGCACACCGTTGCCTGCCCTGGCCACCTCGAGGAAACGCCGTCCCCGGGAATGGAACGAGGAGGCTATCCTCCCCAATTTCTCTGCAGGCGCCACCGGCCGTGGCTGCCCGTAGCGGCCGCGCCGTCGCCGGGGACTTCCGCCCGTTTCTGCGACTGTTCTGAACATCGACATCGAGCGAGGTGAGCTCGCCCGCTGCTTGTTTCCCTCTCCCTCCGATCTGTCCGCGCCACCTTCTGCACCTGCACGCAACGCACGGGCACACCGGCCCGCACGAGCCACGCTAGGGCAGCGCCTAGCGCCGCAGCGACAGGCGGTCGCCGGCCATCTCTGTCCCTCGCTCGGGTAACTGAACGTCAGGTTCAGTTCGCCTGGATTCTAGCCCGAGGCAGTGCCTCAAAACTCAACGCGCCCTACACCTAACACGAAACTGACAGCACCGCAGTGGTTGGTTCCCTCGCCCTGCACCCAGCGCGTCGCGGGTTCGAGTCCCCGGGGGCGCAACACCCCCACACCTTTTTTTCGTTTTCTTCCAAAGCACCCGTGGCCCACTGTCATAGAACCCACTGCCACGCGTGCCTGCCTAGGGCCACGCTGGCCGCTGGCCCACAGTACAGTGGCTGGTGTGTAAACCTGCACGGTAACAAATGTTTTACAAACAAATCTTTTTATTTCCTGTTTCTTTTAAAATAGCAGAATAACCAATAAACTTCAAATTTCAATATCTTTTGTTTTATTAGTCCAATAAATACAAACTTTATGTCTATTCTGATCCAAATTTTATAAACTTTCCAAATATTCCATTTGTGTTCTGTTTTGAAATTTCAAAATACTTTTAAATTTCAAATTTGAATAATTCAAATGCAAATTGAAATAAGTCATAACTAATTCATACTATTTCCAAATAATGCAAATAAAATATGTTTCTCATACCATTTTGCATACCCTATTCAAATATAAATTTTGTTTCCTGGTTTGAATAATTTAAAATGCCTAAACCATTTAAATCTTGTTTAATGCAATTAAAAATTGTTTAATATTGTTTAATTCATAACTAAATAATCCAAAGTCCAATTTCAAATTGTGAAACATGTAATCCAACTAAAATTTGATAACCTTTCCAAATATAAAATTTGTAAATTGTTTTGCACACTTTAACTTGTTGAAAACAACAATTACTTGTGTGACATCAATAAGGAACCAAAATTCCTAACATAACAAATAAAAATCCCACACTTGTTTTACTCCTTTTCCAATTGCATCTAACTTGTTTACTCCTTGTTATCATCATGCATGCATCATGTTTAACCACTTACACTTGTTAATCAAATGTAGATCATTGCTTCAACCTAAACCATTTGCATCCATATGCAATTCACATTGCATATGGATCCAATTAAATTGTGTTACTTGTCAAGTAGGTTACTTTGATGCATCTATTAACATGACATGCATCATCCCATGTTTGTGCACCTATGCCATGTATTGATTGTCTACCTTTTCTGCATTGTCTGTTTGCTTCTTATCGGATAAACGGCGACGTTGAGACCAACGATCCTTACGACACCCCTTCTAAGGAGTTAGCTCAGTACCAGGCTACTGGGTTTTGCAGGCAAGTTATCACTCACATGAACCACTGTGTTCCTTTCAACATTGGTTACCGATACTTTCCGTTGTTCTTTTCTGCTAGCCTTAGTAGTAGTTGTTTCTGTTACGAACCTATCACATGAATCCTTTAACCCTGATACTGCCTCACCTCCATACCCATAACCTTTTGTTTGAGCCCGTGTCTTACTAGCATGCTTAGGTTGTTTTGCTCCAGTCTGTTACCCGTTACTTCCTGTTATTACTTCTTTATGTTCTGGGGGCTCGATGTTTAATCAATCAATCATGCTAATGTTACTGTTAATAATAAACTTGATGATAAGGCGCCGGCAGGAGGCCCATGAGAGGTTTTGGAGCCTGCTAGTGTCGACCCTAATAGGAAAAGGGTCTTGTCTACTGATCCATGATGAGCGCACTACCCGCATTTGGGAAGCGAGTATGGGCGCCCCCCTCAACTTGACATGATTCGCATCTCGTCCAAATCGCCTCATTTAGTTCGTGTTTTCCATTTGCCGCATGCATGTTTTTGCGAGCCCAGGCCAGGGTGGAACTTTCGTAGTCGGCATATAGGGGGACACGGTCTTAGAGTGCTATGATGGTCCATTTTCTTCTGGGCTTGATTAGCCGTGCGCCCAAGGTTCTTTGGGCTTGATGCGAAGAATGGTTGGTTGTGTTGAGTGCCCCGCTTGGTGGGGTGATCTCCCATCTGGCGGGATATTCATGAGTGTACGGCCAAATTGGTGCAACCCTGCAGGGATAATCTTCTCGAGAAGCCGTGTTTTCCGCGGTTATGGATTACTTGGTGAAAGTACTGGCTAACAAGTACTCAGGACAACTTAAACATAATGATCAAACATGTTACACCCCATGATTAATCACTTGACTAGTAATAGGCTTATTGACACAATAATTTGAACCATCATTAACTCAACGGTGTGAGTTATCCTCGGATTGCTTCTTTGGATAAGGGGCGAGATCCAGGATGGGTTTGTTTGAAGTTATCTTTCAGTTGGTTACAATCCTCGATCTCATCTCCTTTCTGTTAGCCGGAAGTAGTATAATCTCTGTAGTTGGTTAGCGCAGACAGTTGCAGCATCTTTTATATCCCCTCTCTTCCGTTGAACCCAAGGCATCTGTGCTTGGTGTTGACGGGTTACACTTTGGTGAACTGTGAGTCTTGCTTGCCAGTACGTTTATGTACTGACCCCCTTTGGGGCTGTGGTTTACGCAGACGACGTTTCCGAGGATCTACATGGTGGCAACTACGTGGAGTATGACGAGACTGCTGACGAGTAGATAGCGGACCCGGGCAGGATCCGAGACTTCGTGGATGGGCTCCGTCTGTTTGTTTCCGGCCTCTTAGGCCTATTTGGTTCTTGTCTGTACTCAGACATGTTGAATGCTTCCGCTGTATTGTAATGATGTAATGTTGGGACATGTGCCCTCTGAATGACTGTATTTGCTATCTCTGCTCTAATGAGAGCCATTTGCAACTTATTTCAATCTTTTGTGTCGTAGAGATCTGTTGTGATATCACTTGTTAAACGCCGTTGACGTACCATGAGTGTATGGTTTGAAGTACGTCGACGGAAGTGCCTTTGATCTCTAGTGGATAGTTTACATCGACGGTGGAATAGCAGGGCTTGTGTTGTCGCGCATAAGCGCAGGCCTACCAGGAAGCTGGGACGTGGGAGCAGTTATGCCCCATAATCCAAGCATCTGCTATCCAGTTCGTACGGTGAGTATCCCCTAGAAATCAGGGTGCGACAATTGTCCCAGAACACGATTGATTGTGGTATAACATTGATGCTTGTATCTTTGATATATTTACTTCTAGTCTTCACTTGAACCTCAGAGGTGCCCTGACATTTATGTTTTGCTCCATTATTAAGGGCAAGCGAGTACACTTTATCATACTTTATTATGAACATTGCAAGTCTTGCAGATTGATATATTTCATGTTGTTTATTATTAGTGTGTTGATATCTCTTCATTGTTTGCAGAACTATTAGGTGACTTTATTTGCATACTTCTTATTATGAATTTCCTAAGCACTTGATCATATAGTGAGAATATTTACATCATATGAAGCAAATGTGTTCGTAAAAGTTCTTTTATCGCACTCAGTTGTCAACTGAATTGCTTGAGGACAAGAAATAAGCTAAGCTTGGAGGGAGTTGATACGTCCAAAATGTATTTCATTTTCCGAACACTTTTGCTATTGTTTGCCTCTAAACTTGTGAGTTTTGGATAAAACTAACACGGACTAACGCTGTTTTCAGCAGAATTACCTTGGTGTCTCGTTTTGTGCAGAAACATGAACTTTCAGGAAATTGCCCGGAAAAGATCCCGAACTCCTTATTTTAGCCGAAGAACCTCGGAGCGAGAAGAAGAGCCGGAGGGGGGCAAGGAGGGGCCCACACCGTAGGGTGGCGCCCCCTTGGCCGCGCCACCAGGTGGTGTGGCTGCCCCAGGCACCCCCTTGGGATCCCCTTTCGACTACTTAAGCCCCGTAACCTAAAAACTGAGGGGGGGTCATCATATTCCATAGAAACACATCAGAGCGCCGCCGCCGCCACCTCGAGACCCAATTTGGGGATCAGGAGTTCCTGTTCTGGCGCCCTGCCGGGACGGGGATTCAGAGGAGATCATCGCCACCACTTCTCCATCAACCATCCATGATTCCCCCATCCATGTGTGAGTAATTCCCGTTGTAGGTTGAGAGGGATGGAAGGTATTGGATGAGATCGTTTATGTAATAATGCCAGATTGTTAGGGCATAGTGCCTAGTATCCATTGTTAGTGCTTTATATCATTGTTGCAACTTGTTATGCTTAATGCTTGTCACTAGGGCCCGAGGGCCATGATCTCAGATCTGAACATGTTATTGTTTCATGAGTATAATTATGTTTCTTGATCATATCTGCAAGTTGTTTACACACATGTCATTTTCCGGAACCCGATGCCCCGAAGTGACAAAAATTGGGACAACCGGAGGGGATGGCTGTGATGTGAGGATCACATGTGTTCACGAAGTGTTAATGCTTTGCTCCGGTGCTTTATTAAAAGGAGCACCTTAATTACCAGTAGTTTTCCTTGAGGCCCCGCTGCAACGGTATGGTAGGACAAAAGATAGTGTGCAAGTTTCTCATTGTGAGCACGTACGACTAAATTGGAACACATGCCTATGGTTTGCCTAGAACTTGGATGCTTTATTATTATCTATCTGTAAGGCCCATGTTTTGACTATTATGTGAACTATCTTATCCATGCAATACCCGTTCATCCATCCCTATGCCTATAGTACGTTAATACCGTTGTTTCCCACAATTGCTACCGTTGTTACTATTTTACTCCTGCTATTATTTTACTATTGCTACTGTTATAAAACTGTTACCAATGATAATCTATTGCGAGCAAGTCCGCTTTCATGTGCAGCTGAACTGACAACTCATCTGTTAAGGCTTATAAATATTCTTTGGCTCCCCTTGTGCTGAATCAATAAATTTGGGTTTTACTTTCCTCGAAGACTGCTGCGATCCCCTATACTTGTGGGTCATCAATATGTAGCATAGAAACCTTACCAATTGCTACATCTGATTATGGAATTTGTTACAAAGTACGAAAAATGCAGTAATTTTTGACGGTGATATGTTTCATTGAGTTCAAATTGTACCAAAAGGAGAAAATTTATGATGTAGCAAATTTATTTTTTGGCGGGGGACAGGGAACGAGTGTCATTGTTATGGTACCAAAATTCATGATGTAGCATTTTAATTAAGTAGAAATATGTTTAAGTAAGTAATACCAAAATCAATGTGAACCATAGCATTTTAAGTAAATTAAACACAGATGTTTCATGCAGCTGCCGCATTTAAATCTACTACTGGTGCATGATGCATTTTTTTTAATTTGGTACTATATTTGTGCAAGTTAGAAAATGCTACTTGTAGTGTCATTGCCACTATTTTACTGTTGCATACTGCAAACAGAATTTGTAAAATTAATTTGTACATGATGTGTGTTGTTGATGCAAGAAATCTAAAATTCCGTCATGTAGGAATCTCTTGCCGATGGAGGAATGGATGGAAACTACTATTGAGGTTTTGAATATAGCCCTGGGGCTGATGATGGAATATGGTCAGAAGACAAACGGGGTGAACGAGTTGCTGAAGATCCATTTTTTGATGCACATGGTGAAGTTGAATCATATGAGGTTGAAGCAGAGCATTTTGGCGTTGAAGAACAAGGGACAACCAATGGGGTAGAAGAAGTTGATGCTAAAATACAAGTAGATGATGGTGAACAGGATGTATCGTCACAACTTGATGTTCCATATGTAGGTATGATTTCTGATGATGTCTTAGATGCACAAAAGTTATACAATGAGTATGACAAGAACAAGGGATTTAGAACAAGGATTGTTGGGTCCGAGAATAACCAAAGAAAAGGTCATGTTACATTGATAAAGAGAGTGTTTGAGCATGTGCATTCAAGGAGAACAGCCGACGACACCAAGAAGAAAATCACTGACGAAAGTATAGCGGGAGAAAGCACATAAGCTAGCAAGAAAGATGGAGTGGAGCAGGGTGCGAGCGGTACAAGGAAGCGTAAAAAATTGGTAATGCATCAGTGCAAGGCACGCATGATTGTTGGAATTATGAAAGGGAAGTGGACTGTTACATGCTTTGTCGAGGAACATACTCACCCAATGATGGAGCAGGAAGATCATGTCCGATATTATCGGTCACACAGAAGCGTACCGGAAGAATACTACCAGATGATTGTGGCGCTCCATAACCGCAACATTTCAATAAGTGATGCCATGGGCTTGCTTGCTAATGAGCATGGTGGTAACACCAGGAACCTTCCTTATGTCAAAAGATACGTGACAAACATACGGTCGAAGCTCCGGGAAGTCATGATTCCGAGAGACAATGCACTAACCATGGAGTATTTTCAGAGGAGACAGGCCGAAAGCCCAATCTTCTTGTATGCAGCATTAGTTCACAAAGAAACAAATTCAATTGATACTTTGTTCTGGGTAGATGGACGGACTAGGGCCTTGTATCCTAAATACAAGGACTGTGTTTCTTTGATACAACATTCTGCACAAACCGATACAATATGCAATTTGCGCCAATTGTCGGTGTAAACAAACACCTGCAGACAGTAGTCCTAGGTTGTGCATTGTTGCCCAATGAGCAAATTGAGACATTTGAATGGGTTTTCAATTAATGGCTGCTGGCTATGGACAATTTTCCTCCAGATAACATCATGAATGATCAAGACCAGGCTATAGCGACAACGACAAAAAACGTGTTCAAATGGGTGGTACATCGGTGTTGCTTCTGGCATGTGAAACGAAAGGCTCAAGAGAAGATGCCAAGGTCGCTGAGTAATGACAAGTTCAAGGAAGCCCTCTATGCATGCATCAACAACTCGCAACCCTCGGCTGAATTTGAGGAGTGTTATGATTATGCTATTCAACGTCGCGGATAACACTCACCTGAAGAACATGTGGAAGTCAAGGAAGACCTGGGCACCAGCTTATTTCATGAACAATTTCTTTCCATTCACGACAACTACGAGTAGATCACAGGGGCTAAATTCCTATTTCAAGAGATTGGTGAACACTCATGACTCGGTGTGGACTTTTGTTCGTCAGTACGAGCTATGCCAAGAGACAATGCTTGATTGGGAAGATAATGCAGTATTCTAGGGGATAACAACTACAACGGGGCTTTGGGGCGGTAAGTCATGACTCTGTTTGTGTGATGCTGACAACAACAAATTAGATCAATTAATGTGGCATTTTTTGACACTCCTGCAGATACACCATTTAGAAACACGCGGTGGCGTTCTACACACGAGCCATATTCAGCCAGTTCTAGAAGCTGGTAACTGCTTCCACAGGTTACCTGTTCAACCAGATCCAATCTTCTCAAGCTGAGGTGTTAGTGTTCGAGCTTGTTTCATCGATGAATCCCAATGCAAGGGGTTATCGTGTGAATGTGGTGTTAGAGGAGGACAACTATGAATTTACCTGCCGATACTTTCAGAGAAATGGGATAATTTTTCACACATAATCATGTCAATGGTGCACTTAAATGTTCAAGAAATACCACACAGGTACCTCCTTGAAACATGGTCTGAGAGAGCAACAACAAGCCTTGGGGGAAGTGGATTTCGACTAGACTTTGGTCTACCGACAACAAACACTCTAAGGTACAATGTGTTATGACAGAAGTTGGTATGGTTAGCATCAGACGCTTGCTTGAGTGACCATACCTACAAGTTACTGTGGGATGTTGTTGATTAGGTTGCACCACCGATTGCTGCTGCAAGAAGAGAAAATGCACATCAAGAAGACCCCAATGTAGCACAAGAGCAAAAAGCAGCAGCACCGGATGCTCCATTGCATGTTGGTGAGCAAATAATCCTGCAAATCCAGTGAGGCAGAAAAAAAAGGAAGACCTTCGGAGAAGTCAAAGAGAAAGAAGCCGCTGCTAGAGGAACGAGAGGAAAATCATGTAAATAAGTAAAAGAAGAAGAAGAAGGCTAAAGTTGGTGCAAGTACATAGGACTCTATTGCAGAGGAGAAGTCAAGAAAAGGAAGAAAATTCTCCATCTATAAAGAACCTGGGCACAATGCAACAACCTGCAAATGCCCGAAAGAACTCGAGGACGAAGGTGTTGCAGTTTACTTGGGTACAACCAATGTGGCCGGTGAAGCCAGCCATGCTTAGGGATGTAGCAAATCCTTCCCATATGTAAACCATTGTTGTTCTTAATTTGTCTACAATTATGAAAAAAAAAATTGTTCCTTGATCTTCATTACAACCGGTACATGAAAGAAAATGCTTCATAACTTGTTGATATAGAGTTTTTTTGCAACAGTGTGCTGATGCAACATCATCAGCTGATATGATGTAGGAAAACATTGGAAAACTCTATGACACAAAAAAAAAATCTTCAGCTACAAAATATTAGAACAAGTGTAGTAGCTGCATCCTCTCAGGAAAAAACATGTTGCAAAATTTCACAACTATGAATACAAAAGGAAAGAACTAGTGTAGCACTTTGAATTAAAAAATGGTGCATTTAACATATAAAAAACATTTGAATATATAGATGGTGCAAAAATTATGTATTGTATTGAACAAGTGTAACAGCTGCAAACTCTCAGCAAAAAAAAATAGTATATAGCAATTCACATCATTCGAAAGTAGCAAGTTATTTGAATGCACGTAATGAGCGATATAAGTTGCAAATACTTTGATAATGATACTTCAAGTAATCATGCAAGTGTGAACTTGCCTTCAGACTGATAAGTAGTGCAGTGTAAAGCTCCTAGTGAATCGTGACCCTAGTATTCTGTACAAACCATCATTGTCTATATCACACAATCCTGGAAGAAATGATTTTGGTATTTTGGAAAGTTATGATTTAAAGATTTTTAGGGTTTGGTAAAAAATTGGATTTATTTGGGTATTTGTTGAAGTTTATTCAAAACTTGACTTAATTTTCAAACTTTGGGAAAATATGAGTTTGAATCAAACAATCATTTTGATTTTTGAATGTAGGAAAATATTGGATCATATTATTTTCCTTAAGAAAACAATCACCTTGATTTTTGAAGTCAAGAATTTTCCAAATATTTTCCTATGAGAATATTTCTCAAAGTAATCTTACTTTTGAATTTTTGAAAACCCAAATACTTAAGTTTAAGGATTTATTCCGTAAAAAAAATTATCTCAATTAAGAATTGGTCATTCCCAAATTCTTTATTTTGAAATAATAATCACTCAAAATTTTACCATGTGGTAAAACCATTGAAAATTCTATTAAAACTATTTTTCAAAATTAGAAGAAATAAGAATATTTTAAATTATTTTTATTTGAATTTTAAGTTTGAGAATTTGGGTGTATTTGAATTTATTTGGATGTATTTGAATTTAATTTGGTAGGGAAATAGTCAAATGACTAAAATACCCCTCGGTCGGTTTAGACCATAGGGTCGAACCCAACTCTCTAGGGTTCTCTTGCTCACTGATTCCTCTCTCTCCCTCGCACTACTAGGAAAATTGCTATAGGAGTGATGATACCCGTGACGCACATCACATTTTGCACGTCACGCCTATTACCCGCGGCGCACCACGTCTCTGCGCGTCGCGCCTAAAGGCATAGCCGCGGCGCACCAAATGAGAGCCACGTCGCGCGTATGTGTGGGGCCGGGGTGGCGAGCCTCCGAGGCATACCCGCGACGCACTGTACCTGTGGTGCGTCACGGCTATGTGGTATAAAGCGCGGCGCACGTTCCATCGCTGCGCCACGGATTAGATAGACGTGACGCACCTTGGGCTGGTGCGCCACGGCTACGGAGAGTACAGGCCTACAGCCGTTCCCCTACTTCCTTCGATCTCTCCACACCACACACACACCAACACTACGCACCGCGCGCCGCCCTTCTGCATCGACGCGCCGCCGCCCTTCTGCATCGACTAGGAGGAGCCGCGGGGGAGGAGGACGAGGAGCGCCGCCCTTCTGCATCGACACCGGCCGTCTGCCTTGAAGGGTAAGCCCCCTCTTCTCCCTCGCGCGCGTGCCATCGCCGCCGGCGGCACTCTCTGCTCCGGCCACCTCCAACCTAGCTAGGCGCATAGGGTAGGTCGCGTCGATCGTAGATACCAGATCCACGATGCCAAGTACCATAGGGTGACCCGCGGCGTCCTCAAGATCTTCCTCGAGAACGTCATCCGCGACGCCGTCACCTACACCGAGCACGCCCGCCGCAAGACCGTCACCGCCATGGACGTCGTCTACGCCCTCAAGCGCCAGGGCCGTACCCTCTACGGCTTCGGCGGCTAGAGGCCCTCTCCTTCGTTGGCGTCGGCTGCTGCAGATGCAGATGTGTTTTCGTCCGTCTGTGCTCACGAGACATCGATCCAACCAAGAAATCTTAGATGCAGTCAAATCCACCCTGTTATAGTTCTTCTGAATTTCGCCAAAGTTTTGTTGGCCCGCTGTTTGTAAGAACTAAATTATGAATGCATATGCTTTTGGCAAATTGAGATTCAAAACAGTGATGCATACCCGTTACCGATTTCTGACTAGATCTTATACGCTAGCTACTGATGTTTTAAGATACCAGCGTGTTACCTCCCATTCTGTTTCTGGTTGTAAGAACTTAATTATGAACGCATATGCCTTTGGCAAACTGAGATTCAGAGCAACCATACATTTCTGCTCGGTTACCGATCTATTTTACACTAAGTGAATAGATCTCTGTCTATACTTTTTTTAAGCTACTAGGATGGAGGGAAACACACTAAGTGTAAATTAAAGGTTGTTTCCTGCTGTCAGGGAGCAAAACCATGTTTGTCATTTTTACAAGTTCGGCCATGAGGAAGAGCTAAGATTCGGTAACGAGAAAAATCATCCAGCATGAATTACAAAAATCGATGCTTTTTGAGTAAACTTGGACAGGGGGATACACTGAGGTATATTAATCTAGAAGAGCTGTGATCATTGGTTTAAGATCTATCTCTGCTTCCCCCATGATATCGTCGGCAGAGAAAGTGTCATGGTCATACACTTCCTGGAATTAGCGAGATTCTGTGTTATTTAGACGGAGTGAAAAATAATACATTGTCTGCTTCGTTATTGAGCAGGGTTTTATCAATGAATTTCTTCTCTCCCATATTTTTCTACTTTTATGGTGAACTATTATTTTACACATCAATAAGTCTCTATCCTGCCATACCAGCCCATTGACATGAGAATGCTCATAAAATGCTCTTCATCATAAAATTGTCTCTCTCTTGTAGTTGGTTCATCAACTACATTAAGGCACCTCGTCCATACATGCACGATTAGGTGTAGGCCTTATTTTTCAAGTTGGTCTAATTTGATATACTCTGTTTTTAGTTTTTACATTACTGACCAGGTTTGATCTTGGATATTTTCACCAAGGAGTTGAAGTTCATTTTTAAATTCTCTTACTGTTTTGAAAAGTACTAAAGTTGCGTAACAAAACCATGCTTGGAAAATAAAATTTAGAGAATTTTAAAGGCCTGAAAACAAACCCAACATTCAGCTAACCTCTCTGTTTTCTTAACACTTAGCAAAAATTCAGTAACTTTTCAGCAAGCCAAGACAGCAGGACCAACCTTGGTACCCAAATAATCCTAGTTTCCTTTTCTTTTCTCTTAAATGGTATCTGTAGGCATGCAAGTTTGTGTTTATATAAGCATATCTGTAGGAATTCCATTAAAGTAGATAGCGTCACTTTCTGCATTTGTTTTGTGATAGGTAGGTTCTGTCATTTGTCTTTGTTTTGTGATAGCTATGCTCCTCTAACCTCTATGTGTACTTTCTTAATTAAATAGAACATGGCTTGCGAAGTATGTCGGTCTCGATGTGCCGAAGGACGATTCACTGGGGCTTCTTTTATGCTTCAACTCCACGACGGTGACGTTGATTCGTTGGTAATTAACAATTCTTTTTATGTTAACTTGTTCTTTCGTTTTACTATCTAGCTTGAGACTTGTGTTTATTAACAAAATATTCTTTATATTTCTTTTTTAGATTCTACCATGCAATATTCGCGAAGAATTCAACGAGTTGGTTGGCAGTAACATGGATTTCAATGTTCACGGGACCACCTACATTCTTCGAGTGAAAAAAGAAAGAACGAAGACCTACTTCTGCGGGCCACAATTGCAGGCTATCATCGCCACGTACAATTTAAGCGGAGGTGATTACATTCACTTCTCTATGGAAGGACCGCAACCTCGCATCAAAATTGTGTATATGGGCGGGATTGAGAGCGAGGATGGCGGGAGTGAGGAGGAAACTGAGAACACCGAGGATATGGACACTGAGGATGATATGGACGAGGAGGACCCATGGAAACATGTGGTGGTTGCTCAAAGAGCGAATCTTAGCGAGTTTGAGAAGGACCGTGTCCTTCAGAAACTTGCCCAGATAGATAGCTACATCGGTTCCCCTTTCGTGCATCGCATCACCAACACTAACATCTCCAATGGACATGTCATGATATGTTTCTTAACACTTTCTTATTCGTATAGTTGCTTATGTTCTTAACACTTTCTTATCCGGTATTTGACATTGTGCTTTTATTCTTTCTTGGAATTGTGTGTTGTAGAAAATACCTTTGGCGGTAGCGGACAGTGCTGGCATGGAGCATAAAGGTACCATTGGAGTACGCCGTGGAGAATCAGGACCTGTCACCGCAGTTCCGATCACCAGGGATAACGCTGATGGTCGGGTCATCCTCAACTCTCAAGCATGGAGGCAGTTCCATTCCGCAAGAGGTGGTATGGAGGTTGGCCGAGCTATTCTGATCACCATGAGGAATAGTGACATCGCCAACTTGGACATGATGATGGTCATCGACTACATCCGCGCCCGCTAGATAGATTATGTGGTGATGATCGAAAATATGTAATATGGTTGTTTTCGAGACTAACTCCTGGATTTATTAGTAGTATATATGTTTGTTTTCTAGACTATGTAATATTTCTGCTATGAAAATTTATTCTATCAATTGCATACCTGTGTTTGAGCTATTGATATTCTTCTGTATTTTGTGTACTGACATTCTTCTGTATTTGAGCTGTATATACCTGTATAAATACGGTACTGCCTTTTTTAAAAAATACAGCATAGAATAGCCGCGACGCACCTAAATTACTAGCCGTGGCGCACCTTCGGAGTTAGGCGTGACGCGCCACGCAATAGCCGCGGCGCACCGTGCCCGTGCGTCACGGGTATAAATAGGCGCGGCGCACCTGCTAGGTGCGTCACGGGTAAACCCATAGGCGCGGCGTGATAGCCGTGACGAGCCCAGATGCGTCACGGATAAGAAAAATGGTGCGTCACGGGTAAGCTTTTCCCTAGTAGTGTCGTGCTCTCCTCTCTCCTCTCTCGCGACAGCGCAGGCGATTGTGGCTACTGACTGTCGCCGTATTTTTTTGACCAACTCTGACCGTCTCGGCCGTCGCCGTGTGAGGCAAAAGAGTCCCCTCAACATCCTCTCTCTGCTCGTCCCACTCGATCTGGGTTTCCCCTCCTCTTCTCTCCTTGGGCAACTAAATCCCTGGCTAGGGTTTTAGATGGCATTGCTCGTCGTGAGTGTTGTGGTTGCGGTGGCGCTTCTTCGAGCATCTCTGGGTTCTGCACGTGCTACTGGAACACGCCGTGTTGCCCTCCTTGGCCTGTGCAGGTGTTCCCTGCGTGCGCTCATGCCGCCCTGGGCACGGGTGGCCGCGCTGATGCTGCTCCTTGGCCTAGAGGTGCCACATATGCGCCTCTGGGATCCTCTGGTCTATGTTGCGTCGTCAAAACATGTAAGTGCATCTCCTCCTCTCCCTCTCACTCTCTGTAGTTTGGACCCTCCCCCTTGTTCTTGCTCTGTTCTTGATGAACTGCGCTAGCCTTGTTAGGATTATTTCAATGAGCTCTCTGATTCACTAGGGCATATGTCCTAGGGCTGCGGTAAATCTTCCATGCCGCCCTTCTCCCTCTGTTGGTTGCTTAGAGAGATTAATCTCTCTTTAGTCAACTGCGCAGCTTTGAGGTGAATGGTGTAGATATTTTCGTGACCATCTTCGTCGTCTGGAATGGCTTCTGGTATCCATGTTGATACCAGCATATGTGTTCTCTTCTGTAGGAGGTTATTTCTTAGCTTTCTTTATTTCATTTTATGTTTTAAATACCTTTTCCATGTGTTGGCCTGTGTGTGCAGGCACTGTGATGTGAAAACGTGCACTTGTGCATTAGGTTGTGGATTTAGAACAATGTTGGGCCTCTGTGAGTGTGCAGAGTGATGCTAAACTATGGCTTAATGCTTTCTTGTGCTTCTTCTATACGGTAAAGCATGTATTCTTGCATGTTTAAATGTCCTCCAATAAAATTAATCACTTGTGTGTGATTTGCTGTATAACAACAGATGCCTACAAACCTCCCGTGTTTTCCCTAGTGCTCTGTGATCTTGTATAGATCATGGATACATGCTAAGCACAATTAGTAGTATGGAGATCTTGTGCTATGTGATTCCTACAGGTTTGGAATTAACTTAGCTTCAGGAGGAAGAACAACCTGCTTCTTGTGGAATTTTCCTCCTCCTCCTGGACGCTTCAATTTTCCTAGAGGTATTTTTAGCTCAAAGAGTGGCTGTGGCCTTGTGAGCTAGTAAATTTATACTGTTTTGGGCAGGTTTGTGGTGTTGACACCTCATGAAATGCACTTGGTGATTGTGCTCCTTGCAAGTGGGGTTCAGGGTTCAAGTTTTAACACTGTTGTGGTTGTCCTTGCGAATATCTGATGCATATGAGATAATTGTGTTGCTTAGTTTGGAAGTTACTTGGCTGGGCTGAGTTTACTCCCCTAGTCCAAGTATGCATGGGCTAGATGGTAGCATCAGTCCAATATGTGTTGGGCTGCTTGTTGCTTATGGTTTGTAATTAGTAGGCCTTATTTGTTGCCTAGATCATGGTTCTTTACACCAGTAGAGACTTCAATTAGTGGCTTTTATCTTATATGGATACAATGCAGTGTAGATGTCCAGGTTGGCCCGTTATTTGTTGGCTTTATTTATGAATTATGCTCAAATTTCAAATTGTGACCTGATTTGAGCTTGTGGTTGGAATCAACATATGTCCCTGTGGTTTGTGTACTGGAATTGCACAGTGGTGCTTGTTGGGTTGCTGTCCCTAGTGGCTATGCTCCTGATCACTTGATTTAAGCTTGCCGGATTGCTTTCTTGGGCCATTGTTGAGAAATTGTCCTTGTTGCTTCATATTTATGTTGATTTCTCACTGGTTTGAGTACCTGGCTAAGAGTTCATCTTGGTTAGAGCTCCATTGTATCTAAAACATCAAAATTGCCTCACCATTGGTGAGGGAATATATTTTAACATAACCAAAACTATTTTCTTTTGTTTTGATGTTTGTTTGTGAAGATTCTCAATATGGAAAGAAGATAGATAGGTTTAGAATATGTTAGAATAGGTTCTGGTTCAGTAATATTTTGAATGCAAGGTTGTAATCCAAGTGTAACTCCCTGTACTTGTGTTCTTAATACTACCTCCGGTCCGTATTTATTGTCGTGAGCCCTCTAGAGATTTGCGTTGTCGTAGTATTGATTCCCCGACACTTATATCGGACCAGAGATAGTAATAAAGATTTCATTTTACTTCTAAAATGGTCTTGGATTGAATCCTGGAACGCCTTAGTGAATTACTTGTATGAATTTGAATTTTGTTTGAAATATTTGAATGTGAATATGTTTGTATACTGGGATGATCCAAAATGATCTCCATTGTATAATAATGTACTGGAATTCTCGCTGCTTAGGCCATCCCAACTGCTATTCTTGCTCGTGGAGGACGAGGGGATCTCAGCGGTTCCTCGGAGCTCCTCGACGGTGTCGCGCATGGCTGGAGTCGACGGCGGCGGCGGATCGCAAGGGAGGCTAGGGTTCGGCACCTACAGGAGCAGAGAGAGATAGGGGGATCGGGGGGTTCTGTGAGGAGGAGGCATCGATCCACACGTCTCCTGGGTGTCCTAATCCCCCCCCCCCCCGATGCGCTAGAAGCAGAAGGTGGCAAAGCCACCGTCGAGCTCATCCTTCTGGCAGGAGGTTGAAGAAAGGAAAAAAACAAAATTTCCCATAACCCCCTGAAATTTCTAGAAATTACCACGAGGTCCTTCTATTGGTTGAAAACAGAACATATTTTAATATTTGAGGGCCTTTCTGAAAGTAAAAATTACACAAAAATATTCTTTGGAAAGCTCTTCAAATTTGCCACATTTTCATCACTTGGTTTGTTAAATTTGAAAAACTTTTTAGAACAACTTTGTGAGTTGCCAAATTAAGTGATTTTTATCCATTTCATTTGTTATTTTCAAATGCAACGTTTTGACCAAAGTTTTCGTGCATGTATGCCATGTACACAACACACACAATCATACTACATAAAAGTGGGATGTTACACCAGATATAGTAATAAAGATTTCATTTTACTTCTAAAATGGTCTCGGATTGAATCCTGGAATGCCTTAGTGAATTACTTGTATGAATTTGAATTCTGTTTGAAATATTTGAATGTGAATATGTTTGTATACTGGAATGATCCAAAATGATCTCCATTGTATAATATGTACTAGTCATCTATTTAAGTTGATCATTTCAATAATTGAAATGTCAACTTATTTGAATCTCAAATGATTCAATTCAAATGTACTTGGTTAATTTTAATTCCAGTGTTCAGAAATGAGATAAGAGTAGATTCTGGGACTTAACTTATTCATCATGAATGATTTTTTGTTTCCGATACTTGTTCTCCTTCCAATTCCTGCCAAATAGTTTTGTCAAAAATCGTGATCCCAAAATAGGTGATTCGAGGATAACTCAGGTATTATCGACACTTGTCGATGACTTGTTACCAAACCATCGATAGTATCTCAACTTGAGGTCGTAAACCACTTCTTTCACTAAAGCGCGAAATTTATCCCGATTTTGCAAAGATGCATGAATACAGGAATGCATAATTCTACGTCTATCCTCGCGTATGCTATAACGACAGGGTATTACAATTTGTGTATGCAAAAATTCTTATTACGCGAGTGTATTCGTAATGTTGGCACCTTTTGAGTCTTTTGAGCGCATGAAAAATGTTACCGAATGTTGGATACGTACGGATGAAGTATCGCATGCAGAATTTTGATATTGTGGTGATCGGAGGCCTAGAGATCCAACTGTGTGGAAGGTGGTGATCCGAGATTCATTGGGCTCTACCTGAATACCTGATGCAGTGATATGCCTAAGTAAAATATAGGAATGTTTCCCTTTGGAGCGTCGACCGCTACTCTCGCTGCCGCTCTTGTGTTGGTGAAGCGAGTCAAAGTCAGAGCCGACTGGAATACGCACGAGCAGCCGCCAGTAGGATGAGCACCAGACGACACACTGGCATGCCCGTACCATCACATCGAGTGCTGGGAGGTTCGAGACGGTTTTGTTGACCCGGTCAGCCCCTTTCGTTGACCTGCACTGCAGGAGCCTCGCTCTTGCAAGTTGCTGCTACTAGAAGCCATGCACAGACAGCGTGCTCCATCTCCTTGGATGGTCGACCGGCCACCGGCCACCGGCCACGCAGTCCCACTACGTGCGTGCTCTATGCGCTAGCTCAGCCGACGCTTAATTTGGTTTCATTACCAGATTCCACTGCGATCAAGCAGGAAAAACGGTCGGCTCCAACGACCCATTAATTGTTTGTTTGCTACGAGGATCACGGGCGCACAGCCGCAAAAGAAGGGAAACGCTAGGCGTGTCGTCCTACAGCGCCCAATTCTAGATCTCCTTGCGGACGGTTGGATCATCATCGCACGGTCACAAAATACGTTTTGTGTTTTTTGCATTTTAGTCCCTCTATTTTTTATATATAACTCGCACTTCACTCTAGACCCACTTAAACGAAAAGGTATATTGTGTTGCCTCCGGACATCTTGATAATTACCGCAAAAATGCCATTGCAACAAATTTGCAGGTATCGCAACAAAATTTATTGTTTCGTGTAAAAAAAAATATTGCAACAAATTATTCCAAAAAAATTTGAAAGATAAATAATGTTACAAATAATAGTTAAACAATATGTTATTGTGTTACAACAAAAAAGTTACAACAGTTCAACAAAAATCACAATTTATTGCAACAACAAAAAATTGTTTGCATCAATTAAAAAGTTGGTAAGAAACAAAATAATGTGTCACTGTTTCAGTTGCAACAAAAATCATCACCTATTTCAACAAAAAGGTAAAACGATAGCAACAAAAAAGTTACATGTTGTAAGCAAAAGGAGCCCGTAAACATGTCATTCAAAATGGATTCTAATAAACATTTTCTAGAAAATAATTCAGAAAACATTGCAACATCTTATTTGTGGTTTCTCAACAAAAAACTTGCGAAATTGTAATAAATTTTACAGACGTACGCAACATTGTCTGAAATGACGAAGAACACTTAGGAATATAAATGTTGCACGTGGTTTGTATGCCCAGATACGAAAAACTGGGCCCAAAATACTAACTTGATGCTAATTGGGCCTATATACGCTAAATGAGTCGGCGAAACCAGCGCTGCACGCTCGCGCTAAGCGCTAATGGACCTACGTTAGCGAGTCTTAGATCCTCTAAGATAAGCATTTTCCCAAAAGAAAAGGACGAACACGTCCTAAGGAAGAAGAATGATACTTCGTAGTAGTACTATAGGAAGGAATAGCTCTCGATCGGATTCTCGTATGGAAATCTGGAAAGCGGGTTGGCCACGCAAGCAGTCAACGTGTGCTATGCAACTACGGATCCAACGTATGCGTGGAATGCCATTTCTGGCCAGAGCTACAAGGTTTGGACATCAGTTTTGGGCTAGAAGAACGGTGCTCACTTCAGCTTTGTCCAATGACAGAAATCCTGCTTTTCTGCTAAAAGAAAATGAGAAACGCAGCGAGAGAAGCTGCTACTACAAGACTTGCAAGTTTTGCACTGCAAAAGGGGTTGGTCGTAACCCACATTCCCCTCTTGTCTGTACGACTTTGGCGTCAACCACAATTGACTAATGCACCATACCCGTCGAACGAGCCATGCAACCCAGCTGTCCTTATCCAGTTTTTGCCTCATATTAAGCTCCGCTAGCGTCAACGTCAGGAAGATAAGGAAGAAAAACAACAAGATCCTACTTATAATTTAATAGAGTGCCAATGTATACTCCTTCTGCAGTGCGGATTCACCGAGAGCTTTCGGCGAGCTTTGGTTTAGCATTTCCGGTGGCCAGTTTGAAGTTTTGTCACTGAAGCTATGCATGGGTTGAACACGTGAAATGGTGTCACGCAACAATTAATGGTTAAATATTCCAGCCTTTGTGTGCACTATAATTTTTTGACCAAGTCGCAATATTCGTTTCGCATTATTTACAGTCCCAGTCAGCCGAAGCCTCTGGAATTTGCCATTTTTCTGGGAGCAAATGATTATTCTAGAATAGCCTAAGGTTGACTTTTGACCAAAAGTTAACTAGTAAATGACACAAATTCATACCATCAATTAATTTATTTATTTTTCCAAAAAAACTGAACTATATACTATTTCGACACCAGAATCATTATATTTAGACAATTAAAAACTCTGATTCGCATATATACAAAGAAATTAAAAAATAATACTGATGGAAAAAACAACTATTTCTAAACATTTAACTATTGACACGCTACATGGTTGTTATACTCTTTCTCTCCCTGAACCACCTCAAAGGCCTTCAATTTTTGCTAATCGCATGGTGAAATCTTTGGCTTCACTTCTAAACTGAGCTAGTGCAATGCCCTATATTTTTATATTCAACAAGGGCATGTTTGGTTGCCAACATAAAAAAATAGGCTAGTTGCATCTGGCCTAGCTTGGATTGGCTCTCGAAAAACGTGATCCGAGCCATATTGTGCAACCTGTTTAGTTACCAACAATGTTTCAGCCAGTCCGGTACGGCTAGAAAAGAATGAGGTGTCTGACTGCATGTTTTTATTTTACATAGAAAATTCGTGGTGTCTGGTTATGTGCAAATTTTATGATGTGGTAACCTTGTTGTCTCGGTGGTGAATATATCATCACAGGACCAACAAGATTACCACATAAATTCATTTAGCAAAATTCGGCACAAGATCGATGAGTGGAACTAAACATACGCTTCATAGTTAGCAAAATATCCGGTTCACCACTAATTCGGCACAAGAACCGCTGGTGATGCACCACAAGTTCATCATCCGAGGGGTTTAGTATATCACGCAAAATATGCATCTAGAGCGTCAGTTTTAGGAGGTTCTAGGGGGACATAATAGAGTGGATCTAGGGCAAGATAGCAAACACATCAGCAGCAAAAAACATCATCGGCTCGCACGATAGTAGGAGAAGAACCACCTCTTCCTGTCATCATGGTTCCCAACAGGATATGCATCACACTCCTCTTCGTGTTCCATGAGGTAGCTAAGAGCAATCTGCAACGTGTTGAACGCGAATGGATTCGACACACGTGTGTTTTCCGAATATGATCATAGTCCTCAATTGGGGTGTTGATGAAACATTTGTGCTTGGGGTATACAAAATGAAGGCAGAGGTAGTCCCGGGACACATAACGTAGAGTATTGAACAAGCTGAATTATTTAAACTTACATTAACATAGTTTATGAACGCATCATCCTCCATGAAAAATTAACTTGACTCCTGCCGCCATTCCAGTCCTTTAGCTTTTGCCAGATAGAAGAGCATGTTTCACCTAGCCCTCCACTTTCTTGGGTGATTGTACTCCTGAGAATTGGTGACCTTGGTGCCGCAGAAGAGAAGAACACTTTTCGCAATCTCCTCCAAAGTCTTGTCTTTCATGCCCCTGTCAAGATCGACCCCGTCCTTGACGAGCTCAACCTTCCGGGTGAGGACGAAGGTTGACAGAACACATGGCCATTGCATCGTCATATTCTTTATCCTTCGCATTGGGTGGTATCTGGTTGGCTCCTGTGCGTATCTAACCGGCTTCGCAGACAAAGGCATCACTGACACCGAGGAAAGATCTGGGAGGTGCACGTCTCCTGTAGTGGCCACCATTGTAAGCACGCATCACAATGAATCTCGAATTGATCACATAAACATATAAGAACACAAATGAACTACCAATGTCACTATGCATTTCACTTTATTCTTTTGTGTACACTGGAAAGTTGATACGAGTAAGAGAACTACATTGTGTAGAAGCAAATCTCGTATCAACGATAGGAGTGTAAAGAAAATCAAAGTTCACCATGTTTGAGCTTTAGTTTATCCTGTCGTGTGCAAGTGATACTATGGTACAATGATGGAAACTACTATGTATAGATGAACCCTCGAATCCCAATTGCACTTATACAAGGAGAAGAACGTCAATTTGTGCATGATTCACAGAGTAGAACATCAATGAACTATGTCGTTGACAACTAAACATGCTTTATCTTCACTGCATCTACTCGGCTATACCTCAAAATCTTATGACATTTGCTTAGATATACCCTAGATTCAGGCTAAACGAGAGATGGATGCATGGAACTTACAACCACACTTCTTACAACCGTGGAGGTGGGAGAGGACATCTCGGAGAAGAGGAGGGTTGCCGGCGATGACCACCGCCGACCGGAGAAGGAGATACCGACGCTAATGCAGCTTTACACTAAAAAAAACCATGCAAATGGGGAGAGCTCGAGGGGGGGGGGGGGGATGATGGCGGAAGTTCCGACGGTGAGACAAAGCGGGTGAAATAGGCGACCAAAAATGATGGGCGGTGAGGAAAATTTCTCCCGCCTTTTTTCGCCGGCACGCCCAACTCGCACCATCTCCGAGCTCGCACGAACTCGACTCCATGTTCCCCAACTCGGCACCAGAATGAATGCGAGGAGAGTGACTCCATGGAAACGACGGATTCAGACGTTCTTATCGGGGTCCGGCTAAGAGGTGTTTTAAGTTTCATGTTATGCAGAAACACTGAGCGGCGGAGACAAGCAAACCATCCATTTTTTGTAGGGCATCACTAAGGATCAGCCTGTCTAGACATACGATTGTCGGATATTCAACCATCCCAGCGTGGGACAGATCGTGCATGATTTTCCGCAATTAAAGCATTCCTACTAATTGCTCCCTAATAATTGTTTCCTACAACCACACATATATAGTTAATTACGGATTGCACACACATTTTTAGGAACAGATCATTTAAATCACACATTAACCAGATGCCTCTTTTCACGCCATGCTTTTAAATTAAATTTTTTCCGTCCAGCGTTGATGAGTTTTGCTTCTCATGCAATTAAAATTTGCTTTAATATACAGGAAACTAGGTAGCAACTATTTTCTTCCGGCACAATGATAGTTTGCTTCCTCTCAGAAGCACATATAAATGGGTTTTGGGAACATATTGTGTCTATGTTAGAAGCGTGTCACATGTAATACCAATGCATTAATGTGATATATAGCGTGTAATTAGAAACACAATTTGATAATTCTTGAAGCATGAACGAAGTAATGCGGAAGCAGTGCTTTAGTTGTGTAATGAAGGAAGCACATATATAGATACATGGAAATATAGTGTACATAATTCCGAAGCATATCACATATGTTAGGAAAGCACATATGCGGTACTACATAGAAGTAAGAACATACATAGACACGGGAAACTTAATATACAGTATCCTGAAACATTGCATCTACAAGAACAAGCATGACATCCCAATCACATGTCACATCCCAATTTTGGAATACCTGAAAACACAGTTGTTTTGCTAATTGCTTGACAAATAAATTTTGTTTCACTTCCCATTGCTATGTTTGACTTTGGTTGTGTTTGTTTGAGTGCAACTAAATAAACTAATTATATAAGTAGCAAGATCACATACCAGAATCTGAAATCATTTCCATCTCAATCTTATCATTTGTTTTGTGTCAATTATTCCATCATGGCTTCATGCCATAATTTGTATTCCTGATCTTTGCATCAATATATCTTCCGGGATCTCATCCCATGAATGATTCTTTTCCCACATCATCTGTGCTTATGATATTGATCTCTCTTGCTCAATCTTATCAAACCTCATGAAGAGCATCCCCTAACTAAAAGACTACCTCTATCTATCCCTTGGGATCATTTCAGTAATCTTGCTGAGGATAAATTCTTTCTAAGCTCAACCCTCTCAAACCTTGGAAGCATATTATCATGTTTCCAAAAACCTCAAGTTTATTAATACATGGCTAAGAAATTGAAAACAAACTTAAAAAGATAGCAAAGCAGTAAAATAAAAATATTCAACATATTGTCCCAATGACCTTGGCAATATTTTCTAAAGTAAATATTTATCAAAGAGAATTCCAAATCTATCTTATGAATATCCTACTTGTTGAATATTATTCCAAGGTCTAAATTAAGGAAGAGGTGAAACGCTTAATAAATTTCCCTAAAAGATTATCAGGAAAAAGAGGCATTCTTAAATGCTTCACCAAAATCTTATCAAATGTTTTTCCAGCCTTCCAAGCTTAAAAACAAAAGTATTGGAGAGCATTGACTTTCTATCTCTATTCACATAAATATTTTTGGCAAAGCACTGTTAAAGAAAAGCCAAGTGCCTTATTAAATTGAATTTTCAATATTTCCAGAAACAGGAAACTCAAACAAGTTACTATTGGAAACTTTCTCCTAATGATCTGAAATTGATACCAGTGCTTACTTATATCAAATAAGGAACACACACAAGAGGAGACCAAATTTTGAATCCATTAAAGTCCTGAAAACATGATTTTTCTCCACAGAAACATTTGGAATTTTGAACAAGTTTGTTCTACAAACTTTTTTAAAATGCCATGAAAAAAACTACCACATGCCCTATATCTCAAATAAGGATGAAAACCAAAAGGGCACAAGTTTTTGAATAGTTTAAGTTGCCAAAAACCCCTGTTTTCTAGACAGCACCTTTTTGAAATTTGAACAAGTTTGTTCTATTAAGTAACTCTAAATGACTTGAATTTTCTACCACACATGGAACACACCAAATAAGGAAGATTTGCCAAAAACTATGATTTTTGGAGACACCTAAGTATTTTAGTAAATTCAATGTCCATATCTGTCAGAATTGAAATTTGAACAACTTTGAACTATCAAGTTTATCCAACTGGGCCAATTTTCACATATGTTGTGCATATCAACTAATAAGAATTTTGGACAAAAGGATTTTTATTTTGGGCTTTGTTTGCCTAGTGGAAACATCATTTTTCAGAGATAGAAAAGAGGAAAAAGGGTCTCTTTGTAATTTTCAGAAAGTGGCCAGGGACTTGTTTGTGAGCCGAGTCAGCATCTTCTTCTTCGTCCCTGTAGCAGCAAGTGGAGGCATGGCTGCCCATGCTCCATGCCTTCGATTAGAAGGCTCCTTTGTGGTTAAAACCTCCCCCATGTGCACCTCCATGCTTGCTACCTGCCCCCTCTCTCTCCCCCTCGAGTTCCTCTCTCTCTCTGTTAAAATTTCCCAAACCGAAACCCTAGTCCCGAGAGGCTCGCCGTCGATTCGGCCGTTGTAGAGATCACCGGCGGTCGCCGTGTGGCTCATCATCTCCGCCTCGTCGTCCTGAACGTCTGGGCCAGAGCAATCGGGAAGGGAAGCTTCGGGGAGCCCGCGCCGTCCGGAGTTCTTCCTCGGTCCGGCGAGCTCCGGCGGGAGATTGCCGTCAATTGGAGCCCCCTCCGTCTTCTCCGTGCATTCCCTCACGTCTATGGTGAGCTTGCGCCCCTCGCCATCCCCTTTCCCCTCTGCCTAGCGCTCTGGTTCGTCACCGCGTCGTCCTCCTTTTTCGGCTGTCGACGTCGGTCGTTCTCCGGTGGTCGCCAGGAAGCGGCGCCGTCCTTGGTTGGTTGCCCGCGTCGAGGACAGCGCGTGGGTTTTTTTTAATCGTGAAATAGTGGTCGGGATCGCCGGATCGGACCTCGCCGGAGTCCTTCCCGTCGGCAGGTGACGTCGGGTGCCGTCCGCGTCGCTTGACCGCGCGTGGGCGGTCAAACCTGCGAGTGGGATGCGCCTGCCCGCGTGGCTGCCACCATGACTGACTGGACCGCTGGTCAGCGACTGGGGCTAGATCTCCTCGCGGTGAAAAAAGGTCATGGCCGGCCCAGTAGCAGAATCTAGCCCATCCATAATCTTTTTCCATTTAATTTTTCCCAGAAAAGTGCCTGTTTACTTTTGTCCTTAAAAACCGACCTAAAAGATGAATTTGACCAATAAAAAATTCACAGTTGTAAATAAATTAAATCTAAACCATCTCCAATTTGTAGATCTACTTTTAGACAAATACTTTTGCCATGAAAAATGTTTTGGTAAAAGGTACCAGAAACAACAAAATGAGCACCATTTTGAATTCACAACCCCAAATGAGGTTTATCCAATTTCATTGGAAAGCCCTTGAAATTTCCTAACAGGAGAAATTAACCTTGCTTCCAAATTCCTAGTATTTTGGAAATGGCATGCAATTTGGTAAAACACCAGAGAGCACTTTGGTGATTTTTATAAAATCATTAAAGATGATTTTTGGTGCAAATCCAATTGTATGGTATTTTATATGTTTAGGAATATCCACACCTAGCTTGTTTTAATTTTTAGAGCAACCTAGAAAGTTTTGTGGACAGATCTTTATTTTGCATGTTTCTGCCATTTTGGTATTTTAGGTATTTAATTTGAGTGAATATATTTTTGTGTTGCAATGTTGTTTTCTAGCATGTACAAGTTGTGTGCACTTGTTTTATAAGGGTTACTTAGATATTTTAGCATGTTATATTGTGTGGACTTGAGTTGAGAAGAAATAGGATTTATGATAGTAGCATATGTTTTATCTCTAGTTTATACTTGCATAGAATTTTTGAGTGATGAATTTATGTGCAAGCACTTGGATTGTTGTGTTGAGAGATTGGATCCAGTACCATGTTGGTACTGATATTGTGTTGGTATCACCTCTGCTAGCTTGCACTTCAGTTGGTAGCGAAGCATGAGTAGTTTAGTCATCACTATGCAAATGCTAGTAATTTTCTCCCTTGTGTAGAATTTTTGGCATAAAAATTTGTGGTTTTGTAGCCACATATTTTTTGTGTTGTGTTCATAGGACCATTAGCATTTTGGTTATGTTTTGATGAGTACTTGACCCCCGAAGTTTTCACTTGTGTGGGAATAATAGCATGAGTAGCATTACCTTGCTTATTTTTAGCACCCTATTATTTTCTACTAGTATGGTTATTGCACTAGATGCTAGTTTAGTCTTTTGTTAATTTTTAGCAAGTATGACCAGAGGCCTTGTGAACTCCTAATGCTTTGATCTGCTAGTGTAACACCCACTGGTGTCATTGCATTTTTGGTGGAAACATTATTTCCCCCACACTAGATGTGTTTCCTTTATATAGTTCTCTAACTAATGAGTGCCTAGTATTTTTGCCTTGGGCTTTTGAGTGCTAAATGAAAATGTGTATGCTTCTGTTTGTAAGTGGTTGTAATCATGTGTGGCTTGCTAGGAAAAACCCATTCTTGGAGTGTGGTTTGATTCCTCTAGTAATGCCCCTTTTTATTACCACTAGTATGTAGGAGTTGCCCTGCAAATTGATGCCTTGTTTTATTAAATGGGGTATTTTTGTTATAGCAAGTATAGATGTTTTTCACTCCTGTTTTTTTGACATGTACCCTCTGGTTGTACCTCAATTACTTGATTGAAATGCATCCATTGATTCCTCATGTTTGAGGAGTACTAGTTTCCCTAGCATTTTTGTATTGAATTTTTCCTGCCAACTTGTGTTTGGTAGATATTTGTGTATCCTAGCATGAGGACATGTTTTCATTTCCCATTATGATAACATGGTTCCTTGTTTGCATTTTAGTACTTCACTTATGATGCATGCTTGCATAGCAAACCCTTAGTAGAAGCATGTCACTAGGATTCCTCCTTTTTAGTCATTGTTTCTAGTGTTCTCGCCATGAGAATTGTGTGTTTTGTGATGATTCTATTGCCTTGTTGCACTTGTGTAGGCTCACTTATTTGTAAAAGTCACTTTTGAAAATCATGTGTTTTATTTAGTCTTGATGTGAATTTAGGCTTAGTAGAATAGCTACCTTGTTCTTTTTGTGGTTTGGTTGATAGACCCATTGCCATGATTATTATTGTGCATGTTTTGTATACTTTTAGTAGTCTCACCCATGTGAAACTAAGTGTATTTTGGGTTTCTTAATATCTTGGTATGAGAGTGGCACACCCACTGAATCCATGATATTGAGGTTGTGATATATGTTCCTCCAACCTTGAGTTGTCTTACTAAATGGCATTTCTGCCAATTTGTTTGTTTGATTGTTTGCCTCAATTAATAATTGGGTGATTGGTTATTATTAGTTTCCTTGCTGTATGTATTGTTATGTATTGTTGCTTGCCTTGATTGGTTCTTAATGTGTGTCCTTTATTCTTTTTACGACGTTAGAAAACGAAGAGGAAGGAAGTGTCGTGAAGCTCTGTTTCAAGTTCCAGTCACTCCAAAACCAGGGACACAAGGAGTTGCCAGGCAAGCCATACTGATGCTTGCTGATACAATACTTATCATTATCTATCATGCATGTTTTACCTCTGAAGTTTTACCAAAACTTGATTATCAAAACTATTCTTGATGTGGCTATTACTACTATACTATTATATAGGTTACTATTATGCCAGTAGTTAAACTTGGTAATACCAAGCCCATCGCCACCATATGGGTATTTATCGCCCAAAGATAAAAACCAGGGAGTCCCCAAGTGGACACCCTAAATTTGTGTTTATACAAAACAAAGGCTTTATGGAAAACCCGGTGGAAATGTGAGACCTTGTCCACGGGAGGATTGTGAAGGAGTCATTTTTGGAAAAGTGTTTGTTTCAAAAATGACACATAACCTAGTCTTCGCTGGACAACCAAGACGTACTGCCACTCTACCTCAACATGGGCACGGGGCCAGGATTGAAACTTGTTCTTGTTAGTGGATGGTATATCTCAATATTCTATAGGGGATTGGATCCTCTCAACCGAAATGTTGCCAAGTTTTTAAACAAGAGACATGCAAAGTGTGGGATTAATTTTCCCTCCGGATGCAACAGTTGGGTTCCTGACGTGGCGGTGTGCGACACGATGCCGGGGAGCAAAGTCCCGATTGAACAGATAGTCATGTACTAGCTTGACCAAGGTGGAGAGTCCGGACCAGTTATCTGATGTTCGCATACTGTTGTGAGCAGTCCGTGGATGATTCCCGGCGGATCTTCTGGATCTTGTGGATTGTGTACACTTCTGCAGAGTAAAACTATTCAGAATAACCGCGTCCTCGGATATGGACGGTTGAATGGCCATGTAGCTAGCATTGTGTCAATGTTTTCAAAAGAGGAAGTTTTGAAAAGGAATTGTATTTGTGAAATACTGGAAACGGTGAACTTTGTATCTGCGAGATACGGATGATGGAAAAGCCAGATGTTGTTTACAAGAAATGTTTTTCAAATAAAAATATTCTTTTCTTTCCAAGAAGTTTTACAAAGAAAAAGGTTTCTTTCTTCAAGGAAATGTTTATGAAAACCTCATGGATAAATGATATCTACGAGAGAAACTACATTTATTTTGAAGTATCTTTTTCAACAGAGATATAGATATGTTAATCAACCATGATGAATCTTTCATCTGTCATGGGTAGTGAACCCCTATGTATGGCCTACCCATTCCACTGATATAAGCATACTGCATTATATAAGCTTCATGCGGGATGTCTTGCGGAGTACATTCAAATGTACTCACTTTGGTTTCGCCCCTAGTTATTTTATTGGCCAGACTTTGAGGAGCAATCCCAGGAGGAGTTCAACTAGGAGGAGTACGTTGACGACTGTGCGAATTAGGCTTGTCTCCCAGTCAGCAGCCTGTAGGTTAAGGCGTGACTTGGGCTCGTCTACGTTGTGTTTTAATTGTCTTCCGCTGTGTTTCTTAAGTTGCCTGCCCTGCGTGGCAGTTGTATTAAACTTGATCATGTGATCATTTATGTAATACCTTTATGTATTCGTGTAATGGAGGATGTATTTCTGTATGCCAACTTTGTATGTTGTTCACGACTGATCTTTCTGGGATCGTGAATGTATGCATACGGAGGGTTTCAGACTGCCGGTTTGGGGTCCTTACAGAGTTGGTATCAGAGCCATCCTGACCTTAGGAGACCTTAGTTAGCATGGACGTCAGATAGGAAAGGAAAGTATTTTTGAGTAAAAACCTATTTACTATCTAAATTATTTTTATCTAAGGGAGTTTTACTATATTTTCCCTCCTTCTTATCTTTTCAAAAGATTCTAAAGGCATATCTCTCTTGGTTAAGAGTTTATTTATTACTTGTTTGAAACTGCTCCGCTCTGTTTTTGAAACATCTCTCGTCTTTGAAGTTTTCTGTCCAAAAAATAGTTGGGGTTTCAAAAACAAATTGTTGCATAGTCTTACCTCTCTCAGTTAAAAGTTTTATCAAAACTTTACTTCTATTATCTTGTTTCCATCCAAAACTTGTATACTTGGCGATGTCCTGAGAACACCAAAATAATTGCCCATCCGAAGAAAAAGAAGCAACCTTCTCAAGACATCAACACCAAGGTGATTCATGTGGAAGGACGAAGAATCATTACCACTCTCGAGATTGAAGTAATCTCACCATCAAGTTTTCGCATGGAACGGAATGGAAGAAAATCTTCGAGATAAGTAGCTCTACAGTGATGATGGTCAGATGTAGATATAGTTCTTCAACCACTTCTAGGATTTTGGATCAGTCTAGTTGGGAGTAATTTAGCGATGACCCCATGAGTCGCCTCCCCCAACGTAGCTCCAATGGAGCCTTGCTTGTGTGTTATGGCTTGCATATGTGTGTCCGTAAGACTTTGTGCTATTGTGTGGTGTAGAATTTTGTTCATCTAGGCTTCTATATGTTTGTGGGGTGCTCAAAATTTGCAGATTTGTGATTGCCCCGCTCTTGTTTTTGAATCGCCTCTTGTTAGGTTTTTGCAAGCAAAAATGTTTGTATAGTATTCAAGAACAAAAATTTGTTGCTTAGACTTGTACTTGTTTTCGCTTCGAAATGCCACCCGTCGTGAACCACCACCATCTCCCCCACCATCAATGAAACCACCGTTGGGCCTAATAATGGAGGACCATCAAGCCACACGAGCTGAGAGCGTTGCTACCAGTGCTGCACTCCAACAGATAAAGCTCCAACAACGACAACCTTCAAAGAAGAAAAGGCGTGAAGGCACCAACCACTACTGACCAAAACCTTTGTGTTTGTCTGTTTGCAAAAGACTCTTTTTGCCCTGTTGGCTAAACATTGCACCTTTTTATATCCCCTTTTAAAAGACCAAACTAGAGAGATCCCTTTTAAAAGTTATATCCCTCCCTCCTCTGGAGAAAGGTGCAAGATATGAAGCGTTTTCTACTTCAACCCAGAAGTCCAAGACTCTGAAATCTTCTACAGGACAGAAAGAAGTCCTCACATGCCATGATGCACAACCCCCTCAGAAGCCAATCAGAAGAGCACGATTCAATATTCGCCGTACGATGACGCTAGTCGTATCTTGTCGGACAAACATTATTAAATAGAAAGCTAACAAGACTAACATGCTTTGTCTAATCTTAGGTTGACACCTAACCAAAGCATGCAAACTACTGACAACTCTTTCTAAACCAAGGGATTAAGTGACTTAGGACACCTTTTTAATCTAGTTGGTAAAAAGGAGAAGTCACGAGAAAACAAGATGATGACCTATTCGTTTACTAGTCAATAGGATATCGGGTGTGTCTACTTTGGAAATCAAATCTTAGTAGACGTTGTAGGTACTATAAAATTCGGGGTTTAGAAAATAAGTGAACGATGGAATGGTTATGACTTTTTCTTGAAGCCCTGTCTTTCATGTGGTGCTCTTGCCGCTTTAGTATCCCTTATTTTTAGACTTGAGTCTCGATGTGTGGAACCACCCCTTTTTCTGCTCGTGTCTTATACACACCTTTTACTACAGTATGGCCGATGAAGTACCCCCACCACCTGAGCCAATTGTTGCTCAACTTTTTGCTCAGGTTATGGAAGAGCGTGAAGAAGCTCGTGCAGACCGCAATACCATCCCTTGCTGCCCTGCACCATTTGACTCAGCTTAGTGCCGCCAATGCTGCGAATAATTCTATCCTTATGAAGGAGCACCAGCGCCTGAATGCTGGTGAGTTTCGCAAAAGAAAGAGGATGACGGAAGGAGAGACTAGTGCACCCAGACCTCGCAGTGTTTCACCTGCAAGGTCACCAACCTCAAGACCCACCCCAAAAAGTTTCGCTGGATGTTTTACTTGTGGAGTGGATGGGCACTTCGCTCGTGAGTGTCCAAATAAGAGTCCTGGTCTAGTTCATTCCAATGCTGCCAGGGGAATTCAAGGCCCCACCAAGAAGAAGCACAAGAGATTTGTAAGGAAAACGCCAGGAACTCATGTCATAATTGACGGTACGTTTCCAGGTAGTTCTGCACTAGCCTTATATTTTTTTGTTTCTAAATCGTCCAAAACCCAAGGTGAGGAGACCCTGGTCAGGTCTCGTCAAACTAGGAAACAAAAGCTTTGGACCTAAAACAGAACTGGTGTACTTGTTATAAATTGAATAACCCCTGACTCACTCTTTCCTAAAAACCCAAGGGAAGAGATACCGTATGAAGACTCAAAAGCTAGTTAGCACAAAAGGAGCTAGTTGGCAGTAGTGTCGTTATCAGAAATTATAAAATTGGCGGTTGAGTGAATCGATAGCTAGAGATTTTTTTGAAAAACGGGTGTTTGGATCTAAGGTTTTGAGTATGACACCCAACTCCCATGAAAAGAATTTGCTAATTTAGGGAAGTACCCGCCTCCCAAGAAAAGTCAAAGGGGGGAAGCACCTGCACTCCAACGCTACCAACCACCGAGCGACTGAAGTTGAAGATAGAAGTTTCTAACATTGTGTTTGTTGGCCCTCTCTTAGTCCTCGCTTGCGAATCTCGGGGACGAGATTCTTTTTAAGGGGGAAAGACCTGTCACATCCCAATTTTGGAATACCTGAAAACACAGTTGTTTTGCTAATTGCTTGACAAATAAACTTTGTTTCACTTCCCATTGCTCTGTTTGACTTTGGTTGTGTTTGTTTGAGCGCAACTAAATAAACTAATTATATAAGTAGCAAGATCACATAGCAGAATCTGAAATCATTTCCATCTCAATCTTATCATTTGTTTTGTGTCAATTCTTCCATCATGGCTTCATGCCATAATTTGTATTCCTGATCTTTGCATCAATATATCTTCCGGGATCTCATCCCATGAATGATTCTTTTCCCACATCATCTGTGCTTATGATATTGACCTCTCTTGCTCAATCTTATCAAACCTTATGAAGAGCATCCCCTAACTAAAATACTACCTCTATCTATCCCTTGGGATCATTTCAGTAAACTTGCTGAGGATAAATTCTTTCTAAGCTCAACCCACTCAAACCTTGGAAGCATATTATCATGTTTCCAAAAACCTCAAGTTTATTAATACATGGCTAAGAAATTGAAAACAAACTTAAAAAGATAGCAAAGCAGTAAAATAAAAATATTCAACATATTGTCCCAATGACCTTGGCAATATTTTCTAAAGTAAATATTGATCAAAGAGCACTCCAAATCTATCTTATGAGTCTCCTACTTCTTGAATATTATTCCAAGGTCTAAATTAAGGAAGAGGTGAAACGCTTAATAAATTTCCCTAAAAGATTATCAGGAAAAAGAGGCATTCTTAAATGCTTCACCAAAATCTTATCGAATGTTTTTCCAGCCTTGCAAGCTTAAAAACAGAAGTATTGGAGAGCATTGACTTTCTATCTCTAGTCACATAAATATTTTTGGCAAAGCATTGTTAAAGAAAAGCCAAGTGCCTTATTAAATTGAATTTTCAATATTTTCAGAAATAGGAAACTCAAACAAGTTACTATTGGAAACTTTCTCCTAATGATCTGAAATTGATACCAGTGCTTCCTTATATCAAATAAGGAACACACACAAGAGGAGACCAAATTTTGAATCCATTAAAGTCCTGAAAACATGATTTTTCTCCACAGCAACATTTGAAATTTTGAACAAGTCTGTTCTACAAACTTTTTCCAAATGCCATGAAAAAATTAGCACATGCCCTATATCTCAAATAAGGATGAAAACCAAAAGGGAACAAGTTTTTGAATAGTTTAAGCTGCCAAAAACCCCTGTTTTCTAGACAGCACTTTTTTGAAATTTCAACAAGTTTGTTCTATGAAGTAACTCTAAATGACTTGAATTTTCTACCACACAAGAAACACACCAAATAAGATAGATTTGCCAAAAACTATGATTTTTGGAGACTCATAAGTATTTTAATAAATTCAATATCCATATCTGTCAGAATTGAAATTTGAACAACTTTGAACTATCAAGTTTATCCAGCTGGGCCAATTTTCACATATGTTGTGCATATCAACTAATAAGAATTTTGGGCAAAAGGAGTTTTATTTTGGGCTTTGTTTGCCTGGTGGAAACATCATTTTTCAGAGATGGAAAAGAGGAAAAAGGGTCTCTTTGTAATTTTCAGAAAGTGGTCAGGGACTTGTTTGTGAGCCGAGTCAGCATCTTCTTCTTCCTCCCTGTAGCAGAAAGTGGAGGCATGGCTTCCCATGCTCCATGCCTTTGATTGGAAGGCTCCTTTGTGGATAAAACCTCCCCCATGTGCACCTCCATGCTTGCTACCTGCCCCCTCTCTCTCCCCTTCGAGTTCCTCTCTCTCTCGGTTAAAATTTCCCAAACCGAAACCCTAGTCCCGAGAGGCTCGCCGTCGATTCAGCCGTTGTAGAGCTCGCCGGCGGTCGCCATGTGGCTCATCATCTCCGCCTCGTCGTCCTGGACGTCTGGGCCAGAGCAATCAGGAAGGGAAGCTTCGGGGAGCCCGCGCCGTCCGGAGTTCTTCCTCGGTCCGGCGAGCTCCGGCGGGAGATTGCCGTCGATTGGAGCCCCCTCCATCTTCGCCGTGCATTCCCTCACGTCTATGGTGATCTTGCGCCCCTCGCCATCCCCTTTCCCCTCTGCCTAGCGCTCTGGTTCGTCACCGCGTCGTCCTCCTTTTTCGGCTGTCGCGCGCCGTCGTCGCCGGTCGTTCTCCGGTGGTCGCCAGGAAGCGGCGCCGCGCTTGGTTGGTTGCCCGCGTCGAGGACTGCACGTGGGTGTTTTTGAATCGTGAAATAGTGGCCGGGATCGCCGGATTGGACCTCGCCGGAGTCCTTCTCGCCGGCAGGTGACGTCTTGTGACGTCCGCGTCGCTTGACCGCGCGTGGGCGGTAGAACCTGCGAGTGGGCCGCGCCTGCCCGCGTGGCTGCCACCGTGGCTGACTGGCCCGCTGGTCAGCGACTGGGGCTAGATCTCCTCGCGGTGAAAAAAGGTCCTGGCCGGCCCAGTAGCAGAATCTAGCCCATCCATAATCTTTTTCCATTTAATTTTTCCCAGAAAAGTGCCTGTTTACTTTTGGCCTTAAAAACCAACCTAAAAGATGAATTTGACCAATAAAAATTCACAGTTGTAAAGCAATTAAATCTAAACCATCTCCAATTTGTAGATCTACTTTTAGACAAATACTTTTGCAATGAAAAATGTTTTGGCAACAGGTACCAGAAACAGCAAAATGAGCACCATTTTAAATTCACAACCCCAAATGAGGTGTATCCAATTGCATTGGAAAGCCCTTGAAATTTCCTAACAGGATAAATTAACCTTGCTTCCAAATTCCTAGTATTTTTGAAATGACATGCAATTTGGTAAAACACCAGAGAGCACTTTCGTGATTTTTATAAAATCATTAAAGATGATTTTTGGTGCAAATCCAATTGTATGGTCTTGTATATGTTTAGGGATTACCACACCCAGCTTGTTTTAATTTTTAGAGCAACTTAGAAAGTTTGGTGGACAGATCTTTATTTTGCATGTTTCTGCCATTTTGGTATTTTAGGTATTTAATTTGAGTGAATATTTTTTTGTGTTGCAATGTTGTTTTCTAGCATGTACAAGTTGTGTGCACTTGTTTCTAAGGGTTACTTAGCTATTTTAGCATGTTAGATTGTGTGGACTTGAGTTGAGAAGAAATAGGATTTATGATAGTAGCATATGTTTTATCTCTAGTTTATACTTGCATAGAATTTTTGAGTGATGAATTTATGTGCAAGCACTTGGATTGTTGTGTTGAGAGATTGGATCCAGTACCATGTTGGTATCACCTCTGCTAGCTTTCACTTGAGTTGGTAGAGAAGCATGAGTAGTTTAGTCATCACTATGCAAATGCTAGTAATTTTCTCCCTTGTGTAGAATTTTTGGCATAAAAATTTGTGGTTGTGTAGCCACATATTTTTGTGTTGTGTTCATAGGACCAGTAGCATTTTGGTGATGTTTTGATGAGTACTTGACCCCCGAAGTTTTCACTTGTGTGGGAATAATAGCATGATTAGCATTACCTTGCTTATTTTTAGCACCCTATTATTTTCTACTAGTATGGTTATTGCACTAGATGCTAGTTTAGTCTTTTGTTAATTTTTAGCAAGTATGACCAGAGGCCTTGTGACCTCCTAATTCTTTGATATGCTAGTGGAACACCCACTGGTGTCATTGCATTTTTGGTGGAAACATTATTCCCCCCACACTAGATGTGTTTCCTTTATATAGTTCTCTAACTAATGAGTGCCTAGTATTTTTGCCTTGGGATTTTGAGTGCTAAATGAAAATGTGTATGCTTCTGTTTTTAAGTGGTTGTAATCATTTGTGGATTGCTAGGAAAAACCCATTCTTGTAGTGTGGTTTGATTCATCTAGTAATGCCCTTTTTATTACCACTAGTATGTACGAGTTGCCCTGCAAATTGATGCCTTGTTTTATTAAATGGGGTAGTTTTGTTATAAAAAGTATAGATGTTTTTCACTCCTGTTTTTTTGACATGGACCCTCTGGTTGTATCTCAATTACTTGATTGAAATGCATCCATTGATTCCTCATATTTGAGTAGTACTAGTTTCCCTAGCATTTTTGTATTGAATTTTTCCTGCCAACTTGTGTTTGGTAGATATTTGTGTATCCTAGCATGATGACATGTTTTCATTTCCCATTATGATAACATGGTTCCTTGTTTGCATTTTAGTACTTTACTTATGATGCATGCTTGCATAGCAAACCCTTAGTAGAAGCATGTCACTAGGATTCCTCCTTTTTAGTCATTGTTTCTATTGTTCTCGCCTTGAGAATTGTGTGTTTTGTGATGAGTATATTGCCTTGTTGCACTTGTGTAGGCTCACTGATTTGTAAAAGTCACTTTTGCAAATCATGTGTTTTATTTATTCTTGATGTGAATTTAGGCTTAGTAGAATAGCTACCTTGTTCTTTTTGTGGTTTGGTTGATAGACCCATTGCCATGATTATTATTGTGCATGTTTTGTATACTTTTAGTAGTCTCACCCATGTGAAACTAAGTGTATTTTGGGTTTCTTAATATCTTGGTATGCGAGTGGCACACCCACTGAATCCATGATATTGAGGTTGTGAGATATGTTCCTCCAACCTTGAGTTGTCTTACTAAATGGCATTTCTGCCAAGTGTGTTTGTTTGATTGTTTGCCTCAATTAATAATTGGGTGATTGGTTATTATTAGTTTCCTTGCTGTATGTATTGTTATGTATTGTTGCTTGCCTTGATTGGTTCTGAATGTGTGTCCTTTATTCTTTTTATGACGTTAGAAAACGAAGAGGAAGGAAGTGTCGTGAAGCTCTGTTTCAAGTTCCAGTCACTCCAAAACCAGGGACACAAGGAGTTGCCAGGCAAGCCATCCTGATGCTTGCTGATACAATACTTATCATTATCTATCATGCATGTTTTACCTCTGAAGTTTTACCAAAACTTGATTATCAAAACTATTCTTGATGTGGCTATTACTACTATACTATTATATAGGTTACTATTATGCCACTAGTTAAACTTGGTAATACCCAGCCCATCGCCACCATATGGGTATTTATCGCCCAAAGATAAAAACCAGGGAGTCCCCAAGTGGACACCCTAAATTTGTGTTTATACAAAACAAAGGCTTTATGGAAAACCCGGTGGAAAGGTGAGACCTTGTCCAAGGGAGGATTGTGAAGGAGTCATTTTTGGAAAAGTGTTTGTTTCAAAAATGACACATAACCTAGTCTTCCCTGGACAACCAAGACGTACTGCCACTCTACCTCAACATGGGCACGGGGCCAGGCTTGAAACTTGTTCTTGTTAGTGGATGGTCTATCTCAATATGCTATAGGGGATTGGATCCTCTGAACCGAAATGTTGCCAAGTTTTTAAACAAGAGACATGCAAAGTGTGGGATTAATTTTCCCTCCGGATGCAGCAGTTGGGTTCCTAACGTGGCGGTGTGCGACACGATGCCGGGGAGCAAAGTCCCGATTGAAGAGATAGTCATGTACTAGCTTGACCAGGGTGGAGAGTCCGGACCAGTTATCTGATGTTCGCATACTGTTGTGAGCAGTCCGTGGATGATTCCCGGCGGATCTTCTGGATCTTGTGGATTTTGTACACCTCTGCAGAGTAAAACTATTCATAATAGCCGCGTCCTCGGATATGGACGGTTGAATGGCCATGTAGCTAGCATTGTCAATGTTTTCAAAAGAGGAAGTTTTGAAAAGGAATTGTATTTGTGAAATACTGGAAACGGTGAACTTTGTATCTGCGAGATACGGATGATGGAAAAGCCAGATGTTGTTTACAGGAAATGTTTTTCAAATAAAAATATTCTTTTCTTTCCAAGAAGTTTTACAAAGAAAAAGGTTCTTTCTTCAAGGAAATGTTTATGAAAACCTCATGGATGAATGATATCTACGAGAGAAACTACATTTATTTTGAAGTATCTTTTTCAACAGAGATATAGATATGTTAATCAACCATGATGAATCTTTCATCTGTCATGGGTAGTGAACCCCTATGTATGGCCTACCCATTCCACTGATATAAGCATACTGCATTATATAAGCTTCATGCGGGATGTCTTGCGGAGTACATTCAAATGTATTCACTTTGGTTTCGCCCCTGGTTATTTTATTGGCCAGACTTTGAGGAGCAATCTCAGGAGGAGTTCAACTAGGAGGAGTACGTTGACGACTGTGCGAATTAGGCTCGTCTCCCAGTCAGCAGCCTGTAGGTTAAGGCGTGACTTGGGCTCATCTACGTTGTGTTTTAATTGTCTTCCGCTGTGTTTCTTAAGTTGCCTGTCCTGCGTGGCAGTTGTGTTAAACTTGATCATGTGATCATTTATGTAATACCTTTATGTATTCGTGTAATGGAGGATGTATTTCTGTATGCCAACTTTGTATGTTGTTCACGACTGATCTTTCTGGGATTGTGAATGTATGCATACGGAGGGTTTCAGACTGCCGGTCTGGGGTCCTTACATCACATGGAAAAACTAGTGGTGCCGATGGCAGGAAGAAACATAGATGCCGACTTGAGAAAGTGCATCGTTCAGAGAAACATCTCCGAGAAAGGAACATTGTTGAGATAAAAGCGATATACACCGATGTGCATAAGTACGAAGGGTGGTCGTTGAGTCAACTAGGATCAACCGTGACCTAGCGGCAGAGGCAATAGCGCTGGATGGAGCGGTCTGCATATCCACGCGTTCGCCAATGTCAAGCCACACAACCTCACGGACGAGACACGAGAAGCATGAACCGCGTCGACCTTGTGCAGTGCTTCGTTGACACGCGTCTGGTTGCTCCGCCATCGTGCCCCGATGCCACTATTGGTGCTCCGTTCTCTCCGTCGTTGGCCTGGATGGCCCCAGAGTGAGGTGTGGGACAGGATGCCCTACTTCCTCGCCACGCGCTGGGCTGCTCCACCGGCTTGCACCAATGCCATTGCTATGATCAGCTCTCTCCGTCGTCGGCCTGGAGGCCCCTGCTCCAGGTCTGGGCCATGGAGCATGCAGCCTGGGCGAGCTCCGTCAGAAGCTCGAGCGGCGCCGGGAGGGTCGTACAAGGCAGCAAACGAGCCGAGACCAGGGTGATGGAGGGTAGTGGCGGTGATGTTAGGGCTTGTTGGGAACGAGGGATGGTGTCGTGCACATCATTATATAGCCTACTTGTGCGTCGTTGGATGTGTTGCTCGAATGAACGACTAGATGATAGTTCGGCCTTCTGATTCATATCGAACCATGATGAGTAGTATTTACCTTTTTTTTATCCCCAGAACCTGTTTCAGATGTACAGTGGGAAATCAAACACACTCCAAGTAGCATTTCCACGGCTTGCCGAGGTACATTTCAACGCGAGGGTTCCTTCCATGCCATTCTACGTTGTGTCGTAGGTGCATCACGCAGGGAGGTATGTGGGTACGCGGCGAGCTAACAATGCATTGATCATGGTTTAAAATTTCGGACCTCATCGGAATATCTAAAAATCCAAAATTCTTTCACATTTCCATCTATCTAAATTCGGGCATTTTTACTAAATTTTAACTGAATTAAATTTGTTCGAAATTAGCTTGAATCTGGTGTCGGAATTTCCAGGTTACCAAAACTGACGAAAATTTGGAAATTTGGTTCGAATTTCGTTGAAATTGCGAGCCCTGTCCAGCTCAGTAGACCTCAAGAGTCAAGTCCACCTGGCGGATTGATTAGTACCACGAGCAACTGATTACTAGTCAGGCAGATCAAATTAAGTGCAGGAATTCCATCCTGATCAAATTGACTAGACCTCGATCGCTGTCCCGCTGACTAGGTGACTCCTCTCCCTTTCTTCTTCCTCGCTACAAAACCGCAGTTCTGCAGCCAGCCATTATAACTCCCGCCACCAACCGCAACAGACCACACGCATGCTCACAGTTCCATCCCCATCCCCACTGCGATGCATCTCCGGCTCATCATTCCTGTCTTCTTCTCCCTCCTCCTCCTCCTTGCCAGCCTCGCCGCCTCCCAAGAATTCACCTATGCTGGCTTCGGCAAGGGCGCCGCCCCGAACCTCACCCTAAACGGCGTCACGGAGCTCCAGCCCGACGGCATCCTGCGCCTTACCAACGAGACCTCCCGGCTCCTGGGCCACGCCTTCTACCCGACCCCGCTCCGTCTCCTCGGCCCGCCAGGCTCCGGCGGCAGAAGCAACGGCACCGTCGCCGCGGCTGTGTCCTTCTCCACGGCGTTCGCGTTCACCATCGTGCCGGAGTATCCCAGGCTGGGCGGTCACGGCCTCGCCTTCGTGGCCGCGACCGACCCGCGACTCCCTGGCGCGCTGCCCAGCCAGTACCTGGGCCTGCTTAGCGCCGCCGACCTCGGCAACGCCACCAACCACGTCTTCGCCGTCGAGTTCGACACCGTGCAGGACTTCGAGTTCGCGGACATCAACGACAACCACGTCGGCGTCAACCTCAACAGCCTCGTCTCCAACGCCTCCGCATCCGCGGCACCAATCAACCTCAAGTCCGGCGACACCGTCCTCGCATGGGTGGACTACGACGGCGACAGGAGGCTCCTCAACGTCTCCATCGCCACCACGTCGGAGAAGCCGGCCGCGCCGCTCATCTCCTTCCATGTCGATCTGTCCAGCGTCTTCCGGGAGCAGATGTACGTCGGCTTCTCGGCGTCCACGGGGCTCCTGGCGAGCTCACACTACATCATGGGATGGAGCTTCAGGCTGGGCGGCGGCGCCGCGCCGCCGCTGGAACTGTCGTCCCTCCCGTCGCTGCCGCGTCCCAAGCCTGACAAGAGGAGCAAGACGACGCGAATCCTGGCATCCGTGTTCTCGGCGTTCGTGGCGCTGGTGCTGCTCGCTGGCGCCGGCGCCTATGGGGCGTACCGCTACAAGAACCGAGACGTGGTCGAGCCTTGGGAGCTGGACTACGGCCCGCACAGGTACAAGTACCCGGAGCTGAAGCGCGCCACGCGGGGGTTCCGCGAGCGCGAGCTCCTCGGCTGCGGCGGCTTCGGCAAGGTGTACCGCGGGGTGCTCCCCGGCACGCCTCCCACCGTGGTCGCCGTGAAGCGCGTCTCCCACGACTCCCGGCAGGGGCTCCGCGAGTTCGTCGCCGAGATCGCGTCCATCGGCCGGCTCCGCCACCGCAACCTCGTGCAGCTCCAGGGGTGGTGCCGCCGCCGCGGCGACCTCCTCCTGGTCTACGACTTCATGCCCAACGGCAGCCTGGACATGCACCTCTTCGGCGACGGCCTCCGCGCTGCGCGGCTGACGTGGGACATCCGGTACAAGATCCTGCGCAACGTGGCGTCGGCGCTGCTGTACCTGCACGAGCAGTGGGAGCACGTGGTGCTCCACCGCGACGTGAAGGCCAGCAACGTGCTCCTCGACGGCGACATGGCGGGTCGGCTCGGTGACTTCGGTCTGGCGAAGCTGTACGAGCACGGCGCCAACCCGGGCACGACGCGGGTGGTGGGCACGCTCGGCTACCTGGCGCCGGAGCTGACGCGGACGGGGAAGGCCACGACGGCGGCGGATGTGTTCGCGTTCGGGGCGCTGGTGCTGGAGGTGGTGGCCGGGCGGCGGCCGATCGAGCAGCGGGCGGCGCCGGAGGAGCTGGTGCTGGTGGAGTGGGCGTGGGAGCGGTACGCGGCGGGGGAGGCGGAGAAGGTGGTGGACGCGAGGCTGGGCGGGGCGTTCGACGCCGAGGAGGCGGCCGCGGCGGTGAAGGTGGGGCTTTGGTGCTCGCACCCAGTGCCAGTGGCGCGGCCGACGATGAGGGAGGTGGCGAGGTACCTCGACGGCGGGGACGGGGCGGAGGTGCCTCCGCCGCCACCACCGCCGCCGCCCCCGCCGGTGTGCTCTGGCGAGGTGGGGTACGACGACTTCGTGCACTCGTTCCCTTCGTCGTCGTTCGAGAGAGCGGCGGCGGCCGGCGGATTGGATCCGCAGTCGCAGACGTCGGTGGCCACGTTCCCCTTCTCGTCGCTGTCGAACCGGTCATCCTACGTCAGCGTATGACCCCCACTCCATGGGCCCTCCGGCCTGAACAGTGGATCAAATGGTAGGACCCTCACTGGTGTAGCTGTCCAATCCAGAACCGGAAGTGTGGAATCCATTGATCGTTTTGCCAATAAATTGTTCCACTGCGGGGCAATTCTGCAGATGTTTGGAGGTGTTCGTGACAGTGCACGTGTACTTGTGAAACTTAAATATTGGAGCTGTCGTTTGCCATTTTGTTTCCTTCCTCCCCTTCGCTTTGGAAAACAGCAGCCAATTAGCCAAATGAGTCGACACAGTGATAGAGATTCCATCATCAATGGAGAACAATCAAGACCATGTTCTGGTTCGACGGATGTGAAACAGGACAACTAATGCAATACTTAAACTCCCTCTTACCTTTCAGGATGAGGCATGGCCTGCAGAATGATATCTTCCCCTGCTATGAGTGCCTCCACGAGGAAGACACTGTTGGTAACATCCTTGCCCGGTGCGTTTTCTCAAGACAGGTCTGGCATTGAGCTTTGCCAGGCTGGGTGCCAACATTCAGATCCGACACTAGATGAATCATGGGAAAATTGGTGGCTCATGAGCAGACAGGGGGTTGAACAGGAAGGATTGCAAAGACCTTGACATGCTCATAATCCTCACCGGCTCTACTCTGTGGGTGCAACGTAATGCCAGTGCCTTTGGGAATTTAAGTAAACAGAGATCGCATTGCACCTTTTACTTGGAGCATCTTCACGGCTATCCCTTTAATCTCTGTTTGGCACCTCCAATTGTGTCATCTTTGGTGGACGGCGGAGTGATACCTATAGCGGTGCCCCAAAACAAAATAAAGCAAAATGTTCAAACACAAAAATTTAACGACGTTCTGGTTTTTATTCAAATTTTGAAGTCAGCTACATTTTTTTTAGAAATAGGGGGCCTCTGCATAAAAATGATACACACAACCGGTTTTCATTAATAACAGAGCATAGACCAGGTACATGAAAATATACTCCCTCCGTTCGAAATTAATTATCTCAAAGTTGGATAAAAATAGACGTATTTAACACTAAAACATGTCTAGATACATCCACTTTTATCCAATTTTGAGATAATTAATTTGGGACGGTGGGAGTACCAGTCAATTCGACCTGAAACCACCAATCTAGCGACATCACGTTACACCTACAAAACCCTACCGCCTATGAAGGGAGTGGTCAAGAATAGATCCCTGCGCCCTGACAACACACCAACACGCATCATCCAAAAAACGAAGGCCAGGCCGAGCCGTCCGACAACGAGTAAGGGGCACAACCGGTCCAGCAGACCCAAGCACGCACTGGCGTACACACTCCACAGGTCGCCGCCTCCGTCTTCCGCTAACCCATCTTTAGAACATGGATCAAGGCATTGAGTCAGACGTGTTGTCGATGCCGCCACGACGCCAGATAACTCCTTCACACTGCATGTGATCATTATCACGCGACAACGACGAGGCTTTGCTGCACCATACCGCCAAAACTCACCGTTGAAGATGCGCAAGAAGCAGCACGGCTCCACCTTCAGACCACTCCAATCAGTATGATCTACAGGAAAGTTGCCCTCAAGAAGGAGAACGACACTCGCAAGTGTCGCCAAAGTCCGATCCGGAAAGACCGGACCTAGGGTTTCCCCCGGAGCATCCCGAGTAAAGAAGTTGCAGCTGCAAAAAGGACGCCTTCGTCGGGGAACAACGCCAAGATACACCGACACCGTCCGCCTCGGTTTTCACCAAGAGCCGCGAGAATCGAAGCCCGATGATGCTCGTAGATGTACGCTCGTTGGGAGACTCCAAGAGGAAGATGTGAAGAGTGCTGATACGTGATAAACGTATCCTTAATTTCTGATCTTCCATGTGGTTTTCATGTTATTTCCTACATGTTTGCTATACACTTTATGTCATTTTTATCGATTTCCAGAACTAACCTATTATCAAGATGTCACATAGGCAGTTCCCTTTTTTCTGCTGGTTTTAGTTTCAGAAAAGTTGTTTTGGAAATATTCCCGGAATTAGTACAACATCATCCACATCTACTTGAGAGTTGAATTTTTTTTTAAACACAATGAAGACCAAGATGTAATAAAGATACTGGTCACATAAACATCCTATTTTCTTGAACTTGGTTAGGTTAAAGTAGAAAACGATTGATGTTAATGATGTACCTGCGGTACCGGGGGTCTGATTGTGAAAAGCCGGCCGTCTGTAGCAGGAGCAGGACAGGTCCAAAGAACCAGCAACCTGCTCATGAAGAAAAAAAAAATACTTAGATGCTGCAGGGCAGGGCACACATGCACACTGATCAAGTGACAGGTAAAAATCCCACTAAAAACACTGATTAAAAGCATGTAAAATCTCGTTGGTGCACCCACAAGAAAATAAGTTATACGATATAAAAAATTGGCAATTCTTCTTTTATACAGCATTAGTACAACAGTACCCAGATCTACTTGTTGAATTTTCTTATAACACAGTAAATACCATGATGTAAGAAAGCTACTGCTGGTTACAGAAAATTCTCCATCAAGTCGGTTAGGTTCATGTAAAAAACATTGATGTTAGTTACTAGTTACCTGTAGTGCTGCGGATCTGTAGCCGGCCGTGTAGCAGGAGCAGTAGTAGGTAGTGGTTTAAGCCCAAGAAGTAGCATCTGGTCATGAAGAAAAATAATCAGATGCTGTGCAGCACACATGCATGCATCCATCGATCAAGTACAGATCTATATGTCTTCTCAATGTTAGTTTTAAGATTTTCACGAAAGTTAGAACTAATCGTATTTCTCAGATTGTGCAAAAGGCGGTTATACCATCTAAGTCCGCTTTCGTGCCTGGGAGAAATATTTTGGAAGGAGTAGTCATCCTATACGAAACCATTCATGAACTTAAGAAGAAGAAAATGGATGGAGTGATTTTTAAAATTGATTTTGAAAAGGCATATGATAAAGTTAAATGGCCATTTCTCCAACAGGCGTTGCGTATGAAGGGGTTTGCACAAGAGTGGTACAACCTGATTATGCAGTTTGTTCAGGAAAGGAGTGTGGGCATCCGTGTTAATGATGACATTGGTCATTATTTTCAAACTAAAAAAGGGCTCAGACAGGGTGATCCGTTATCTCTTATTCTTTTCAATATTGTTGCTGATATGTTAGCCATTCCGATCGCTCGAGCGAAGGAGAATGGACAAATAGGAGGTTTAATTCCTCGCTTAGTGAAGGGTGGATTATCTATTTTGCAATACACAGATGATACTATTTTATTTTTAGAGCATGATCTTGAGAAGGCTCTAAATCTAAAATTGATTCTTTGTATATTTGAGCATTTGTCAAGCCTCAAAATTAATTTCCACAAGAGTAAAGTTTTCTGTTTTGGATAGGCTAAAGAGGTAGAGAATCAATATAAACAAATTTTTGGTTGTGAGTCTGGCTCTCTACCTTTTAAGTATTTGGGTATTCCTATTCATCATAGAAAATTGAGAAACTCTAAGTGGCGTCCAGTTGAATGTCGTTTTGAGGACAAACTTGGCTGCTGAAAAGGGAAGTTACTATGCTATGGGGATCGGTTAGTTCTTGTTAACTCTGTCTTAACAAGTTTACCCATGTTTATGCTCTCTTTCATGGAAATTCCGAAGGGTGTCTACAAGAGACTTGATTTCTACTGGTCTAGATTTTTTTTGGCAAAGTGATGAGAATAAACGCAAATATAGGTTGACAAAATGGAATATTATTTGTAGACCCAAAGATCAGGGAGGTTTAGGTGTGGAAGTGCTTGAGCTGAAAAATAAATGCTTGTTAAGTAAATGGTTGTTTAAGATACTAAATGAGGAGGGTGTTTGGCAGAAGTTGCTGCAGAACAAATATCTTCATAGTAAGTCTTTAGCTCATGTAGAAGCACAACCTAATGATTCTCCCTTTTGGAAGGGTTTGATGCGAGTTAAGGAGGATTTTTTTAGTAGAGGCTCCTTTGTAGTAGGTAATGGGATGTCAACAAGGTTTTGGGAAGATATTTGGTTAGGTTCAATTCCTCTGTCAAACCAATATCCTATGTTACATAATATTGTGCAACGTAAAAAATGTATCGGTACATGATGTTTTCCTAAATGCCCCTCCTATTAACATGGGTTTTCGGAGAAACCTGGTGGGCATCTCTTGGGAAATGTGGTCTCAACTTTTCTTGCGGTTGATGAATGTATCGTTGAATTCAGATCTGGATAGGTTTCGTTGGAATCTATCCCATGATGGGGTGTTCTCGGTGAAATCTATGTATGAGGATCTGTTGAATGGGCATACTGTTTTTTTTAAAAAGTATCTGTGGAAATTGAAAATTCCTATAAAGATTAAGATCTTCATGTGGTTTTTAGATAAGAAAGTTTTGCTTACAAGGGATAACTTAGCTAAGAGAAACTGGAAAGGTGATACGCATTGTTCCTTTTGTGGGGATGAGGAGTCTATCGATCACCTTTTCATCTCGTGTCCTTTCGCAAAACTTGTCTGGCGTGTAGTTTTTTGTACTTATAATATTCCTCCCCCCCTCCAATGTGGCTAATATGTTTGGAAATTGGTTAAATGGGATAGATACTAAGACCAAGAATAGAATTCACATTGATGTTTTGGCTATTTGTTGGTCCATTTGGAAATGTAGGAACAATCTTGTCTTTAACAAGAAGGAAAATTTTCATGTCTTACACGTTATCTCTTCGGCGGTGTATTGGATCCGGCTGTGGGCTTTCTTGCTACCTTCGCACCAGAGGGAGCTTATGGTGGATGGATGCAAGTGCCTTCTTTTTGTGGCACAGGATTTTTTCTCCCGACATACGTGACAGCATATCAATAGGCTTTTGTAGTCTTGTTTTTTTGCGTGTCTTTTAACGGGAGGCCTGTCTCTTTGTGAGGATTTTTTCTGTGTAAATGCTTAAACATTTATGCAACTCAATAAGTAATAAAGGATGTGTGCACCACTCGATGCAGAGGCCGGGGCTTTACCCCTTTTCGGAAAAAAAATCCAGCGATCAAGTGAAAGGCTCACTAAAAACACACTAGTAGAAGCACGTACGTAATCTTGTCAAAACTGCGAGAAGAACGATCCAAGTAAATACTCCGTCCGTCTCAAATTAATTGTCACAAAGTTTGATAGAAGTGGATGTATATAACACTAAATTATGTCTAGATACATCTGAAGGGAAACGTAGCATAGAAAACAAAAATTTTCCTACACGCGATAAACCCGAATGGCCAAGATCTAATCTATGAGATGAAAAGAAACGGGGAGAAAGAGAGTCTTGAGATAACATACCCTCGAAGACTCAAAGTGGTACGAGAAAAGATCTCGTGGTTGGCGTAGTCGTTCTCACGCCGATCCCGAGCGAGAAGAAGAGCACCGCAATCCGGCGGTGCCTCCGTAATCGGTCACACGTTCAGCTCGATGAAGACTTCCATTCCCTCGTTCCAGCGGGTTGCGGAAGTAGAGGATCCCTCCGGAATTCCAGCAGCACGACGGCGTGGTGGTGGTGAAGAATCCCACGGTCAGGGCTTCGCCAAGCCGGAGACCATGGAATGGAGCAGCGGGTGGAAGGGAAAATGTGTGGGCAAGTGTGTGAAGAAGAGAGAGCCCTCACCCTCCTTTTATAGGGGAGGGGGAGGCAGCCCAAGGGGGGGTGCGGCCAGCCATGGGTGCCCCCACCCCTTCCTCTCTTCATGTGAGTGGAAGCTCCACTCAAAAATTCCTTAATTTCCCACTTGGAAAATCCAAAGGTTTTTCTTTAATAAATAAATAAAAAAAATTTATTTCTTTATTTATATTTGTTAATTCCATTAACAAACATTTGCATGCAGCACCTCGAACCATTTGTTAATTCTATTAACAACCGTTCGACGAAAAAACCCTTGAACTATTTCAATTTTCCCCGAAACAATTCCGGAGCTGCCCAAAATATTCTTCGGTATTCCGTATCCTCTCTAAACGCTTCATCGAACCTTAAGTGTGTCTCCCTACGGTTCGTGAATATTATAGACATGATCGAGACTCCTCTCCGATCAATAATCAACAGCGGGGTCTGGAAAACCGTGATGACTCCTATATATTCAACGATGACTCTCGTGATCGTGTGAACCTTTCAACGTCGTGACGATTTCCCTTTGTCTCGCGATATATTACTTGTCCGAGATCCGATCATCGGTATCCATTATACCTTGTTCGATCTCGTTATTCGACAAGTACTCTTTTCTCGTTCCCGTGATATAACATCCTTGTGATCATATCACTTGCTTGCAAGCGGTGTCGATGTGATATCACCGAGAGGGCCCTGAGTATATCTATCCGTCATATTGGATGGACAAATCCCATTCTCGATCCATGAGCTTCAACCAACACTTTCCGAATATCCAATGCCACCTTTATAGTCACCCTTTTACGGTGTGACGTTTGATGTCATCAAAGTATTCTTTCAGTATTAGTGATTAACATGATCTCATGGTCTAAGGAATAATGTTACTTCGAATGTAAGATATAACAACAAAACTAAATGACTTGATCGTATTGTTATACTTAGTTAGGGTTTAAGTTCATCATGTCATTCTCCTAATGACATGACCCCGTTATTAACAACATCCAATGTTCATGATCAGGAAACCTTGATCATCTGTTTAATCAACGAGCTAGTTAAAAGAGAGGCTTCACTAGGAACGTCGGTTTGTTTATTAATCACAGATGTATCAACGTTTCCGGTTAATACAATTCTAGCATGAGAAATAAACATCTATCATAAACAAGGAATAATATATAATAAACACTTTATTATTGCCTCTCGGGCATATTCCCTTCAGTCTCCCACTTGCACTAGGGGCAATAATCTATATTACATAGTGATGAATCTAACACCCGTTGAGTTCTGGTGTTGATCATGTTTTGCCTTTGAGAGAGTTTTAGTCAACGGATCTGCCACATTCAGATCCGTATGTACTTTGCAAATCTTCACATCCCCATCTGCGACATGCTCACGGATGGAGTGAAAACGGCGCTTGATATGCTTGGAATTCTTGTGAGACCTTGGTTCCTTAGCATTGGCTATGGCACCATTGTTGTCACAATAGATAACCATTGGATCCAACGCACTCGGAACCACGCCTAGTTCGGATATGAACTCCTTCATCCAAACTGGTTCCCGTGTTGCCTCCGAGGCAGCAACATATTCCGCTTCTGTTGATGATCCCGCCACCACGGATTGCTTGGAACTCCTCCAGCTTACAGCTCCTCCATTCATAATAAATACGTACCCGGACTGAGACTTAGAGTCATCCGGACCAGTGTCGAAGCTAGCATCGACGTAACATCTTGCGACGAGCTCTTCTTCACCGCCATATACGAGAAACATATCCTTAGTTCTTCTCAAGTACTTTAGGATATTCTTGACCGCAGGCCAGTGTTCCAAACCTGGATTGGATTGGTACCTACTAGTCAAACTAATAGCATGTGCCACATCCGGTCTTGTACATAGCATAGCATACATGATAGAACCTATGGCTGAAGCATAGGGAGTCTTATTCATCTTTTCTCTATCTTCTGATGTAGCTGGACATTGAGTCTTACTCAACGTCTTGCCTTGCAACATAGGTAGGAACCCTTTCCTACTATCTTCCATTTTGAACTTCTTCAAAATCTTGTCAAGGTATGTACTTTGCGAAAGTCCAATTAAGCGTCTTGATCTATCCCTGTAGATTTTGATGCCCAATATATAAGCTGCTTCACCGAGGTCTTTCATCAAAAAACTATTGTTCAAATAACCTTTTACGCTTTTTAAAAGTTCTATATCATTTCCAATCAACAATATGTCATCCACATATAGTACCAGAAATGCTACAGAGCTCCCACTCACTTTCTTGTAAATACAAGCTTCTCCGTATGTTTGGACAAATCAAAAACCTTTGATCACCTTATCAAAACGGAGGTTCCAACTTCGGGATGCTTGCTTCAGTCCATAAATGGAACGTTGAAGCTTACACACCTTGTCAGCATCCTTAGGATCAACAAAACGTTTGGTTTGCATCATATACAACTCTTCCTCAATGTCACCATTAAGGAACGCCGTTTTGACATCCATCTGCCATATTTCATAATCGAAAAATGCAGCAACTGCTAACATAATCCTAACTGACTTAAGCATCGCTACTGGTGAGAAAGTCTCATCATAGTCAACTCCTTGAATTTGTCGGAAACCTTTTGCGACAAGTCGAGCTTTATAGACAGTCACATTACCATCAGCGTCAGTTTTCTTTTTAAAGATCCATTTGTTCTCAACGGCCTTGCGGTCATTGGGTAAATCCACCAAAGTCCAAACTTGGTTTTCGTACATGGATTCTATTTCGGATTTCATGGCTTCAAGCCATTTGTTGGAATCTGGGCTCATCATCGCTTCCTCATATGTCGCAGGGTCATCACCTCCATCTACCATGAAGTTTAATACGGGATCTCCATACAGTTCAGGAGCTGTACGTTCCCTAGTTGACCTGCGAGGTGCGGTAGTTTCCTCTACTGGAGTTTCATGATCTAGATCATTATCTCTCTCTTCAACTGACGGGGTCAACTCCGGAACAAATTCTGGCGCTGCGCTACTCGCCATTCCAAGAAGAGAAGGTTCAATAACCTCGTCGAGTTCTACCTTCCTACTATTCACACCCTTCGAGAGAAACTCCTTCTCCAAAAAGGATCCATTCTTGGCAACGAAAATCTTGCCTTCGGATCTGTGATAGAAGGTGTACCCTATTGTTTCTTTAGGGTATTCTATGAAGACGCATTTTTCCGCTTTGGGTTTGAGTTTATCAGGTTGAAGCTTCTTCACATAAACATCGCATCCCCAAACTTTTAGAAATGACAGCTTAGGTTTGTTTCCAAACCATAATTCATACGGTGTCACTTCAACGGATTTAGATGGTGCCCTATTTAAAGTGAATGCAGCGGTCTCTAGTGCATAACCCCAAAATGATAGTGGCAAATCTGTAAGAGACATCATAGATCGAACCATATCTAATAAAGTACGATTACGACGTTCGGAAACACCATTACGCTGTGGTGTTCCGGCAGGTGTGAGCTGTGAAACTATTCCACATTGTTTCATATGCATGCCAAACTCGTAACTTAAATATTCACCTCCACGATCAGATCGTAGAAATTTAATCATTCTGTTACGATGATTTTCAACTTCACACTGAAATTCTTTGAACTTTTCAAACGTTTCAGATTTGTGTTTCATTAAGTAAATATACCCATATCTACTCAAATCATATGTGAAAGTGACAAAATAACGATATCCACCGCGTGCCGATACACTCATTGGTCCACATACATCAGTATGTATGATTTCCAGTAAGTCTGTCGCCCGTTCCATAGATCCGGAAAACGGGGTTCTAGTCATCTTGCCCATAAGGCATGGTTCACATGTTTCAAATGATTCATAATCAAGTGATTCTAAGAGTCCATCAGAATGGAGCTTCTTCATGCGTTTAACACCAATATGACCTAAGCGGCAATGCCACAAATAAGTAGCAATATCATCATTTAACTTAATTCTTTTGGCATTCACATTATGAATGTGTGTATCAACATTATCAAGATTCAAAAGAAATAAACCATTCTTCTCAGGTGCATGACCATAAAAGATATTATTCATATAAATCGAACAACCATTGTTCTCGGACTTAAAGGAATAACTGTGCCGCATTAAGCAAGATCCAGAAACGATATCATGCTTAATGCGGGCACCAAATAACATTTATTGAGGTTTATAACTAATCCCGATGGTAGACGTAGAGGTAGCGTCCCGACGGCGATCACGTCAACTCTTGATCCATTGCCGACGCGCATCGTCACCTCATCCTTTGCTAGTGGTCGCTTATTCTGCAGCTCCTGTTTCGAGTTACATATGTGAGCAACCGAACCAGTATCAAATACCCAGGTGCTACTGCGAGTACTAGTAAGGTACACATCAATAACAAGTATATCATATATACCTTTCTTCACTTTGCCGGCCTTCTTATCTGCCAGATACTTGGGGCAATTGCGCTTCCAGTGGCCAGTACCCTTGCAATAGAAACACTCAGTCTCAGGCTTAGGGCCATGCCTGGTTTTCTTCTTAGTAGTAGCAACAGATTTGCCACCCTTCTTGAAGTTTACCCTTGGCTTGCCTTTCTTGCCTTTCTTGAAACTAGTGGTCTTATTGATCATCAACACTTGATGTTCTTTCTTGATCTCCACTTCAGCAGTTTTAAGCATCGAGAGAAGCTCAGGAAGAGACTTCTTCCTGCTCTGCATATTATAGTTCATCACGAAGTTCTTGTAACTAGGTGGCAGAGATTGGAGAACACAATGTATCCCTAGCTCAATGGGAATCGATATTCTCAAGGCTATGAGCTTATCAGCGTACGCAGACATTTTGAGTACGTGCTCACTAACGGAGTTGTTCTCTTCCATCATGCAGCTAAAGAACTTTTCTGAAGCGTCATAACTCTCAACTGCGGCATGGGTATCGAAAATCATTTTCAATTCTCCCATTGTGGCATAAGCAGTGTTGTTCTCGAAACGTTTTCGCAGCTCTGGCTCTAATCCATAGAGGATGCCGCAGTGAACTATACTGTGGTCTTCTTGTTGAGTCAGATAAACATTTTTATCCTCATCAGAAGCATCATCAGCGGGTTGGTCACCTAGAGGTGCATCAAGCACATAGAGCTTCTTGCAAGCGGTGAGGAGAATCCTCAGGTTAAGTGCCCAGTTGGTAAAGTTGCTTCCACTGTTCGCTAATTTCTCTTTCTCCATGAACATATTGAAATTGAAGGTAGGTGGTGCCATGATCTACAACATATTTGCAAAGACTATTTAGACTATGTTTATGATAAATTAAGTTCAAGTTAATTCTAAAATTATCCCATGAACTCCCACTCAAAAACAACATCCCTCTTAGTTGTCTTTAGTGATTACACGAACCAAATTCACTACACCGAAACCGATCATCACGTGAGACGGTGCAGTTGCAAAGGCGAACATCAACATGTTCATCATATCATTCATATGACTCATGCTTTACCTTTCGGTTACGTGTTCCGAGGCCATGTATGTACATGCTAGGCTCGCCAAGTAGAACCGTTGTATTGCATGTGTTTCAAGGCCATGTCTGTACATGCTAGGCTTGAAAACACCCGTTGTATGCGAACGTTGAGTCTATCACACCCGATCATCACGTGGTGCCTCGAAACGACGAACTTTCTTAACGGTGCATACTTAAGGAAGAACACATTATTATCTTGATATTAAGTGAGAGGGATCATCTTATAATGCTACCGTCGCGATCTAAGCAAAATAAGATGCATAAAAGGATAAACATCACATGCATGGATAATGTGATATGATATGGTCCTTCTTGCACTTGATCTCCATCTTGTGCATCATGGTATGATCTCCATCATTCCACCGGCGTGGCACCAAGGTCCGTGGCACCTCCATCTTGATTGTCCATTACAATCATATCACATGGATATGACATACAGCATGCAGGCCATAAAATAAGACAACCATATGGCTCCAGCCGGTATGTCAATAATTTACAAAAGATATCATCTCATACATAACGTTTGTAACATTGACCATATCACATCACATGCCCTGCAAAAACAAGTTAGACGCCTCTAATTTATTTTTGCATGTTTTACGTGGCTTTGGGCTTACGAGGATAGAACCGTTCATACCTACGTACAAGAACCACAACGTTTATAAAACATATTTTTAACAACCCTTTGTAGATTAGATCTTAACTATAGTAGGAGAAACGGTCACCCCCCTTAGTCACATGTGAGACAATTCTCGCGTACATAGTACACGTAAACTTAGTCCGAGGCAGCTTCATCCTACTATGCCACTAAGATCATAAAATACTCAAAGAGACAAAAACATGATCATCAACGCCCACATACTCCTATGTGTTCTACCCGTACAATTAATCTACGCATAGATCCGGCTCTGATACCACTGAAGGGAAACGTAGCATAGAAAACAAAAATTTTCCTACACGCGATAAACCCGAATGGCCAAGATCTAATCTATGAGATGAAAAGCAACGGGGAGAAAGAGAGTCTTGAGATAACATACCCTCAAAGACTCAAAGTGGTACGAGAAAAGATCTCGTGGTTGGCGTAGTCGTTCTCACGCCGATCCCGAGCGAGAAGAAGAGCACCGCAATCCGGCGGTGCCTCCGTAATCGGTCACACGTTCAGCTCGATGAAGACTTCCATTCCCTCGTTCCAGCGGGTTGCGGAAGTAGAGGATCCCTCCGGAATTCCAGCAGCACGACGGCGTGGTGGTGGTGAAGAATCCCATGGTCAGGGCTTCGCCAAGCCGGAGACCATGGAATGGAGCAGCGGGTGGAAGGGAAAATGTGTGGGCAAGTGTGTGAAGAAGAGAGAGCCCTCACCCTCCTTTTATAGGGGAGGGGGAGGCAGCCCAAGGGGGGGTGCGGCCAGCCATGGGTGCCCCCACCCCTTCCTCTCTTCATGTGAGTGGAAGCTCCACTCAAACCCACTCAAAAATTCCTTAATTTCCCACTTGGAAAATCCAAAGGTTTTTCTTTAATAAATAAATAAAACATTTTTATTTCTTTATTTATATTTGTTAATTCCATTAACAAACATTTGCATGCAGCACCTCGAACCATTTGTTAATTCTATTAACAACCGTTCGACGAAAAAACCCTTGAACTATTTCAATTTTCCCCGAAACAATTCCGGAGCTGCCCAAAATATTCTTCGGTATTCCGTATCCTCTCTAAACGCTTCATCGAACCTTAAGTGTGTCTCCCTACGGTTCGTGAATATTATAGACATGATCGAGACTCCTCTCCGATCAATAATCAACAGCGGGGTCTGGAAAACCGTGATGACTCCTATATATTCAACGATGACTCTCGTGATCGTGTGAACCTTTCAACGTCGTAACGATTTCCCTTTGTCTCGCGATATATTACTTGTCCGAGATCCGATCATCGGTATCCATTATACCTTGTTCGATCTTGTTATCCGACAAGTACTCTTTTCTCGTTCCCGTGATATAACATCCTTGTGATCATATCACTTGCTTGCAAGCGGTGTCGATGTGATATCACCGAGAGGGCCCTGAGTATATCTATCCGTCATATTGGATGGACAAATCCCATTCTCGATCCATGAGCTTCAACCAACACTTTCCGAATATCCAATGCCACCTTTATAGTCACCCTTTTACGGTGTGACGTTTGATGTCATCAAAGTATTCTTTCGGTATTAGTGATTAACATGATCTCATGGTCTAAGGAATAATGTTACTTCGAATGTAAGATATAACAACAAAACTAAATGACTTGATCGTATTGTTATACTTATTTAGGGTTTAAGTTCATCATGTCATTCTCCTAATGACATGACCCCGTTATTAACAACATCCAATGTTCATGATCAGGAAACCTTGATCATCTGTTTAATCAACGAGCTAGTTAAAAGAGAGGCTTCACTAGGAACGTCGGTTTGTTTATTAATCACACATGTATCAACGTTTCCGGTTAATACAATTCTAGCATGAGAAATAAACATCTATCATAAACAAGGAATAATATATAATAAACACTTTATTATTGCCTCTCGGGCATATTCCCTTTAGTCTCCCACTTGCACTAGGGGCAATAATCTATATTACATAGTGATGAATCTAACACCCATTGAGTTCTGGTGTTTATCATGTTTTGCCTTTGAGAGAATTTTAGTCAACGGATCTGCAACATTCAGATCCGTATGTACTTTGCAAATCTTCACATCCCCATCTGCGACATGCTCACGGATGGAGTGAAAACGGCGCTTTATATGCTTGGAATTCTTGTGAGACCTTGGTTCCTTAGCATTGGCTATGGCACCATTGTTGTCAAAATAGATAACCATTGGATCCAACGCACTCGGAACCATGCCTAGTTCGGATATGAACTCCTTCATCCAAACTGGTTCCTGTGTTGCCTCCGAGGCAGCAACATATTCCGCTTCTGTTGATGATCCCGCCACCACGGATTCCTTGGAACTCCTCCAGCTTACAGCTCCTCCATTCATAATAAATACGTACCCGGACTGAGACTTAGAGTCATTCGGATCAGTGTCGAAGCTAGCATCGACGTAACATCTTGCGACGAGCTCTTCTTCACCGCCATATACGAGAAACATATCCTTAGTTCTTCTCAAGTACTTTAGGATATTCTTGATCGCAGGCCAGTGTTCCAAACCTGGATTGGATTGGTACCTACTAGTCAAACTAATAGCATGTGCCACATCCGGTCTTGTACATAGCATAGCATACATGATAGAACCTATGGCTGAAGCATAGGGAGTCTTATTCATCTTTTCTCTATCTTCTGATGTAGCTGGACACAACGTCTTGCCTTGCAACATAGGTAGGAACCCTTTCCTACTATCTTCCATTTTGAACTTCTTCAAAATCTTGTCAAGGTATGTACTTTGCGAAAGTCCAATTAAGCGTCTTGATCTATCCCTGTAGATTTTGATGCCCAATATATAAGCTGCTTCACCGAGGTCTTTCATCGAAAAACTATTGTTCAAATAACCTTTTACGCTTTTTAAAAGTTCTATATCATTTCCAATCAACAATATGTCATCCACCTATAGTACCAGAAATGCTACAGAGCTCCCACTCACTTTCTTGTAAATACAAGCTTCTCCGTATGTTTGGACAAATCCAAAACCTTTGATCACCTTATCAAAACGGAGGTTCCAACTTCGGGATGCTTGCTTCAGTCCATAAATGGAACGTTGAAGCTTACACACCTTGTCAGCATCCTTAGGATCAACAAAACCTTTAGGTTGCATCATATACAACTCTTCCTCAATGTCACCATTAAGGAACGCCGTTTTGACATCCATCTGCCATATTTCATAATCGAAAAATGCAGCAACTGCTAACATAATCCTAACTGACTTAAGCATCGCTACTGGTGAGAAAGTCTCATCATAGTCAACTCCTTGAATTTGTCGGAAACCTTTTGCGACAAGTCGAGCTTTATAGACAGTCACATTACCATCAGCGTCCGTTTTCTTTTTAAAGATCCATTTGTTCTCAACGGCCTTGCGGTCATTGGGTAAATCCACCAAAGTCCAAACTTGGTTTTCGTACATGGATCCTATTTCGGATTTCATGGCTTCAAGCCATTTGTTGGAATCTGGGCTAATCATCGCTTCCTCATATGTCGCAGGGTCATCACCTCCATCTACCATGAAGTTTAATACGGGATCTCCGTACAGTTCAGGAGCTGTACGTTCCCTAGTTGACCTGCGAGGTGCGGTAGTTTCTTCTACTGGAGTTTCATGATCTAGATCATTATCTCTCTCTTCAACTGACGGGGTCAACTCCGGAACAAATTCTGGCGCTGCGCTACTCACCATTCTGTCGGGGGGTTACCCCCGAGTAGGGTAAAGGCAAGTGGTAAAAGCAACTATCAGAAGAGAGGTTTGGTCGAGTAGCCGCCTACCCGGTACTTGCTACCCGGTCGACTGCTACTCGGTTTCACCTCAAGATGACCAGAAGGAAGAATCAATCAAGTTCTGTACATTAGAGTAGAAGAGTTGGCCCGAGTAAAATTGGCGGGAACCTACTCGGGCCAGAAAGTCAAAGGAGCCGTTCTGACACAGGATCCCGCGTATCCTGGGTCCGTACTTGGCAGTATTCGAACTACTGTTCATCTGGGACCGGCCTGCGTGACAGTGACAGCATGGAAGCAGGCCGTCGCAGGATAAGGGGGCCCTACTCTGTGTTTGGCACAGTGATACCAGTCTGTCCCCTTGTTTTGCCCAACAACTTTCCAGATGCAGCCAAGATCAGGAACCAAAGCTGTTAGCGGGAACCCGGAAGAAGGACGATGTGCACACTATGTCGACACTTGTCCATGTTTGGACGTATCCAGCTGGGCACCGGGTATATAAGGTGCCCCGCCGCCTCCTGCGTGAGGATCGAACACTTGGTGACCTAATTCTTAACCTAGTTCATCACGTTGAGAGGAGAGTGGCTACTCGGTAGCAAGAACATTGTACTGTGGCTACTCGGTGAGACACCAGAATACTTAGAGAAAGGCAGGAGTAGGGGTTTTACCTCCTCACGAGGGCCCTGAACCTGGGTAGATCGTGTTGTTTGCAGTGTTTACTTCGTATCTCACGCGGCTACTCGTCGCGTGATCCCTCCCCGAGCACCTCCAGCGTCCTTCGTCCCCACATCTTTAGCCATCCCATGGCATCTGCCGTGAAACCACCACGACAGTTGGCGCCCACCGTGGGGCAACCAGCGGCGCTGGTTGGAGTTTCTGTTCGGACGGGATCTTCTTCAGCGGAGCGCGTGGTCTGTGGCCTTGTCCACAGATTCGGCTCCTTCGACTTCGTCACCGACAACGCCGGCGATTTCGGCGGCAGGGCCATGCCGGAGGGCGGCTCGGTGATCTCCTTCGGCTCTCACCTCGTCTACGTCGCCACCGTCGCCAACCGCGAGTACCCCGAGCTGGTGCATGACGCGGAGGATCCTCCCGCGGTGATCGCTGCTCGCGGAAGGCCCGCGTGCCGTTCTGCGAACTGCGCTGAGGTGATGGTGACGGGCTTGGCGGCAAACGCGGGCACGGCCGCTACTGGCGCTGCGGCCGTCGTCGAGGATCTTGCTGCACCGGCTGCTGGTGGCAGGACTCACCGGCCCTACGAGAAGGAGTGCAACTTGCCGCCTTCCACTTCTACGACTGTTCCCGCGTCGGCTGTGCGACCTGGCATGCCGACTCCCACCGACATCGAGCTTCTAGCCATGAGGGAGCAGCTCGAGCGGCAACGCCTAGAGCTGCTTGCCGAGCAGGCGGAGTTGGATAAGGTGAGGTTGGAGTTGAGTCTAGACCAGCTCGAGTACAACAAGGCTCGCGGCTTCACGCCAGTCCCTAGGAGGGCTAGCAGAGTAGGTGCCACTCGGCGCAACCTTGGTGCCGAGATGGCGACAGTTGTAGAGGTTCCTGCTCAGTCCGCCACCGCAAACACCTCCACCCGGCCCAGATATAGCACACCCGCCAAGACACTTAGAGCTGCAGAGGCTGTAGCTGCCGAGTTGCCTCGTCTTGATGGCGATGCGCGTGTTAGGCAGCAAGAAAGACTCAACGAGTTGGTGTTGGAGGCTGCTAGGCAGAATGAGGAGTTCCGAAAAGCCAACCCTGGTGCCGGAGCTTCTCAGGTGGTGCACTCGCACGCGGCTAGATCTAACGATCAGGCCTCGTCTCCGCATCCCAGCCGCGAGAAGAGCCGCAGCGGGCGTTCGGGCAGAGATAGGCAAATGCAGGTCTATGACCCGGCTGCTGCCACGAGACAGCTTGCTGTGCCGCAGCAGCCCGGGCAGGAACACAACGCTGCAAGAGCAGGCTCTCAAGCCCATCAAGCTCAAAGCCAGGCCCGAGATGAAGCGCGTCCAGGTCCTTCTCGGCGTCCCGCTGCTCCGCCTACTCGGCAGAGGCAACAGCCGCACGCAGTGGCGCCTGTCGCCAACCCGGTGGAGCAGCCTGCAGCTGTGCAGGTGGACAAGTATGATGATGGCTACTCGGCTATGGAGATGGCTGGCTATGATGTACATGATCGTGTTGGCGAGCGCATGCTGGCGCCTGGAGATGCGAGGCATCAGTTGGACCGGATCAGCTTGTCGGCGCGGCTGGAGAACACGGGTCCTCCTGGCCCCGAGTGCTTTGGCCCGCGCATCATGAACGAGCCGTCCGTGAAGAACTTCCAGCTTGCAAGGGGCACCAAGAGCTACAATGGCAGCACCAAGCCCGAAGATTGGCTCAAGGACTATGTCACCGCGGTCCATATCACGAACGGCAACAGAAGATGGGCGGTGCGCTATGTTCCGCAGATGCTAGAGGGTCCAGCTCGCACTTGGCTCAACAACTTGCCCAAGAACAACATCAATTGCTGGCTGGACTTCTCGGATGCCTTCATCAGCAACTTCACGAGCACATACAAGAGGCCGAATAGGCCACATCAGTTATCCGCTTGCAGGCAGCGAGAAGACGAGACAGACCGCGAGTATCTTACTCGGTGGAGTACCTTGAGGAACACCTGTGAGGGTGTGAATGAAGCACAGGCCATTACTTGGTTTGCGCAGGGATGCAGACATGGCAGTATGTTGTGGCAGAGATTGCAGAGGGAGATGCCGAACACTCTGGCGGAGACCATCAAGATTGCGGATCAGTACGCACTTGGTGATCCCACTCAGCCACTGATGGACTCCTCTGAGCCGAGAAGAAACTTCAGCAACAGCAAGCGCAACGAGTTCCGCAACAAGCGCCGAGTAGATACTCGGTATGATCCTGAAGAGGTGAATGCAGTGACTGTTGGAGCTGGTGGCAGCCAGAGGCAGAAACCTGCTGGAGCCTACGGGCAGAACCAGAACCAGGGCCAAGGCAACAAGAAGCCATTTCGCACCTCTCAGTCGGGTAGCGGAAACTCCGAGCAGCCGAAGAAGTTTGTCTTTGATGACATGAAGGATGGCCCATGCAGTTTTCACACTCACCACCCCTCGAGGCCTGCTAACCACACTACTCGGCAGTGCGAGTGGTGGGATGTGATCAAGAGTGATGGCTTGCCTCCTCCTCCTCCTCTGCCGGCGGCCAACGCCAATGTGCAGCCTACTCGCGCACCCGCAGCTCGGCCGCCAGTATACCCGAGAAGAGAGAATGTGAACCAGGTGGCTGTAGGAGCCAACCGTAACTTCAACAATGAGAGCTACTACAACAACAACAACAACTACAACCGCAACAACAACAACAGGGGCAACAACAACAACTACCAGGGCAACAACAACAACGGCAACAATGGGGGCGGAGGCTCCAATCAGTATCAAGAGCACCACGAGAGCTACATGATCTTCACTTCTGAGCCAGTCGACAAGCAATCACAGCACAGGCGGGCCATGGAGGTCAACGCAGTGATTCCTGCTGTCCCTCACTACATGTATTGGTGTGACCAGGAGATCAGGTGGTCCCGAGCAGATCATCCCAAGGTGATGCCCAACCCGGGTAGCTATGCCTTGGTGCTGGATCCTACCTTCCTGGGTCCCGAGAAGAATGTGAGGTTCAGCAAGGTGCTAATCGACAACGGCAGCAGCATCAACATCGTGTACAAAGACACACTCGAGAAGCTTGGCCTGGCCGAGAACATGATGCTGCCCAGCAAGACCACCTTCCATGGCATTGTGCCCGGGATCTCGTGCAACCCGATTGGCCGAGTATGGATAGATGTGCTATTCGGCACCAGGGATAACTGCCGCACAGAGCGCCTGCAGTTCGAGGTGGTCGATCATCAGAGTCCTTACCATGCTCTACTCGGCAGGCCTGCTCTGAGCAAGTTCATGGCCTCTACCCATGTTGCATATCTGAAGATGAAGATCCCTGGTCCCAATGGCATAATTACTATCTCTGGTGATTACAAGAAGTCCATGGAGTGTGCCTCTGCTAGCTCCCAGTTGGCGGAGTCGATGGTGATTGCTGCCGAGAAGAAGAAGATGTATGAGGTGGTAGCTATGGCGCAATCCGCGCAAGCTGGCGCGCAAGGCGTGCCGAGTACCCAGCATGGGACTGCATTCCAGGCATCTCAGGAGACCAAGAAGGTCCAGGTCGACCCCGAGTTCCCCGACCGCGTAGCCATCATTGGCTCCGGGTTGGCGGAGAAATAGGAAAGCGAGCTCATCCACTTCCTCCGTGAGAATCGGGATGTATTCGCCTGGTCCAATGAAGATTTACCAGGAGTCCCGAGGGAGTTGGTTGAGCACTCATTACATGTGCGTTCTAACGCCAAGCCAGTGAAGCAGGCTATGCGCCGCTTCGGAGATGAGAGAAGGAAGGCCATTGGTGACCAGATCACCAAGTTACTGATAAGCAATTTCATCATGGAGGTGCTGCATCCGGATTGGCTAGCCAACCCGGTCATGGTCGAGAAGAAGAAGGAGGATCCCAAGGCCGCCACTGCGTGGCGCATGTGTGTCGACTACACCGACTTGAACAAGGCATGCCCCAAGGATCCCTTCCCGCTACCTCGCATCGATCAGGTGATCGATTCCACTGCTGGTTGTGAACTGCTGTCTTTCATAGATGCTTACTCTGGTTTCCACCAGATCGCACTCAATCCTGCTGATCAAATAAAGACTGCTTTCATTACCCCGTACGGGGCTTATTGCTATCGTGTCATGTGTTTTGGCTTGAGGAATGCGGGTGCAACCTATCAGAGATGCATGCAGAAATGCTTGCACGACCAGCTCGGCAAGAATGTGCAGGTGTACGTAGATGACATTGTCATCAAAACGAATAAAACACATACTCTGCTTGCCGACCTGGAGGAAACCTTTGCTAACCTACGCAAGTACAAAATGAAGCTGAATCCGAGTAAATGCACCTTTGGTGTCCCGGCTGGCAAGCTACTCGGCTTCCTGGTGTCTAGTCGGGGCATTGAAGCTAATCCTTCAAAGATAAAAGCTATTGAGAGCATGTCTTTACCGAGATCCTTGAAGGATGTGCAGAAGTTCACTGGTTGCTTGGCGTCTCTGAGCCGGTTTCTGGGCCGAATGGGCGAGAAGGCCCTGCCTCTGTACCAATTGATGAAGAAAAGTGACAAGTTTGTCTGGACTCCGCAAGCGGATGTGGCATTCAACGAGCTGAAAGCAATGTTGGCTAGTGCTCCCATCTTGGCTAGTTCGCTACCCAAGGAGCCAATGCTGCTGTACATTGCTGCGACTAACCGAGTAGTCAGTGTGGTGATTGTGGTGGAACGAGAAGAAGAAGGCAAGAGTGTGCAGCGCCCAGTATACTATCTCAGTGAAGTGCTGTCCAGCTCCAAGCAAAACTACCCGCACTACCAGAAGATGACCTACGGCGTGTACCTGGGCGCCAAGAAGTTGAAGCACTATTTCCAAGAGCATCCTATCACGGTTGTGAGCTCTGCTCCCATCTCGGATATCATGGGTAACAAGGAGGCGAGTGGCAGAGTAGCCAAGTGGGCAATCGAGCTAGCCGCATATGCACCCGCGTACGCGAGAAGAGAAGCCATCAAGTCTCAGATTCTGGCGGAATTCCTGGTGGACTGGGCCGAGGTGCAGTATGAGCCTCCTGCTCCAGTTTCTAACTACTGGAAGATGCACTTTGATGGCTCAAAGGTGAAGGAAGGCCTTGGTGCTGGCGTGGTGCTTACGTCACCCAAGCGAGATCAACTCAAATATGTGCTACAGATTCACTTCAAGGCATCCAACAACGTAGCAGAGTACGAGGCAGTGGTGCATGGTTTGCGAGTAGCAAAGGAGGTTGGTGTGCAGCGCATTATATGCTATGGCGATTCAGATCTGGTGGTGCAGCAAGTCTCGGGCACTTGGGATGCTTTAGATGCCAACATGGCATCATATCGCTTCCTGGTGCAGTCTATGACTGGGTTCTTCGAAGGCTGCGAGTTCCAGCACATTCACCGAGCAGAGAATGAAGCAGCAGATGAGTTATCCAAGTTGGGATCTTCTCGGCAATCCATCTCGGCGGGAGTCGCTTTGGAACACTTGAGGAAGCCATCCATCAAGCCTTCTCCCAACTCGGAGTCCATATTTGTTCCTTCTCTGCCAAGTGAGGAATCTGATCCCATGGAGATTGACTGGGAGAATGCTACAGGAAACCCGGGGACTGCCGTCCTCTACTCGGGGACTGCCACTCCCTACTCGGGGACTGCCACTCCTTACTCGGGGACTGCCATTCCTTACCCGGGGACTGCCACTCCTTACTCGGGGACTGCTGTCCTTAACCCGGGGACTGCCACTCCTTACTCGGGGACTGCTGTCCTTAACCCGGGGACTGTCGCATTCATAGAGGAAGTCCTTGCTAATCGGTCTGGGCTTCAGAGAAGTGCTCCCATCCCTAAAGAGCAACCAGAGGTACCCGTCCCAATGGAAGTGGACGAACCAGTGTTTACCGCACGGGAGACACCGAGTTGGGCCATGCCCATATTATCCTGTCTGAGGGACGGTACTCTGCCAGAAGATGAGGTGACTGCAAGACAAATTCAGAGAAGATCCAAGGGCTACACTATAGTCCGAGATGTGCTGCACAAGAGAAGTGCCACTGGCGTGCTGCAACGTTGTGTGGACCCAGCAGAAGGAGAAGAGATCCTGGTAGAAATACACCAAGGAGAATGCGGGCACCATGCCTCTTCTCGAGCATTGGTCCAGAAAGCTTTTCGGCATGGTTTCTACTGGCTCACAGCACTACAGCAAGCTGAAGACATCGTGAGGAAGTGCAATGGCTGCCAGATGTTCGCAAGTAAGATTCACATGCCTGCTTCCGAGCTGAAAACAATTCCTATCACTTGGCCATTTGCTGTTTGGTGTCTGGACATGGTCGAGCCCTTTCAGCCGGCTAGAGGCAACATGACTCAGATCTTGGTCATGGTGGACAAGTTCACCAAGTGGATTGAAGTGAAACCTATTCGGAGGTGCGATGGGGCCACAGCTGTGAAATTCGTGAAGGATGTGATCCTGAGATATGGCTACCCGCACAGCATCATCACCGACAACGGCACAAATTTTGCTGAAGGAGCAATGGTGCGGTTCTGCAAAGATAAACATATCCGACTAGACGTTGCGTCAGTCGCGCATCCCGCTTCCAATGGGCAAGTTGAAAGAGCAAATGGCATGGTACTGGCAGGCATAAAGCCAAGGCTGATGGAGCCACTGCTGAAAACACCTGGGTGTTGGTTAGACGAGTTGCCAGCGGTGTTGTGGAGTCTAAGGACTACCCCTAACCGGTCAACCGGCTACACGCCATTCTTCTTGGTATACGGGGCTGAGGCCGTGTTGCCAATAGACCTAGAGCATGACTCCCCCCGAGTAACCCTCTACACTGAGGTGGAGGCGAGAGAAGCTCGAGAAGACGACGTTGACCTGCTTGAAGAAGCAAGAGAGCTGACTCTGTCACGTTCGGCTATCTACCAGCAAAACCTGCGGCGTTATCATAGCCGAAAGGTGAACCCAAGGGTTTTCCGAGAAGGAGACATGGTCCTTAGGCTTGTGCAACGCACAGCCGGGATGCACAAGTTGTCTCCTCCATGGGAAGGGCCTTTCATTGTGAGCAAAGCGCTGCACAACGATGCTTACTATCTTGTAGATGTGCGCCCACCACAGGCGAACAGGGCAGATAAATCTGGAGAGGAAACCAAGCGCCCTTGGAATGTAGCTCTACTCCGTCGTTTTCATTCATGAGCAAAGATGTGTATGTACCCTCTTATCCGAGTTGAAATTCTACTCTGCAATCTGAAATTGATCTCGGGGACTGCCCTCGTCCAAAATTGCTCTAAGTGTTTTTACTCGGCTTTACCTTTTGCCTTTTCGGTTGCTCTACTTCAAAATTCAAAGGTACATTGAGTACTGTGTTTAAACCTACATGCCAACTCTTCGACTTTGCTGCTGTCCGAAACCCGGCTTCATGGCAAGCAAGAGAACAAGCAAAAGGTCCATGAGCACAAGAAAAATTACTGAGGAAAAGAAGAGTGCAGGAACCGAGTAGGATGCTTTTATTACTGTTCTGTGACTTGTCTTTTCGGCTAAGTGGTGGGCTGCGTTACTATGATTGTTTCTAAGCGGCTGAGTATTTGCAGCTCTACTCTTTAACTCTTGTGACTCGAATACCAAAAAAGCAACAAGTTGCGGGTAGAGCTGAGACGAAAAGGGAGAGTGAATAAGAAATGCAACTCGGGGACTCGCATGATAACGCAACTCGGCATCCAGCCCAGGTTGAACAAATTGATTAAGTTGAAAATAACAAAGTGGGAATAAAAATGAGTAGCAACGGAATAAAATAGTCTGATACATTTGCTCCCGGGATCCCGGGGATCTGATAAGTGTTTGAGTAAAAAGTTTGCAGGATAAAATCAAATTCAGGTCGACGGGGTGTTCTCGGTGCTCGCCTTGGTTGCTTCGTCTTCCTCAGTGGCCATGGTGGCGTCCGTATCTGCGCTGGCATCAACAGTCCTCGCTTGCTCGGCGTCAGGCTCGGTGGTGACCTGCTCGGAAGTTGCAGTGGCCACCGAGATGGGCGTTGTCGCGGAGGCGGAGCCGGTCTCGGGGGCGTGGGGGCGTACCGTGTTGTCGAGGGCGGCTCCTGATGAGGTGCCGAACTCGAGGGCAGCTGTGTCGATCTCCTCGACCTCTTCATCGCTACTCGCGACGACCGCGGCCTTCCCTTTGCCCCTGGGTGAATCGAAGAAGCCCAACTCGGGATCTGTTTCTTCATCCTCCTCCTCGTCCTCCTCCATCTCGGTGTCGGGTTCAGGGAGGCCATCGATGAAGGTTGCCGTATCAGCGCACTCCGCAACCTCATGCGCAATCAGTTTGCGCATGGTCACGCAGCTGGGATCCATCTCCCACTTGGAATTGGCGCGCTTCCCGCGGATGACCTGCATGTTCAAATTCTCATACCAGGAGGCGACGCAGAGCAGCATCAGATCAACGCCTGCCCGAGCTCCCGAGGCGCGCCACTTCTTCAATTCGGCCTTCACGTTGCGCAGATTCAGAGCAAGGCCACAAATAGTTGTTGGCGCAGCGTCCTCAGGCCAGAAGAGCTTGTGGAGCTGAAAGGCGGTGCGCACCAGGTCAGTGCCCACGCCGGCTAGGCGTTCGAACTGCCCTCGCATCACCAGCAGGCTATCTTCGATATCAGCTCTGGTGTCTGCAGCCTCGCCCTTCTCAATACGAGCTGCTCGGGCCTTGGCCAAAGCAGGCGCGCAAGAGGACACGATGTCAGGGAAGATTTCTGCAAGAAGCAAATGAGAAATTCAGTAACAGGATTAGAAAAGAGGCAGGACTGAGAAGAAGAGATGCAGAAAGGAGAAAACTTACGATTCAACTCGTGGCGCAGCACCTGAAGCTGGCTCTTCCATGTTTCTTCATTGGATACATGCCTCTCCTCGAGCAAGCGGAGTCCCTCCAGCTGAGTAAAGAGCCCAGCATTGGCTTTTTTCAGCACCTCGCACTCCTGCTCGAGGGCTTTCACCTTGGCATTAGCTGTTGTCTCGGCCTTTGCCTTCTCGGCGATGATTCTGTCCCTCTCGGCACCAAGGTTGACAGCATCCTGGAGTGCTTTCTGCAGCTGGAGTTGCAGCTTCTCCATCTCGGTAGTGTGCGCACTCTGCAGAGCTGCAGATTGGCTTACTAATCGCACCTCCACCTCAGCAGGTTTAAGGCAATCCTGATGCTCTACAACAAACTTCTTATGATCTTCTGAAAAGAGCAAAGCACGGTTAGCAGAGAAGCAAAGGAAACAGACACAAGGGCGAACCGAGTAGACAATGGTTTACCTTCAAGCTTCTTGATGGTGGCCTCGCCATTCTCGACAAAGGCACGGCAGTTTGAGTGCTCGTCAACCAGGGCTTTCAGTTTCCCTGCAGAGTAGAAATGGTTAACGCAAAAAAGCAGTAGCGGGCGTAAACAAAAAACGCAAGAACCGCGTAGCGAGAAGCGTACCTTCCACTTCAGACAGCCTCATGGTACTGTTCATAACTTCCTTGTCGGCTTCCTCGGCGCTCACCTTCTCCTTCTCAAGGGCGGCAATACGCCTCTTGGCAATGGCATGGTTCCAGAGAAGTTGACGGTTCAAGTTGGTCCGCTTCAGTACACTATTCTGAGAAGCAAAAGAAACAAGAGTCAGGCAAAGTATTTGAGATTCAACCCGAGAAGGCGGCTACTCGGGAGAGTGTCCGCCTACTCGGCCAGAATCTCGGGGACTGGGTGATGGATAAGGAAAAGAGGAAGAGTAGAAAAGAAGCGAAGATGCAACTCGGAAAAGATAAGTTAAGGCTTACCGCGTAAGACTGCTCGATATCTTCTGCGTTCTTGCGGTGCACGAACATCTTGGCAGCCAGAGTAGCAGAGGTGGTCGAGACGGTCATGGGTTTGCAACCCAAATCCACCTTGTTCCAATCCTGACGCATGTGGTCGATGTCGCCCAAATCGATGCCGTTCCAGTTGGGGTTGCCGAGAACCTTGCTGTCCCACTTGGCGTCGATGAAGCCAATCAGGTCGAGTACTTGCTCGAGGCTCTGGGACGTTATCGCCTGGTCTTGAGCTCCCCGAGAAGCAATGGAGACGGATCTGTCTTGGTTTGGGGCTGGGGGCCTGGAGTCCACCGCCACGGCTTTCCTTCCCTTCTGAATAGCAAGAGTCCGGTCTGTGGGGGAGAAGCCGACCTGGTGCTGTTGGCTGACCTTCACCATGTAATCCGGGTAGAGGGGCTGATCAGCTATGGTAGCGGCGGCAGGAACCGCACTGGGATTGCGGATAACGAGCTGCCTGGACTGGCCAGCTGATGTCGGCGGCGGCTTGTCGGCAGCTTTCTTCTTTGCTTTCTCCTTCTGAGCAGTTGGCTTCTCGGAGATTGGCTTCTCGGTTTTCTTCTTCTCGGTCTCCTTCTTCTCAGCCTTCTCCTTCTCAGCTCTCTCCTTCTCGGCTGCCTCCTTCTCGGCAGCGTCTTGCGCACTCTTCCTGGTAACCGGCTTGGCTGAAGGGCCGGTTGCAGCTGTGGGTTGTGGCACCAGGGAGGAGTCTGGCTGGGCGCCACCTTGGTCAGTTGGTGGCGTCAGGGACGCGCTGTCTGATGCGCCATCTGGCTGGGCGCTACTCTGCGCGGCGTCTGGTTGCACGTCGCTCAGAGGGTAACGCCCAGTCGCGTCCTCTACCCGCTGCTCAGCAGCAGGATCAGGCTGGGAGATATCCATTGCCTCCACCCGCGCCTGGGACGCAGGATCTTCTTGCGCAGCGCTCCCTGTGGCTAGCTGCTCCTGTTCTTCTCCTGGCCGCTCGACGGCGGCGTCGTGGTGCATCTCTGTATCTTGATCTCGGTTCCCCTCGGCGGTGTCGGCCGGAGGGGAAGGTGGTTTCTCCTGATGAGCAGCATCCTGCGGCTCTGGCTCGGCGTTCTGGGCATCAGTGCCCTCTGTTGATGCATTGGCGGCATTGTTCTCGTCGCCATCGAGGTCGATTAACTTGTCGACATCGATGGCAGTCTTCTTCTGAGTCTCGCTGGATGCAAGAGCGGCATCCGCGTTCAAGGGGGCTCTGAAGAGGAAATTGGGATCAAAGATAAGAAAAGGGCAGAGGAAAACAAGAGAAAACAGTGAAGCAAAAGGATTGGGAGTCAACCGAGAAGAACAAGGTAAACTGAAACATGCAACCGAGAAGAAACTTACGCTGTGGTGGAGGGAATTGTTCGCCTTGTTCTCTTCACGACCTTCTTGGTCATCTTCTCGGTCGCCTTCTTCTTCTTGGCGGGAGGCTCTAGGGCGCCGCTGCCGGTCCGCTTGCGGGTAGCAGGTGCAGCAACTGACAGAGGACTGGCCTCAAGGGCTCTCTCGTCCTCATCCTCGTCATCATCCTCAGCATTAGCAGCATCTGAGAAATAGAGAGGAAGAAAGACAATTCGGAAATAGCAGACAACGGGCTAGTGTTTCCCGCAGAGAGAAAAGCGTGAGTTCAGTTACCTTCTAACTCGTCATCAGACCAGTCGCGGAGAGACGTTTCGGCAGGCTGCTTCTCTGTCGAGGGGGAATGAGGAAGATTGATCTGATCCACGGTCTCGAGGGAGGCCTGGTCATCTTCTTCTCGGTCATCTGACCAATTGCCCTCGAAGCGCTCACAACTTTCAGCTAGCTGGCGGTCAAGGAGCTGAAAGACAGAAACATTGCAAATTAGCCGAGTAGCGAGAAGGCATTCTACTCGTATGGGCGTGCAAACACAGAGCACACTGAGCCTAGGGAAATTTGCTAAGTGTCCTACTCGGCAAGGCGTGCAAACAACAAGCATATTAAGCCTAAGTATTTCTTCTAAGTATATTACCCGACAAGGCGTGCAAACATCAAGCATACTAAGCCTAAACAGTCCTGATAAGTGCTCTACTCGGTGCGGAATGCAATTGCTAATTGCAGTAGGAAGAAGAAAATATCTACTCGGATTGCATAAACTGGAAGCAGAGAAAGGAGAACGTACCCGGGGAATCGGCTTCGTGCGGCTGAAGGGGATGAACCCGTATTGCCAGTTATCTCGGAGGCCCGTGGTCAGGATGGACCTCGCGTGCTCGGCGACTTCCGCGTTGCTGAGCTCGAACGTGGTCGTTCGAGTGCAATCGCGGGGGCCTCCCAAATAGCACATTGGATGGACGCGCTGCTGCAGAGGCAGCACCCGGTTCCGGATCCAGCATGCGACGGGGTCGTCGCTCTTGAGGCCCTCTCCGATTAGCGCAGCGAGCCGCTCCTCCATCTGCACGGCGTTGCGATCGTTCGAGGGCTTCGTCTTCCAGTTCTGCCCAGTCGGAGCTCGGTTGCTCCAGGCGGGCAGGTTGATGCGGTCCGCCACCGGTCCTCCCTCCGTGGCGGGGATGTTCTTCACGTAGAGGAAGGATTTCTGCCACATACGGACGGAATCCAACCCCTTGATGCGAGGGTGGTTGGTTCCCGCCCGCTGCAGCATCATGGCGCTGCCGGTGTCGGTTACCCGACTGCCAGTGGCCGCGCCATCCTTCTTCCCCTTGCTCTGCAGACGAAGGTGGAAGTACTTCAGCCATGTCTGTACCGTGGGGCGAACGCCGAGAAAGGCCTCGCACACCACGGTATGATAGGCAAGGAAGACGAACGCGTTCGGGGGAAGGTGATGCATCTGGAGCCCGAAATGATCCAGGAAGGAACGAAGAAAATCGGACGCTGGCAAGCCGAATCCTCGCGCGAAGTGCGCGAGGAAGACGACATGCTCGCCCTCCCGCGGGGCCGGAACGAGTTCGCCGTCGGACGGCCGGCACTGAACACCGGGAGGAACCCTCCGGGTGTTCACGAGCCAGGAACAGTCATCGACGGTAACATCAGAACCAGCCCAGCCGGCGCGAGCAGCCATGGCGGTGAGCGAGAAGGTGTTGGAAGTTGGAAGAGTGGGGTGGAGAGAACGAATCCGCAGCGGCGCAAGGAGTTGCGCGGCGGCGGAGAGCTCAGCGGCGGAGAGGAAACAGGGCAGAGAAAAAGGAAAGTGCGAAGGAGGAAGAAGGGGAAGTTACCGGTGGGGGTATTTATACCCTCGCCTCAGGCTACCGTTACCATCGGGGTAGTGGGATCGATCGTGGCCATGATTCCCGTGTGGTGGGGCCTGTGGCCTGATAGAAACGCACGCAAGCGCGGAACGCGCGCGTAACGGCCACAGTTGATCCCACGACCAGATCGTGGGATATTACTGCGCTTGATGGGACATAACAAGCCGGTGGGCCCGCTCCGTAAAAACTGGGCGCGTGGCACGTCGTGTCCTGGGCAGCGAGACGTCGGGGTCGCTGATGCACGACACGTGTCCAGTTGCGGCACGGAAGGCTGGATTGTGCTCTGCGCTGCAGAGACGCTAGAGGAGAAATTCTCTAAGTCTTTTTACTCGGTTACAGAGTAGAAAGCTGGTACTACTCGGAAGACATGAAACTCAAGGTACTTTTTAGAGTACTATTCGGAGGCTCTTACTCGGCATCTTGAGGTTCAAGGGCTGTGTTGCAAAGGTTGGTTTTAAGCTGGCAGAGCCTAGTGAACGAGTTCGCAAGATTCTACCAGCTTCGGGGACTGCTGTACCCCCGAGTAGGGTAAAGGCAAGTGGTAAAAGCAACTATCAGAAGAGAGGTTTGGTCGAGTAGCCGCCTACCCGGTACTTGCTACCCGGTCGACTGCTACTCGGTTTCACCTCAAGATGACCAGAAGGAAGAATCAATCAAGTTCTGTACATTTGAGTAGAAGAGTTGGCCCGAGTAAAATTGGCGGGAACCTACTCGGGCCAGAAAGTCAAAGGAGCCGTTCTGACACAGGATCCCGCGTATCCTGGGTCCGTACTTGGCAGTATTCGAACTACTGTTCATCTAGGACCGGCCTGCCTGACAGTGACAGCATGGAAGCAGGCCGTCGCAGGATAAGGGGGCCCTACTCTGTGTTTGGCACAGTGATACCAGTCTGTCCCCTTGTTTTGCCCAACGACTTTCCAGATGCAGCCAAGATCAGGAACCAAAGCTGTCAGCGGGAACCCGGAAGAAGGACGATGTGCACACTATGTCGACACTTGTCCATGTTTGGACGTATCCGGCTGGGCACCGGGTATATAAGGTGCCCCGCCGCCTCCTGCGTGAGGATCGAACACTTGGTGACCTAATTCTTAACCTAGTTCATCACGTTGAGAGGAGAGTGGCTACTCGGTAGCAAGAACATTGTACTGTGGCTACTCGGTGAGACACCAGAATACTTAGAGAAAGGCAGGAGTAGGGGTTTTACCTCCTCACGAGGGCCCTGAACCTGGGTAGATCGTGTTGTTTGCAGTGTTTACTTCGTACCTCACGCGGCTACTCGTCGCGTGATCCCTCCCCGAGCAACTCCAACGTCCTTCGTCCCCACATCTTTAGCCATCCCATGGCATCTGCCGTGACACCACCACGACACATTCCAAGAAGAGAAGGTTCAATAACCTCGTCGAGTTCTACCTTCCTACTATTCACACCCTTCGAGAGAAACTCCTTCTCCAAAAAGGATCCATTCTTGGCAACGCAAATCTTACCTTCGGATCTGTGATAGAAGGTGTACCCTATTGTTTCTTTAGGGTATCCTATGAAGACGCATTTTTCCGCTTTGGGTTCGAGTTTATCAGGTTGAAGCTTCTTCACATAAACATCGCATCCCCAAACTTTTAGAAATGACAGCTTAGGTTTGTTTCCAAACCATAATTCATACGGTGTCATTTCAACGGATTTAGATGGTGCCCTATTTAAAGTGAATGCAGCGGTCTCTAGTGCATAACCCCAAAACGATAGTGGCAAATCTGTAAGAGACATCATAGATCGAACCATATCTAATAAAGTACGATTACGACGTTCGGAAACACCATTACGCTATGGTGTTCCGGCAGGTGTGAGTTGTGAAACTATTCCACATTGTTTCATATGCATGCCAAACTCGTAACTTAGATATTCACCTCCACGATCAGATCGTAGAAATTTAATCTTTCTGTTACGATGATTTTCAACTTCACACTGAAATTCTTTGAACTTTTCAAACGTTTCAGATTTGTGTTTCATTAAGTAAATATACCCATATCTACTCAAATCATCTGTGAAAGTGACAAAATAACGATATCCACCGCGTGCCGATACACTCATTGGTCCACATACATCAGTATGTATGATTTCCAGTAAGTCTGTCGCCCGTTCCATAGATCCGGAAAACGGGGTTCTAGTCATCTTGCCCATAAGGCATGGTTCACATGTTTCAAATGATTCATAATCAAGTGATTCTAAGAGTCCATCAGAATGGAGCTTCTTCATGCGTTTAACACCAATATGACCTAAGCGGCAATGCCACAAATAAGTAGCAATATCATCATTTAACTTAATTCTTTTGGCATTCACATTATGAATGTGTGTATCAACATTATCAAGATTCAAAAGAAATAAACCATTCTCCTCAGGTGCATGACCATAAAAGATATTATTCATATAAATCGAACAACCATTGTTCTCGGACTTAAAGGAATAACCGTCCCGCATTAAGCAAGATCCAGAAACGATATTCATGCTTAATGCGGGCACCAAATAACATTTATTGAGGTTTATAACTAATCCCGATGGTAGACGTAGAGGTAGCGTCCCGACGGCGATCACGTCAACTCTTGATCCATTGCCGACGCGCATCGTCACCTCATCCTTTGCTAGTGGTCGCTTATTCTGCAGCTCCTGTTTCGAGTTACATATGTGAGCAACCGAACCATTATCAAATACCCAGGTGCTACTGCGAGTACTAGTAAGGTACACATCAATAACAAGTATATCATATATACCTTTCTTCACTTTGCCGGCCTTCTTATCTGCCAGATACTTGGGGCAATTGCGCTTCCAGTGGCCAGTACCCTTGCAATAGAAACACTCAGTCTCAGGCTTAGGGCCATGCCTGGTTTTCTTCTTAGTAGTAGCAACAGATTTGCCACCCTTCTTGAAATTTACCCTTGGCTTGCCTTTCTTGCCTTTCTTGAAACTAGTGGTCTTATTGATCATCAACACTTGATGTTCTTTCTTGATCTCCACTTCAGCAGTTTTAAGCATCGAGAGAAGCTCAGGAAGAGACTTCTTCATGCTCTGCATATTATAGTTCATCACGAAGTTCTTGTAACTAGGTGGCAGAGATTGGAGAACACGATGTATCCCTAGCTCAATGGGAATCGATATTCCCAAGGCTATGAGCTTATCAGCGTACGCAGACATTTTGAGTACGTGCTCACTAACGGAGCTGTTCTCTTCCATCATGCAGCTAAAGAACTTTTCTGAAGCGTCATAACTCTCAACTGCGGCATGTACTAGTAGCAAGATTTTACTGACCAACAAAACTTTCAACCTTTTTGGTGGAAACACGTGTTTCCTCGAAACCAAAAAGCAAGCGATCGGGGGCAAGGATAAAACATCTACTCATACTTGGTAAAAAAGAAAAGAGGGGAGGATCTTGGAAATGTACTAGTAAAAAAATCTTACTACTGATCAACAAAACTTGCAACCTTTGCGTCGAAATGTTTGCTCGAAACCAAAAACCAAGTGACCAGGCGATCAACGCCTACATGTACCAGCTCATTCCAAAACCCGGTTGCTCCTCCCATCAGCCGCTGCTCACTCTCGCAGATGAACGCAACAAGCCAAGGTGTATATAGTCCGATGAGCTCGCGGCTCGCACAAGGAAAAGTAATGCTAGGTGAAGAGGTGGTAAACCTTTTGAACTGCTTGATCAGATATAAAGAAGATGGGGCGTGGTGTAGTTGCTAGCTACTCCTAGGCACTGGCAGAGTTTGACACAAGTCCAAAATGCAATATTTGTTTTCCTGTGGGGGAGGGGGACACACAAAAATATCTATCTAACCTATCAAAAAAAAAATTCCTTAAGATTTGTGCAAATCCGGGGGGGGGGGGGGGGAGGGGGGCGGTGGCCCCCCTAACTGCACTAAGCTCCGCCACCGCTCCTAGGTGATACTCCGTATGTCAACATGCTTTACTACTAATGGATGCTGGGTCAAGTACTCGAGTGCGTTTATTCTTTCCGCATCAATTTTTCATTGTCGATCAGAGTGAGCCAGTTCCTTGTTTGCATGGTGCATGGCAGAGAGAGAGCATTCCCGTTTTCGGAATATTCCACGCCGTTTTCAGAGACCAGATACCGCATGCCATCTAGTGGCCGGCCGGCTTGCCTTGCCTTGAGCAGGACGAAAGCTGCATGCATGTGCATGAGTACGTACGTCGTACATAGACGAGAGCAGACCAGGCAACCGATGCATGAAACTTTAGAATTACTAGCAAATACGGCCGTGTTTTGCAACGGGAGAGAAAAAACTTATGACACGTTTGATTTGTTATTTCGTGGCTCAAAACCAGCATAGTAGTCAAATTTGGTCAAGACCAAAAAACTCGGTTGGTTCTCATTTAGTATTTACTCTTGCACGGATTTGTCTTAGAAAATCGAAATTTCAAAAGTTACAGCTTAAATATCATCAAAATTTTCACCTATATTTAGTCCACAATTCAAATCATTTTGACCGCATGATGACGGATTATGGTAGAAGAGGCTCTCGAATATGTACCACCAGACAATTTTTATTTTGCAAACATGTATATGAAATCATCATATGCCCTTTGATCTTTTTAAGGATTGGAATTTTATTTATTTTCTTTCCATAAAAGTCCCTATCAACAGTCCATAAAAATATTTAACAAGTGGGCACCAATCAACCATGTGTCGATGGCTTCTAGTCGCATGGAACCACCAAACCGTACGTGTAAGGTCCCCCAGAACCACTATTCAAAGACACCTCCGATATGCATACACTCACGATCCCAGATCACGCCAGTCGTGAACAACATATCAAGTTGGTACACAGATACAATATTCATTACATGATTTCACAAAACACTTACAAAAGAGGCATGGTCACATGACCAAGTCCAACACAACTGCCACGCAGGGCAAACACACAACACACACAGCGCAAGACTAAACACACAAACGTAGTAGAGCCCAAGTCACGGCTTAACCTACAGGCTGCTGATCGGGAGACAATCCTAGTTCGCAAAGCCATCAGCTTCGTACTTCTCTTCGTAGATCTCCTTATGAGACTCCTTCTCAATGTCTGGCAAGTAAATACCAGGGACGAGACCAAAATGAGTACATTTGAATGCACTCAGCAAGACACCCATCATGTAGCTTACCAAAATGCAAGTATACTTATATAGTGGAATAGGTAGGCTATACATAGGGTTCACTATCCATGATATATGAAAGAAATATCATAGTTGATTTTGAACATATATGTATCTTTGTTGAAGAAGATACATCAAAAGAAAATAATATAGTTTTCTTTCTCTTGTAGATATTGCATATTGAAGAGGTTTTATAAAACTTGTTTTATAAAAGAAATGTTTTTCTTTGCAAAACTTCTTGTAAAACAACTTATGTCTTTTCATCAACGGTACCTCCACGGTACAAGGTTCCTTCATTTAGCACTTCATAACTTTAACTCCTTTTTGAAAACTTCTTTTTGAAAACATTGACACAATGCTAGCTACATGGCAATTCAACTGTCCATATCCGAGGATGTGGCTATTCCGAATAGTTTGACTCTGTAGAGGTGTACACAATCCGCCACCAGATCCAGTACATCTGTCGTGAACAACCACAGACTGTAACAACAATATGTGTCAGATAACTAATCTTAACCATCCACTATGGTCAAGCTAGTATATGACTATCTCTTGAATTGGGTTTGTTCTCCCCGGCACCACGTCACACATCGCCACGGCAGGAGACCCAACTGTCGCACCCGGGGGGTAACTTAATCCCTCACTTTGTATGCCTCGTGTTTCATGAGTTGACGACATTTCGGTTCGAGGGTAACTCACATCCCTTATAGAAAATTGAGATAGAACACAGACTAACAATAACAAACTTCAAGTTAAGCCTCGTGCCCATGTTGGGGTAGAGTGGCAGTACGGTAAAGGTTGTCCGGCGAAGACTAGGTTATGTGACATTTTTGTAAAACACCATTTTCCCAAAAATGACCACTTAGACATTCCTCCGGTGGATAAGGCTCAGCCTTTCCTCCGGGTTTTTCATAAAAACCTTTGTTTTGCAAAAAAAAAACATAGTTTTAGGATGTCCACTTAGGGACTTATAATTTTGATGGTATTAAAATACCATATGGTGGCTATGGGCTTGGTAACACCAAGTATCAACTACTGGCATAGTAATGATATATAATATCAATAGTAGTAATAGACACTCAAAAATAGTTTTTGGTAATCAAAGTGTTGTAGAACTTTTTAGAAGTAAAACATGCATGATAGATAATGATAAGTGTAGTAGGAAGCATCAAGATGGCTTGCCTTAAAACTCTTAGTGTCCCTGGCCTTGAAGTAGCTTGAACTTGACGCACAGCTCCACAACTGCTGCTTCTTCTCCTTCGTTTTCTAACGTCGTAAAAGAATAAAAGACACACACTCAGAGCTAAAGGACAAACAACTAAACAAAACAACACATACAACAAGCAAACTTAAACTAGCGCAAACACTCAGATGTTATCGAGAAAACTATCTCACATAACTCTCAGGGTACAAAACTGTCGTCAAACAAATATATGGTTGAGAAACCATATCCGACATCTTACATACCATATATGGAGTGGGTGTACCACTCTCATAATAAGATATTCAAGAAGCTAAAATATAGCTTGTGGTGACAAAGGTGAGACTACTGAAATCCTAACAATCAATCAAAGCAATATCCATGGCAGTGGGTATTAACAACACCCAAGCAATCATCACCAAACAAGTTCATGACTAAGCTAATGCATAGATAACAAGATACTTCTAAGCACAACAAAAATACTAGCACAACAATAGCATAAGTACAATACTCATGCTAAGTTGTGTACTCAGACAAAATCCAAACAGCAAGCAAACACACCACAGAAGAACAAGCTAGTTATAGACTATGCTTAAGTCTACCTCCAAAGCTAAGGAATCCATCAATCACGAAAATAAATAAATAAATCAGTAGCTCAACCAATGGTAACAAGTCATAGCACACACTCTAAAACACAATCACTATAAGATATAACAAATCTAGTATGAAAAACTTACACAAGAGTGCTATAAGCAATAAAGTATTGTACAACCTAGAGCCACTAGCAACTAAAGAAGTCATGGAATAACAACACAAGTGAAAACATCCTAATCATGCTAGGATAATCATACACTTATAAAATAAAAAGGCAACAATGCTAGACCAACTCATAATATCTAGTGGTGGCACTAATGCATCACTAGAGAAGCAAACATCACTATAAGGATGCAGAACTCTAAACAAGCAAGGTGTGAAGGTAAAAACCTACTAACAGCACACAACACCTTACACATTCTAGTAAGCATAAACAATAAAATAATCTTATGAAAACATCTACTTATCAAGAGTAAACCAATTCTAAAAATACATGCTTTTCTAATCAATTAAATAGCAAGCAATAAAAGTATAACTACACAACCCGTAGCTATGCACTCAATGCAAGCTCAACTAAGCACTTTCAAAAATCCAAACACTCAATGAAATCCATTCACAAATAATTTATCAATCACAAGGAAAATATTCTATTTGCAAACAATATCAATTTAGAAAAACAGTAGTGAAACACTTCTTAACATGATACTCCTAAGGGAATATTATGTAAAAAATTAAACACACCTAAACATACTAGGATTCACAAAGAAATACTAAACTCTTCACTTACATAAGTGAAACAAACAACCATTTTGCTTGGTGGAAAAATGTCAAACAAACATAAGAGGTATATGCTACTAACACACAAATGTATGGTAGGGGATTTGGATCACTAACCAAAATGCAATGGGACCAGTGGGTTATGGGCCCACTAATACCAAGGAATTTAGAGGTAACAAGGCCTCTGGTCACACATGAGAAAAATATCCTATCAAAGCAATCACCACTCAACTAATACACTAGTGAAAACAATACTAGTGAAAACAAAAAACATATGTTATACATGCTTTGCTACAAAATAAGGTGCAAGATAACAGAGATGATAACATCAAAATAACAGTACCAAAAATGGTACTGGACTCATCACAACCATAGCACAAACTTAGGCAACAAGCATACAAAGATTGGTTCACACTATATATTCAAATAATAAAACTAGGAAATAACAAATGCTATTTCTATTTCCATTTGACTTTCCAAACATGGACACACTTCCTAAGGTAGTTATATTGCAATAAAACAACCTAATAACAAGTTTCATCACATCTATACATGCTAGGAAACAAACCTCAAGTAGTCACACATTTAATTTCAAACAAGTGCACACGTAATAAGAAAACAAAAAAGCTAATGTTTCTAGTTTTGCTCACCAAAAATAATCTAGGGCTCAAAAAAAAATTCCAAGCTAGTATTGGATAGATCTAGTCATATGTAAAATCATCCATTTGGATTTACCTCAAAAATCATTTTTAAACTCATGCTAAAAATCTCAGAAAAGCCTACTGGTCTTTTACCAAAATGGATGGCATTTACATTTGGTAACTCACCTTGATATGAAGCCAAGTTCTAATGATAGAACCATTAATAAGCTACTCAAAACAATTTAGTTTGACCAAATTGGAGACACACACAAAAATTTGTGTCCAAAATGGTCCCACAGACAGTCTGTGGCAAAACAATTATTGTGGCCAAAATAAAAGTGCAAAACTAGATCTACCAACTGGACATGGTTAAGAAAACATATAGCTACTGCTGTGAATTTTTGTTGATTTATTTTGCATGTAACCTATTATTAACAAGGCAAAAGCAATCAAGAAATCTCTGCATAAATTTAAAAAGAAAAAGAAATAGCATAGGCGGGCTGGCTTCACTACGGGCGAGGCCCAGGCATACGGCGCGCGTTCGGGAAACATCACGTTCAAGCAGAGCCGTTGATCCGAAGATCAACGGTTGCTGGCCATCTCCCTCCTCTCCTCTCTCTCTCTCTCTCCACCGGAACGATGGGGACACAGCGGGTGGCTGGGGGCTCACCGTGGGGCGACGGCGAGGGGCGACCCGGGCTCGGGGAGGTGCAGGGACGCAGGGGGTCGAGGGGCTTGGGGTTGGCAGCGCCCGTGGTCTCAGGTGGCAGCGCGCGGCCGGGCGCCCGCGGCGGCGACTCGGACGGCGACGGCGAACCTGCGAGCACACACGCACGGGGAAGGGTCAAGGAGGCTCGTGGGTACACGGGGAGTTCAACCATGGCGGAAGAGGGGGATGGGAGGGAGTGCAACAAGGTGTACCACCTCGAGCTCGAGCTTGGTGGCCGGCGGAGACTTGGAGCTCGTGGAGGCCACAGGGTGCTAGGGCTGGTTTCCTCCTTGATTGGGGAGGGTGTGGGAGTGTGAGGGAGGGTGGTGGCGCAAGGGGCTGGAGGGAAATGGCTTATAGCGCCGGGTAGGATCCAAAGGGCATGGGTGGGTTCCGTTTGATGCCAAGGGTTGGCATGGGGGTGCTCTAGGGGTTACTTTGGACTTTGCACAACATGGCATTGTGCCAATTAAGGGCCAAGGCAAGCAAGGGGCAAGTCAAATGAGCCCTTTGGTGTGATAGAAATATGCAAGGGAATGGCCTCAAGGGTCAAGGTATGTGAGCCCATACCTTGCCACATCACCTTGTTCCCTCTGTCTTCCACACTTTCAAAAATTGTCCACAAAGCTTCTAGAAGCAAAGAAATGGATCCTAGGTCGAGTACACATCTTGGTCAACACACTAGACAAAGTCTCACTTCAAAAATTGCAAGGAAAGGCAATGAAAACATACATCCAAAAGTGTATCTGACACTATTAAAAATTCAGAAAATCGAGTTAACACTTAGGAATTTTTCTAAGTGTTGGAAAACAGTACAATGGGCAAAAAGTTTGGATTGTTTTCAGAGACCAAATGGATTCCAATTTTTGTTTTCCAAGTTGGAGTTTGTTAAACATGTTGTAAACTTTCAGAAACATCTTTTGAAAAAAAAGTTGAAATAGTTTAAGGCTATGAAAACAAAGTGGGAAAAGGTGTACTTTCTGTTTTTCTCTCTTTTCTAAAAATGCCTTTTTCTGCCTTATTTTTCTTCCACAAAAACAACAAGCAAAAGATTATTTTTCTTATTTAAAAAATCAAAACAAGCTTATTAGTTTTTAGTACATATATCAAGGAACAACTAAATGTCAAGAAAACATAAAATAACATTTTATAGCTTAGTGAAAACAAAGGTGGAAAACAGGTACTTGGCTATATTTTCAGGGGATAATTTCTATAGAAAACTTCCATAAATCATTTTGAAATTTTGTTTTCTTGGATCCAAGAAAGTTAAAAGTTGATTTTAAGATGCAAACAAAAATGATCCAAGTCTTGGAACAAAATTCCACTCATGTAACATCAGGGAAAAGTTATAGAATTGTTTTGAAGAAAATTTGATATTGGTTTTATAATGAAACAAAACTTGCATTGCAAATAGGATTAAGATCATAAACACATGTTGGTTCAAACAAGCATGTTGTTAGAAGAAAAAAAGTTGTTGGCCCTCATTTTTGTCTTCTTGAACAACAGCACAAGAATCCAAAAACTGGGGTGTGACAGTACGTGCACGACGCTGCCAGTAAAGAGCCGGGAGAGAGAGAGCAGCTCGGCACAACACGTGACCTCAGGTAGATGCAGACTGTGCATCTCGATGAAAGATTCTTGACCACAACGGCGGCGTTAGGATCTCCAAACTGATCAAAAATTGCATGCTAGCACCAGCTGCACCGAGCTAATATCTGCCTCAGCACCTGGGGCCAAGCCCCATTGCCCCCATCAGCTTTCTCTTCTTCTCTCGTATACTTAACCACCGCAGCTGTTGCTCGTAAGTGGATGCAGAACAAGTGCGTTGAGGAGATTCAGGCATCGTCGGTCAGCGTTCTCGAGCAACAAGCGCCCCACGTTGTCTCAGGCCACTACATGCCCGTGGCCGCCGCCGCCCGTAGCCAGGGACTCTAAGGGACACTTCTTTTGAGTTTTTAGACTGCTTCTGTGTACCGTACCCCAAAAACTAGAAAGAAGTGTCCAATTTCAAGAAAGGTACCTCTGCATCTACCTCTTTACCAGTCATTCCTGCCCATGTTGTTACACCTGTCAAGATCATAAGCTCGAGGTGGCGCACCACTCCTACGGGCCGGCGTGAGCAAGTGCAAGTGCAAGTGAAGTGGCCACCTGAATGTAATCAATACATCACCTGGGAGGACAAATTGGAGTTGCAGCACAAATTCCCTGATGCAGTGGCTTGGGGACAAGCCACAACTCAACCGGGAGGGGATGCTAACAGCCCTACATCGACCAACATAGATAGGGAAGAGATAGGCCTCTCCCAGCGCGTAACCAGACTCAGAAGGCTGGCCCACCCCAACCGGCGCCACATTGGGCCTGAGTGTACTCGCTGACAGACGAACGCACCTCCCCCTACCTGCTATATGAGGAGATACCAGTCACGCGGAGGAGACTATGCAGTGGATCATGGCGAAGGCGGCGGGGCGGCTGATTCCTGACGAGCTAGTTACCCTCTCCTTCCTGTAACCGAAACTTCCATTTGTGTATCCCGGATCACAATTCCTATGCTATATAGTGAGAACCCATCGAGAGTCTAACAAAATGTTTGCTCGAAACCAAAAAGCAAGTGATCGGGCGATCAACGCCTACCTATACCAGCTAATTCCAAAACCTGGTTGCTCCTTCCTTCAACCGATGCTCACTCTCGCAGATGAACGCAACAAGCCAAGGTGTATATAGTCCGATGATCTCGCCGCTCGCGCAAGGAAAAGTAACGCTAGGTGAAGAGGTGGTTAACCTTTTGCACTACTTGATCAGATATAAAGAAGATGGGGTGTGGTGTAGTTGCTAGCTAGTCGTACTCCCTCTGTTCCATAATATAAGATGTTCTAGATGTTCTACATATTGTCTAGATCCAAACTAAAATGAGTGTACATATACACTAAAGCATGTCTAGATACATGTATGTATGTGTGAATGTAGTAAATGTCTAAAACATCTTATATTGTGGAACGGAGGGAGTACGTCAACAAGCTTACTACTAATGGATGCTGAGTCAAGTATTCGAGTGCGTTTGATTCTTTGCGCACCAAATTTTCAACTTCGATCAGAGTGCGCCAGTGCCTTGTTTGCATGGTGTATGGCAGAGAGAGAGAGAGCATTCCCTTTTCCGGAATATTCCACTTCGGAGACCATATATATACCGCATGCCATCTACTGGCCGGCCGGCTTTCCTTCCCTTGAGCAGGACGAAAGCTGCATGCATGTGCACGAGTACGTACGTACGTCACTACAGGAATGAGCGAATACGCCGACGGCTTTTGGCCGTTGGCATATGGCCGTCGGTGTAAGGCCGCGTAGGAATAGGCTAAATTGCTGTCGGCGTAGGGCTATGCCGACGGTAAAGCCGTTGGCATAATATTTTTAAAATAACTGACTTTTTCCCCAAAAAAATCGAATTTTTAATTTTTTTAAAACTTTTATTAATTTCTTTTTCGGAATTTTGCACTTAGCCACATACTTAATCTCTAATTACACAATTAATCTGGACAACATATTTAACTTAGTCAAACTTCCCGTCACCCATCCTAAAATTCCTCTAGGCCAAGCACGCTTAACCTTTGAGTTCCTTTCAAACTAGATTTCAAATGAGATGTTAGAACTTACTGATAGTATTATCATATCAATCATATTTAACCTGTGGGGAATGATGTTAAAATTTTCTATTGTTTAAATTTAAAAAATATTAGAATAAATAACAATGATTATATGATGATCTTTATTGAATAAATAACAATACAATATTAGAAATTACTTTATTTTTTGAATAAATTATTTAATATGGAATAATTCATATCTCGAAATTCGTAAATCGAAATTTGACAAATAAAATGTCTAGGTCGATTAGAAAATTAGAGGAATTCAAATATGACATCCATATTATAGAAACATCGATAGTTTTAGAAAATTTGAACTCTTTTGATGAATAGTCATGGTGCCCATTTTGTTAGTTTCTGCTGATTCATCTGGAAATAGACAAATTTGAACTACAGGTGTCTCATAGTTTTCTTAAATACACTACTTACAATTTCATCAGAGATAGACCAAGATTTTCTCAATATTCAACCCCTATCTACGAACGGTCGTGCCTGTCGTCTTGACTTCTTCGTGAAACCGTCTTAGAAAAATCCGAAATGATGCAAGGCCTTACGATGGTGTCATTATATATGTCCTAGTATCCACAAAAAATAATAAACTAAAATACGATAGTTGTGTTGAAAATATGTTCACATAAATGAGCTATCTCCTACGAACATTCTAGGGTTTCGGGCCAAATGACGGGTGTTATGGCCAAATCCATGGCATAGTTTTTTTAAATGTGCCCATATTCCACACAAACATGCATATTGGAAGCACGGACAATGTTCACGGAGAAAGTTTTCCTAAAATCATTTTCCATTTTCGGAGTGTGAAAAATGTCTTTTTTTGTGAAGCACCAACCACAAATATCTTGCAAAACTTTGGAGTCGTATTTTTTTTAAAATACTATACCATGTTATATGCACAAATAACAAAATTGTTTCCTCCGAAAAGGTTTCCTTTCAACTCTTTTAAAAACACAAGTTTCTGCCGATTCAGCCGGAAACGGATCAAATTTGAACTACAAGTGTCTCGTAGTTTGATCATAATTTTTGGAAAAAATATTTTTTTTGGTACACAACTACCTATTTCATCAGAGATACACCAAAAGTTTCTCAATATTCAAGCCCTAGCAACGAACGACCATGCCCGCCGTCTTGACTTTTTGTGAAACCGGCTTAGAAAATTCCAGAAAATTTTAAAAACCCCAAAATGATGCAAGAACTTTGCGTGGTGTCATTATATATGTCCTAATATCCACCAAAAATAATAAACTTGGAATACGACAGTTATGTTGAAAATATGTTCACATAAATGAGCTATCTCCTACGAACATTCTAGGGTTTCGGGCCAAATGACGGGTGTTATGGCCAAATCCATGGCATTTTTTGTTTAAATGTGCCCATATTACACACAAACATGCATATTGGAAGCACGGGCAATGTTCACGGAGAAAGTTTTCCTGTTCATTGAATAAAGAAACCATTTTCTATTTTTCGACTGTGAAAAATGGCTTTTTTGTGAAGCACCAACCACAAATATGTTAAAAAAAACTTGAGAGCTGTATTTTTTGAAAACACTAGACCATGTTATATGCACAAATAACCGAATTGTTGCCTCTGAAAATATTTCCATCCACCTCTTTTGAAAAACACAAGTTTCTGCCGATTCAGCTGAAAACGGGTCAAATTTGAAGTACAAGTGTCTCGTAGTTTGCTCATGAGATTTGAAAAAAAAAATCATTTTTAGGTACACAACTACCTATTTAATCAGAGATACACCAAGAGTTTCTCAATATTCAAGCCCTAGCTACGAACGGTCATGCCCGTCGTCTTGTCTTTTTCGTGAAACCGGCTTAGAAAATTCCAGAAAATTTAAAAAACCTCAAAATGATCAAGACCTTCGTGTGGTGTCATTATATATGTCCTAGTATCCACCAAAAATAGTAAACTTGGAATACGGCAGTTGTGTTGAAAATATGTTCACATAAATGAGCTATCTCCTACGAACATTTTAGGGTTTCGAGCCAAATGACCGTTGTTATGGCCAAATCCGTGGCATAATTTGTTTAAATATGCCCATATTCCACACAAATATGCATATTGGAAGCACGGACAATGTTCACGAAAAAGGTTTTTCTTTTCATTGAATAAAAAAATCATTTTTCATTTTCCGAGTGTGAGAAATGTCCTTTTTTGTGAAGCCAACCACAAATATGTTGCAAAACTTAGGAGCTGTATTTTTGAAAATACTAGACCATGTTATATGCACAAATAATCAAATTGTTGCCTCTGAAAAGGTTTCCATCCACTTCTTTTAAAAAACATAAGTTTCTGCCGATTCAGTTGGAAACATGTCAAATTTGAACTACAAATGTCTCGTAGTTTGCTCATGATTTTTGGAAAAAAATCATTTTTAGGTACACAACTATCTATTTCATCATAGATACACCAAGAGTTTATTAATATTTAAGCCCTAGCTACAACCCTCTCAGACGAAACAGTTAACCCATTATTGTTAGTTCTATTCTTTCTCATGATTTTTTTTCTAAGAATGTAGCTTTAACAATATGCATGATAATTTAGATATGTTCCTCCTTTTCGAAACGAGCTAAAGAATGTCAAAATCTGAGCTTGAATGCAAAAGTTTTGATCAAAACAGTAATTAAGTCAAAAAATAAATTTTGAAGCTTGGCTAGGCCGACGGCTTTGCCGGCGTAGCTCAAGAAAAAGATAGGCCGACGGCATTGCCGTCTAGCTCAATTTTTTTTTGCAATTTGGGATTTCCTATTCGGGTCTATGCTCAATTTTTTTTTTGCAGTTTGGATTCCCTGATTAGGTCTATGCCGACGGTTCTGACAAATTGCCGTCGACATAGACTTTAGCCGTCGGCACGGTAGCCCATTCATGTAGTGATAGTAGAGACGTACATAGACGAGAGCAGGCCAGACAACCGATGCATGAAACTTTAGAATTACTAATGAGCATACCGTGTATGGTGGTACGTACTCCCTCCGTTCCAAAATAGATGACTTCCATTTGTCTAAATTTGAATGTATACATGTCTAGATACATTCATATTTTGACAAACTGAAGTCATCTATTTTGGAACGGAGGGAGTACGTACTATTGTGTATGGCCGCCCCTGGCAGTGTACGTGTAGACTTGACTCGATCGGCAATAAGCTACTTTTCGGGCGCGCGATACGTACGTTCAGCTTATGAGTCAAGCAGCAGTAGTAGTGCAACATGCATCTCCCGATCGTGGCAAAATTCCAGTGGTACGTCACGCGCTTGCGCGTGGAATACAAAACAAAAATGATCCCTAGTTAACTGCCTACATCTTGTGTTACCAAGTTCTTATGCATCAAAGATCAGGTATGACGAAATATGATGTAGTTCTAGGTGATCAACTAAAACATAGAGAAATATCTTGTGTTCCAATATTCAGAACTTCATGCTATTTCCATCGAGGGAATCTCGTGCAGGTCGGCTGCTTTTTGTTCTTTGGACTCCCCGAAGTTTGAAAGGGCTCACTGCAGGAATCGCTCTGTACGCCGACGGCCATATACTGCGCCGACGGCCAAATGTCGGGGGCCGTCGGCGTAGGGGGTCGGAGCCCCAGCCTGCCACAAAGGCCGTCGGCACAGAGCTGGCCGTCGGCACAGCGGAAAAGAGGCCGACGGTGGCCCTCGGCATCCAAATAGCCGTCGGCACAAGGGAAAGAAGGCTGACGGTGGCCCCTCGGCATCCCACTAGCCGTCGGCACAGGTGACTGTACCGTCTGGCTGGGCCTACCAAGCACTATGCCGACGGCTTTGCCGTCGGTATAGGTGCAATTTTTTTTTCTTATTTTGTGGATGCATGTGTATTTATTAATTACTCTCAATTGATAAAATTAATATGATAATATTTTATGTTTAAAATATATAAATTCACAACTGTTACCATGTATCGAGAGATCTAAGTCAATTTCATTTATTCATACTACACCGACACCACTATCGAGTGGGTTTTCACACACTAAGTCTATTTTATTTGTGTTTTGGGTTGCTATGGCCTACCTTAACACAACCAAGCAACTAGTTCCACATTGCTACCCCTTTCTATATATGTCTGGATGTCTATAGCCATCAACCTAGGGTTAAGAGACAAATCGATGCATACACCATCATGATGGCTTGAAAAAAATGCCCACACCTTCAACGCGGCTGGACTCGCACTTCTCTCATGCGCGAGCGTTGCAGACCTATCACGTTGCATCTGCGTACGTACCGTACGTCTTGGTGAGTTGGTGTGCTCGGTCGTCCGACGACGTGGTTAATTAGCACCGGCGCTTCAGGGAGTGGCACACAAGCGGCACCGTCAAAGACTGCAGCCTCAAATAATTTTGTGTGTGTATGAGATTTGCTAGAGACGGATCCTTCTGTAGGTAATTATTATTGTTTCGGTGGTCGATTGTGTGCCCAATGGCACTACAGGAATCGCTCAAGAGGCCGACGGCAAATTGTCGGGGCATCGGCGTACTTAGCTCAAGGGGCCAGGCTGACAACGTGGCCGTCAGCGTAGGCTAGAGCGGCCCGACGACTGCCCTCGGCACACGGCTGGCCGTCGGCATAGGTGTAATAGAGCCGGCGGCTGCCCTCGGCACACGGCTGGCCGTCGGCATAGGTGTAATAGAGCCGACGGCTTCCCTCGGCACCACGGCAGCCGTCGGCATAGCCTCCTAGCTCGTGGGGCTATGTTTTCCCACATTCTATGCCGACGGCTTTGCCGACGGCACATGTGGACAATTTTTTTTTGTTCTTCTTCTTTCAGTATTTTTATATCTATTTATCAATTACTCTTAGTTGGTTAAAATAATATGGTATATTTTATGTTAAAATATATAAACTCGCATAAAATGACACAAAAAAATTACATCGAGATCTAAGTCCATTTTGTTTATTCGTACCACACCGACACCACTATCGAGTGAGTTTCACATACTAAGTCTATTTTATTTGTGTTTTGTGTTCCTATGGGCTACCCTAAAACAACCAAACAACTAGTTCCACATTGGTAACCCCCCTTTCGGCGCCGTTACCACGTGTATCCGTATAAGTCTCGTATTTCTCCAACGGGTCTAGGGTTTCACCCGAGGGGGGCTCTGGAGCGTCTGGATACCAACACAAGCTAGGGGGTGTCATACCATGTTGGTAGAGGTGTGTTGTGTGTTTTTAATGGCAAAGATATCATTCCGGGGTGTGACCCGCTTCACCGACATCCACTTCTCTCTCGTGAGTTTACATGCGCTTATAGGCTGAAACTCCCGTATCGGACGAAACATCGTGAATCTTTCGAAGAGTTGGGTTCTACCTTTGTGTTTTGTGTTCCCTTGGGCTACCCTAACACAACCAATAAACTAGTTCCACATTGCTACCCTCTTTCGACGTCGTTACCGCGTGTATCCGTATATGCCCGTTATTTCTCCAGCGGGTCTAGGGTTTCACCGGAGAGGGGGATACGGTGCGTCTGGATCCCAACACAAGCTAGGGGGTGTCATACCATGTTGGTATAAGTGTGTTGTGTGTTTTGGATGGAAATATTTCACTCCGGGGTGTGACCCGCTTCACCGGCATCCACTTCTCTCTTGTGAGTTTACATGCGCTTATAGGCTGAAACTCCCGTATCAGACGAAACATCGTGAATCTTCCGAAGAGGTGGGTTCTACCTTTGTGTTTTGTGTTCCCTTGGGCTACCCTAACACAACCAAGAAACTAGTTCCACATTGCTAGCCCCTTTCGACGCAGTTACTGCGTGTATCCGTGTAAGCCCAGTATTTTTCCAGCTGGTCTAGGGTTTCACCGGAGAGGGGGATACGGATCGTCTCGATCCCAAGACAAGATAGGGGGTTCCATACCATGTTGGTATAGGTGTGTTGTGTGTTTTGGATGGCAACGATTTAACTCCGGGGTGTGACCCGCTTCACCGGCATCCACTTCTCTCTCGTGAGTTTACATGCGCTTATAGACTGAAACTCCTATATCGGACGAAGCATCGTGAATCTTCCGAAGAGGGGGGTTCTACCTTTGTGTTTTGTGTTCCCTTGGGCTACCCTAACACAACCAAGCAACTAGTTCCACATTGCTACCCTATTTCGACGCCGTTACCGCGTGTATCCGTGTATGTCTGGTATTTCTTCGGTGGGTCTAGGGTTTTACCGGAGAGGGGGATACAGTGCGTATGGATCCTAACACTAGTGGAAACACGGGCACTAGTCCCGGTTGGTAAGGCCCATTTGTCCTGGTTGTGCAACCGAGATGGGCCAGCCGGGACGAATGCCCCTCCCCCATTGGTCCCGGTTGTGCTAGGACCCGGGACAAATGGGGCTGACCACGTGGCAAACCTGGCCAGGGGATTTAGTCCCGATTCTTAACACAAACCGGGATGAATGCCTCCTCTGCCGCGGCAGAGTTTTTTTTCGCTTTATTGTTTTACGATGCATGCCTCCTAATCCCCAACCGGCCTCCCCTTCCGCAACCGCGTCCACTCGCTAGGGACGCAGCCTTTCCCTCGTCTTTAATTAAGCCCACTAGCCAGCGGCCCAGTGGCCGCCTCGCCTTCCCAACTACGGCCACGCGGGGTCAAAGGGGCCACTGGCCAGCGACCCAGTGGCTGGCTCGCATGCTCCCACGTCTTAAGACCCATAACCGCAGACGCGCGCGGTCAAAGGGCCCACTGGCTAGCGGCCCAGTGGCCGCCTCGGCTTCCCCGCGCCCCCCACTTCCCAACCCGTGGCCACGAACGGTCAAAAAGGGCCCACCGGCCAGCGACAGAGTGGCCACACGCCCCTGCCTCGGCTTCCTCCCCGCGCATTCATGGCTAACCTGCAACTGCCGCCACGTTCTCGCCGCCGTTTGGCATGCCATCCCCGCGCGGGTCCTTTTTAAAGGGCCCCGCCGACCCGTACACCGGCACACCCCGCTCCCAGGACGAACCCTAACCCTAGCCATGTCGCCCCGCCGCAGGTTCAAGCGCGCCAAGAACGAGCACGAGGCCGGGTCCTCCAGCGGCGCCGGTCAGAGAGGCGGCGGCGTTCCCCCCCCCCCCCCGCAGGAGGCGTTCGGCTTTGGTCCGGGAGGCATCCGGATCGGGGGCAGCTCGCACGTCCCCGCACCACCTCCGGCAGCGCGCAACCCGCCGCCTCACGCCGCGCCAGGCAAGAGGTTCCGTCGGTACGTGCGGAAGGAGGAGGCGACGTGGCACTGGGAGCACACCACGCCGGTCTTCTGGCCGGACGTCCACCTCTGGGACGGCTGGCACCTCAACCCGCAGCGGATCCCGGTGCCGCCGGCCCCGACCAATGAAGGCGCTCGCGAGGAGATAGATCACCAGCGCGCGCTCCTGCCGGCCCACCTCCTCAGGGACCGCGGCTACGCGCGGAACTCCCCGAACTGGAACGTATGCTTCCAGCAGGAGCACGACCAGCGTCGCCGCTCCTACTTCCCTACGCCCCCGGAGGAAACCGCCGACACGTACCCAGCGCCGCCGCCCGGCAGCGAGCCGGAGTTGTGGTTCGAGGAAGACATCCTCGACGACGAGGAGAACCCCGAGTTGCAGTCCTCTATGGAGGCCGCCTACGAGGCCTCCCCGCCGCTCCCTCGTCGAGGACGAGATTAAGCGGTGGGAGCAGGTCCTCACCTGCGCGGCCAGCGGCGCGGCTGCCGACGCGGCCGCGATGCCGCCCCCTCCACCGCCGGGGCCGTTGTGGCAGACGATGAACGCCGCCATGGAGGCGTCGGAGGACCAGCCGGATCCACAGCCGCTTCCCCCCGGCCTTGAGTACGGCATGAGCTGGGCCTGGACCGGCGGCGAATGGTCGCCGGAGGAGCTGCCGCCGCCACCGGAGGACGCGCCCCCGATGCCTCCGCCGCCGCCACCGGCGGGCGCTCCCCAGCTGCCTGCCCACCTGTGGGTCCAGCCTCCCTACCATTGCATCTCCTCTGATGAGGAGGACTAGGCCGGCGCCGGCGCACCCTCGACCAACTAGTACCTAGGCTTGCTACCCCCCTCCCCCAAGAAACGGCCGGCCGCCTGTGGCCGCGCCGCCGCCCCATGCACGTAAGGACGGCCAATAGGGCCGTCGTCAAGAAACGGCCGGCCTCCTGTGGCCGCGCCGCCCCCTCCCCCCGATGTAAGCACCGGTCTTCGGACCTTATTAATATATGAATGCATTCCCATCCCAAACTCGTCCCCCGGCCAATCTACGTCCTAGTTCATCCCCGCCGGCGGGATCTTCGTATCCATCCCCGCCGCCGGCAGGGCTTCGTCTAGGCTACTCCGGTCGGTCCCGGGTGGTTGCTCGGCCTGGAGAGAGGGCCTGGATATTTATACAAATGGGCCTCTAGTCTCGGCCCGTGCAACCAACCGGGACTAGAGGTACCCCCTTTGGTCCCGGTTGGTGGCACGGGCCGGGACCAAAACGTATTTCGAAATTTGGTGCCACCCTGCGCACCCAAATGTTTTAGCACCAACATTTGAAAATTGTTTAAATATGCACATGAATAACTTCTATATACTTCGAATTTGAGAAAAATTTCAACATGAAAAGTGCTTGAATTTGCATAACTAATTCAAAATCCATTTTCTGTTTAACTAAATAATTATTATAACTATTCAAACTATTAACTATTTTACTATTTGCATATAATTTGAATATAAATATCTTATATTGTTTTAAAATCAGTAACAATTACATTAATAGCAACATAATTAACAGACTCCTTGTCTCACTGGTCGTAGAGTGTTTACGTACAAAACCACAAATCAGTTTCTAGAGTTTTTCGGTTTGCGTCTTCGTCTTCTGTGTCACTTTGTTCGGATTTCGCTCCAACCATGAACAATCTTCATCATTTATTTTGTTTTCTATTGTTTTCCTTTATGTTTTCTATTGTTTTCATTTTGTTTTATCTTGTATTATTTTTATTTTCTCTTGTGATCCTCCGAGTGAGTCCAGAGCATACAAGACATCCGGGTGATTTGTATTCCGTTGATGAACCTTTAAGGGGGATGTAGAACAAAATAATCGGAAACGCCATCATACAGCCCGGCCGTGGCTATTGAGTGCATATATTCATATCAAAAGAACGGTCGGACGTATGATGGCGAATACGGATGATTTGTATTTGGTCGATGAACTGAATGATGTATCAAACCTTGAAGGGGGGATGTAGAACACAACAATCGGTATCGCCAGCCTACAGCCCTGCCGTGGCTACTGAGTGCATATATGCATACCGAATGCACGGCAGGACGTATGCTCTGTTTTCAAGCGGGGGTCGGGGATAAAGGGGAAATATGTGCCAGCCGTGGCGCTCCTTCCGGATGCGCGGCTGCACACAGGGCTGGTTACAGCGGCCCTGTGTGCAGCGCACATCCCAATGGAAGAGACGGAGGAGAGAGAAACAGAAAAGTGGGTGGGTGTGCCGCTGGTTGGGATAATAATAAAGTCAGGCTGGTCATAGTTGTCAAGCACTCAATGCTTGCCAGGTTTTGACCAGTCAATACAAACTATTGGTCAAACAGAACTATGATCATATATTCCACGTTTATTATTACACATCACCAACAACATCCCTATCCAGTCTTCTGAATTATTGGTCAAACAGAACAATACCGTTCTGTGCCTTCCATTTCAGCAACTCCAGTGTGATACCGAGCTTTGTGCTACCATCTTCACAATTTGGGTACAACAACTTTTTGTGATCCTGTAACATGTTGTCCAGCTTCAACCTCTCCAATTTACTTTCACAGTCTTCCCTTGCATCAACAATAACTCGGCCAAGATCATCATCGGGATCTTCTGATGCTTGTTCTTGATCACCTCCTTCTTATGCATTGTCTTCCATTGCAGTATCGCCGTATTCAAGGAACAAAGGATCTTCTTCTTCTTCATCGTCTTCCATCACAACCCCTCTTTCTCCATGCTTGGTCCAGCAATTATAGCTGGGCATGAAACCTCTCCAAAGAAGGTGGCCGTGAAGGATTCTTTCGGAAGAGTGCTCTCTGACGTTCCGACAATCAACACATGGGCAACACATAAAGCCATTATCTTTGTTCGCCTGAGCTACAGCAAGAAATGCATTCAGGCCTGCCATATACTCGGAAGTGCGTCGGTCACCGTACATCCATCGCTGGCGTGCATCCATCTGCATCGTATAATTAAGTTTATCAAAATACATTACAATAACATATCAATACAGAAATGACCATAGTACATCGACAAATATTACTTTTTTATGTATCAGTTACAGATGAAAAAGATAAGTTTGTTAACCTCGGTCGAAGATACCATTTTCTGTGACCTTATGTGTGGACCGGGAATTTCGTCGAACACCTCGTGTGCATAGTAAAATAAAACACACTAACACCCACCTCTCTCACACCTCCAAGCAAAAAAAAGATGGAAGGGGGGCTGGGGCAGTATATATAGGGGAAGGGGGGACATTGGTCCCGGTTTGTGGCATGAACCGAGACCAATGCCCATGCGCATGACACGTGGCATGTGGCTAGGCATTGGTCCCGGTTCATGCCACAAACCGGGACCAATGTCTCCCCACGAACCGGGACCAATGCCCCCAGGCGATTTCTGTTGCCCCGGGCACACAAACCGGGACCAATGCATAGCATTTGTCCCGGATTTGGTTGCAACTGGGACAGGTGCCCCCTGGACGAAAGGGGTTGTTTCCACTAGTGCAACACAAGCTAGGGGGTTCCATACCATGTTGGTATAGGTGTGTTGTGTGTTTTGGATTGCAAAGATTTCACTCCGGGGTGTGACCCGCTTCACCGCCATCCACTTCTCTCATGTGAGTGTACATGCGCTTATAGGCTGAAACTCCCGTATCGGACAAACATCGTGAATCTTCCGAAGATGTGGGTTCTACCTTTGTGTTTTGTGTTCCCTTGGGCTACCCTAACACAACCAAGCAACTACTTCCACATTTCTACCCCTTTCGACGCTGTTACCGCGTGTATCCTTATAAGTCCGGTATTTCTCCAGCGGGTCTAGAGTTTCACCGGAGAGGGGGCTCCGGAGCGTCTGGATCCCAACACAATCTAGGGGGTGTCATACCATGTTGGTACAGGTGTGTTGTGTGTTTTGGATGGAAAAGATTTCACTCCGGGGTGTGACCCGCTTCACCGGCATCCACTTCTCTCCTGTGAGTTTACATGCGCTTATAGGCTGAAACTCCCGTATCGGATGAAACATCGTGAATATTCCGAAGAAGTGGGTTATACCTTTGTGTTTTGTGTTCCCTTGGGCTACCCTAACACAACCAAGCACCTAGTTCCACATTGCTACCCCCTTTTGACGTTGTTACCGAGTGTATCCGTGTAAGTCCGGTATTTCTCCAGCAGGTCTAGGGTTTCATCGGAGGGGGGGGGGCTCCGGAGCGTCTGGATCCCAACACAAGCAAGGGGGTACCATACCATGTTGGTATAGGTGTGTTGTGTGTTTTGGGTGTCAAATATTTAACTTCGGGGTGTGACCCGCTTCACCGGCATCCACTTCTCTCTCGTGAGTTTACATGCGCTTATAGGCTGAAACTCCCGTATCGGACGAAACATCGTGAATCTTCCGAAGAGGTGGGTTCTACCTTTTGTTTTGGGTTCCTTTGGGCTACCCTAACACAACCATGCACCTAGTTCAACATTGCTACCCCCTTTCGACGTCGTTACCGCGTGTATCCGTATAAGTCTCGTATTTGTCCAGCGGGTCTAGGGTTTCACCGGAGAGGGGGCTCCAGAGCGTTTAGATCCCAAAACAAGCTAGGGTTTGCCATACCATGTTGTAATAGGTGTGTTTTGTGTTTTAGATGGCAAATATTTCACTCCGGGGTGTGCCCGCTTCACCGGCATCCACTTCTCTCTCGTGAGTCTACATGCGCTTATAGGCTAAAACTCCCGTATCGGACGAAACATCGTGAATCTTCCGAAGAGGTGGGTTCTACCTTTGTGTTTTTTGTTTCATTGGGCTTTACAAACACAACCAAGAACCTAGTTCCACATTTCTACCCCTTTTCGATGCTGTTACTACGTGTATCCGTGTAAGTCCGGTATTTCTCCAACTTGTCTAGGGTTTCACCGGAGAGGGGTCTATGGTGTGTCTGGATCCCAACAAAAGCTAGGCGTGCCATAACATGTTGGTATCGGTGTGTTGTGTGTTTTTATGGCAAATATTTCACTCCGGGGTGTGACCCGCTTCACCGGCATCCACTTCTCTCCTGTGAGTTTACATGCGCTTATACGCCGAAACTCCCGTATCAGATGAAACATCGTGAATCTTCCGGAGAGGTGGGTTATACCTTTGTGTTTTGTGTTCCCTTGGGCTACCCTAACACAACCAAGCACCTAGTTCCACATTGCTACCCCCTTTCGCCGCTGTTACCGAGTGTATCCGTGTAAGTCCGCTATTTCTCCAGCGGGTCTAGGGTTTCATCGGAGGGGGGGCTCCGGAGCGTCTGGATCCCAACACAACCTAGGGGTGCCATACCATGTTGGTATAGGTGTTTTGTGTGTTTTGGGTGGCAAATATTTCACTTCGGGGTGTGACCCGCTTCACCGGCATCCACTTCTCTCTCGTGAGTTCACATGCGCTTATAGGCTGAAACTCCCTTATCGGACGAAACATCGTGAATCTTCCGAAGAGGTGGGTTCTACCTTTTTGTTTTGTGTTCCTTTGGGATACCCCAACACAACAATGCACCTAGTTCAACATTGCTACCCCCTTTCGACGTCGTTACCGCGTGTATCCGTATAAGTCTGGTATTTGTCCAGCGGGTCTAGGGTTTCACCGGAGAGGGGGCTCCGGAGCGTTTAGATCCCAAAAAAAGCTAGGGTTTGCCATACCATGTTTGAATAGGTGTGTTGTGTGTTTTGGATTGCAAAGATTTCACTCCGGGGTGTGCCCGCTTCACCGGCATCCATTTCTCTCTCGTGAGTCTACATGCGCTTATAGGCTGAAACTCCCGTATCGGACGAAACATCGTGAATCTTCTGAAAAGGTGGGTTCTACCTTTGTGTTTTGTGTTTCCTTGGGCTTTCCAAACACAACCAAGAACCTAGTTCCACATTTCTACCCCCTTTCGACGCCGTTTCTATGTGTATCCGTGTAAGTCCGGTGTTTCTCCAACTCGTCTATGGTTTGACTGGAGAGGGGGATATGGTGTGTCTGGATCCCAAAAAAAGCTAGGGGGTGCCATAACATGTTGGTATCTGTGTGTTGTGTGTTTTGTATGGCAAATATTTCACTCCGGGATGTGACCCACTTCACCGACATCCACTTCTCTCTCGTGAGTTTATGTGCGCTTATAGGCTAAAACTCCGTATCAGACGAAACATCGTGAATATTCCGAAGAGGCGGCTTCTAACTTTGTGTTTTGTGTTCTCTTGGGCTACCCTAACACAACCAAGCAACTAGTTCCATATTTCTACCCTATTTCGACGCTGCTACCGCGTGTATCCGTATATGTTCGGTATTTCTCCAGCGGGTCTAGGGTTTCACCGGAGAGGGGGATACTGTCGTGGGATAATCACGGCAGACGTTACCAGGGGTAACTGATCTTGGGGCAAGACGACACAGGCGTTTGGGAGAGGGTTTAGCTCAGAGGAAAACATGATGGTAATCGATCTGGTAGCCGGCAATCAAAGTCGCCGAGTCTCCGATCTTAATATAATAACTCAACTCTCGGGTTACACGGGATGCTCGATATCAAGCGGTATTGCTAGGGTTCTTAGATCTCTCAACTAGACCTAGGGATCGGTTTATAAAGCACCCGTACCCCCCGGCTTGTCCTCCAAGACACACCCTGGATCCTACCCGGACACGGCATACGAGCCCTAACCTTCCTTTACCGTAACCCACAATCCGGGTTACTGGGCCTATAAACTTGGGCCTTACGAAAGTTCTTTATCCTTAGCCGGATCCTGCGCAGCATCCTTCGGGCCGGGTTATACCTTGGAGTTTGCCTACCGGGTTATTATCCCTCCATCAGTAGTCCCCAGAATAGCTTGGGCTTCACAGATCCTTCCTTGAAGCGCTCGCTATTCCCTGTAAGAACATCAAACACACAAGTATATGGAGGCCGGGTTAAGGTTCTTTAATAGATAGCGAGGCCTTACTCCATGGTGGCCATATAGTAACCCGGCTTTTCTCCAAAATACCTGGCTTAACCTTCCAGGTCTAAACCCTAATAAAAATGTCAAGATTCTATACTCGATAATTGACCCTGATATCTCGGGGTGGATCTCCTTCTTTTTTTTCGTCCAGATACCTTGCTCAATACTTGAAGCATTTCTCGTAGGATCCGCGCGGATAACCATTCCCCATAATTTCCGGCTTCCGGCCGTTAGGATAAGCTCCCCCTTGCCTTATAAATAGCGTTCAGGGGATGACCTAGAACCCAATGCCTCACTCCATTCTCTCCGTTCCTTCTTCACTCATTGCGCCCTTGTAACACCACCGCAGGAATTTCGCGCTCGCCACCGGTGCAAAGCCACCGCCGGCCGCATCCGCTTTCGAGCCATCCCGCGCCGCCGCCACGCTTCACTGCTGCGCGCTCGCCCCGCTCGCCAAGAATCGCAGAGGGGCGCTCGAACCACGCTGTCCGCAGTCGTCGCACTAAACTCCAAGATCTCCCAGTAAGTTCCTCGTACTTGGCCTCGCAATTTCTCGATTCATCCCGGATTGGATCTAGGTCAACCTGTGGACCGTTTCTTCGTCGCACCGGATTTAGACGGCTTAGATGCTTGCTAACTTCTTCAACAACCTGTTTGATGACCACACATCGCCCTCCTACCATTCTTAATCACCAATCTCTTCGTAGAATCATTCGCGAGTTTTCCAATCTAGATCCGTTTCACCTCAATTTTCCGCACATAATATTGACACCCGGAAAATCCTCCTTTTCCGGCTATTTTGCTTGCAGTAGATACATGGGAAACCATCCATCCGCCCCAAACACCTTTCCATACGTAAGTGACCAATAATCTCCATAGTTATATTTAATACCCGGATACCTTGCAATCTCCACTTCACGGCGTGATACCCGGATAGTTCTTAGTTTTCACGCTTTCCTGATACCGCAATACTTCCGAGTCTTATTTTTTGTACCTCTTTTTCTTGTGTTTTGCAGGCCGATCCCATGGCTCCCAAAAGGCAAGGGAAGCAGCCGGCCCAGGCGAAGACAACCCAATCCATATCCGCCAATTGGGGGCGATCTACTGTCTCCAAGGCCAAACTGGAAGAATTGGCCGAGTTAGGGGTTCTTCCCCCTCAGAAGGACATTCACTGGAGGGCGCCGGGTGACGAGACCCGGCCTACTCCCACCGACGGCGAGGTAATCTGCTTTGTAGAGCACGTGACCCGGGGATTCCGCCCTCCGGGTCACCCTTTCTTTCGCGAAGTCCTGAGCCACTACGGCCTCCGGGTGTTCGACATAGGGCCTAACTCTATATTGAATATTACCCACTTCATTGTCCTATCCGAGTCATACTTGTGCACTCCGCCAAGTTTGACTCTCTTCATTGAACTGTTCCAGTGCAAGCCGTGCCGCGAAAGCGGCGACGGAGCACTTCTCACATGCGGCGGGGTATCCATCCAACGCTGTAAAAACTCCCCAATGCCAACCCTCAATCTGAACTCTCATGTCAAGCACTGGCAATTATCCTTCTTCTACTGCCATGACACTTCTCCACCCGGCGAGAAGAGACTGCCGGGTTACTCGGAGGGCCTCCTCGAGCCTTCCGAATCTTTCAATGCCTTTGCCCCTGACTCAAACAGGGAGGTGATCCTTTCCTTGTTAGCCAAAATAGCCATCCTCTCAGCCCAAGGCCTCCTTGGGCTCAATTTAGTGAAAACATGGGTTGATTTTCGAATCCAACCCAATTCCATCCGCACCAAATTAATGTGCGAGTACTCGGGGCATACCACGGATGCACTCCGATATTCCACCAAGAGCTTCGCGACCGGCGACACCAACAAGACCATCAAGGGCTTCTTGACAGAGAAGCTAGAGGTGATAAAGAACATCGCTGGGTTGCCCCCATTTACTCGGGAAAACCCGGCTCCAGCGGTAACATCCGATATTCATAACTTATTTCCACACCTTGACTTGATACAGCTTATAACCCTTAATTTCATCCTTTTGTCTTAGGCTGATGATCCCTTCTGGAGAGTTGAACCCTCCCCCCTTCCAGAAACCCGGAAGAAGAGGATGAGCCGGCCGATGATAGTGAAGGTACTAGCCCGGAACTTATATTATTTTCACTTGCATCATTTTCCTCCCATTTAACTTTTTCCCACGGACGCACACTCGGTTCGCAGGGCTGGAGGACGAAGGTGAGAACAACGAGGATGACCCGGAGGCTACCGAATCTGATCAAGAGGCAACAGTTGGAGCCAAAAGGAAGACCAGAGGGGCAGTATGCAAGGTTCCTTTCTCCTCGTTATCCTCTGAACCTTACTCCTTTGACGCCATGCGACGACTTAACCATCAATTATCGAACTCGTCGTACTTGAAGGATTCTCTTCCAGCCAAGCGCAGAGTAACTCGGAGCTCCCCGGGTGAAGATCCCCTTAACCCGGGCATCTCTACCTCCTCCGTCCATCGTGCCAGTGCTCCTCCATCTCGTCCTTCCGACTCTCCTCAACGCCACCCTTCTCCTAACCATCCACGTGCCGAGAAATTCCGGGTCCGCTAGTGGTCCCTGTGGCGACTTCGTCTGCTTCCAGCGGCGAGCTCCCGCCAGACTACACCGTGAATGCCGGGTAAGCTTTTGCTACATGACTTCTTTTGATGCCTGACAATTTTCAATCACCACTGCTAACTGCCTCCTCTCATCTTTCTTTTAGCACTCAAGCCACCGTCAGTGACCCGGAGAATGTAGAGATGGATAACCATCGGACAGAGGAGCCGACTGAGAACGTAGATGCCGCGACTGGCGGTGACACTGAGAATAACCAGGAACAAGGCCTCTTGGGCGATCCACTTCACCGAGCCACCGGGTCTCCTTCCTCGTCGGAACCAGTGGACAAGGAGATCGAGGTTCTAGATACGAGGATGGGTTCTCCCAACCCGGATACTCAAACCGTCCGAGTCTCGACCCCACGGGCGGGGAGAGTTCCCCCACCAGGCGATCAGGCTGCCGGCTCTTCCGGTGCCCAGCCTGAGGACCTGACATTTGCCCAGATGCTCGAAACTCTGCGCACTTTGAGGGCTAATGAAGAAAACATCTTGGGGGCTTTAATATCCAAACACGAGGTAAATCCGACTAACGCTGCTTGCGTCCTTATCCAGTCCCCATGTTCCGAGTGAATTGATTCATAATTTGCTTGGGACTTTATGATACAAGCGACTGATAACTTGCCCCTTTACCCGGCTAATCCTTCGTTGCGTCCATGCAGTCTTTCGTGACTCAATCTGAGGAGAAACTGGCAGATGCCACCAAGCTCATTGAAAAGGAGGTGGTTCTGCGTGAAGTAGCCGAGGCTGAGGCCAGGAGGAATAGGATGATAATGAGGAAGTATAGGAAAAGGGCTCACAAAGCAGAAGATGATCTAACAAGCCTTTCTGTCCAAATTGCTGACACGTATCGTGCTTTGCTTGGTACGTTTCTTCCTCCGGGTTATCCTTTTGATAAATAGCCAGAGTTTTCTCGACTCATGTTTCCATTTCTTCAGGCCCGGACGAAGTGATGCCGGATGAGGATGACATTGCCAGGCTGAAAACTATCAAGAGCGTTATCCGGCAGCTATGCGCCGGAACCAAATGGATCCTTCAGGAATTACGGTGGCCGGGTAAGGGGCATGTCGATCTGAAAAGAATGTTGGATGCCTTCTCCACTATCCCCGAGTGGATTTGGCACTGGAAACGCTCGTCTTGCCGGGTTGGAGTAACCCGGGGGCTTGCGCTTGCTAAGGCTTATTTCCCTAAGCTCGAGCTAGTGAAGTTTATGGGCGGCTTTCCGGAGTTCAAGCTTGATGGGTCCAAGTTCTCAGTGAAGGATTTTCAGGCTGTCCAGAATGAGGTCCGTTACCCGGCCAGCGTGATCGCTGACGACCTGGATGTTGATTCCCTCGTTCCTGCATATGATGCTGCTGGTAAAGCGGTTAAGTCGGATCTTCCCGAGCCGTATGATATGCTGGCTCGGTGGAAGGAGGAAGCTGCTAAGTTGAGGGCGGAGGCTGCCAAAAAGCAAGCTGAAGCTGGTTCTGCACCCGCTACCTCAACACCAGTCGTTCCACCTCCTGCGTGGGCTGGTACTGCTGATCCGGGTGCTGCTACTACCACCAATGATGGCAAGGGCAAGGCCAAGATGGACGCCGAGTGATACCTAATATTTAATGCCTCTTCTTATGCGTCAGTCGGCCGATGTGCTGTTTAAACAATTATATTTTGAGTGGTGCGCCTGTGCACCTTTGATATCTTCCACCGGGATTTTGTAATGTACGCTAAGGTCTTGATATACTCTATGCCTCTTCTGGCCTTTTAGATTTATCCATTTTTGAACTCATCTGCTCTCGATATCCGGTTTTCTTTATTGTTCCTTTTGTGAAACTCGGTTTCTGGGTCTCATGGATGTTGACAAGCGGACTTGCTGCTAAGTCCCCAAGACTCGGATTTTTGGATTTTTGAACTTTAACAACCAAACAATTTTTCTCGTTTTCGAGATCCCGAGTCCCCAAGACCCGGATTCCGAGTCTAGGAAACGTGATCTTTCAAGGAGAACGCATTTGCTTGCTGCTAGGTCAAAAAAGCCCAGAGCCGTTTCACATAGGTTTTGAAGTTATGCTTAATAATCGTTGAGTTTCCGGCTATCAGCCCTGTACTCTGCATAACTTGTGGTTTAGATGACCCTTTTGACTATCTGATACTATAAGCCGGCTTTCGCATGGATATCATGTTGTTACATCTGTACGAGACAGGGTCAACCAAGTCCCATTGGGCTTCATGGCTGATTGTAATCGTAAGCGAGCAAATCATGCCATTTTGGTGCGAGTCACATCGAGCTTAAGTAAGATAAGTCAAGAAAATTTGGTTCCTTTGTCCGGTTATAAGATTGCAGCCGTACTCGTTTGCGAGTGACCGGCCCTTATAACTCATAGGCATCGAGGCCGGGTCTTTGAGTTTTCAACTGTGCTATTCAAGCAATCAGCCCCCAAGACCTATATATGCGACATGCTGAGAGTGAAGAACATGAGAATAACCACCTCTTTACTTGATATGAAAAAGTTAGGTCAGCAGGCCGCCTCATTAAAAACCCATCCAGTCCCCAAGGGTACCCTGGATAGGAAAAGAGTACGTCTGAAACATGCTGCCTGTTACACCGTGCAATTCCACTTGCCAATATAATCTTTACTAAGTATAATACGGACGTAGCTGCGCCACGTTCCATGGTCTGTCTCTTTCTTGCATAGATGAAGTGGTATGAGCGGTGTCATTAACTGTAGCCGACTCTTCCCTTGCATCTACCAAGTAATATGATCCGTTATGTAGATTCCGGCTTATGATAAACGGTCCTTCCCATGGTGGTGATAACTTGTGTTTTCCTTCGTTTGACTGTACCAGGCGCAGAACCAGGTCTCCTTCCTGGAAGACCCGAGTTTTTACGTGCCGGCTGTGATACCTCCGTAGATCTTGCTGATATATGGCTGATCTTTCCAGGGCTTCAAATTTTCCGGCTTTTTCAGACTCTGGATAGCTTTGATCTTGTCCGGGTTTGCCTCAATTCCTCTCTCGGACACGATAAAGCCGAGTAATTTCCCGGCTGGAACTCCGAACACGCACTTTGTCGGGTTAAGCTTCATCTGATACCTCCTCAAGTTTTTGAACGTCTCCTTTAGATCATTGATGAACGTCTCCGCCTTCCTGGTTTTGATAACCACATCATCCACGTAGGCATGGACGTTGCGTCCAATTTGGTCCTCGAAGCACTTTTGAATACACCATTGATAAGTTGCGCCAGCGTTCTTCAATCCAAACGTCATGGTTTTATAACAGAAGGCCCCAAAAGGGGTTATAAATGATGTTTTCTCCCAAACCTCCCTCTTAAGCTTAATTTGGTGGTACCCGGAGTATGCGTCCAGAAAGCATAGGAGGTCACTCCCGGCTACTGCGTCTACGATCTGGTCTATCCTTGGTAGCGAGAACGGGTCCTTTGGGCAATGCTTGTTGAGACTCGTGAAATCGATGCACATCCTCCACTCGTTAGTCTTTTTCATCACTAGAACCGGATTTGCTAACCAATCCGGGTGAAACACTTCCATGATAAAGCCGGTTGTCAGTAGCCGAGCAATTTCTTCACCTATGGCTTTCCTTCTTTCCTCATTCATCTTCCTCAAGCCCTGCTTCACAGGCCTGGACCTGGGATCTACGTGCAAAGTGTGCTCCGCCAATTCCGTAGGGATACCCGGCATGTCGCTAGGTGTCCAGGCGAATACGTCCGCATTTGAACGAATAAACTCCACAAGTGCCTTCTCCTGCTCTCTTTCCAAATTAGACCCTATAGTAAATTGCTTAGTGGAATCACCTTCAACAAAATCTATCTTCTTGGTGTGTTGTGCTGCCTTGAATTTTGCTCTCTCGTCCTCAGTATTCGGCCTTTTCAAAGCTGTTCTATCATCCGGATTTACTTGAGACCGGTAATACTCGAGTTCTTCTTTTCTGCACGCTTGCTCGGCCATCACTGAATCTCCTTCGTCGCACTCGGCCGCTATATCCCGGTTCCCATGTACGGTGATGGTCCGTCTAGGACCCGAAATCTTTAGCTGCAAATACACATAACACGGCCTAGCCATGAATTTAGCATAATCCGGTCTTCCGAACAGTGCGTGATAAGGACTGCGCAATTTGACCACCTCGAACGTGAGCCACTCAACTCGATAATTATCCACCGATTCTCCGAAAGCAACCTCCAAGGTGATCTTTCCCTCGGGGCTCGCTGCGTGACCCGGCACGATCCCGTGAAAGACTGTCGAACTTTTCTGTATCTGGGACTCTTTGAGGCTCATGCGTAAGAAGGTTTCCCAATACAGGATGTTAATGCTACTTCCACCGTCCATCAGGACCCTTTTCAGCTCGTAACCATTGACCTGTGGCGCAACCACCAATGCCAAGACTCCTGGGCGCTCTATTCTTTCCGGGTGATCTCTTCTGCTCCATGTTACCTCTTGTTCCGCCCATCTCAGGTATCCCGGCACGGCTGATGAAACCGAGTTTACCGTTTGCTTTAACGTCTCTTTATCCCTGCTAGAAGTTCCTGTAGTATGCACATGATATTGTCCCTTTAAATCAGGCGTACGTACCGTACCGATGAAGATGTTGATCTGGCCGATCGTCACAGTAGATCCGGACTCGAGGTGATCCGACTCTGGCCCCCAGCCGGAATCGTCCACCATCTTTTCTCCTTTGTGGTCGATGTAGATCTCGCCGATGACAAGATTCTCCATGTTTTTCCGAGCTTCTCCCGTGATGTAAACACCTTTGGACGCAGGCCCCACGGTGGGCGCCAACTGTCGTGGGATAATCACGGCAGACGTTACCAGGGGTAACTGATCTTGGGGCAAGACGACACAGGCGTTTGGGAGAGGGTTTAGCTCAGAGGAAAACATGATGGTAATCGATCTGGTAGCCGGCAATCAAAGTCGCTGAGTCTCCGATCTTAATATAATAACTCAACTCTCGGGTTACACGGGATGCTCGATATCAAGCGGTATTGCTAGGGTTCTTAGATCTCTCAACTAGACCTAGGGATCGGTTTATAAAGCACCCGTACCCCCCGGCTTGTCCTCCAAGACACACCCTGGATCCTACCCGGACACAGCATACGAGCCCTAACCTTCCTTTACCGTAACCCACAATCCGGGTTACTGGGCCTATAAACTTGGGCCTTACGAAAGTTCTTTATCCTTAGCCGGATCCTGCGCAGCATCCTTCGGGCCGGGTTATACCTTGGAGTTGGCCTACCGGGTTATTATCCCTCCATCAGATACGGTGCGTCTGGAACCCAACACAAGATAGGGGGTGCCATACCATGTTGTTATAGGTGTGTTGTGTGTTTTGTATGGAAAATATTTCACCCCGGGGTGTGACCCACTTCACCGTCATCCACTTTTCTCATGTGATTTATATGCGCTTATAGGTTGAAACTCCCGTATCAGACGAAACATCGTGAATCTTCCGAAGCGGTGGGTTCTACCTTTGTGTTTTGTGTTCCCTTGGGCTACCCTAACACAACCAAGAAACTAGTTCCACATTGCTACCCCTTTCGACGCCGTTACCGCATGTATCCTTATAAGTCCGGTATTTCTCCAGCGGGTCTAGGCTTTCACCGGAGAGGGGGCTTCGGACGTCTGGATCCCAACACAATCTAGGGGGTTTCATACCATGTTGGTATAGGTGTGTTGTGTGTTTTGGATTGCAAATATTTCACTCCGGGGTGTGACCCGCTTCACCGGCATCCACTTCTCTCCTGTGAGTTTACATGCGCTTATAGGCTGAAACTCCCGTATCGGATGAAACCTCGTCAATATTCCGAAGAGGTGGGTTATACCTTTGTGTTTTGTGTTCCCTTGTTGTACCCTAAGACAACCAAGCACCTTGTTCCACATTGCTACCCCCTTTCGACGCCGTTACCGAGTGTATCCGTGTAAGTCCGGTATTTCTCCAGCGGGTCTAGGGTTTCACCGGAGGGGGGCTCCGGAGCGTCTGGATCACAACACAATCTAGGGGGTGCCATACCATGTTGGTATAGGTGTGTTTTCTGTTTTGGGTGTCAAAGATTTCACTTCGGGGTGTGACCCGATTCACCGGCATCCACTTCTCTCTCGTGAGTTTACATGCGCTTATAGGCTGAAACTCCCGTATCGGACGAAACATCGTGAATCTTCAGAAGAGGTGGGTTCTACCTTTGTGTTTTGTGTTTCCTTGGGCTTGCCCAACACAACCAAGAACCTAGTTCCACATTTCTACCCCCTTTCGACGCCGTTACTACGTGTATCCGTGTAAGTCCGGTATTTCTCCAACTCGTCTAGGGTTTCACCGGAGAGGGGGATATGGTGTGTCTTGATCCCAAAAAAAGCTAGGGGGTGCCATAAAATGTTGGTATCGGTGTGTTGTGTGTTTTGTATGGCAAATATTTCACTCCGGGGTGTGACCCGCTTCACCGACATCCACTTCTCTCTCGTGAGTTTACATGCGCTTATAGGCTGAAACTCCCGTATCGGACGAAACATCGTGAATCTTCCAAAGAGGCGGGTTCTACCTTTGTGTTTTGTGTTCCCTTGGGATACCCTAACACAACCAAGAAAATAGTTCCACCTTGCTACCCTATTTCGACGCTGTTACCGCGTGTATCCGTGTATGTTCGGTATTTCTCCAGCGGGTCTAGGGTTTCACCGGAGAGGGGGATACGGTGCGTCTGGATCCCAACACAAGCTAGGGGGTGCCATACCTTGTTGGTATAGGTGTGTTTTGTGTTTTCGATGGCAAATATTTCACTTCTGGGTGTGACCCGCAGCACCGTCATCCACTTCTCTCCTGCGAGTTTACATGCGCTTATAGGCTGAAACTCCCGTATCAGACGAAACATCGTGAATCTTCCGAAGATGTGGGTTATACCTTTGTGTTTTGTGTTCCCTTGGGCTACCATAACACAACTAAGCAACTAGTTACACATTGCTACCCCTTTCAACGCCGTTACCGCGTGTATCCTTAAAAGTCCGGTATTTCTCCAGCGGGTCTAGGGTTTCACCGGAGAGGAGGCTCCGAAGCGTCTAGATCCCAACACAATCTAGGGGGTGTCATACCATGTTGGTATAGGTGTTTTGTGTGTGTTTTTATGGCAAATATTTCACTCCGGGGTGTGACCCGCTTCATCGGCATCCACTTCTCTCTTGTGAGTTTACATGCGCTTATAGGTTGAAACTCCCGTATCGGATGAAACATCGTGAATCTTCCGAAGAGGTGGGTTGTAACTTTGTGTTTTGTGTTCCCTTGGGATACCCTAACACAATCAAGCACCTAGTTCCACATTGCTACCCCCTTTCGACGCTGTTACCGAGTGTATCCGTGTAAGTCCGGTATTTCTCCACCGGGTCTAGGGTTTCACCGAACGGGGGCTCCGGAGCGTCTGGATCCCAACACAATCTAGGGGGTGTCATACCATGTTGGTACAGGTGTGTTGTGTGTTTTGGATGGCAAATATTTCACTCCGGGGTGTGACCCGCTTCACCGGCATCCACTTCTCTCCTGTGAGTTTACATGCGCTTATAGGTTGAAACTCCCGTATCGGATGAAACCTCGTGAATCTTCCGAAGAGGTGGGTTATACCTTTGTGTTTTGTGTCCCCTTGTGCTACCCTAACACAACCAAGCACCTAGTTCCACATTGCTACCCCCTTTCGACGCCGTTACCGAGTGTATCCGTGTAAGTCCGGTATTTCTCCAGCGGGTCTAGGGTTTCACCGGAGGGGGGCTCCGGAGCGTCTGGATCCCAACACAATCTAGGGGGTGCCATACCATGTTGGTATAGGTGTGTTGTATATTTTGGGTGTCAAAGCTTTCACTTCGGGGTGTGACCCGATTCACCGGCATCCACTTCTCTCTCGTGAGTTTACATGCGCTTATAGGCTGAAACTCTCGTATCGGACGAAACATCGTGAATCTTCCGAAGAGGTGGGTTCTACCTTTGTGTTTTGTGTTTTCTTGGGCTTGCCCAACACAACCAATAACCTAGTTCCACATTTCTACCCCCTTTCGACGCCGTTACTACGTGTATCCGTGTAGGTCCGGTATTTCTCCAACTCGTCTAGGGTTTCACCGGAGAGGGGGATATGGTGTGTCTTGATCCCAACAAAAGCTATGGGGTGCCATACCATGTTGGTATCGGTGTGTTGTGTGTTTTGTATGGCAAATATTTCACCCCGGGGTGTGACCCGCTTCACCGACATCCACTTCTCTCTCGTGAGTTTAGATGCGCTTATAGGCTGAAACTCCCGTATCGGACGAAACATAGTGAATCTTCCAAAGAGGCGGGTTCTACCTTTGTGTTTTGTGTTCCCTTGGGCTACCCTAACACAACCAAGCAAATAGTTCCACCTTGCTAGCCTATTTTGACGCTGTTACCGCGTGTATCCGTGTATGTTCGGTATTTCTCCAGCGGGTCTAGGGTTTCACCGGAGAGGGGGATACGGTGCGTCTGGATCCCAACACAAGCTAGGGGGTGCCATACCTTGTTGGTATAGGTGTGTTTTGTGTTTTGGATGGCAAATATTTCACTTCGGGGTGTGACCCGCTGCACCGTCATCCACTTCTCTCATGTGAGTTTACATGCGCTTATAGGCTGAAACTCCCGTATCAGACGAAACATCGTGAATCTTCCAAAGATGTGGGTTCTACCTTTGTGTTTTGTGTTCCCTTGGGATACCATAACACAACTAAGCAACTAGTTACACATTGCTACCCCTTTCAATGCCGTTACCGCGTGTATCCTTATAAGTCCGGTATTTCTCCAGCGGGTCTAGGGTTTCACCGGAGAGGGGGCTCCGGAGCGTCTGGATCCCAACACAATCTAGGGGGTGTCATACCATGTTGGTATAGGTGTCTTGTGTGTTTTTATGGCAAATATTTCACTCCGGGGTGTGACCCGCTTCACCGGCATCCACTTCTCTCTTGTGAGTTTACATGCGCTTATAGGTTGAAACTCCCGTATCGGATGAAACATCGTGAATCTTCCGAAGAGGTGGGTTATACCTTTGTGTTTTGTGTTCCCTTGGGATACCCTAACACAATCAAGCACCTAGTTCCACATTGCTACCCCCTTTCGACGCCGTTACCGAGTGTATCCGTGTAAGTCCGGTATTTCTCCAGCGGGTCTAGGGTTTCACCGAAGGGGGGCTCCGGAGCGTCTGGATCCCAACACAATCTAGGGGGTGTCATACCATGTTGGTATAGGTGTGTTGTGTGTTTTGGATGGCAAATATTTCACTCCGGGGTGTGACCCGCTTCACCGGCATCCACTTCTCTCCTGTGAGTTTACATGCGCTTATAGGTTGAAACTCCCGTATCGGATGAAACCTCGTGAATCTTCCGAAGAGGTGGGTTATACCTTTGTGTTTTGTGTTCCCTTGTGCTACCCTAACACAACCAAGCACCTAGTTCCACATTGCTACCCCTTTCAACGCCGTTACCGAGTGTATCCGTGTAAGTCCGGTATTTCTCCAGCGGGTCTAGGGTTTCACCGGAGGGGGGCTCCGGAGCATCTGGATCCCAACACAATCTAGGGGGTGCCATACCATGTTGGTATAGGTGTGTTGTATGTTTTGGGTGTCAAATATTTCGCTTCGGGGTGTGACCCGATTCACCGGCATCCACTTCTCTCTCGTGAGTTTACATGCCCTTATAGGCTGAAACTCTCGCATCGGACGAAACATCGTGAATCTTCCGAAGAGGTGGGTTCTACCTTTGTGTTTTGTGTTTCCTTGGGCTTGCCCAACACAACCAATAACCTAGTTCCACATTTCTACCCCCTTTCGACGCCGTTACTACGTGTATCCGTGTAGGTCCGGTATTTCTCCAACTCGTCTAGGGTTTCACCGGAGAGGGGGATATGGTGTGTCTTGATCCCAACAAAAGCTAGGGGGTGCCATACCATGTTGGTATCGGTGTGTTGTGTGTTTTGTATGGCAAATATTTCACCCCGGGGTGTGACCCGCTTCACTGACATCCACTTCTCTCTCGTGAGTTTACATGCGCTTATAGGCTGAAACTCCCGTATCGGACGAAACATAGTGAATCTTCCAAAGAGGCGGGTTCTACCTTTGTGTTTTGTGTTCCCTTGGGCTACCCTAACACAACCAAGCAAATAGTTCCACCTTGCTACCCTATTTCGACGCTGTTACCGCGTGTATCCGTGTATGTTCGGTATTTCTCCAGCGGGTCTAGGGTTTCACCGGAGAGGGGGATACGGTGCGTCTGGATCCCAACACAAGCTAGGGGGTGCCATACCTTGTTGGTATAGGTGTGTTTTGTGTTTTCGATGGCAAATATTTCACTTCTGGGTGTGACCCGCAGCACCGTCATCCACTTCTCTCCTGCGAGTTTACATGCGCTTATAGGCTGAAACTCCCGTATCAGACGAAACATCGTGAATCTTCCGAAGATGTGGGTTATACCTTTGTGTTTTGTGTTCCCTTGGGCTACCATAACACAACTAAGCAACTAGTTACACATTGCTACCCCTTTCAACGCCGTTACCGCGTGTATCCTTAAAAGTCCGGTATTTCTCCAGCGGGTCTAGGGTTTCACCGGAGAGGAGGCTCCGAAGCGTCTAGATCCCAACACAATCTAGGGGGTGTCATACCATGTTGGTATAGGTGTTTTGTGTGTGTTTTTATGGCAAATATTTCACTCCGGGGTGTGACCCGCTTCATCGGCATCCACTTCTCTCTTGTGAGTTTACATGCGCTTATAGGTTGAAACTCCCGTATCGGATGAAACATCGTGAATCTTCCGAAGAGGTGGGTTGTAACTTTGTGTTTTGTGTTCCCTTGGGATACCCTAACACAATCAAGCACCTAGTTCCACATTGCTACCCCCTTTCGACGCTGTTACCGAGTGTATCCGTGTAAGTCCGGTATTTCTCCACCGGGTCTAGGGTTTCACCGAACGGGGGCTCCGGAGCGTCTCGATCCCAACACAATCTAGGGGGTGTCATACCATGTTGGTACAGGTGTGTTGTGTGTTTTGGATGGCAAATATTTCACTCCGGGGTGTGACCCGCTTCACCGGCATCCACTTCTCTCCTGTGAGTTTACATGCGCTTATAGGTTGAAACTCCCGTATCGGATGAAACCTCGTGAATCTTCCGAAGAGGTGGGTTCTACCTTTTTTTGTGTTCCTTTCGGATACCCTAACACAACCAAGCACCTAGTTCAACATTGCTACCCCCTTTCGACGCCGTTACCGCGTGTATCCGTATAAGTCTGTTATTTTTCCAGCGAGTCTAGAGTTTCACCGGAGAGGGGGCTCCGGAGCGTCTGAATCCCAAAACAACCTAGGGGGTGCCATACGATGTTGGTATAGGTGTGTTGTGTGTTTTGGATCTCAAAGATTTCAATCCGGGGTGTGACCCGCTTCACCGGCATCCACTTCTCTCTCGTGAGTCTACATGCGCTTATAGGCTGAAACTCCCGTATTGGACGAAACATCGTGAATCTTCCGAAGAGGTGGGTTCTAACTTTGTGTTTTGTGTTTCCTTGTGCTTGAACAACACAACCAAGCACCTAGTTAAACATTGTGGCCCCCTTTCGACGCCGTTACTGCGTGTATCCGTGTAACTTCGGTATTTCTCCAACTCGTCTAGGGTTTCACCTGAGAGGGGGATATGGTGTTTCTGGATCCCAACAAAAGCTAGCGGGTGCCATACCATGTTGGTATCGGTGTGTTGTGTGTTTTTTATGGCAAATATTTCACACCGGGGTGTGACCCACTTCACCGGCATCCACTTCTCTCTTGTGAGTTAACATGCGCTATAGGCTGAAACTCCCGTATCGGACGAAGCATCGTGAATCTTCCGAAGAGGTTGGTTCTACCTTTGTTTTTTGTGTTCCGTTGGGCTACCCTAACACAACCAAGCAACTAGTTCCACATTGCTACCCCCTTTCGATGTCGTTACCGCGTGTATCTGTATAAGTCGGGTATTTCTCCAGCGGGTCTAGGGTTTCACCGGAGAGGGGGCTCCGGAGCGTCTTGATCCCACAACAATCTAGGGGGTGTTGTGTTGTGTATTTTATATTGCAAATATTTCACTCCGGGGTGTGACCCGCTTCACCGACATCCACTTCTCTCTCGTGAGTTTACATGCGCTTATAGGATGAAACTCCCGTATCGGACGAAACTTCATGAGTCTTCCAACGAGGTGGGTTCTAACTTTGTGTTTTGTGTTCCCTTGGGCTACCCTAACACAACCAAGCAACTAGTTTCACATTTCTACCCCCTTTCGACGTCGTTACCGTGTGTATCCGTGTATGTCCGGTATTTCTCCAGCGGGTCTAGGGTTTCACCGGAGAGGGGGATACGGTGCGTCTGGATCCCAACACAAGCTAGGGGATGTCATACCATGTTGGTATAGGTGTTTTGTGTGTTTTGGATGCAAATATTTCACTCCAGGGTGTGACCCTCTTCACCGGTATCCACTTCTCTCCTGTGAGTTTACATGCGCTTATAGGCTGAAACTCCCGTATCGGACGAAACATCGTGAATCTTCCGAAGAGGTGGGTTCTACCTTTGTGTTTTGTGTGCCCTTGGGCTACCCTAACCCAACCAAGCAACTAGTTCCACATTGCTACACCCTATCGACGCCGTTACCGCATGCATGCATGTAAGTCCGGTATTTCTCCAGCTGGGCTAGGGTTTCACCGGAGAGGGGGATACGGATCGTCTGGATCCCAACACAAGCTAGGGGGTGCCATACCATGTTGGTATAGGTTTGTCGTGTGTTTTGGATGGCAAAGATTCCACTCCGGGGTGTGACCCGCTTCAACGGCATCCACTTCTCTCTCGTGAGTTTACATGCGCTGATTGGCTGAAACTCCCGTATCTAACGAAACATCGTGAATCTTCCGAAGAGGTGGGTTCTAACTTTGTGTTTTGTGTTCCCTTGGGTACCATAACACAACCAAGCAACTAGTTCCAGATCGCTACCCTCTTTCGACGCCGTTACAACGTGTATGTCCGGTATTTCTCCAGCGGGTCTAGGGTTTCACTGGAGAGGAGGATACGGTGCGTCTGGATCCCAACACAAGCTAGGTGGTAACGGTGTCGAAACCCTAGACCTAGGGGGTTTCATATTTCATAACATAGTTAATATGTATACAAGTTTAGGTGCAAAAAGTTCATATTTAATAACATAGTACATTATTCGAAATTATAAAAAATAGTATGTAGAGACATTAATGTCAATAAGTAATAAATAGATCATAATAATAATAGTATCAAAATATTAAAGTATGTAAAATATTAAATATATAATCAACTACTTATCCCTGGATTTTAAAAAATAAGAAAAAAACAGTAGAAACATTTTTGCCGAGGGCAATGCCGTCAACGTCTATGAAAAAAAAGCAGAAACATTTGTGCCGACGGCAATGACGTCGGCGTAGAGTTATCCATTGACCAACTAAGTGGTCGGGACGCGCGGTCAACCACGTCCCAACCACATCGTGCGTGCGCCCTCTCTTCCCGAGCCACCTCGCCGCCGCCGGCTCCGCCTTCGCCTCGACCCCCGGCTGCCACCGCCCGCCCCACCACCTCCCCGGACGCGCCTCCCCCGGCCACGCCTCCACTCCCCGTGGCCGCGCCTGTCATCGGAGGCCACGCCTCGACTGAAGGGGAACGTAGCATAGAAAACAAAAATTTTCCTACACGCGATAAACCCAAATGGCCAAGATCTAATCTATGAGATGAAAGGCAACGGGGAGAAAGAGAGTCTTGAGATAACATACCCTCGAAGACTCAAAGTGGTACGAGAAAAGATCTCGTGGTTGGCGTAGTCGTTCTCACGCCGATCCCGAGCGAGAAGAAGAGCACCGCAATCCGGCGGCACCTCCGTAATCGGTCACACGTTCAGCTCGATGAAGACTTCCGTTCCCTCGTTCCAGCGGGTTGCGGAAGTGGAAGATCCCTCCGGAATTCCAGCAGCACGACGGCGTGGTGGTGGTGAAGAATCCCACGGTCAGGGCTTCGCCAAGCCGGAGACCATGGAATGGAGCAGCGGATGGAAGGGAAAATGTGTGAGCAAGTGTGTGGGGAAGAGAGAGCCCTCACCCTCCTTTTATAGGGGAGGGGGAGGCAGCCCAAGGGGGGGTGCGGCCAGCCATGGGTGCCCCCACCCCTTCCTCTCTTCATGTGAGTGGAAGCTCCACTCAAACCCACTCAAATTTCCCTTAATTTCCCACTTGGAAAATCCAAAGGTTTTTCTTTAATAAATAAATAAAACATTTTTATTTCTTTATTTATATTTGTTAATTCCATTAACAAACATTTGCATGCAGCACCTCGAACCATTTGTTAATTCTATTAACAACCGTTCGACGAAAAACCCCTTGAACTATTTCAATTTTCCCCGAAACTATTCCGGAGCTGCCCAAAATATTCTTCGGTATTCCGTATCTTCTCTAAACGCTTCATCGAACCTTAAGTGTGTCTCCCTACGGTTCGTGAATATTATAGACATGATCGAGACTCCTCTCCGATCAATAATCAACAGCGGGGTCTGGAAAACCGTGATGACTCCTATATATTCAACGATGACTCTCGTGATCGTGTGAACCTTTCAACGTCGTAACGATTTCCCTTTGTCTCGCGATATATTACTTGTCCGAGATCCGATCATCGGTATCCACTATACTTTGTTCGATCTCGTTATCCGACAAGTACTCTTTTCTCGTTCCCGTGATATAACATCCTAGTGATCAAATCACTTGCTTGCAAGCGGTGTTGATGTGATATCACCGAGAGGGCCCTGAGTATATCTATCCGTCATATTGGATGGACAAATCCCATTCTCGATCCATGAGCTTCAACCAATACTTTCCGAATATCCAATGCCACCTTTATAGTCACCCTTTTACGGTGTGATGTTTGATGTCATCAAAGTATTCTTTCGGTATTAGTGATTAACATGATCTCATGGTCTAAGGAATAATGTTACTCCGAATGTAAGACATAACAACAAAACTAAATGACTTGATCGTATTGTTATACTTAGTTTAGGGTTTAAGTTCATCATGTCATTCTCCTAATGACATGACCCCGTTATCAACAACATCCAATGTTCATGATCAGGAAACCTTGATCATCTGTTTAATCAACGGGCTAGTTAAAAGAGAGGCTTCACTAGGAACGTTGGTTTGTTTATTAATCACACATGTATCAACGTTTCCGGTTAATACAATTCTAGCATGAGAAATAAACATCTATCACAAACAAGGAATAACATAATAAACACTTTATTATTGCCTCTCGGGCATATTCCCTTCAGTCTCCCACTTGCACTAGGGGCAATAATCTATATTACATAGTGATGAATCTAACACCCATGGAGTTCTGGTGTTGATCATGTTTTGTCCTTGAGAGAGTTTTAGTCAACGGATCTGCCACATTCAGATCCGTATGTACTTTGCAAATCTTCACATCACCATCTGCGACATGCTCACGGATGGAGTGAAAACGACGCTTGATATGCTTGGAATTCTTGTGAGACCTTGGTTCCTTAGCATTGGCTATGGCACCATTGTTGTCACAATAGACAACCATTGGATCCAACGCACTTGGAACCACGCCTAGTTCGGATATGAACTCCTTCATCCAAACTGCTTCCTGTGTTGCCTCCGAGGCAGCAACATATTCCGCTTCTGTTGATGATCCCGCCACCACGGATTGCTTGGAACTCCTCCAGCTTACAGCTCCTCCATTCATAATAAATACGTACCCGGACTGAGACTTAGAGTCATCCGGATCAGTGTCGAAGCTAGCATCGACGTAACATCTTGCGACGAGCTCTTCTTCACCGCCATATACGAGAAACATGTCCTTAGTTCTTCTTAAGTACTTTAGGATATTCTTGACCGCAGTCCAGTGTTCCAAACCTGGATTGGATTGGTACCTACTAGTCAAACTAATAGCATGTGCCACATCCGGTCTTGTACATAGCATAGCATACATGATAGAACCTATGGCTGAAGCATAGGGAGTCTTATCCATCTTTTCTCTATCTTCTGCTGTAGCTGGACATTGAGTCTTACTCAACGTCTTGCCTTGCAACATAGGTAGGAACCCTTTCCTACTATCTTCCATTCTGAACTTCTTCAAAATCTTGTCAAGGTATGTACTTTGCGAAAGTCCAATTAAGCGTCTTGATCTATCCCTGTAGATTTTGATGCCCAATATATAAGCTGCTTCACCGAGGTCTTTCATCGAAAAACTATTGTTCAAATAACCTTTTACGCTTTCTAAAAGTTCTATATCATTTCCAATCAACAATATGTCATCCACATATAGTACCAGAAATGCTACAGAGCTCCCACTCACTTTCTTGTAAATACAAGCTTCTCCGTATGTTTGGACAAATCCAAAACCTTTGATCACCTTATCAAAACGGAGGTTCCAACTTCGGGATGCTTGCTTCAGTCCATAAATGGAACGTTGAAGCTTACACACCTTGTCAGCATCCTTAGGATCAACAAAACCTTTGGGTTGCATCATATACAACTCTTCCTCAATGTCACCATTAAGGAACGCCGTTTTGACATCCATCTGTCATATTTCATAATCGAAAAATGCAGCAACTGCTAACATAATCCTAACTGACTTAAGCATCGCTACTGGTGAGAAAGTCTCATCATAGTCAACTCCTTGAATTTGTCGGAAACCTTTTGCGACAAGTCGAGCTTTATAGACGGTCACATTACCATCAGCATCATTTTTCTTTTTAAAGATCCATTTGTTCTCAACGGCCTTGCGGTCATTGGGTAAATCCACCAAAGTCCAAACTTGGTTTTCGTACATGGATCCTATTTCGGATTTCATGGCTTCAAGCCATTTGTTGGAATCTGGGCTCATCATCGCTTCCTCATATGTCGCAGGGTCATCACCTCCATCTACCATGAAGTTTAATACGGGATCTCCGTATAGTTCAGGAGCTGCACGCTCCCTAGTTGACCTGCGAGGTGCGGTAGTTTCCTCTATTGGAGTTTCATGATCTTGATCATTAACTCTCTCTTCATCTGACGGGGTCGGCCCCGGAACAACTTCCGGTGCTGCGCTACTCGCCATTCCAAGAAGAGAAGGTTCAATAACCTCGTCGAGTTCTACCTTCCTACTATTCACACCTTTCGAGAGAAACTCCTTCTCCAAAAAGGATCCATTCTTGGCAACAAAAATCTTGCCTTCGGATCTGTGATAGAAGGTGTACCCTATTGTTTCTTTAGGGTATCCTATGAAGACGCATTTTTCCGCTTTGGGTTCGAGTTTATCAGGTTGAAGCTTCTTCACATAAACATCGCATCCCCAAACTTTTAGAAATGACAGCTTAGGTTTGTTTCCAAACCATAATTCATACGGTGTCGTTTCAACGGATTTAGATGGTGCCCTATTTAAAGTGAATGCAGCGGTCTCTAGTGCATAACCCCAAAACGACAGTGGCAAATCTGTAAGAGACATCATAGACCGAACCATATCTAATAAAGTACGATTACGACGTTCGGAAACACCATTTCGCTGTGGTGTTCCGGCAGGTGTGAGTTGTGAAACTATTCCACATTGTTTCATATGCATGCCAAACTCGTAACTTAGATATTCACCTCCACGATCAGATCGTAGAAATTTAATCTTTCTGTTACGATGATTTTCAACTTCACACTGAAATTCTTTGAACTTTTCAAACGTTTCAGATTTGTGTTTCATTAAGTAAATATACCCATATCTACTCAAATCATCTGTGAAAGTGACAAAATAACGATATCCACCGCGCGCCGATACACTCATTGGTCCACATACATCAGTATGTATGATTTCCAGTAAGTCTGTCGCCCGTTCCATAGATCCAGAAAACGGGGTTCTAGTCATCTTGCCCATAAGGCATGGTTCACATGTTTCAAATGATTCATAATCAAGTGATTCTAAGAGTCCATCAGAATGGAGCTTCTTCATGCGTTTAACACCAATATGACCTAAGCGGCAATGCCACAAATAAGTAGCAATATCATCATTTAACTTAATTCTTTTGGCATTCACATTATGAATATGTGTATCAACATTATCAAGATTCAAAAGAAATAAACCATTCTTCTCAGGTGCATGACCATAAAAGATATTATTCATATAAATCGAACAACCATTGTTCTCGGACTTAAAGGAATAACCGTCCCGCATTAAGCAAGATCCAGAAACGATATTCATGCTTAATGCTGGCACCAAATAACATTTATTTAGGTTTATAACTAATCCCGATGGTAGACGTAGAGGTAGCGTCCCGACGGCGATCACATCAACTCTTGATCCATTGCCGACGCGCATCATCACCTCATCCTTTGCTAGTGGTCGCTTGTTCTGCAGCTCCTGTTTCGAGTTACATATGTGAGCAACCGAACCAGTATCAAATACCCAGGTGCTACTGCGAGTACTAGTAAGGTACACATCAATAACAAGTATATCATATATACCTTTGTTCACTTTGCCGGCCTTCTTATCTGCCAGATACTTGGGGCAATTGCGCTTCCAGTGGCCAGTACCCTTGCAATAGAAACACTCAGTCTCAGACTTAGGGCCATGCCTGTTTCTCTTCTCAGCAGTAGCAACAGATTTGCCACCCTTATTGAAGTTTACCCTTGGCTTGCCTTTCTTGCCTTTCTTGAAACTAGTGGTCTTATTGATCATCAACACTTGATGTTCTTTCTTGATCTCCACTTCAGCAGTTTTAAGCATCGAGAGAAGCTCAGGAAGAGACTTCTTCATGCTCTGCATATTATAGTTCATCACGAAGTTCTTGTAACTAGGTGGCAGAGATTGGAGAACACGATGTATCCCTAGCTCAATGGGAATCGATATTCCCAAGGCTATGAGCTTATCAGCGTACGCAGACATTTTGAGTACGTGCTCACTAACGGAGCTGTTCTCTTCCATCATGCAGCTAAAGAACTTTTCTGAAGCGTCATAACTCTCAACTGCGGCATGGGTATCGAAAATCATTTTCAATTCTCCCATTGTGGCATAAGCAGTGCTGTTCTCGAAACGTTTTCGCAGCTCTGGCTCTAATCCATAGAGGATGCCGCAGTGAACTATATTGTGGTCTTCTTGTTGAGTCAGATAAACATTTTTATCCTCATCAGAAGCATCATCAGCGGGTTGGTCACCTAGAGGTGCATCAAGCACATAGAGCTTCTTGCAAGCGGTGAGGAGAATCCTCAGGTTAAGTGCCCAGTTGGTAAAGTTGCTACCATTGTTCGCTAATTTCTCTTTCTCCATGAACATATTGAAATTGAAGGTAGGTGGTGCCATGATCTACAACATATTTGCAAAGACTATTTAGACTATGTTTATGATAAATTAAGTTCAAGTTAATTCTAAAATTATCCCATGAACTCCCACTCAAAAACAACATCCCTCTTAGTTGTCTTTAGTGATTACACGAACCAAATTCACTACACCGAAACCGATCATCACGTGAGACGGTGTAGTTGCAAAGGCGAACATCAACATGTTCATCATATCATTCATATGACTCATGCTTTACCTTTCGGTTACGTGTTCCGAGGCCATGTCTGTACATGCTAGGCTCGCCAAGTAGAACCATTGTATTGCATGTGTTTCAAGGCCATGTCTGTACATGCTAGGCTTGAAAACACCCGTTGTATGCGAACGTTGAGTCTATCACACCCGATCATCACGTGGTGTCTCGAAACGACGAACTTTCTTAACGGTGCATACTTAAGGAAGAACACATTATTATCTTGATATTAAGTGAGAGGGATCATCTTATAATGCTACCGTCGCGATCTAAGCAAAATAAGATGCATAAAAGGATAAACATCACATGCATGGATAATGTGATATGATATGGTCCTTCTTGCACTTGATCTCCATCTTGTGCATCATGGTATGATCTCCATCATCCTACCGGCGTGGCACCAAGGTCCGTGGCACCTCCATCTTGATTGTCCATTACAACATATCACATGGATATGACATACAGCACGCAGGCCATAAAATAAGACAACCATATGGCTCCAGCCGGTATGTCAATAATTTACAAAAGATATCATCTCATACATAACGTTTGTAACATTGACCATATCACATCACATGCCCTGCAAAAACAAGTTAGACGCCTCTAATTTATTTTTGCATATTTTACGTGGCTTTGGGCTTACGAGGATAGAACCGTTCATATCTACGTACAAAAAACCACAACGTTGATAAAATATATTTTTGAACAACCCTTTGTAGATTAGATCTTAACTATAGTAGGAGAAACCGACACCCGCAAGCCACTTATGCAATTCAAGTTGCATGTCAGTTGTGGAACAAGTCTCATGTACGTGGACATGTAAAGTTAGTCCGGGCCGCTTCATCCTACTATGCCACTAAGATCATAAAATACTCAAAGAGACAAAAACATGATCATCAACGCCCACATACTCCTATGTGTTCTACCCGTACAATTCATCTACGCATAGATCCGGCTCTGATACCACTGAAGGGGAACGTAGCATAGAAAACAAAAATTTTCCTACACGCGATAAACCCAAATGGCCAAGATCTAATCTATGAGATGAAAGGCAACGGGGAGAAAGAGAGTCTTGAGATAACATACCCTCGAAGACTCAAAGTGGTACGAGAAAAGATCTCGTGGTTGGCGTAGTCGTTCTCACGCCGATCCCGAGCGAGAAGAAGAGCACCGCAATCCGGCGGCACCTCCGTAATCGGTCACACGTTCAGCTCGATGAAGACTTCCGTTCCCTCGTTCCAGCGGGTTGCGGAAGTGGAAGATCCCTCCGGAATTCCAGCAGCACGACGGCGTGGTGGTGGTGAAGAATCCCACGGTCAGGGCTTCGCCAAGCCGGAGACCATGGAATGGAGCAGCGGATGGAAGGGAAAATGTGTGAGCAAGTGTGTGGGGAAGAGAGAGCCCTCACCCTCCTTTTATAGGGGAGGGGGAGGCAGCCCAAGGGGGGGTGCGGCCAGCCATGGGTGCCCCCACCCCTTCCTCTCTTCATGTGAGTGGAAGCTCCACTCAAACCCACTCAAATTTCCCTTAATTTCCCACTTGGAAAATCCAAAGGTTTTTCTTTAATAAATAAATAAAACATTTTTATTTCTTTATTTATATTTGTTAATTCCATTAACAAACATTTGCATGCAGCACCTCGAACCATTTGTTAATTCTATTAACAACCGTTCGACGAAAAACCCCTTGAACTATTTCAATTTTCCCCGAAACTATTCCGGAGCTGCCCAAAATATTCTTCGGTATTCCGTATCTTCTCTAAACGCTTCATCGAACCTTAAGTGTGTCTCCCTACGGTTCGTGAATATTATAGACATGATCGAGACTCCTCTCCGATCAATAATCAACAGCGGGGTCTGGAAAACCGTGATGACTCCTATATATTCAACGATGACTCTCGTGATCGTGTGAACCTTTCAACGTCGTAACGATTTCCCTTTGTCTCGCGATATATTACGTGTCCGAGATCCGATCATCGGTATCCACTATACTTTGTTCGATCTCGTTATCCGACAAGTACTCTTTTCTCGTTCCCGTGATATAACATCCTAGTGATCAAATCACTTGCTTGCAAGCGGTGTTGATGTGATATCACCGAGAGGGCCCTGAGTATATCTATCCGTCATATTGGATGGACAAATCCCATTCTCGATCCATGAGCTTCAACCAATACTTTCCGAATATCCAATGCCACCTTTATAGTCACCCTTTTACGGTGTGATGTTTGATGTCATCAAAGTATTCTTTCGGTATTAGTGATTAACATGATCTCATGGTCTAAGGAATAATGTTACTCCGAATGTAAGACATAACAACAAAACTAAATGACTTGATCGTATTGTTATACTTAGTTTAGGGTTTAAGTTCATCATGTCATTCTCCTAATGACATGACCCCGTTATCAACAACATCCAATGTTCATGATCAGGAAACCTTGATCATCTGTTTAATCAACGGGCTAGTTAAAAGAGAGGCTTCACTAGGAACGTTGGTTTGTTTATTAATCACACATGTATCAACGTTTCCGGTTAATACAATTCTAGCATGAGAAATAAACATCTATCACAAACAAGGAATAACATAATAAACACTTTATTATTGCCTCTCGGGCATATTCCCTTCATCGACGTCGACCTCCCTTTCTCCCCGCCGCCCTCTACCGCCCTCCCTTCCCGGCGACCAAGAGTCCTACGTGAGCATCCGTTTTTTTCAATTAATTTAGGTAGTTTAGTTTAGTTTAATTTAATTTGAATAGAAAATTTAGTTTAGTAATTTTAGTTAGAAAATTATATTTAGAAAATTTTAGTTTACTTCAAATTTAAATTGTGAATTAGTTTAAATTTAAATTAGAAAATGTTAGTTTAGTTGAAGAAGAAGAAGAAGAAGAAGAGGCGGATGAATCAGATTGGTCGGTCGTGGATGCTCGGTGGCGGCGTCAGAAGGGGAATCGACGGTGGGTGGCTGGGTGTGCAGGTGGAGAAAGAAAGTGGATCGAGAATTCAAGAGGAGGAGGAGGCGGCGAGAGAGAAAATAGGATCGACTAGGGTTGCCTTGCCTCTCGGCTCGGGTATGAGATTTCCACCCCGAAGAGGCGCGCTAGAGGGAAAAGGGGACAGGTCCCTGGGTTAATGATCAATTAGTCGCACACAATGCACAAGTGTTCGAGAGCAGTTGTTGGTGGGGTGGTAGATCATCGGCGCCAGTAGGAGGACTACAGACCAATTAGTTTAGTTCAATTTTGAATTAGTTTAAATTTACATTTTGAATTAGTTTAACTTGTTATTGTGTTTACAGGAGTGAGTGACCTTTGAATGAGTTTGTTGTTTTTTGCTTTTCCGATGACTTAGGATCCCACCACACTCGATCCCGCGCGGCGGTGCTGGGCTTCTTCTAGAGCCGGGGAGGGGCCGTGTCGGTGCCCGTGTTCCGCGCCCCATCCGCCTCGCTGCTTCGACAACATACGGCTTCACACCTACGCTATAGGTGAGCTACATTTCCATCACCTCCAGCTTTCCACCCCTTGCTCTGCACTGGCCTTCGAGCCGATGCCGCATTTAAATTCATGTCTAGTCGCGTAGCTCTAGGTGTCTCCCATCCGGGAGAGTTGCAAATTTATAAATATGCAGGACTGTTCGTCTCTGCATATTTATAACTGTAGCTCCTCCGAATTTTCCATGTTTTGCACAGCTCGGGTATGTGTAGGCCGGTTCGTGTCCCATGTTCTGCTCCTTCCAGAGACGGATTTCGGCAGCACCCCCCGTTGTTCTTCGGATGCACACCCTCTCGGCTTGAAAAGCTCGAGACGTGTATTCTGAAGAACAGCTGGGAGGTGCTGCCGAAATTCCGTCTCGGGTTGGGGTAGAACATAGGACACGAACCGATCTACCCATACCCGGGTGGGATTAGGCCCCTACCTATTAGATATTTAGGTGAACCCTTTCATGCTATAAAATATAAAATTTTGTAGTAATTAATCCGATGAAATTGTAAAAAGTTATTATAACTTGTTGCATTTTATGAAATGCGTCGTTGTTTGTCTCCCAATAAAGCAGAGGATGGCTGATAATGAGTGGATGTACATCGGCCGTATTCCTGTGAATGAAAGAACAGATGAGTGGGAATGAAAGACCAACTTGTTAGTGAAAGAGTTAGCACGTGGTTCAAAGTCAGCGGTTCGCCCAAGTTGCCCTTGCTCTAATTTCCGGAGGCGGCATCGCCATGGAAAGGTTGAAATGACTAAACACCCGTGGTTGCATGGATATATGCAGTACTACGTCACGACTGTCGAATTTGCTCAGTACGAGCGTGATAGAGGAGAGGTGATGCGGCAGCGGATCAATGTCATTGAGTACGATGGGATTAGAAACTTGTTAGATGATTTCCGCGATGCCGACATGCCTGATTCGCCACCTCAAGGGGAGGAACAGCCTGAAGTGGAGGACCCGGATGAACCGGATGAACCTGAGCCAACAGGGAAGGCCTTCCTTGAAATGATGGGCTCGGCTAAGAGGCCGCTATACGAGGGTGCAAAGATTTCTCAAGTCGATGCCATTTCTCAAGCACTAGACGACAAGGCCCGGTACTCCACCACCCGTGCAGGATTTGAAGCTAATCTGAAACCATATGGTAACATGTTTCCCGAGGGGCATTGTCTGCCTAAAAGCATGCACGAAGCGAAGAAAGTCTTGAAAGGGCTCAGCATGGATTATACAAAGATAGATTCTTGTCCTAAAGGCTGCATTCTGTTTTGGAAACAGTTTGCAGATGAACAGTACTGTAGCATTTGTAAGGCATATAGGTATCATGAGGTAAAGGGAGCCGATGGTCAGTTGAAGCAGACGAAAGTCGCTTCAAAGATTCTGCGGTATCTCCCATTCATTAAAAGAATCCAGCGACTGTATTGGTCCGAGGAGACTTCCAAACAGATTACTTGGCACAAGATGGGGAAGAGATACACAGACGAGCACGGACGGGAAAAGATGGGACATCCATCTGATGGTCAGGCATGGAAGAATTTCGATGCAAAATACCCCGCTGAGGCAAAAGAGGCTCGAAATGTCAGGAATGAGATAGCAACAGATGGATTCAATCCATATGGTATGTCGACTGCCTCATACAGCTGCCGGCCCGTGTTTTTTATTCCTCTCAATCTCCTTCTTGGAGTCTTAATGCAAAGGAATACCATATTTCTGTCGTTGATCATTCCAGGGCCAGAATACCCGGGGAAGAATTTGAGTGTCTACATGCAACCGCTTGTGGATGATTTGAACCACTCTTGGCACCATGGGACGTTCATATATCACCGGGCATCAAAGAAAAACTTCTTCATGAAAATTTGGTTCCAGTATTCCATGCACGACCTTCCAGGGTACGCTCTATTCTGCGGATGGTGTACCGCTGGTAAGTGGCCATGCCCAGTGTGCAGGAACCGACTTGAGTTCCTTTGGTTAAGCGCGGGTAAGAAGTATTCCTCGTTTGATATGCATCGACAGTTCCTAAAAAGAAGGCATCGATTTAGAGAAGATATAAAGAACTTCACGAAGGGCATAGTTGAGCGTGAAGTAAAAAAAATACCAACTTTCGATGGTGCAGCTCTTGATGCCGAGCTACGTGCTCTCGTTCCCGCTGGGGGAAATGGCCCACGATACGTCGGATATGGTGAAACATACAACTGGACTCACGTGGAAGGGTTGAAGCAGCTTGATTATTACAAGGATCTCAAACTTCCCCATAACATCGATGTGATGCACACCGAAAAGAATGTCGGAGAGTCACTCTTTCACAGAATCCTGAACATTCCTTAGAAGTCAAAGGATAATGTGAAGGCTAGAGTCGATTTTCAGAAACTCTGTGATAGAGAGAGATTACATATGCAGCCTCCTGACCATCGGCAAAAAAATTGGTTTAAACCGCTTGCCGACTACTGCCTTTACAGTCTCCAAAAGAAGGAGGTATTCAGGTTGCTCAAATACATTGTCATGTTCCCTGATGGATATTGTTCGAATATAAGTAAGGGGGTCAATCTTTTTACGGGAAAAGTCAATGGGCTCAAGAGTCACGACTATCATATATGTCTTGAGCGGCTGATGCCGAGAATGGTTCGAGGGTATCTACCCGAGCGTGTCTGGTGTAACATCCCAAGTCTGAAAAATAGCCTTTAGAATGTTTGCTCTCTGTTATTTTATGTTTTGCATCATGGCATCATGTTGGTTGCATTTGTTTTGTTTGTTTTCCTTTGTTTTCCATTTGAATTTCAAACCAAAATTCAAACCCTTTGTTTCATCCTTGTGATGTTACAATTTCCAAAATGTTATTTCAAATAAAAACAACCAAATTGTTTTCTTTCTTCCATAATGTTCATCTATGAAATTGTTGGTTTTATTCAATCAATTAAATCCCAAATCACTTTCAATTTCAAATCAAATGCATCAAACAGAACAACTTTGAACTTGTGAACATCATCTAATCAAATCAACTACTTTAATCAAATTTAACATAGGGTTCACCCTATTAATATCTTTGTTTTCAATATCAATCAATTACTTCCCAAACTGCTTTCAAATTCAAACCAATCCTAAAAATCGTTAATCTTTTGAATCCATGAAGTTCACCACTAATTTGTATTCTTAATTCACTTTTAAAACCCTAGGGGAAACCCTATTGAAAATGCCTTGTTTTAATCATATTAATTAATATTGCAATTTTCACTTAATTTGGTTTAAATCTTAAACAGCAAGCAAACATTTAAAATTTTGTAAACCAAAGCTACCAAGTGGTTGCATTTCAACTAAGGAATCTACCCTAATTTTTCCAATTTTTTTTCAATAACCAAAACCTATTCTTTTCTTCCAATTTCGTTTGCTACAAAAAAAAATAAAACAAACAAAAATAGAAAGGGAGAGAGGAGGCAGCAGCTACCCCCAGCCCACTAATCAACCAGCCCAACCCCTTTTCCCTTCTCTCCCCCAGGCCCACTCTCTTTTTTCCTTCTGGCCCAACCCCTCCTCCACTCCTTGTCGTCTTCTACCTTGGTACGAACACGTTCAGTACCACACGATCAGACTCTCCCCTCCTCGATGCAGCTCCATACCAAGCCCCTCTCCCAATAACTAACCTACTCCCTCTACCCTAGAACCCTAGCCCATACTCTCCCGCCGCCATCTCTCCCTCTGCTATCTTCCTCTCTCTGTACATGACCGGAAACAACCACTGAACAACCACCGAGAACCCCTCTGTTCCTCGTCACCCCCCGCCACCACCGTCCACCTCGAGGGGCTCCGCTCCCCGGGAATGGAAACGCGGCGTCGTCCTGGACCGCCCCGTCCCCTCGCCTCGAGCTGGGATCGACCGAGGGCGCCGCGCCGTCGCCGGAGTTCCTCCACTGCTCCTGTTCTGAACGACGACATCGACGCAGCAGGTGAGCTCGCCCTGCCCTTTTCCCCTCTCGATCTGTCCTCCCTAGGCCCACACCAAGCACACCCAGCACCGCACCCTGCCGCACCGGCTGCCGCGCACGGCATCGAACCTCGGCGAGCAGCCACGGCAGCCGCACTGCCCATCGCTGGCCGCCTTTTTGCTCCTGCAGTTAACGTTCAGAGATCGGCCATGTTCCTCTGATCGCTGCCTGTGCCTGTTCCTGTTCGGTTCAGTTGAGATTCAGATATCCCGCGAGCACACCTTAAGCCCCCCCAATCTGCCTTCCTATCACAACAGGCGCACCACCCCACTGGCAGAGAACCTCAGCGCGCAGCAGGAGGTGGGGGGATCGAATCCCCCTCCCACAATTAAAACAAACATTTTTTCCCAATGGATTGGTACAGAAACTTCCTGCTAATCACAAACAGGCCCCTGGAAATTAATTCTAGCCCTGCACAAATTATTTCCAAGTCCCTGGTTCACTAAAAATGGCAGATTTGCACCCAATTTTGGAAATTGCATAAATAATTCATTTTAGCTCCAAATCCAACATTTTTTATATGTTTTCAATACCAAATTAAATGTTCTATCCAAATATAAAATTTGTTTACTGTTTTGAATATTTTAAATTGGTGCAAAATTTGAAAACTTGTCAAATTCACTTAAATTTGCAAAATTCATAACTTGAGCATAAAAATTCCAAATTTCACAAACCAAATATGTTTTCCAATCAACTTTTAATGTGCTTTCCAAATATAAATTTTGTTTGCTGTTTTGAATAATTTAAATTGCTGAAAACAACTGTTTCCTATTTATTGCATTTAAAATTGCCAAAATAATAACTTGCTCATTTTAAATCCAATTTCAACAAATGAAATATGTTTTCCATGCAAAATTAAACCCTCTTTCCAAATATAAAATTTGTTTCATGATTTGAATAATTAAACTTGGTTAAATAATTTAAATCTTATTTAATTCATTTAATATTGCTAAATTTATAACTTGATCAAAACAAATTCTTTTGGGACATATAAAATATGTTTTCAAACCATAAAAACATAACCTTGTCAAATATGAACTTCACTTCATGTTTTGAACAAATAAAAATTCAAATAAGTTCATGTTTGAATTAAATTCATTTAATTCTTGCTTACACTTGTTTAATTCATCCATAAATCATTTGAAATCCTTTTTCAACAAGTGAAACATGTATTCGAACTAAAATCTTGTTTTCTTTTCAATTATAAACTTTGTTATCTATTTTGAACATTTAAAATTGGTGAAAACAACAAATGCTTGTGTGGCACCTTTAAGTAACCAAAATTTCCTAAATTAATAAATGAATTTCTAAACGTGTTAAGCCTTATTTCCATTTGGTTCTGTTGTTGTTATTTTGCTGTTTTCCTCATCCATGCATCATGCTAATCCACTTTCATATGATGATTAGTTGTAAAACAATTAATTCAACCATAATTCATGGGCTTTCCATATGCAATCCAATTGCATATGGGTCCATTTAATCCTGTTTCTATCTTGTCAACTAGTTTATTTCTATGCATCAATTAAATGGTCATGCATCATCCCATGTTTGTGCACTATGCCATGTTATTGATTGTCTACCTTTTCTGCAATGTTGTTTGCTTCTTCCCGGATAAACGACGACGTTGAGACCGACGATACTTACGACATCCCTTCTAAGGATTTAGCTCAGTACCAGGCTACTGGGTTTTGCAGGCAAGTTATCACTCACATGAACCACTGTGTTCCTTTCAACATTGGTTACCGATACTTTCCGTTGTTCTTTTCTGCTAGCCTTAGTAGTAGTTGTTTCTGCTACGATCCTATCACATGAATCCCTTAACCCTGATATTGCCTCACCTCCATACCTATAACCATTGTTTGAGCCCGTGTCTTACTAGCATGCTTAGGTTGTTTTGCTCGAGTCTGTTACCCGTTACTTTCTGTTACTATTTCATTATGTTCTGGGGGCTCGATGTTAATCAATCAATCATGCTAATGATATTGTTAAATAATAAATTTGATGATAAGGCACCGGCAGGAGGCCCATGAGAGGTTTTGAAGCCTGCTAGTGTCGACCCTAATAGGAAAAGGGTCTTGTCTACTGATCCATGATGAGCGCACTACCCGCATTTGGGAAGCGAGTATGGGCGCCCCCCTCAACTTGACCTGATTCGCATCTCGTCCAAATCACCTCATTTAGTTCGTGTTTTCCATTTGCCGCATGCATGTTTTTGCGAGCCCAGGCCAGGGTGGAACTTTCGTAGTCGGCATATAGGGGGACACGTTCTTAGAGTGCTATGAGGGTCCATTTTCTTCTGGGCTCGATTAGCCGTGCGCCCAAGGTGCTTTGGGCTTGATGCGAGGAATGGTTGGTTGTGTTGAGTACCCCGCTTGGTGGAAGGGCCTTTCCATCTGGCGGGTTATTCATGAGTGTACGGCCAAATTGGTGCAACCCTGCAGGGATAATCTTCTCGAGAAGCCGTGTTTTCCGCGGTTATGGATTACTTGGTGAAAGTACTGGCTAACAAGTACTCAGGACAACTTGAACCTAATGATTACCAACCTTACCCCCAACGATTAATAAGTTGACTAGTAATAGGCTTATTGACACAATAATTTGAACCACCATTATTTCAACTGTGTGAGTTATCCTCGGATTGCTTCTTTGGATAAGGGGCGAGATCCAGGATGGGTTTGGTTGAAGTTATCTTTCAGTTGGTTACAATCCTCGATCTTATCTCCTTTCTGTTAGCCGGAAGTGGTAGAATCTCTGTAGTTGGTTAGCGCAGCCAGTTGCAGCATCTTTTATATCCCTTTCCTTCCGTTGAACCCAAAGCATCTGTGCTTGGTGTTGACGGGTTACACTTTGGTGAACTGTGAGTCTTGCTTGCCAGTACGTTGGTGTACTGACCCCTTTGGGGCTGTGGTTTACGCAGACGACGTTTCCGAGGATCTCCATGGTGGCTACTACGTGGAGTATGACGACGAGACTGCTGACGAGTAGATAGCGGACCCGGGCAGGATCCGAGACTTCGTGGATGGGCTCTGTCTGTTTGTTTCCGGCCTCTTAGGCCTATTTGGTTCTTGTCTGTACTCAGACATGTTGAATGCTTCCGCTGTGATGTAATGATGAATTGTTGGGGCATGTGCCCTCTGAATGACTGTATTTGCTATCTCTGCTCTAATGAGAGCTAGTTGCAATTTATTTCCATCTTTTGTGTCGTAGAGATCTGTTGTGATATCACTTGTTAAACGCCGTTGACGTACCATGTGTGTATGGTTTGAAGTACGTCGACGGAAGTGCCTTTGATCTCTAGTGGATAGTTTACATCGACGATGGAATAGCAGGGCTTGTGTTGTCGCGCATAAGCGCAGGCCTACCAGGAAGCTGGGACGTGGGAGCATTTATGCCCCATAATCCAAGCATCTGCTATCCAGTTCGTACGGTGAGTATCCCCTAGAAGTCAGGGTGCGACAAATGGTATCAGAGCCTGTCTGCCCGTAGGATCCCTTTTTACTGGTCGCAGTTGAGTCTAGAAACTATTTTGTAGCTATATAGGAAAAATGAAACGTGAGAGTAGGAATTCTGTTCTTTTTCTTCTTTCCCCACCCACCCTCCCTTTTCTGGTAAGGAAGTGCAACGTTGTTTTCCCTTCTCATCTAAACTTTCAAGTTAGGATTTCACTAATTCTGGTTTCTCTAGGATGGTTATATCTACTAGACCATAGGAATGGAGGTGGTTGTGACATGATTTATCATGTTGCCTACTCACGATTGAGAACGGTGGCAAATAAGCCCCGGAAGCAGATCCTCTATTCCTTAAGTAGTAGATATTGATCCTTTAGAAGCCCGGATGGGTTTTTCCATAGTACCTCAGGAGTTTTGTTCTCGTTTTCCCCGGAGTTGCTTCATTATTCTGATCTTCTCAACATCCTTTTCGTCCGTTCAAATCTTGTTGTTGTTTTCCAATTCAATTCTTCTACCGACGTCTAATCAAAACTTCCTCGTAAACTCTTATCCAGTTAAAGTGTTATTTGATACCGGAGCATCACATTCCTTTGTGTCAACAATCTTTTCCACAACATACCACCCAAATTCTGGTTCCACTAAGCAATCAAAACTCTGTTCACTCCCCGGAATCTCAAATGTTGACTTCCAACATAAGTAAGAACAATCCAATTCTAATGGGAGGCCAAATATTCCTCGTTACTCTCATGTTGATGATTCTGACATTGATGTTATTCTTGGTGTTGCATTGATGTCAATAACTCTGTTCCACCATTCTAGCCAGATAATCTATTCTCCAAATGAATCAAGTTCTGTTCAGCTATACACCCTTGGTACAAAAACCTCTCCCTTTACTTGAAAATGTTCCGGTGGTTTGCTAATTCCCTGACGTCTATCCAATGTGCACGATGTGTTTCACGTGTCACAGCTCAAGAGGATCTTCCCAAGAAGTTTCCGGACCTTTTCTTTTCTCAGTAGGAATCTCGGGGCGCGATTCCTTCAAGGGGGGGCGTTTTGTAACATCCCAAGTCTGAAAAATAGCCTTTAGAATGTTTGCTCTCTGTTATTTTATGTTTTGCATCATGGCATCATGTTGGTTGCATTTGTTTTGTTTGTTTTCCTTTGTTTTCCATTTGAATTTCAAACCAAAATTCAAACCCTTTGTTTCATCCTTGTGATGTTACAATTTCCAAAATGTTATTTCAAATAAAAACAACCAAATTGTTTTCTTTCTTCCATAATGTTCATCTATGAAATTGTTGGTTTTATTCAATCAATTAAATCCCAAATCACTTTCAATTTCAAATCAAATGCATCAAACAGAACAACTTTGAACTTGTGAACATCATCTAATCAAATCAACTACTTTAATCAAATTTAACATAGGGTTCACCCTATTAATATCTTTGTTTTCAATATCAATCAATTACTTCCCAAACTGCTTTCAAATTCAAACCAATCCTAAAAATCGTTAATCTTTTGAATCCATGAAGTTCACCACTAATTTGTATTCTTAATTCACTTTTAAAACCCTAGGGGAAACCCTATTGAAAATGCCTTGTTTTTATCATATTAATTAATATTGCAAATTTCACTTAATTTGGTTTAAATCTTAAACAGCAAGCAAACATTTAAAATTTTGTAAACCAAAGCTACCAAGTGGTTGCATTTCAACTAAGGAATCTACCCTAATTTTTCCAATTTTTTTTTCAATAACCAAAACCTATTCTTTTCTTCCAATTTCGTTTGCTACAAAAAAAAATAAAACAAACAAAAATAGAAAGGGAGAGAGGAGGCAGCAGCTACCCCCAGCCCACTAATCAACCAGCCCAACCCCTTTTCCCTTCTCTCCCCCAGGCCCACTCTCTTTTTTCCTTCTGGCCCAACCCCTCCTCCACTCCTTGTCGTCTTCTACCTTGGTACGAACACGTTCAGTACCACACGATCAGACTCTCCCCTCCTCGATGCAGCTCCATACCAAGCCCCTCTCCCAATAACTAACCTACTCCCTCTACCCTAGAACCCTAGCCCATACTCTCCCGCCGCCATCTCTCCCTCTGCTATCTTCCTCTCTCTGTACATGACCGGAAACAACCACTGAACAACCACCGAGAACCCCTCTGTTCCTCGTCACCCCCCCCGCCACCACCGTCCACCTCGAGGGGCTCCGCTCCCCGGGAATGGAAACGCGGCGTCGTCCTGGACCGCCCCGTCCCCTCGCCTCGAGCTGGGATCGACCGAGGGCGCCGCGCCGTCGCCGGAGTTCCTCCACTGCTCCTGTTCTGAACGACGACATCGACGCAGCAGGTGAGCTCGCCCTGCCCTTTTCCCCTCTCGATCTGTCCGCCCTAGGCCCACACCAAGCACGCCCAGCACCGCACCCTGCCGCACCGGCTGCCGCGCACGGCATCGAACCTCGGCGAGCAGCCACGGCAGCCGCACTGCCCATCGCTGGCCGCCTTTTTGCTCCTGCAGTTAACGTTCAGAGATCGGCCATGTTCCTCTGATCGCTGCCTGTGCCTGTTCCTGTTCGGTTCAGTTGAGATTCAGATATCCCGCGAGCACACCTTAAGCCCCCCCAATCTGCCTTCCTATCACAACAGGCGCACCACCCCACTGGCAGAGAACCTCAGCGCGCAGCAGGAGGTGGGGGGATCGAATCCCCCCTCCCACAATTAAAACAAACATTTTTTTTCCCAATGGATTGGTACAGAAACTTCCTGCTAATCACAAACAGGCCCCTGGAAATTAATTCTAGCCCTGCACAAATTATTTCCAAGTCCCTGGTTCACTAAAAATGGCAGATTTGCACCCAATTTTGGAAATTGCATAAATAATTCATTTTAGCTCCAAATCCAACATTTTTTATATGTTTTCAATACCAAATTAAATGTTCTATCCAAATATAAAATTTGTTTACTGTTTTGAATATTTTAAATTGGTGCAAAATTTGAAAACTTGTCAAATTCACTTAAATTTGCAAAATTCATAACTTGAGCATAAAAATTCCAAATTTCACAAACCAAATATGTTTTCCAATCAACTTTTCATGTGCTTTCCAAATATAAATTTTGTTTGCTGTTTTGAATAATTTAAATTGCTGAAAACAACTGTTTCCTCTTTATTGCATTTAAAATTGCCAAAATAATAACTTGCTCATTTTAAATCCAATTTCAACAAATGAAATATGTTTTCCATGCAAAATTAAACCCTCTTTCCAAATATAAAATTTGTTTCATGATTTGAATAATTAAACTTGGTTACATAATTTAAATCTTATTTAATTCATTTAATATTGCTAAATTTATAACTTGATCAAAACAAATTCTTTTGGGACATATAAAATATGTTTTCAAACCATAAAAACATAACCTTGTCAAATATGAACTTCACTTCATGTTTTGAACAAATAAAAATTCAAATAAGTTCATGTTTGAATTAAATTCATTTAATTCTTGCTTACACTTGTTTAATTCATCCATTAATCATTTGAAATCCTTTTTCAACAAGTGAAACATGTATTCCAACTAAAATCTTGTTTTCTTTTCAATTATAAACTTTGTTATCTATTTTGAACATTTAAAATTGGTGAAAACAACAAATGCTTGTGTGGCACCTTTAAGTAACCAAAATTTCCTAAATTAATAAATGAATTTCTAAACTTGTTAAGCCTTATTTCCATTTGGTTCTATTGTTGTTATTTTGCTGTTTTCCTCATCCATGCATCATGCTAATCCACTTTCATATGATGATTAGTTGTAAAACAATTAATTCAACCATAATTCATGGGCTTTCCATATGCAATCCAATTGCATATGGGTCCATTTAATCCTGTTTCTATCTTGTCAACTAGTTTATTTCTATGCATCAATTAAATGGTCATGCATCATCCCATGTTTGTGCACTATGCCATGTTATTGATTGTCTACCTTTTCTGCAATGTTGTTTGCTTCTTCCCGGATAAACGACGACGTTGAGACCGACGATACTTACGACATCCCTTCTAAGGATTTAGCTCAGTACCAGGCTACTGGGTTTTGCAGGCAAGTTATCACTCACATGAACCACTGTGTTCCTTTCAACATTGGTTACCGATACTTTCCGTTGTTCTTTTCTGCTAGCCTTAGTAGTAGTTGTTTCTGCTACGATCCTATCACATGAATCCCTTAACCCTGATATTGCCTCACCTCCATACCTATAACCATTGTTTGAGCCCGTGTCTTACTAGCATGCTTAGGTTGTTTTGCTCGAGTCTGTTACCCGTTACTTTCTGTTACTATTTCATTATGTTCTGGGGGCTCGATGTTAATCAATCAATCATGCTAATGATATTGTTAAATAATAAATTTGATGATAAGGCACCGGCAGGAGGCCCATGAGAGGTTTTGAAGCCTGCTAGTGTCGACCCTAATAGGAAAAGGGTCTTGTCTACTGATCCATGATGAGCGCACTACCCGCATTTGGGAAGCGAGTATGGGCGCCCCCCTCAACTTGACCTGATTCGCATCTCGTCCAAATCACCTCATTTAGTCCGTGTTTTCCATTTGCCGCATGCATGTTTTTGCGAGCCCAGGCCAGGGTGGAACTTTCGTAGTCGGCATATAGGGGGACACGTTCTTAGAGTGCTATGAGGGTCCATTTTCTTCTGGGCTCGATTAGCCGTGCGCCCAAGGTGCTTTGGGCTTGATGCGAGGAATGGTTGGTTGTGTTGAGTACCCCGCTTGGTGGAAGGGCCTTTCCATCTGGCGGGTTATTCATGAGTGTACGGCCAAATTGGTGCAACCCTGCAGGGATAATCTTCTCGAGAAGCCGTGTTTTCCGCGGTTATGGATTACTTGGTGAAAGTACTGGCTAACAAGTACTCAGGACAACTTGAACCTAATGATTACCAACCTTACCCCCAACGATTAATAAGTTGACTAGTAATAGGCTTATTGACACAATAATTTGAACCACCATTATTTCAACTGTGTGAGTTATCCTCGGATTGCTTCTTTGGATAAGGGGCGAGATCCAGGATGGGTTTGGTTGAAGTTATCTTTCAGTTGGTTACAATCCTCGATCTTATCTCCTTTCTGTTAGCCGGAAGTGGTAGAATCTCTGTAGTTGGTTAGCGCAGCCAGTTGCAGCATCTTTTATATCCCTTTCCTTCCGTTGAACCCAAAGCATCTGTGCTTGGTGTTGACGGGTTACACTTTGGTGAACTGTGAGTCTTGCTTGCCAGTACGTTGGTGTACTGACCCCTTTGGGGCTGTGGTTTACGCAGACGACGTTTCCGAGGATCTCCATGGTGGCTACTACGTGGAGTATGACGACGAGACTGCTGACGAGTAGATAGCGGACCCGGGCAGGATCCGAGACTTCGTGGATGGGCTCTGTCTGTTTGTTTCCGGCCTCTTAGGCCTATTTGGTTCTTGTCTGTACTCAGACATGTTGAATGCTTCCGCTGTGATGTAATGATGAATTGTTGGGGCATGTGCCCTCTGAATGACTGTATTTGCTATCTCTGCTCTAATGAGAGCTAGTTGCAATTTATTTCCATCTTTTGTGTCGTAGAGATCTGTTGTGATATCACTTGTTAAACGCCGTTGACGTACCATGTGTGTATGGTTTGAAGTACGTCGACGGAAGTGCCTTTGATCTCTAGTGGATAGTTTACATCGACGATGGAATAGCAGGGCTTGTGTTGTCGCGCATAAGCGCAGGCCTACCAGGAAGCTGGGACGTGGGAGCATTTATGCCCCATAATCCAAGCATCTGCTATCCAGTTCGTACGGTGAGTATCCCCTAGAAGTCAGGGTGCGACAAATGGTATCAGAGCCTGTCTGCCCGTAGGATCCCTTTTTACTGGTCGCAGTTGAGTCTAGAAACTATTTTGTAGCTATATAGGAAAAATGAAACGTGAGAGTAGGAATTCTGTTCTTTTTCTTCTTTCCCCACCCACCCTCCCTTTTCTGGTAAGGAAGTGCAACGTTGTTTTCCCTTCTCATCTAAACTTTCAAGTTAGGATTTCACTAATTCTGGTTTCTCTAGGATGGTTATATCTACTAGACCATAGGAATGGAGGTGGTTGTGACATGATTTATCATGTTGCCTACTCACGATTGAGAACGGTGGCAAATAAGCCCCGGAAGCAGATCCTCTATTCCTTAAGTAGTAGATATTGATCCTTTAGAAGCCCGGATGGGTTTTTCCATAGTACCTCAGGAGTTTTGTTCTCGTTTTCCCCGGAGTTGCTTCATTATTTTGATCTTCTCAACATCCTTTTCGTCCGTTCAAATCTTGTTGTTGTTTTCCAATTCAATTCTTCTACCGACGTCTAATCAAAACTTCCTCGTAAACTCTTATCCAGTTAAAGTGTTATTTGATACCGGAGCATCACATTCCTTTGTGTCAACAATCTTTTCCACAACATACCACCCAAATTCTGGTTCCACTAAGCAATCAAAACTCTGTTCACTCCCCGGAATCTCAAATGTTGACTTCCAACATAAGTAAGAACAATCCAATTCTAATGGGAGGCCAAATATTCCTCGTTACTCTCATGTTGATGATTCTGACATTGATGTTATTCTTGGTGTTGCATTGATGTCAATAACTCTGTTCCACCATTCTAGCCAGATAATCTATTCTCCAAATGAATCAAGTTCTGTTCAGCTATACACCCTTGGTACAAAAACCTCTCCCTTTACTTGAAAATGTTCCGGTGGTTTGCTAATTCCCTGACGTCTATCCAATGTGCACGATGTGTTTCACGTGTCACAGCTCAAGAGGATCTTCCCAAGAAGTTTCCGGACCTTTTCTTTTCTCAGTAGGAATCTCGGGGCGCGATTCCTTCAAGGGGGGGCGTTTTGTAACATCCCAAGTCTGAAAAATAGCCTTTAGAATGTTTGCTCTCTGTTATTTTATGTTTTGCATCATGGCATCATGTTGGTTGCATTTGTTTTGTTTGTTTTCCTTTGTTTTCCATTTGAATTTCAAACCAAAATTCAAACCCTTTGTTTCATCCTTGTGATGTTACAATTTCCAAAATGTTATTTCAAATAAAAACAACCAAATTGTTTTCTTTCTTCCATAATGTTCATCTATGAAATTGTTGGTTTTATTCAATCAATTAAATCCCAAATCACTTTCAATTTCAAATCAAATGCATCAAACAGAACAACTTTGAACTTGTGAACATCATCTAATCAAATCAACTACTTTAATCAAATTTAACATAGGGTTCACCCTATTAATATCTTTGTTTTCAATATCAATCAATTACTTCCCAAACTGCTTTCAAATTCAAACCAATCCTAAAAATCGTTAATCTTTTGAATCCATGAAGTTCACCACTAATTTGTATTCTTAATTCACTTTTAAAACCCTAGGGGAAACCCTATTGAAAATGCCTTGTTTTTATCATATTAATTAATATTGCAAATTTCACTTAATTTGGTTTAAATCTTAAACAGCAAGCAAACATTTAAAATTTTGTAAACCAAAGCTACCAAGTGGTTGCATTTCAACTAAGGAATCTACCCTAATTTTTCCAATTTTTTTTCAATAACCAAAACCTATTCTTTTCTTCCAATTTCGTTTGCTACAAAAAAAAATAAAACAAACAAAAATAGAAAGGGAGAGAGGAGGCAGCAGCTACCCCCAGCCCACTAATCAACCAGCCCAACCCCTTTTCCCTTCTCTCCCCCAGGCCCACTCTCTTTTTTCCTTCTGGCCCAACCCCTCCTCCACTCCTTGTCGTCTTCTACCTTGGTACGAACACGTTCAGTACCACACGATCAGACTCTCCCCTCCTCGATGCAGCTCCATACCAAGCCCCTCTCCCAATAACTAACCTACTCCCTCTACCCTAGAACCCTAGCCCATACTCTCCCGCCGCCATCTCTCCCTCTGCTATCTTCCTCTCTCTGTACATGACCGGAAACAACCACTTAACAACCACCGAGAACCCCTCTGTTCCTCGTCACCCCCCCGCCACCACCGTCCACCTCGAGGGGCTCCGCTCCCCGGGAATGGAAACGCGGCGTCGTCCTGGACCGCCCCGTCCCCTCGCCTCGAGCTGGGATCGACCGAGGGCGCCGCGCCGTCGCCGGAGTTCCTCCACTGCTCCTGTTCTGAACGACGACATCGACGCAGCAGGTGAGCTCGCCCTGCCCTTTTCCCCTCTCGATCTGTCCGCCCTAGGCCCACACCAAGCACGCCCAGCACCGCACCCTGCCGCACCGGCTGCCGCGCACGGCATCGAACCTCGGCGAGCAGCCACGGCAGCCGCACTGCCCATCGCTGGCCGCCTTTTTGCTCCTGCAGTTAACGTTCAGAGATCGGCCATGTTCCTCTGATCGCTGCCTGTGCCTGTTCCTGTTCGGTTCAGTTGAGATTCAGATATCCCGCGAGCACACCTTAAGCCCCCCCAATCTGCCTTCCTATCACAACAGGCGCACCACCCCACTGGCAGAGAACCTCAGCGCGCAGCAGGAGGTGGGGGGATCGAATCCCCCCTCCCACAATTAAAACAAACATTTTTTTCCCAATGGATTGGTACAGAAACTTCCTGCTAATCACAAACAGGCCCCTGGAAATTAATTCTAGCCCTGCACAAATTATTTCCAAGTCCCTGGTTCACTAAAAATGGCAGATTTGCACCCAATTTTGGAAATTGCATAAATAATTCATTTTAGCTCCAAATCCAACATTTTTTATATGTTTTCAATACCAAATTAAATGTTCTATCCAAATATAAATTTTTTTTACTGTTTTGAATATTTTAAATTGGTGCAAAATTTGAAAACTTGTCAAATTCACTTAAATTTGCAAAATTCATAACTTGAGCATAAAAATTCCAAATTTCACAAACCAAATATGTTTTCCAATCAACTTTTCATGTGCTTTCCAAATATAAATTTTGTTTGCTGGTTTGAATAATTTAAATTGCTGAAAACAACTGTTTCCTATTTATTGCATTTAAAATTGCCAAAATAATAACTTGCTCATTTTAAATCCAATTTCAACAAATGAAATATGTTTTCCATGCAAAATTAAACCCTCTTTCCAAATATAAAATTTGTTTCATGATTTGAATAATTAAACTTGGTTAAATAATTTAAATCTTATTTAATTCATTTAATATTGCTAAATTTATAACTTGATCAAAACAAATTCTTTTGGGACATATAAAATATGTTTTCAAACCATAAAAACATAACCTTGTCAAATATGAACTTCACTTCATGTTTTGAACAAATAAAAATTCAAATAAGTTCATGTTTGAATTAAATTCATTTAATTCTTGCTTACACTTGTTTAATTCATCCATTAATCATTTGAAATCCTTTTTCAACAAGTGAAACATGTATTCCAACTAAAATCTTGTTTTCTTTTCAATTATAAACTTTGTTATCTATTTTGAACATTTAAAATTGGTGAAAACAACAAATGCTTGTGTGGCACCTTTAAGTAACCAAAATTTCCTAAATTAATAAATGAATTTCTAAACTTGTTAAGCCTTATTTCCATTTGGTTCTATTGTTGTTATTTTGCTGTTTTCCTCATCCATGCATCATGCTAATCCACTTTCATATGATGATTAGTTGTAAAACAATTAATTCAACCATAATTCATGGGCTTTCCATATGCAATCCAATTGCATATGGGTCCATTTAATCCTGTTTCTATCTTGTCAACTAGTTTATTTCTATGCATCAATTAAATGGTCATGCATCATCCCATGTTTGTGCACTATGCCATGTTATTGATTGTCTACCTTTTCTGCAATGTTGTTTGCTTCTTCCCGGATAAACGACGACGTTGAGACCGACGATACTTACGACATCCCTTCTAAGGATTTAGCTCAGTACCAGGCTACTGGGTTTTGCAGGCAAGTTATCACTCACATGAACCACTGTGTTCCTTTCAACATTGGTTACCGATACTTTCCGTTGTTCTTTTCTGCTAGCCTTAGTAGTAGTTGTTTCTGCTACGATCCTATCACATGAATCCCTTAACCCTGATATTGCCTCACCTCCATACCTATAACCATTGTTTGAGCCCGTGTCTTACTAGCATGCTTAGGTTGTTTTGCTCGAGTCTGTTACCCGTTACTTTCTGTTACTATTTCATTATGTTCTGGGGGCTCGATGTTAATCAATCAATCATGCTAATGATATTGTTAAATAATAAATTTGATGATAAGGCACCGGCAGGAGGCCCATGAGAGGTTTTGAAGCCTGCTAGTGTCGACCCTAATAGGAAAAGGGTCTTGTCTACTGATCCATGATGAGCGCACTACCCGCATTTGGGAAGCGAGTATGGGCGCCCCCCTCAACTTGACCTGATTCGCATCTCGTCCAAATCACCTCATTTAGTTCGTGTTTTCCATTTGCCGCATGCATGTTTTTGCGAGCCCAGGCCAGGGTGGAACTTTCGTAGTCGGCATATAGGGGGACACGTTCTTAGAGTGCTATGAGGGTCCATTTTCTTCTGGGCTCGATTAGCCGTGCGCCCAAGGTGCTTTGGGCTTGATGCGAGGAATGGTTGGTTGTGTTGAGTACCCCGCTTGGTGGAAGGGCCTTTCCATCTGGCGGGTTATTCATGAGTGTACGGCCAAATTGGTGCAACCCTGCAGGGATAATCTTCTCGAGAAGCCGTGTTTTCCGCGGTTATGGATTACTTGGTGAAAGTACTGGCTAACAAGTACTCAGGACAACTTGAACCTAATGATTACCAACCTTACCCCCAACGATTAATAAGTTGACTAGTAATAGGCTTATTGACACAATAATTTGAACCACCATTATTTCAACTGTGTGAGTTATCCTCGGATTGCTTCTTTGGATAAGGGGCGAGATCCAGGATGGGTTTGGTTGAAGTTATCTTTCAGTTGGTTACAATCCTCGATCTTATCTCCTTTCTGTTAGCCGGAAGTGGTAGAATCTCTGTAGTTGGTTAGCGCAGCCAGTTGCAGCATCTTTTATATCCCTTTCCTTCCGTTGAACCCAAAGCATCTGTGCTTGGTGTTGACGGGTTACACTTTGGTGAACTGTGAGTCTTGCTTGCTAGTACGTTGGTGTACTGACCCCTTTGGGGCTGTGGTTTACGCAGACGACGTTTCCGAGGATCTCCATGGTGGCTACTACGTGGAGTATGACGACGAGACTGCTGACGAGTAGATAGCGGACCCGGGCAGGATCCGAGACTTCGTGGATGGGCTCCGTCTGTTTGTTTCCGGCCTCTTAGGCCTATTTGGTTCTTGTCTGTACTCAGACATGTTGAATGCTTCCGCTGTGATGTAATGATGAATTGTTGGGGCATGTGCCCTCTGAATGACTGTATTTGCTATCTCTGCTCTAATGAGAGCTAGTTGCAATTTATTTCCATCTTTTGTGTCGTAGAGATCTGTTGTGATATCACTTGTTAAACGCCGTTGACGTACCATGTGTGTATGGTTTGAAGTACGTCGACGGAAGTGCCTTTGATCTCTAGTGGATAGTTTACATCGACGATGGAATAGCAGGGCTTGTGTTGTCGCGCATAAGCGCAGGCCTACCAGGAAGCTGGGACGTGGGAGCAGTTATGCCCCATAATCCAAGCATCTGCTATCCAGTTCGTACGGTGAGTATCCCCTAGAAGTCAGGGTGCGACATCTGGCGAGTGCTCGCGGAGTTGAGCCATTTCTTCCGCACGCTTTGTGCTAAGCAGATATGTCCTGTGATTATTCAGAAGCTGCATGATCTAGTGCCGGAGTTGCTATGCAACTTAGAGATGATATTTTTGCCAGGCTTCTGTACTCTGATGGCACATCTCGTTGTGCATCTCACGAACGAGGCACTTTTGGGTGGACCGGTGCAGTTTCGTTGGCAGTTTTGTATTGAGAGAGAGTTCAAGTACATTCAAAATAAAACTGGAAATAAAGCTAAGATTGAAGCATGCATACCTGAGGCAGTATGTCTTGAGGAGATGGCAGGCGCCGCGACAACGTACTATCCTGCTGAAGTTCCCACTATGCATAACCAGGCATCTCGGTAAAATATCGACGAGCTCAAGCATGAGCCCAAGCTCCTCCTCTTCCAATGTCCCGGTGGCAAGTCAGGTGGCCGAGAAAAATATAACTTGACCAAGGAAGAGAAGGAATGCATAATGCTCTATGTGCTTACGAACATGAACAAAGTGGTCGATTATATCAGGTAAAATGGTGGTACAAATTACTTTCCAACTAGTAACCCTATTTCGATCTAATACGTATTCTCTCCTTTTAGAGAATTCACGGATGAAATGTGGTCTGGAGCGAAGGAACCATCTGTCGGGGAGCTGGACACTCTTATGAAAGAGGGTGCTCCCGGAAAGAAAAAATTTGTGTCTTGGTTCATGGAAAAAGTAATTTCTAACCTCTCCCTATTACCTTGCAATCTGTGACTTGTCGTTACACCTAACTAATGCACAAAACAATTTGTACTGTATCTGTAGGGAGCTAATCCAAACGTTGATATGACAGATGAGTTGAGATGTGTTTCCCAAGGTTTTAACCGGAGCGTCATGAAATATGAGAAGTATGATGCGAATGGGTATCGCTTCAGAGGATCACCAGAAGAGTCAGCCGAATGCAAAAACAGTAAATACCGGGGTTTTCACCTGAGGTGCCAGAGGAGGTGATGGAGCCAATTTCGTAGACTACTACGGAAGGTTAGAGAAGGTATACGAGCTGACGTTCAATAGCACCAACGTAGAACTGAAGCTCGTTGTGTTCAAATGCCACTGGTTCGACCCCGTCCATGGATACAAAAGTACCCCTTCCATTGGGTTAGTTGAAGTTAGGCCTTCAACCACCTATAGCGGAGCCGATGTCTTTATTGTGGCTCACCAAGCCAAGCAAGTTTAATATTTTCCCTACCCATGCCAGAAAGAGGGACTCAAGGGATGGGAGGTCGCGTTTAGGGTATCGCCACATGGTAAACTACCCATTCCCTCCGACGACGATTATAACAACATTGACCCTAAAACATACCAGGGAATTTTCTATCAAGAGCAAGAGGACTTCGGGACTTTGACTTACAAATGGGTGGTCTTGAGGACCTTGAGAACAATGCAGAAACTCGTGGTGAGTCAGTGGTGGATCTAAAGGACATAGACATGCTCACCAAGTTACATACAGACAATGACGACGATGATGAGCCACCACCGTTTGAAGATCCTCTAATTTACTACTCACGTGATAGTGATACAGATAGTGAGAACGAGAACCCACTTAATTATGAGAGTGATGATTCGAGGTGATGGTCTTTATACTTAGTATTTTATCTTAGTATTTTATCCTAGTGATGGTCTACATTTTATGCAAGTTTCACCATTTTATACTTAGTATTTTATCGTTTGAACATGCCTAGTGATGGTCTACATTTTATGCCAAGTTTCACCATTTTATGCTAAGTGCCTACATTTCACCATTTTATGCTAAGTGCCTGATTTAATTGTTTTCTCTTTCTCGATGCAGGTGATTGGACAATATGAGCCAAGGCAAGGAAGCGTCGGCGTCCTTGCTCAAGAAGATTACACGTAGTGGTAGATCTTTGGTTCGCAATCCGCGCTACCCCAAGGACGACGGTGCGGGAGGAGGACGAGGGCGACGGGGACGAGGTGGAGGCGGAGGTCGAGGTGGAGGTGGCGGGGGAGGTTTAGACTTGGAGCGTCCACCCTCCGCATCTGGTGACGTGGCTTCCCAGCTGCAGCTGGAGTTGGAATCTAGGGACGAGGAGGAGACGGAGTCCAGACCGGAGGTGGAGGTGGAGGAGGAGCTGGACGCGGCACCGAAGAAGCTACGGGTTTGTGGGGAAGCGGGAGTCCCCGGTGCGGATAAGAAGCCTACCACGGAGAAGGGGAAAGGCCTCCTTTATCCTAATGGAAATGAGTAAGTTTAGTAATTTTGAACATGTACTTTCATTTTGGTCATAACAATTTTGGCATATGTACTAACGTTTGATTATTATGCAGCAATTGGACATATACTCCAGGGACCCGCCAGCCTTCGAGCTTGCTTGGAGCTCTTATTAGGTTTTTTTGGCCGGGCTTTTACACTACGGCTATGGATGGCGAGCCGAAGTTGGCAACTTCTTGGCTGGACTACGAGGCTGCCAATTGTCCGCCCTTCGGGGAGGTTTTCTGACGCCGTGATCACCAAGTTTTGGGTAAGCCATATTTTCTTGAGTTTCGTTCGTAGTTGATGACACCGCCGTTCTAACTCGTGACTCACAATTTCTTTATGCATAACTGAAGTGCTTTTTTCGGGTGCGCGAGGAGGATAGGGCCACGGCGGACCAGACTCTCCGCGCGGCTTGCGTGAGGTTGACCCGCCAGGTGTGGTACAACCATAAGCATACTGCCATCAGCGCGTTCATGGCTGATAAGGGCAAGAGGGACAAGAAGCATGACAATGTCGATGAGCCGCCCTAGATGACAGTCGAGGATTACATAACGGTAAGTAAACTATCTATGTCATTCTACATTTCAGTTAAGTTGCCATTGCATTGCCTCTTCTTTACTTCACTATTGCATTTTGAGGTCATTCCCGGCTGGGCCGATAATAAATAGGAGGCATGGGCGGCGCTGGCTAGGAGGTGGGTCGGGGAAGATGTAACATCCCAATTTTGCTAACAAAAGGGTTGTGGTGTTGTGTTCATGGCATATCATGCATTTAAAATTTAAATCAAGTTTGAACTTGAATTTAATAAGAAGTTGACCAAAAATCACTTAAAGTGATCACCCAAATTTTGTTCTAAAAATAATTTCAATTTTGGAAAGCAAATACATGGTGATCTTGCAAATTTCACAAGGTTTCCAAAAATAATTTTTGCTAAAAATTCTGTTCACAAAAAGGCCCTCAAAACAGTGATTTTTGTTCTGTTTTAAATAGAAAGGGGTTCTTTTGTTTTTTCTCCAAAGTCCAGGGGGGTTTTTGTAAAACGACGTTTTAACGTCTTCTTCCTCCTTTGGCCAGTAGGCCGGAAGGTCTCCGACGGCGCCCCGCACCAGTCTTGCTTGCCTCCTCTCGAGGGGATAAGGGAGAGGAGATCCCCTCCATCACTTCTCCCTCGCCTCCCCTACCCGCGCCCTCCACCCCGCTCTCTGTAGCTGCCTGCGCGGACCAAACCCTAAGCTTCTGTCCGGCCGGCCGCCGTCGAATCGCCGCCGTTACGGCCTCTCCCAAGCCCCACCGAGCGTCCCTTCGTCACCGCCGCACCCTCCTCGTCCGCCTCGAGCCCGTGCAGCAGCCGGAACGCCCGGGAGGGCCCCAATTCCTCGCCGGCCTTCCTCCACGGCCGCCGTCGATTCCGCGACTCCGGCGTCGATTCCGGCAGCTCCCCACGCCTCCGTCCATCCCATCTCAATCACGGTAACTTCCTGAGTGCGCTGGTGCTCTCCGTTTGCTCCCTTTCCCTCTATATCGACGGGTCGTCGTCCGCCGCCGTCGGCCTCCGCGGATCCTCGTCGCCGGCGAGGATTCCGGTGACCATTTGGTCACCGGCTGGCACCACTCGGTTCCCCTTGTTCTCCTCCATCTCGTGGTATAGCTTGTTCCATCAATCGCACACAAATTCGGTCGAATTTCATCTCACCTGTGAAGATCAATATAGGGTGACGTCATGTTTGTGTCATGATGACGTCATATTCCCTTTTTAGATATTTCCAGGAATTTCAGAAAATGAATAAAATTTGATTAATTAATATCTTCCAAAATATTGCTCAGAAAAATAAAATAAAAACATGGAAATGCTCAGAAAAATGTAATCTACCCAAATATATAATTTTCATATATGTTTGAGAAAGTTGAAATATGAACATTATTTAATGCTGTTTAATTCATTTAAAATAGAAAAATAAGTTTTTATTCACTAAAATTAGAAAATTAAAAGTTATATACCATTTTGCTCAAAATGACAAATGCAACCTATTTATGATGTTTTCAAACCCATTTGGGCAACTAAAATGGTGTTCACCTTCATAATCGCCCGAAACCCCCTCCGGGGTCTATTTCGGGATAAATCCAGTAAAAATGCCTAACTGACATATGAACCCTAGCAACCCAACGATCATGTTTAGGGCTTTAGTTTAGTGCATTAATCTGCTCATGCATACATATTGCGCATTGCATCGATGCCATGTGTTGATTGTTATTTCTCTTTCGGTGTTATTTCTTCCTCGGTAGAACGTGACTCCGAAGAGAAGGCCAACAATCCAATGACGAATACTTGATCTTAACCGACAAGTCAAGCACTTATTCCTGAAGACTTTATCTGGTTTTCTTATAACCAAGGCAAGCATAACCTCTTATCTGCTCATATATGATTTCAAAGTGATTTGAATCTCGTACTTTGCATTCGGTTCCAAACTATTTGATGTCAGTAGATAGAGTTCTCCTATATATTGCATAACCTAGATATCCTGATCCACTGCACCTAGCAGCTATAGGCTTGTTTGTGCGCGCTCCGCTAAACCTTGTGGGTCTTGCTTAGCCATGCCTAGTTGATGAATCTGTTCAATGCGTGAATCTTCTATGTCAGGTGTTTATGGTTTGAATTACCTTTGATAACTTGACTAATCACGGCATGGATGTGAGGCCACAATGGGTTGTGGCGTTTTGTCCTGTTCATGCCCCTAGGAGCGAGTTCTCGCCTTCAAGCCAAGACTGAGCGTACAGCCACACGTGGGCCGATGAACCCCGCCCGGCTGACTAACTTGTTTAACCTTATCCATGAGCCACGTAGTTTGAGATTTCCATCTGCGTGTGAGTCGGAAAATGTTTTGGAGAAAACTAGGTCGTGACCGGGACAAGTGATGGACGTACACGGATCTTGTTCCCGACTCACAGAACAGGTGCCGTCAGGAGGTGGCCAACTCCCTGTTGACGGGGTGGCCCTGTTTGGGTTGACTCATGGATATGGTTCGACAAGGTAAAGGCTGGGAATCGACCACCCTCTGCCGGCACTTCCCGGACTAGTGCTAACCCTGGTGGCACTAAGAGTCGGTTGGTACGTGTGGGTAAAGTTGTACACCCATGCAGGGTTAAATCTTTTCGAAAAGCCGTGTCTGCGGTTAAAGACGACTTGGTGATGGATTCTGTGATCATAGACAACTTAAACGGAATGATTAAAACTTGCTGATAACGAATGAAGGATGCCTCCTCGGAGATGCCGAGAGGGGTTACCTTGTAGTATGAGATAGTGTGGAACAACTGGAGGAGGTGATCTTTGAAGCACGAGGTGCTGAAATGTTTTGGTGGATTAAAAGATGATGATATCAGTAGTTGAGTAGCTTCCTCATCTGTTTTCAAAATATCCCATGAGACGTGCTATTCCTTCCTCAACTTGCAAAACAAAGATGGCTTTACGCAAATAACCTTCATAAAACCTTTCTGAAGATAGCAGATATATAATAGGTTAACTAAGCCTTGTTGAGTACCTCCCGTACTCAGGTTTGCTTAATTTTTGTTCAGGAGAAGATCTCACATCGGTGGTGATTCAACGTGGACATCGACGAGTAGTTTGGGGTTCCCAAGTAGCAGCCTGGAATCTATGGGCTGGGACGTCGCCTTATGTTGCGGCCTCTTAGGCCTTTTTGGTTCTTGTTGACTAGCAACATATTTTGCTTTCCGTTGTCTGATGTAATGTTGGGTCGTGTGACCTCTGCTTGTAAGCTATACTCTAGTAACATATGTTTAATAAAGCTTCTTGTTTAGAGTGTTGCTTTGATCGGTTGTTGGTTTCGAGCTCATTGTTATACAGTTTTGGCTATGCCTGCATAGTTGTCGCAGTCGAGGGGTTGTGGAGCCGATGATCCATGTCCGAGCCCGCCTGTCGATGTGATCGGCCTGGGGCGAGGTAACCCCAGTAACCCTCGATTGTTGTTGCACTTTCTGGACACATAGCATCTCTGTATAGCTTTGGTCCCGTTTCCTTCAGTTTCATTCGATTCGTGGACACTTTGATATGCATAGTTGGTTATGACTAGCATGGATACAAGGAGTAGTAGACCGGGGATCCGGACTACGTGCCGATGAATCCGGTCTTCCTGCCGTTGTTTGTTGCGGCCGGGGCTGGTAACCCTGAAGCCCTTGTGAGTCCATGGCTAGAAGCACATAACAGTATGTATATCTCTGGGTCCGGGGTCGTGACAAGTCATGGTATCAGAGCAGGACTGCCTGTAGGAAAACCTTACTGCTTGGTCGATGTTGAGTCTAGTGTTTGTGAAAACTACTTGGAAACTCCAAATGGTTTGTGAAAAACCTTCTTAGGATTCTTTTTACTCCGTATCTGGTATCGCTCTAAGTCTGGGTCTTCTTACCTGTTTTGATTTGAAAAGGTTTTGTTATCTCTTCTAGTCATTCAAAACCTAGGTGCCATCTCTGGCAAGGACGTCTTCTACCCAAGTTGACCTAGTTTTGAGTTTCTAGAGTCGTGTGTGTTCTTTACTCCGTTGATTTATGTTCAACTGGGAGATTCCTTTCCATCCTAATCTCTCAGAGTTGTATAGATTCCACATTCTTACATGTTTCAAAGTTCTAAATCATGAACCTCGAGATCTGCTTTCCATCTCGAATGTATCTATTATCCTCTGCTCAAGTTCTTCCGGAGCTATCGTTGTCTTTTGAAAGATACCTCGTGATTGCTAACTGTGGTGTCCTTTGTGGCACTCCTATAGTAGTTACTCCTTTCGTTGTGTTTTTGCCTTGGACTTGAACCGAAGGTCCCGGAATGTGCTGAATTGCGGTGGGTTGGATCGTGTGGTTTCTTAGCCATGTGATGCTCACGCTATCAGTACAGGATGCTGACCTTTAACCCAAGTTCTGTTTCTTTGAATCCTGAAGAATCTGTTCTACCTCAGAGGGCTAGGAATTTCCAACTCTCATAGCCATAGGTTTCCTCTTGGAATCAGAAGGATCGCAACAAGAGTGGTCATCTTGAATTCCCATATCTATGTTCTTGGCTCAGCTATACCTCTCGTCTTAGCATGGGTTATACAAATGAGTATGGCCTCGTGCTTCCAACGTGATCTCAGGATTTTCCAAGAGCACGTTCCTATACTTTGCTTACTTCCAAACCTCATCTATTGTTTGGAATACAAGTTGCATATGTGTGTTGGATTCTTCCAATGCATTTGCTCTTGTTTTCTGTCAGAACCTTCCACCTTGGAATGTTAGGAGAAACAAACTCCAGAACCTCGTTCATCTTAAGAACCAGGTCAAAGTTTTGTAATTCACAGAATAAAGAAGTTTTATTAGCCTCTATTCTATTCTACCTTAGAGTATCACACTCCTTTATATCAAGAGGTCGTGTTAAGTTTCATGGCCTTAATGATGAAGTGATGCTCTCACACATCTTCAATCCCCCTTCCTCCAAGCTTGAATGCTTGAGATTGATGGGTCTGTTCTTCGACATGTGTATCAGCTATTCCTAGCAATTCTTATTGCTTCGAAAAATCTAAGAAACCATCTGTATCCTTCTTAGCACTATCAGTCACCCGGTCTTTACTAAAGTTGGTCGTGTTACCAAATCCGTTCATTCCGGTGCACATTCTTGATCAGAGAGTTAGGTGTATACCAAAGCTCTCAAGACCTTATCGGGTGCTTTGAAAAGCAAGTTCCCTTCCAAACTTCGAGACATACCGGTAGGTTGTGATATTCTGGTTGTCTTTCTAGAAGTATCACCAGGTTGTTACCTGACCGTGATGTCTAAACAAGGGGTACTTTGAACCCCTCCTTTCTCCAAGAAACTATGCTGGATACCCTGGACTAGTTGGTTGAGTTTAAACAACAACTTGGAGAGTTGAAAGGCACGAACTCTTCCGAACTTGTTCCTTTGATAAGGGATATCTAGTTTTCCTCGTGTTGAAGCATGATAGTACCTCCTTTGCGGAAATGCTATCACTCTATCTCTTGGTTTGAGTTGGGCTATCGTCAAATCAAGATCAGATCCAAGGACTACCTTACGGTGTTTTCACTCATGGTGTTTTGTCTGAATACACCTTCATGTCCTCTGATCTGACCAATACTCTGCCTTGTCCATATATCATATGATTCTCTCTTCTTGGAGTGTCTTGATAAGTGTGTTTTCGAGCCCATCGATGACATTACTATTTCTCCCAAGTTGCAAGAGGTCCATGCTGAACACTTGGCACTAAGGTTGGAAACTTTCGAGAACCATCTTCGTTTCATCACGAAGTTGTGTTCTGGATATTCGAAGTAACCTACTCTGGTCCATGTGCTTTTGGTAAAAGTTGTCGCCGTGGATTTGAGAAGAGTTCTCTTGTTCCTTCGGGAATAATCCCTAGTCGGTCACGCATGTGTGGAGTATTCTTAAGATGGTTGGTTTTTTTTTACCTCCATTCACTTAAAGAAGTTTGCGTCCACGCTAAGCCACTGACTGATCGTTCGTGAAAGAAGAAGTCCAAGATCTTCGTGATCTTTGTTATCATCTTCCCAACAAGGACTCCGATGTGTTTTGTTGCAAGTAATCCATGTAGGTGCAACCACCTTCCACAAGTTGCTAATACATGAGTTTTGCAATCTCGCTCATCTTCTTGAGCGTGGAATCGTAGTCCATATCTTGAGAATCTAGTAAATGTATCCCCTTGATAACCGGTGCATTCTCTTCAATCAAACACGTCGAGTCTCGGTTATTTAATCCACTAACCAGAGCTGAATCTCAAGCAGCAACGATGGTTGGTGTTTCCTCAAGGGTATTGGATTAGGTCCATTTGAAAATACGGCATGGTTGATGTTGTGGTTGACACAATTAGCCGGAAGACCTAATGTCATATCCCTCTGAATCCGTAAGAACAGCCACTCTCCGTGAGAATTCTTGTGTGGCTTATTCTAACAAGTTTCCTCCCCGTTCTTCCAAACCGGAGTTTTAATTTCACTTGTGTACCTATAGAAGGCTTACATAAGCCTGATATTGGTATTTAGCAAATCCAGAAGAACCTGGAAGTTGATTCTTCCAATGTCTCTTCGTTAATCCTCCAAACTTTCCTTTCAGTGGAAACAAGTTCACCATGAAAACATCTCGTGGTGTTTTGTAACCGCCTTTGATCAGTTCCCTTTTCAAGTTGATGGTACTTGAAGTTCTGTTCATCTCACACATTGTGTGAATTTGTCAGTTACCTCAGCCATGGGGTCTTAACCATGTGGAAGATGTATTGATACGTCTAAGCCGCAACCGGAAAGAGATTCCCTATTTTCTTCCGGTGTTTTAATCCTCGTTGGTTACCCATCCTTACGATGTGACCAAGAATTCCTCCCTAAATACGGTGGCCGAACTTCTTTTGGTTACTCATCTTTTGTCGTGAAGTAACTTCTCGATCCTTGACAAGGATTTCAAGAAAACAGCTATGGAATGGATGAAAGTTCCCTCATCTTCCGTGTCCACTCCGAAGAGTGAACATGATCATGTATCAAATTTCTCTCTGACACACGAATTACAGTGTTCTCTCGTGTTTTCCCTCGTCTACGGATATTGCATTGTGATATCCAAGACCATCCTCACGATCTTGGTAATCTGTTTGAAGAAATCTCGATGTCACAAGTTGTTCAACCTATCTTTTCCAAAAGGATTTAAAGTCTTGTGCAAAGCTCATATTCTAAATCCTTTCAAGACCAATCGTCCGAACACTTGAAACCATCTTATTTTCCCTCCGTTATCTTGATGTGTTTCATGCCTGTTAACTCAAAAGTTCTTTACGAACATTCTGGTCATGAGTTAGCCATGAGATACTCGATCTTCGTGAAGATCATTTCCTAAGAGTTTCCCTCTTACCTAAGGTGTAACCTCTGGAGATCTTCGCAAGTGCTATGGATCAACCTCTTCAAGAAGAGAACCGTAAGGTTCGAGAAGGTCGTTCAAAACCGGTGTTCCTTCTTTCTTCTCCTTCAGGAATCTCGGGACGAGATTCTTGTAAGGGGGGTAGATTTGTAACATCCCAATTTTGCTAACAAAAGGGTTGTGGTGTTGTGTTCATGGCATATCATGCATTTAAAATTTAAATCAAGTTTGAATTTGAATTTAATAAGAAGTTGACCAAAAATCACTTAAAGTGATCACCCAAATTTTGTTCTAAAAATAATTTCAATTTTGGAAAGCAAATACATGGTGATCTTGCAAATTTCACAAGGTTTCCAAAAATAATTTTTGCTAAAAATTCTGTTCACAAAAAGGCCCTCAAAACAGTGATTTTTGTTCTGTTTTAAATAGAAAGGGGTTCTTTTGTTTTTTCTCCAAAGTCCGGGGGGTTTTTGTAAAACGACGTTTTAACGTCTTCTTCCTCCTTTGGCCAGTAGGCCGGAAGGTCTCCGACGGCGCCCCGCACCAGTCTTGCTTGCCTCCTCTCGAGGGGATAAGGGAGAGGAGATCCCCTCCATCACTTCTCCCTCGCCTCCCCTACCCGCGCCCTCCACCCCGCTCTCTGTAGCTGCCTGCGCGGACCAAACCCTAAGCTTCTGTCCGGCCGGCCGCCGTCGAATCGCCGCCGTTACGGCCTCTCCCAAGCCCCACCGAGCGTCCCTTCGTCACCGCCGCACCCTCCTCGTCCGCCTCGAGCCCGTGCAGCAGCCGGAACGCCCGGGAGGGCCCCAATTCCTCACCGGCCTTCCTCCACGGCCGCCGTCGATTCCGCGACTCCGGCGTCGATTCCGGCAGCTCCCCACGCCTCCGTCCATCCCATCTCAATCACGGTAACTTCCTGAGTGCGCTGGTGCTCTCCGTTTGCTCCCTTTCAATCTATATCGACGGGTCGTCGTCCGCCGCCGTCGGCCTCCGCGGATCCTCGTCGCCGGCGCGGATTCCGGTGACCATTTGGTCACCGGCTGGCACCACTCGGTTCCCCTTGTTCTCCCCCATCTCGTGGTATAGCTTGTTCCATCAATCGCACACAAATTCGGTCGAATTTCATCTCACCTGTGAAGATCAATATAGGGTGACGTCATGTTTGTGTCATGATGACGTCATATTCCCTTTTTAGATATTTCCAGGAATTTCAGAAAATGAATAAAATTTGATTAATTAATATCTTCCAAAATATTGCTCAGAAAAATAAAATAAAAACATGGAAATGCTCAGAAAAATGTAATCTACCCAAATATATAATTTTCATATATGTTTGAGAAAGTTGAAATATGAACATTATTTAATGCTGTTTAATTCATTTAAAATAGAAAAATAAGTTTTTATTCACTAAAATTAGAAAATTAAAAGTTATATACCATTTTGCTCAAAATGACAAATGCAACCTATTTATGATGTTTTCAAACCCATTTGGGCAACTAAAATGGTGTTCACCTTCATAATCGCCCGAAACCCCCTCCGGGGTCTATTTCGGGATAAATCCAGTAAAAATGCCTAACTGACATATGAACCCTAGCAACCCAACGATCATGTTTAGGGCTTTAGTTTAGTGCATTAATCTGCTCATGCATACATATTGCGCATTGCATCGATGCCATGTGTTGATTGTTATTTCTCTTTCGGTGTTATTTCTTCCTCGGTAGAACGTGACTCCGAAGAGAAGGCCAACAATCCAATGACGAATACTTGATCTTAACCGACAAGTCAAGCACTTATTCCTGAAGACTTTATCTGGTTTTCTTATAACCAAGGCAAGCATAACCTCTTATCTGCTCATATATGATTTCAAAGTGATTTGAATCTCGTACTTTGCATTCGGTTCCAAACTATTTGATGTCAGTAGATAGAGTTCTCCTATATATTGCATAACCTAGATATCCTGATCCACTGCACCTAGCAGCTATAGGCTTGTTTGTGCGCGCTCCGCTAAACCTTGTGGGTCTTGCTTAGCCATGCCTAGTTGATGAATCTGTTCAATGCGTGAATCTTCTATGTCAGGTGTTTATGGTTTGAATTACCTTTGATAACTTGACTAATCACGGCATGGATGTGAGGCCACAATGGGTTGTGGCGTTTTGTCCTGTTCATGCCCCTAGGAGCGAGTTCTCGCCTTCGAGCCAAGACTGAGCGTACAGCCACACGTGGGCCGATGAACCCCGCCCGGCTGACTAACTTGTTTAACCTTATCCATGAGCCACGTAGTTTGAGATTTCCATCTGCGTGTGAGTCGGAAAATGTTTTGGAGAAAACTAGGTCGTGACCGGGACAAGTGATGGACGTACACGTATCTTGTTCCCGACTCACAGAACAGGTGCCGTCAGGAGGTGGCCAACTCCCTGTTGACGGGGTGGCCCTGTTTGGGTTGACTCATGGATATGGTTCGACAAGGTAAAGGCTGGGAATCGACCACCCTCTGCCGGCACTTCCCGGACTAGTGCTAACCCTGGTGGCACTAAGAGTCGGTTGGTACGTGTGGGTAAAGTTGTACACCCCTGCAGGGTTAAATCTTTTCGAAAAGCCGTGTATGCGGTTAAAGACGACTTGGTGACGGATTCTGTGATCATAGACAACTTAAACGGAATGATTAAAACTTGCTGATAACGAATGAAGGATGCCTCCTCGGAGATGCCGAGAGGGGTTACCTTGTAGTATGAGATAGTGTGGAACAACTGGAGGAGGTGATCTTTGAAGCACGAGGTGCTGAAATGTTTTGGTGGATTAAAAGATGATGATATCAGTAGTTGAGTAGCTTCCTCATATGTTTTCAAAATATCCCATGAGACGTGCTATTCCTTCCTCAACTTGCAAAACAAAGATGGCTTTACGCAAATAACCTTCATAAAACCTTTCTGAAGATAGCAGATATATAATAGGTTAACTAAGCCTTGTTGAGTACCTCCCGTACTCAGGTTTGCTTAATTTTTGTTCAGGAGAAGATCTCACATCGGTGGTGATTCAACGTGGACATCGACGAGTAGTTTGGGGTTCCCAGGTAGCAGCCTGGAATCTATGGGCTGGGACGTCGCCTTATGTTGCGGCCTCTTAGGCCTTTTTGGTTCTTGTTGACTAGCAACATATTTTGCTTTCCGTTGTCTGATGTAATGTTGGGTCGTGTGACCTCTGCTTGTAAGCTATACTCTAGTAACATCTGTTTAATAAAGCTTCTTGTTTAGAGTGTTGCTTTGATCGGTTGTTGGTTTCGAGCTCATTGTTATACAGTTTTGGCTATGCCTGCATAGTTGTCGCAGTCGAGGGGTTGTGGAGCCGATGATCCATGTCCGAGCCCGCCTGTCGATGTGATCGGCCTGGGGCGAGGTAACCCCAGTAACCCTCGATTGTTGTTGCACTTTCTGGACACATAGCATCTCTGTATAGCTTTGGTCCCGTTTCCTTCAGTTTCATTCGATTCGTGGACACTTTGATATGCATAGTTGGTTATGACTAGCATGGATACAAGGAGTAGTAGACCGGGGATCCGGACTACGTGCCGATGAATCCGGTCTGCCTGCCGTTGTTTGTTGCGGCCGGGGCTGGTAACCCTGAAGCCCTTGTGAGTCCATGGCTAGGAGCACATAACAGTATGTATATCTCTGGGTCCGGGGTCGTGACAGAAGACCCCGACTTCGAGGCCGTGAGTAAGCGTAACAGGAGGAACCGAGGCCAGGAGGGGACCCATAGTGGAGTAGGCCGCAACCATGACCGCTTCAAGCAAAAGATGGTATATACATACATGAAAAAGATGGTTTATTTCTTATCATGTTCCTACTTGATACACAGAACGTTTACTTTTGCGATGTAGGAGGCCTAGAGGGGGGCGCCGGTTACTGACTTGGAGGCGTGGCAGAAGATGAAGGAGAACAAGGCCGTTTCAGTTCCCGCCACGCCCTCGGCTCCTCAATACTACGGCAGAGCCTAGCAGGACTTGGAGTCGTACTGCTCGACGTTCCAGGTTCTGTACCCGCAGGTGGATGTCCCCATCCAGCAGGACTACGACGAGACGACATTGATGCTGGCGGGGAACGGGAGGGAGCACGGCCGTCTGCGCATCCTCGAGAAGGTGGCCAGGCCTATCGCGAGCCTCACGCGTATCAAGGCTACCCTCCCCGGCGGCACCGTTCATGTCCAGCCTCCTCGACGGTCTCATCGAGCCTCCTCCACCAATGTAAGTTGTTCTCTCATTCTCATCATATTTTCTGACATTCCCCTCCTGCATTGCTAAGTTGTCGATATTCATTGTTGTCGTGGGATAATCACGGCAGACGTTACCGGGGGTAACTTGTCTTGGGGCAAATCGACTCTGGTGTTTGGGAGAGGGTTTAGCTCAAAGGAAACCATGGTGATATGCGATCTGGTAGCTGGCAATCAAGTCGCCGAGTCTCCGATCTGAATATATTATCTCAACTCTCGTGTTACAATGGATACTCGATACCTCGCAATTCGGGGATTGTGTTCTTGCTCACGATACAACTTGTCTAACCCTAACCTAGAGGCCGGCTTGTATAACATCCGGACCCCTTGGCTTACTCTCCAAGGCGTACTCTGAATCCTACCCGGACACTGCTTACAAACCCTAAACTTCCTTACCGGAACCCACAATTCGGGTTACGAGGCCTATGTTCCTGGGCCTTCTAGAAGCTCCTTTATCCTAAGTCGGGTCTTGCGCAGCGTCCTTTGGGCCGAGTTACTCCTTGGCGTTAGCCTACCGGGTTATCATCCCTCCATCAGTAGTCCCCAGAATAGCTTGGGCTTCACGGGATCCTCCTTGAAGCGTACGCTATTCCCTGCAAAAATAATAAACATACAAGTTCATAGAGGCCGGGTTAGGTTGCTTTAATAAACAGCTAGGCCTAACTCCATTGGTGGTCCATATAATAACCCGACTTTCTCTAAGTCCATCTTTAATTTTCCGAGTCAATGTTCCAAGGAAGACGCAGAAGACCCGGCTTACTTCACTCGTTAATTGACCCAAATATCACGGAGGAGATCTGCTTCCTATCCATTCCGGATATCCCGTTCACCACTTAACGCATATCCCAGAAAATCAGGACGGGTATCCCTTATCCCGAAATTTCCGATTCCCGCCCGTTGGCCTAGGTTTACCCACCCGTACCTATAAATAGGTACCTAGGGGGTGACCTAACTCCAACGGTCCATTCCTTCCATCTTCTTCCTACTCACCAGCGCTTCTCCATCCGAGCCCGCAGAGCGCCACCACGGAGACCTCGCGCACGTCGCCGGAGCAGTGCCGCCGCCAGCTGCGTTCCTCCACGGTCCGCCCCGCGCCGCCGTCAATCTCCGCCGCCGCGCCCCCGAGCTGTCCGCCGGGAATCGCACGCGGGCACCACGACTGCGCCATCTGTCGCCGTCGCATCCTCCTCCAATCCACGCCGGTAAGATTCCTATTCCCCTTGATTCAATGGGTAATTTCTTCGGTTGACCTAAATTAGATCTAGGTCCACCCGCGGCTATTTCTTGGCCCGCGCCGAATTAGGTCAAACACTTCCATCCTAGCTCATCCAATTGCCTGATTATTGATCCCATGATGCTCTCCTACCACTTGTAGTCATTAATTTCTCCACGAAATCGATAGTAGATTTTCCAATCTAGATGTAGTCCACTCAGATTTCCGCGGCCGTTCATAGATACCCGGGAATTCCACCTCTCCCGGTTCTTTTACTTGCACTAGATACATAGGCAATTAGCCTTTTTCCATAAACGCTTGTCTATACGTAGATATCCCATAATTTCTGAACTACTTGTCAACACTCGGATAGTTCGTAATCTTCATACTGTTTATCAATACTCGGTAAATCCATAACTTCCGAGTCTAATGCTTAATATCTTTTGCCTTGTACTTTTGCAGACTGAACCAATGGCTCCCAATACCAAAGGGAAGCAGTCGGCTAAGCCAAGGGCGACCCAATCCATATCCGCCAACTGGGCGCAATCTTCTGTGACCAAGGCCAAGCTGGAGGAGCTGGCCGAGTTGGGCGTCCTCCCCCCTCAGGAGGAGATCCACTGGAGGGTGCCGGGTGACGAGACCCAGCCTTCCCCTAATCCGGACGAGGTAATATGCTTCGTCGAACATGTGATCCGGGGGTTTCGCCCCCCGGGTCACTCCTTTTTCCGCGAGGTCCTTAACCACTATGGCCTCCGTGTGTTCGACATAGGGCCTAACTCTATGTTGAACATAACCCACTTCATAGTCCTTTGCGAGTCTTATTTGTGCATTCCGCCAAATTTGGCTCTCTTCATAGAACTTTTCCAGTGCAAACCATGCCGCGAAAGCGGTGACGAGGCGCTGTTGGCTTGTGGAGGGGTTTCTATCCAGCGCCGCAAGAATTCACCCATGCCGACTCTCACCCTCAATTCACACGTTAAGCACTGGCAGCTTTCTTTTTTCTACTGCCGAGACACCTCCCCACCCGGCGAGAGGAAATTGACGGGTTACTCGGAGGGTCTCCTAGATATCTCCGATACTTTCAATGCCTTTGCCCCTGAGTCGGACAGGGAAGCCATCCAACCCCTCTTAGCGAAGATAGCCGTTCTTTCTGCCCAAGGCTTCCTTGGGCTTAACTTGGTTAAGACATGGGTGGACTTCCGGATCCAACCCAATTCCATTCGCGCCAAGCTGATGTGGCGACTACTCGGGACACGTCACAGACGCGCTCCGATATTCTTCAAAGAATTATCCGGCTGGCGATACCAACAAGACCATCAAGAGTTTCTTGACGGAAAAGTTGGAGGTGATCAAGAACATCGCCGGGTTAGCACCGTTTACCCGGGATAACCCGGCTCCAGCGGTAAAATCCGATACTTATACACTTATCCTCATACTTTAACTTGATACAACCACTAACTCTCATTTTCATGCTTTTATCTCAGGCTGATAACGTCTTTTGGAATATTGAGACCTCCCCTTCCTCCGGAGACCCGGAAGAAGATGAAGAACCGGGTGATAATGATGAAGGTATTGTCCGGGTCTTCGATCAACTTCACTTGCACCATTTTGCTTTCACATATCTCACTTTTTCCGACTATACATTCTCGGCTTTCAGGGTTGGAGGACAAGGACAACAAGGAGGACCCGGAGGCTACCGAGTCCGATAAAAACGAAACTAAACAAGATGTAACGGTTGGGGCCAAGAGGAAAACCAGAGGAGTGGTATCTAAGGTTCCCTACTCCCTCATGTACCCCGAACCTTATTATTTTGCCAACATGTGTAAACTTAACCAACAACTATCCAACCCATCACACTTGAAGGACCCGCCTTCGGCCAAACGCAGGGTGACCCGGAGTTCCCCGGGTAACGATCCCCTCAACCCGGGCATCTCCACATCACCAGCTCGCCGTGCTGGTACTCCTCCAACTCGTCCTTCCAACTCACCCCGACGTCACCCCTCCCCCAACCATCCATTGGCTGGACAGTTCCGGGTCCCTCTATCGGGTCCTGTGACAGCTTCATCCGCTTCCAGCAGCGAGCTCCCACCAGATTATGCCGTGAACACCGGGTGAGATTTTGCTATATGATATCCTCGTATACTTGATAATTTTCACTCACTATCGCTAACTATTTCTCTCCCTTTTCCTTAGCGCCCAAGTCACACTCAGTGACCCGGAGAACATAGAGACAGATACTCGGGACACTGAAGGCCCGGTTGACAATGTAAATGCCGCGGCTGGCGGCTTTGAGGAAGAAGAAGTCAAGGGGCAAGATTCCCCAATAGACTCGGCCAAGCAGGATGCCGGGTCTCCAAAGCATGCTGACGGAACCGGTGATGAGGACGCGGGAGTCTTGGGTACAAGGATGGGTAACCCCACCCCTGACCCCAAGGCCACCCAGGTAACGTATCCAAAGCCGGATCAAACTCCTAATCCGGGTTGTCAGGCAGCCGGGTCTTCCGACACCAAGCCCGAAGACATGAGCTTCGCTGAGATGCTCAATGCTCTGCACACCTTGAGAGCTGATGAGGAGGGCATCCTGGAGGCCCTGATAGCCAAACACAAGGTAAACCATGTTACAACCGCTTGTATACTCGTCTAGTCCCCAAGTTCCGAGTGAACTTATGCATAATTTGCTTGGAACTTTCATAGATAGCCGACTGATACTTTTGTTTTGTCCGACTGACATTTCTTTGTGTTTTCGCATAGGCCTACGTAACGCACTCTGAGAAAGAGTTGGCTAAAACCAACAAACTTCTCAAGGCGGAAACGAAGCTACGTGAATCTGCTGAAGCTGAGGCTAAGAAAGCCGGGAAACTAGCGAAGAAGTATAAGAAGAGATGCAATGCTGCAGTGAATAGGGTGAACGAGCTGTCGGGCCAGATCGCCGACACTTATCGTTCTCTGATATGTAAAATTTCCCGACTGGCTGATCTTTAAATTTGTTCTGGTGTTCTGGAGGATACTCGGAGTTCCTAACTTTGGATGTTTCTGCTTTTCTGCAGGGTCGGATGAGGAAATTCCGGATGTGGATGAAGTAGTTCTGCTGAAGAAGATAAAGAGCACCATCCGGCAGCTCTGTGCTGGGACTAAGTGGGCCTTGAAAGCTGTGAGGTGTCCAAGCACTGGGGATGGTGGTTTGAACACGCTGCTTAATGCATGTTCTACCATCCCAGAGTGGATTGAACACTGGAAGCGTTCATCCTGCCAGGTTGGGGTGACCCGGGGTCTTGCCTTGGCGAAAGCATACTTTCCCAAGCTTGACCCGACGAAGCTTGTTGGCGGGTTTCCAGAGTTCAACCACGATGGCTCCCCGTTTTTACCTAAACATTACAAGGCCATTCAGACAGAGGTTCGTCACACAGCCAGCCTGATTGCCGGCAATTTGGATGTCAGCCGGATGGTGCCGCCATATGATGCACAAGATAGGGCAATGAAATAGGATCTTCCGAAGCCCTTTGATATGCTGGCACGATGGAAGGCGGAATCTGCCCAACTGAGGGAAGAGGCTGTGAAGAGAAAAGCTGAAGCCGATACTGCGCCTGTTAGCTCCACGCCAGTTGTCCCTCCTCCTCCGCTGCTAACCCGGATGCTGCTGCTACCAAGACTGCTGAAGAACAAGTCAAGGATCAGGACCCGGCTGGCAAGGGCAAGGACAAGATGGACGCCTCAACCCAAGATGCCGAGTAATCTTTTATATCCGTTGTCATATCCAATGCGTCATTCGGCCAATCGACCTTTTAAACACATATTTTTGATGGTGCGCCTGTGCACCTTTGATACTACTATCGCGGCATGTAATATGTTTTGAAACTTAATAGCTTTCGTGGCCCTTCTGGCCTTTGGATGAATTTGATATCTATCTGCCTTTGAGCTTATTTACTATTGATATTCCGACTTTCTTTATGGTTCCTTTTGTGAGACTCGGTTTCCGGGTTTCGTGGGTTTTGACAGGTGGACTTTTCTCTAAGTCCCCAAGTCCCCAAGACTCGGATTTTTGGGTTTTTGAGCTTAATAGCTAAATAATTTGTTTCTTTCTTCAAATTCCCCAGTCCCCAAGGCCCGAACTTCCGAGTCTAGGGTGTTAGGTCTTTCAAAGAGAACAAATCGTTTTTGCTAAGCCCAAAACCTAGAGCCGTTTCACATAGGTTTTGAAGTTATGCTTAATAAACTGTGAGTTTCCGGTTATTAACCCTGTACTCTGCATAACTTGTGGTTTAGATGACCCTTTTGGCTCTCTTGTACTGTAAGCCGTCTTTCGCGTGGATAATCATGTTGCTACATCTATACGAAGACAGGGTCAGGCAAGTCCCATTGGGCATCATGACTGATTGTGATCATATGCGAGCAAATCATGCCACTTTAGTGTGAGTCACATCAAGATTAAGTAAGAAAAGTCAAGAAATTTTGGCTCCTTTGTTCGGTTATAAGCTTGCAGCCGTACTCGTTTGCAAGTAATCAGCCCTTATAACTCATAGGCATCGTGGCCGGGTCTTTGAGTTTGTAACTGTGCTATTCAAGCAATCAGCCCCCAAGACCTAAATATATACAAACTGCTAAAGAAACTAATGTACTAAAAACAGTAAATAATACTTACCTGGAAGAAGGATAAAAAACATAACAGAAATAAAAAGTTGATAAAGACACATGGAAAGGAAATAATATATTGTTTTAACCATCTCTTTATTGATATGAGAAAAGTTAGGTCAGCAAGTCTCCTCATTAAAAACCCTCCAGTCCCCTTAGGTACCCTGGATAGAAAAAGAGTGCGTATGAAACCTGCTGCCTGTTACATCGTGTAATTCCACTTTGTGAATCTAGCCTGTACTAAGTATAGTAGGGACGTAGCTGAGCCACGTTCCATGGTCTTTCTTTCTCTTGCATAGATGAAGTGGTATGAGCGGTGTCATTAACCGTAGCCGACTCTTCCCTTGCATCTATCAAGTAATATGATCCATTGTGCAGGTTCCAGCTTATGATGAATGGTCCTTCCCATGGTGGTGATAAATTGTGTTTTCCCTCCTTTGATTGCACCAGGCACAGAACCAGATCTCCTTCCTCGAAGACCCGAGTTTTCACGCGCCGGCTATGATATCTTCGCAGATCCTGCTGATATATGGCTGATCTCTCCAAAGCTTGTTCTCTTTCTTCTTCCAGCATATCCACGGCGTCTTGCCGGGTCTTCTCGTTCTCCACCTCGACATAAGCCGATACTCGAGGCGAATCATGAATAATATCACTCGGCAATACTGCTTCTGCGCCATAAACCATAAAAAACGGTGTCATCTGAGTAGATCTGTTAGGTGTGGTGTTGATACCCCAAACCACTGAAGGTAATTCTTCAACCCATGCACCAGCAGCCCTGGTACACGGGACTCGTAACCGTGGCTTTAACCCACGAAGCAACTCCTGATTTGCCCTTTCCACTTGTCCATTAGCCTGTGGGTGGGCCACTGAGGCTATGTCCAAACGGATGCCATTGTTTCCACAGAACTTTTCCATCTCGCCAAGGGACATGTTGGTTCCATTGTCGGTAATTATGCTGTGGGGGTACCCGAACCGATAGATAATCCTTTTCAGGAACTTGACTGCTGTAATTGCTTCACAATTGGTAACTGGCATGACCTCCACCCACTTGGTAAACTTATCAACGGCCACTAATAGATGTGTCTTTTTGCAAGGTGACATGTGGAAGGGGCCAACCATGTCCATACCCCAAACAGCGAACGGCCAGGTTAACGGGATAGTCCGTAATTCCATAGCCAGCACATGAGTTTGTCGAGCGTACCTTTGACATCCGTCACACCTTGCCACCAAGCGCTCCGCGTCTGCTAGGGCCGTGATCCAGAAGAAACCATGTCGATAAGCTTTGGCCACGAGGGATCTTGTGGATGCATGATGCCCACAATCACCTTCATGGATCTCCTTGAGGATCTGTCGGCCTTCTTCTGGTGCTACACAGCGCAAAAAGACTCCTGCTGCGCTTCTTTTGTACAACTCCCCATTGATGATAGAATATCCTTTTGCTCGCCTCAGAATTTGTCTTGCCAATACCTCCTGCTGTGGTAACTCGCCCCGTGATAGGTAGGCCAGGAACGGCTCTGTCCACTCGGGAACAACACGTACCGTGGCCACGAGCTCCAAATCCGGGTCTTGATTTGCCAGTTCTTCCTCAGACTCGGTTTTAACTGACGGTCGTCATAGCTCATCCAAGAAAACATTAGGTGGAACCGGCTCTCTGCGCGAGCCGAGTCTGGCAAGTGCGTCTACTGCCTCGTTTTTTCTTCTGTCTATGTGCTCCACCTCATACCCGGAAAAACACCCGGCAACCCTGTCCACCTCTCTGCGGTATGCTGCCATAGTTGCATCTTTTCTATCCCAAGTTCCTGAGACCTGCTGTACCACAAGGTCCGAATCTCCAAAGCATTGTATCCTCTTAATGTTCATCTCCTTGGCTACCTTTAAGCCGTGCAATAGGGCCTCATACTCGGCCACGTTATTGGAACAATCAAAGTGAATCTGCAACACGTAACTTAATTTGTCTCCTTTGGGTGATGTTAGCACCACTCCGGCTCCTGATCCCTCGTATTGCTTGGAACCGTCAAAGTGCATTATCCAAGAATCGGAGTTTGGAGCCATGGTGGTAGTTGATGTTAATGAAATCAACTAGAGCTTGAGATTTGATTGCTGACCTGGGCTCGTAGTTGATGTGATAATCTCCCATCTCGATCGCCCACTTGGCTATTCTACCCGTTGCATCCAAGTTTCTGATAATATCCGACATTGGTATAGAACTGACCACTGTTATGGGGTGTTCCTGAAAATACGGCTTCAGTTTCCGGCTGGCCATGAAGACCCCGAAAACCAGCTTTTGCCAATGTGGGTAGCGCTGTTTTGCCTCTGATAATACCTCGCTGACGTAATAAACCGGCCTCTGGACCGGGTGATCTTTCCCATCCTCCTTGTGCTCAACGACAACCACTGCGCTAACCGCCCGGGGCCCTGCTGCAACATATAGTAACATAGGCTCTTTAGGACCCGGAGCTGCTAGGACTGGTGCCTCAGATAGTTGCTTTTTTAGTGCCTCGAACGCCTCGTCCGCCTCTTGGTCCCATACGAATTTATCAGATTTCTTCAAGAGCCGGTACAAGGGTATTGCCTTCTCTCCAAGTCTGGATATAAACCGGCTAAGCGCTGCTACGCACCCTGTGAGCTTCTGAACGTGCTTCAAATTTTCCTGCTTTTTCAGACTCTGGATAGCTTTGATTTTATCCAGATTTGCCTCGATTCCTCTCTCAGAAACGATAAAGCCGAGTAATTTCCCGGCTGGGACTCCAAAGACACACTTTGTTGGGTTAAGTTTCATATGGTACCTTCTCAGGTTCTTGAACGTTTCCTTTAGATCATCAATAAATGTCTCCACTTTTCTGGTCTTGATCACCACATCATCCACGTATGCATGAACATTGCATCCGATTTGGTCCTCAAAGCACTTCTGAATACACCGTTGATAGGTTGCGCCAGCGTTCTTCAATCCAAATGTCATGGTCTTGTAACAAAAGGCCCCGAAAGGGGTTATGAACGATGTTTTCTCCCAATCTTCCTTCTTGAGCTTGATCTGATGATACCCGGAATATGCGTCCAGGAAACATAATAGGTCACTTCCAGCCACTGCGTCTATGATCTGATCTATCCTTGGTAGTGCAAACAGATCCTTTGGGCAATGCTTGTTGAGACTTGTATAATCAATGCACATTCTCCACTCATTGGTCTTTTTCATCACGAGAACTGGGTTTGCTAGCCACTCCGGGTGAAATACTTCCATGATAAAGCCGGCTGTAAGCAGCCGTGCAATTTCTTCCCCTATAGCTTTCCTTCTTTCTTCATTCATTTTTCTCAGGCCCTGTTTCACAGGCCTGGACTTGGGATCAACGTGCAAACTGTGCTCTGCCAGTTCTGTAGGGATACCCGGCATATCGCTGGGCGTCCAGGCAAACACACCTTGATTCGAACGAATGAATTCCACAAGTGCTTTTTCCTGCTCGTTGTCCAAGTTAGATCCTATAGCAAATTTCTTAGAGGGATCACCCTCGACTAAAGCCACCATCTTGGTGTCCTGCGCTGCCTTGAACTTCGCTCTCTCATCTTCAGTATTCGGCCTTTTTAATGTTGTTCTGTCATCCGGGTCTACTTGAGACCGGTAATACTTGAGTTCCTCTTTTCTGCAAGCTTGTTCAGCCATTGCCGCATCTCCTTCATCGCACTCAGCCGCTATATCCCGGCTCCCATGTATGGTGATGGTCTGCTTGGGACCCGGGATTTTTAGCTGTAGGTACACATAACACGGCCTGGCCATGAATTTAGCATAAGCCGGCCTTCGGAATAGCGCGTGATAAGGGCTGCGCAACTTGACCACCTCGAAGGTGAGCCACTCAACCCGGAAATTATCCTTCGATTCTCCAAAAGCTACCTCCAATGTGATTTTTCCCTCGGGGCATGCTGAGTGACCCGGTACTATCCCGTGAAAAACTGTTGAACTCTTCTGTAGCTGGGACTCCTTGAGGCCCATGCGCAGAAAGGTTTCCCAATATAAGATGTTGATGCTACTACCGCCGTCCATTAAGACCTTTTTCAACTCATAACCATTAACCTGCGGCGCAACCACCAATGCTAAGACTCCCGGGTGTTCTATCCTTTCCGGGTGATCCCTTCTGCTCCATGTTACGTCCTGCTCCGACCATCTCAGGTATCTCGGAACGGCCGAGGCAACTGAGTTTACCGCCTTTTTCAGTATCTTTTTATCCTTGTTGGAAATTCCTGTAGTATGCACGTGATATTGTCCTAACTTCTTGGGGTTGGCCTGGAAACCTCCAGCTCCCCCCTGGTTATTACCCGGATTTCCGCCTGCCGGGTTGCCGGCTGGGGGTGGGCCGTTGCCCGGGTTTCCACCCAGACCCGGTCCTCCTCCCCGACCTGCACCTCGCATAGCCTTGTTTATTTCCTCGTTCTTCCATCTCTGTAGGTCCGCACATTTCTCCAATGAGTGGTTAGCCGGCCTACCGTTCCTGCTGTGCTTTGGGCACGCCATTCTGAAGATATCCCAATTGTTACCCGGCCTTGGCGGTCCTTGATAATTTCCTCCGTTCTGGTTTCCTCCATTGAAGTTTCCTTCTGCCCTAGGTCTCGAAGACCCGGCCTCTGTGCTAGCGACAAACTCGGAGTTTCCCTCAAACGGGCGCTTGTTCTGGTTGTTCCCATTATTTCCTCCATTGTTACCCGGCGTTGATCCATTGCCAGTTCTTCCATTGTTACTTGTGTTCGATTTTGCTTTCTTGTCATCGACGTCCTCTTCTGTGGTATCCATTGCAGCGTGTTTGTTACATGCGTCCATTAGCTCTCCCATCGTAACCTCTGAAGCATTCCGACTGGATTTCGTGCGAGTCAACTTTTGCACTAAAGGTATGTACTTTCATGTCTTTGCCATAGCTTGTAACGCATCCTTGGGCTGGATATCTGTAGATGAGTGAAGTATCTCCATAACTCGGCGCACCCAGCTGCGCGCCGATTCTCCCTTCTTCTGGACGCACCGCTCTAAGTCATCAATAGTAAACAGTTTTCTGCACGTCCCATGAAAGTTCTTGATAAACGCAGTTTTCAAATCCTCCCATGACTTGATAGATCATTCTGGTAGGTTATTGAACCATAACTTTGCCGCTCCTTCTGACATCATCAAATACATGAACTTGGCTTGAAGATTTTCGGATGCGTTGCGGATTGACATAGCCATCTCATAACTGCTCAACCATGTTTCTGGATCCATAGTCGGCTCATAATTTACTACTTTACCCGGTTCCTTGAATTTATCCGGGTAAGGCTCAGCCCTGATGTTATCCGACAGACACTTAGGCCCAGTGAGATTAGTCGGAACTGGCCTTACTCGGGATATGTGTGATCCTGCGGGGGGTGCGGCTGGGCGCGGTGCTGCTCCTGGTCTGTGCACCGCAGACCCGGCCGCGGCTCTCCTGGCTCTGGAACTGTCCACAATAGCTTGCGCTGCTGATGCCGCTGGTACTGCTTGAACGCGGGGAGGAGGCGGCATTTGCTGCTGCTCTGCCCTCCGTCGCGCTGAGCTTGTCTGAATATTGCCGGTATTGGTTCGTTGCTGGCTGATATACAGTGTCCCATGCATTCCACTTCTGTTATCCGGGTAATTAACTTGTTGTGCCACCGCAGTGCGCAATAGATCTATCGCCCGCCGGGTCTCCTCTGCGTGGGGTGACTCTCTCACGGGGATTTGATTCAATGCGAGTGTTGCTGCGTACACATTATCCATGGGGTTGTTGTAATGACCTGCTGGCGTGCGAAACCGTGATGGTGGTGGTGGTGGTAATGTATTGCCAGTAGTAACTCCAGTCTGTAATATGGGTAACCCGGCCTGCGTGTTTACCGGTTGTGCTCCTCCAGTTGCGGGTTGATGTACAGTTCCTTGGTTCGCCGCTGGAATCGGTTGATCCTGAGGTGTGATGAATAGTGTGGCCGGGTTTATGACTCCACCCGTTGCCGGTAATCTGGTCTGGTGTCTTTGACGCACCCTGGTTGTCTCTTCTCGAAGCCGGTTCTCCAATGCATCTAGATCGCGCTGGCGCGTAGCTACCCCTTGTTTTTATGCTTCCACTTGCCTTCTCTGTTGTTCCAATGCACGACGGGCTACATCCAGATCCCTAACACGTTCCACCGCGTTTTCCGGGGTTATGACTGTGGCTAGAACGGTGGGATCCAGGATCAGGTTGTTGTTGAACAGGGCCGGGTGTTGCGGATTTTAAGGACCCGCCCCTGGCGTCCGGTTTGCCAGATATCCGAACGTGTTTGCCTGCAACTCGCTATCCGCTGCATGGCTGGTAACTGATGCCGATTCTCCGTCAACCCGGGTTAAAACCGGGTTTCCGTCGACCGGATTTTGCTGCTGGGCCAATGCTTGCACTGCTCCAACGGCGGCCGCCGTCACGTTCTTCTGACTAAGATTGGTTGCAGGGGCCGTGTAGACCGCGACCTGGCGCACAATGCTTGGTGCCGATTCGTATTCTTCTTCATCATCGCTATCTTCCTCGTACCGGTCCTTCAGCAGGTGCAAGATAGACTGGGTGTCATCTTCTCTCATAACCCGGCCACGCGGGGTCCATGCCGGCTCCTCCGGCCGTTCCCTCTTCGTGGTGGGCTCTTCTGTCGGATCTATCGTCCCGACCGATTCCTCCCCATCAGACTGAACGCAGGTGGCCTCCCCTGACACAGGATCGAGTCCGAAATCGTTATGGATTGAACCGGGCGTACGTACCATGCCGACGAAGATGTTGATCCGGCCGATTGTCACGACAGATCCGGATTCGAGCAGATCCGACTCTGGCCCCCAGCCAAAATCGTCCACCATCTTCTCTCCTTCGGGGTTGGTGTAGATCTCGCCGACGAAGAGGTTCTTCATGTTCTCCCGAGCTTCTCCCGTGATGTGAACACCCTTGGACGTACGCCCCATGGTGGGCGCCAACTGTCGTGGGATAATCACGGCAGACGTTACCGGGGGTAACTTGTCTTGGGGCAAATCGACTCTGGTGTTTGGGAGAGGGTTTAGCTCAAAGGAAACCATGGTGATATGCGATCTGGTAGCCGGCAATCAAGTCACCGAGTCTCCGATCTGAATATATTATCTCAACTCTCGTGTTACAATGGATACTCGATACCTCGCAATTCGGGGATTGTGTTCTTGCTCACGATACAACTTGTCTAACCCTAACCTAGAGGCCGGCTTATATAACATCCGGACCCCTTGGCTTACTCTCCAAGGCGTACTCTGAATCCTACCCGGACACTGCTTACAAACCCTAAACTTCCTTACCGGAACCCACAATTCGGGTTACGAGGCCTATGTTCCTAGGCCTTCTAGAAGCTCCTTTATCCTAAGCCGGGTCTTGCACAGCGTCCTTTGGGCCGAGTTACTCCTTGGCGTTAGCCTACCGGGTTATCATCCCTCCATCAACTGTTTTCCTAAATTATAGCCTGAGTTCGATGCGGCCTATGATGCCGCTTATGTGAAGTACAAGCTGGACCTACAGGAGTGGACGCATAGGACTGAAGCCTCCGTTGCGTACACTAAGGAGTTCGAGACTGTAAGTTTTCAATCTACATTTCTGCAAAATATGAAAAGTCACACTACTCCTAGTTTGAATGTTTATTTTGGCAACACATGACATCTAAACCATCTTGTAGATGATGATGAGGTGGATGACCACCGGAGAGCGAGGGCCTCCTCCAGGAGAGCGTCCTGATGGCCCAGGGCCGATCCCGGTATTCACATCGAGGGAAGAGTTTGCTCTCACCTACTACTCAGAGACCCCAGTATGTTCTTTGCCACACCACCTTACAGATTTACTTTGCCTCGCAAGTGGCTAACTTGTGCTCAAACATTTAGGGGACTGGAGCTTCGGACAACACGCATTTTGGCCGGGCTTCTCCTAGTGGCTCGCCGGGTTCGCGCCAGATCACGCCGATTGACGGTGCTTCTGCCACTACTGGTACCTCGCCTGGTGGCTCCGGTGCTGGTTCGACGGACGCGGCGCACGGTCGGGCTTCTCCTGTTTTGCAGAGGGGAGACTTGGGCTTCACCCCATCTCCTCCGGACCATCTGTAGCTAGCTATGGATGTATCGGGATCGATGAAACAATGTATGACATTAAAATATGTGTGTACGGATGTTTTGATGGTTAATAATGATTGTATTGTGCTCCTACAAGTTTCTAATGCATCGATATATCATTTGTGTCATTTCTGTGAATTTTGGAACCAAAACAGAAACAAAAAAACCTCGGCATAGGCTATGCCGACGGCAATGCCGTCGGCACAGGCCTTGCGCTGACCAAATGGTCAGGCCTGTGCCGACGGCATTGCCGTCGACATAGCCTATGCGCACCAGCCGATGCGGGCGCAACCCAGCTCGCCGCGTGTCCAGAACTGTGCCGAAGGCCTGGCCGTCGGCGTCTGTTATTGCCTGTCAGAGCTAGGAGGGCCCCACAAATCTGATGTGCCGACGGCAGTTGGCTGTGCCGACGGGCATTTGCCCCGTGCCTACGCGGGCATAGGCCGATGGCCATGTGCCGACGGTGGCCGTTGGCACAGGCTCTGCCGACGGGTTTCTGCCATTTGCCGACGGCTGCTGGCCGTCGGCCTCTTGAGCGATTCCTGTAGTGTGGGTGTTATGTTTGGTTTTTTAATTTGTCTCTATTGTCATATGCTGTTGAGCTTTGTCCTCGAAAACGGACTTTCGCCCCGCTATATTAATATAGCAACCACCCGATACAACCAACAACATTCACGCAACAGAAAAAAGTGATGGGCAACAGACATACGCCCAAAACAAGAAAATAAGAAAAAATGGAGACATAGGCGGAAGACTAAACAAAGATGACCCGCAACCGATGCGCCCACCAGAGAAGTACCACCACGCTCCTAGCATCAAATCGTCGAGTACCAAGCAACATCTACAAGAAGGAAAGTAATTGCTACTGTCCGGAACAGCGGACCGGTCCTTCAGGAAAGGAAAGATGCCACCCGAAGGTGGCACCGCGTCGGTGCCAGACTAGCCCACAAGGATTTCACCCAAAAAAACCCTATCCAGAACCCTTAGGCGATCCATTGCACAACAGCCCCGCAAGGACGAAGTCTCTCCATCCCAGCCTCGCCGACCACCAAATTGCGCCACTACGGTCACGAAGCCACCAACGTCATTTCACCGAAGTTACCGCCACGAGGTTTGCTGGAAGGAGGAGAGGAGGAGCTCAACTCGGGGGGGGGGGGGTGGGTCAACGGTACCACGTCCTAGGTAGGTCCCGCCGCACTGCCAGTCTCAAGAGGGTCCGGCCGTGCCCGTAAAGGCCGCAGCCACGCTGCAACAAAGGCGTACGACGGTGCCGATGCATCAATGTGCAAGCACCACCACCTCCAACCGCAGATCAAGTCACACACAAACCATGTCGGCCCGACCAGACCCAAATGGGGCCGAAAGGGCCTAGATCTGGGCTGATTGGGCAATCCGGTGCCACCTTGCAGGTGGCCTCTGTCCCGCCGTGCCGTACAGCCCCACGCACCACATGTACCCCACCGCGTCGCCACTACCAGACCGGGGCCGTACCACCGCTCCCCTGTGTGCACCGCCACCGAAGGGAGCCGCGCCGCGAGGCCCCATCTACGCGCTGGGAGAAGAGCTCTGCCGCTGCCGTCCCCGCCCGAGCAAGGCTCGGCGGCCTGCACCGACGACGACGGGAGGGGAAGGGGTGGAAAGGGAGAGGATGGCGAGGCCGCACCGGCCGCCACGAGGGCGACGAGGGGAGGTTACGGGAAGGGAGGGAAGGAGAGGTTACGGGAAGGGTAACCCGGTGTTGAGCTTTGTTATTATAACAAGCAAAAAAATTCCCTATATCGAAAAAGGTTGAAGCCAACAAGCGATAACATAATATTATCCGACTTAATTAGTTAGTCAGTATGATTCTGCCTTCAAGTTTTTTTTTACCTCTAAGTAAGTCATGCTTTCTGTCAAGCCGCTTATGACTTCGATTAATTCAACTTGTCATCAGGAGTTAATCCCGCCGAGGATGCAGTCGAGTTTGTATCAAATTGAAACTCTTTGCACTCCTGACTCGCCCCCATGGGCGATGTAGGCGAGCAACCTAGCGCGCCCCCACCCTTCCTCTTTCTCCCTTTTTCCGCGCCACTTCCGGCGGATGCCACCAGGCAAAGCCCGGATAGTGCCGCCAGCGACGGCCTTCTCCTACATGTGCACCTAAAAGTTCTAGTCGGCGGTGGTGAGCTTACGCGGGGCTTGGCCAGCGAAGCTCCGGCCATGGGTGGCGACGGGGTTGGCGGACGAGACGGTGGTCGCACTAGGCTGGCAGGCGGTGGCCGTGGGGTTTGGAGACGATGACTAGATAAGGGATTCTAGGCCTAGATCTTGGCTGCTTAGAGGACCCTAGAAGGGTCCCCTGAGTGGCATGTGGGCTGGCTTGTGGACAACAAGGCCGTTGTGATCACCCCCACGTTAGGCCTTACCCTCTAACAGTCGTATTTGGGTTGGATCTGGGTTAGCATGCCTAAATCTTGTGGTTCCCTGTCTGCCCCGAGGGTTCATTAAGTCGTCAACGTGATTTTCTGGACGTCGGGGCGACGACCTAGGAATTAAATGTTACAAGGATGTCTTTAAGGGCATCTTTAACAGTTTGTTGGTTAGCTTGTTGGTAAAATTGGACATGTTATCAACCAACAACACATCTTACAACCACTCCAATGGATTGTATGTAGTTTGCCCAATAGAAGGTGAGAGAATGTGTAAGACCTCTCTCTTATACTACCTTGGAGCTTGTGCAAGCGTTGTTGGTTCATGAACATACAAATTCACTCTCTCAACTCATTTATTTTACGCCACATCATCAAAAATCTTATGTGTCAAAATTTACCAACATCTATCTTACAACTATTGGAGATGCCCTTAGTAGGCAAGATCGCAGTGGTGATAAATCTCGAGGCCTCATGCTAGCAAGGTATCCCGTCCCTCAGGTTGGTTTGGTCCCTTGGTGTCCTACATGACACAAGTGACGATCCGAGCGAAATCTCTAAGCTTCGCACAAGAAAAAAAATGATGCATGCGTGTATCATTGTTCTCTTGTGGGTATGTTTTCCATGATTGGATTCTTAGTGAAAACTCTACCCCGTCGATGCAGTCTCCACTAGTAGGGAAAAGCCTATAGCTAGATTCATGCTAGTGGCGAACAAACCAAAAAGTGCGTCATTAGTGTGGTGTCAGGGTGTGCAAAAACTAAGCCATGGCACACCGCTTAATATGTGCACCACTAGTACCAGTTTATCCGTGGGGCACACAGAAACTTGTGCGCCACCAATATTTTGTTCCTTTTTACCGCTCTCGTGAAACATACCGGGGGCGAGCATTTTTCGTGTGCGCTACACATAAATTTTGTACTCGTGGAACATTTATTCTAGTTCGCCGCGAGTAAGCTTGGCATCATATAATAGCCGTCCGCGCGCCCACGCCACCGTGCCATGAAGGCGTCGCTGCCAGGCCACCGCCCGCTGCCCACGCCACTACATCGGCCCCCTGACCTCGCCACCACTCGCCACACCGTCCAGGCCCAAGGTACGTGAGATCCCATCCAGTTACCTTCCTCCGCTGTCTCGGATCAAACCTAGATCGAATTGGATAGGCTATTGTTAAAAATTAGATAGGCTACTGTTAGAACTAGATAGGCTAATGTACATTTTTTGTTCTATTTTTTGTGCCCTAGTTTCTAGTTATACGACCTATTTTTTTTATTGTGTGCAATTATGTTTAGCAAATGACTTTAACTCTGCAATGTGACGGGAAAGAAAAGTAGCTACAATTACTTGTACTGTATACAATTTGAGTTTGTGTATTAGGACATGGTCTTGTAAGAACTTTTTCTTTTCTTGTTTTGGCAATTATAAATGAGTCTGGTATTTCCATGGTTCCATCATAAAAAGTTAGGGTTAGCCTATCTACAAATGAAGGAGATGATATGATATGAGGTGAATGTAAGAGGAGGAGGTCGGGGAATAATAAGAAGAGCAAGAATCTTAGGAGAAAGGACCTGATTTGCTATCTGTAGCAATATCAAGATCGGTGGGAGTACCAAAGAAGGGGGCGACCACAAACCGCGTGCATTCACATGTAAACTTTCGGAGCATTGTGACTGATCGACAATCTAGACAACATGTCTGTCACGGAAAGTATCAGTAGCACATACAAAGTTGCAGAGGAAATTCTTAGATAAGAAGATGTTAAGATGAGAGTCTTTAAGAAGCTTCTTGTTCAAGCATATTCCCTGCTACCGTGTCCGCTTACAGATACCTACCGTGGCAGAGGCGATGTCCGCTTACAGATACCTACCGTGGGAGAGGCGGTGTCCAGCTTGTCGACTAGACATAATACTTCAAAATTCTTCTTGTCAATGTGCGGTTTGCGGTTCCTGACTTCTTTGGTACTCCCTCTAGCCTTTACATTGATACTATGCGTTCAAAGCGGGCCTTTCTCTACCTCACGAGATTCTATTGTTCTTCTTCTCCCCCTCCTCATCTTGCTTTGTCGTCATGTCATCAGTATCCTTTTTTGTGTTGATAGATTTAGGTTGGTTTAAATTTAAGTGTTTCATTTAGGATGATCTATTTTATGTTTGTTTCTTATAATTTTTATTTGTTTAATGACCTATTATAGAAAATGGATGTGTGTGCTGATTTTGATTATGAAGAGTGCATGAAAAAAAGGTTTGTTGTTGTACTTCCTCTGGACTAACTAGAACGATACATTTGTTTTAAGTCACCAGTTTGTGCTTCTTGATAATAATTGTTCAACATCTAGTTATGAGGCCAATGATTAAATTATTGAGCATTATCAATTCAAGCGTATGCATAAAGGACCTAGTGACATGTAAAATATTAGTGGTTGTATATTTTTCTTGGTACTTTAGTTCCAACGCTTGGAAGCTCATGATATGCACTTTTTGTATGAGAAATTTTGGGTGCCAATTATTACTGTTTAAATATTTCATTTGCTATGTCTAATTTATGTTCTTTATCAGACCATCCCATGCAGTGCTAGACGTGAATTAATGGAACACGCCAATATTCCACTTATTAGCCACCATATATTTGAGGTGACCTTGCTCAAGATGCCAAGGACAGACTTGAGTTACAACATGATCGTCACCAATGAGATGGCCCAGACATATTTCTGGGGCGCTGGATGGAGGAAATTTACGGACGACGTGGAGATGAAAGAAGATACAAAGTTCAAATTTTATCTCTAGGAACTGGAGGAATTTATCTCCTACACCCATGAGAATCGAAATCCTGACATCAGCCCACTTTATTTCGCGATGCAGGATGAGAGCTATCGAGAAGATCAGAGCTAGCTAGCTAGGTACTCAGAGAAGATGAGATTGTTTTCTAGTTCGATGCTATCTGGGTTTTTTTTGACACATTACAGTGGGGAAAAAACCCCACTGTGTCAATTTTTCCATTAATATATGACATATTTACAGAGTGATCTCATACAAGCTCATAGGGTATCAATCCATTGTGTCATGCCATCTTTAAGACATGGTTTAGCTTTACGCCTAGCTAATGAAAATTTCTCCTTCAAAAAATTAACACATAGAGTAATATATTTTTGGATCCCATCAAAGATGATCTTGTTTCTGTGGTTCCATAGAGTCCAAGAGCCTATAATGAGTATTTCTTTGAAATAGACGGTCTTGTATTTGATTCTTCCCAATTGTATCAAAGCCATGTAATCAAGTGTGTTCTCCCATTGGAAACCAATGTGTTCCCAGAAGTCTTTACTGAATGGACATCCAAAGAAAAGGTGGTGGAGATCTTCATTATGATCATCCTCACATAGAACACAAGCTTTGGTTGGTATTTGAAATTGTTTTTTGCTGAGAAGATCTCTGGTGTTCAGTCTATCGTGTAGGAGAAGCCAGAAGAAGAATTTATTCTTGGGTAATGCACATGATCTCCAGTCCATAAGAAGGGTTTAGGGGCAGTGGGAAAAGGCCTAAGCAACTTATAAGTTTTGCTGTTCTTTTATGTGGTATCTGTACCAGGTACATACCACCTATCGTTCTCCTGATTGTTCGCCAAAGTGAATAGTTTGTCTTTGAAAGCATGGTATTGTTGCATAGCAATGTCGGATAAGGGTGTCTGAAAGAGGTCATATATGTCACTATTATTGTTATACTCATTGGTAGATTTCAGTGAGCTATTGTCATATCTAGCATAAGAGCATAGTTGAGGGAATTGCCTAACATAAGTAGTATCTTCCCATGATCCTCTCCATAGACCAACAGTATCCCCAATTCCGGACTTGCATATGAAGTGATTCATAAACTTGTCCAGGAATGAATGAAAGTCTTTCCACCAAAAAGATCCACATGGTCCAGTGTGTTGTGGCAATTTTCCATCATTATAGTGTGCCTGCCATATAAGATTGACCCATGGAGTATCATGCCTATTCATGAATTTATATATGTATTTCATAAGCAGAGCATTATTATGTGTTCTGAAATCAAGCACACCCAGTCCACCGGCCTTTTTAGGTTTACATACAGAATCCCATTTGACAAGACATTTACCCCTTTTTTCAATATCCTTACCAGCCCACAAAAAACCTCTAGAAGATTTCTCAATATGTTCTATAACCGCAATAGGCAATTTCAGACTACATAGTGCAAAGTTGGGTATAGCTGAGATAATAGATTTGACAACAATGAGTCTGCCATCATAGGATAGTGTGTCAGAAATACCAATCAATCTTCTATCAATTCTCTCAATGATACCAATAAAATTAGCAATTCTGGGTTTAGTATTACCCATGGGCAGACCAAGATAGGTAAATGGCATTGATCCAGTCTTGCAACCAATAGTATTAGCAAGCATGTTGCATTGTTCATTGGAAATGTTGATGGGGGCGATAGATGTTTTATAATAATTCACTCTGAGTCCAGTAGATCTTGAGAACTTATCAAGTATACCTTTGAGGTGTAGTAATTTAGTGGCATCTGCTGGCATAATGATCAGTGTATCATCAACATATTGAATGATAGGATAATCCATATTAAAGTGATTGTCCAAGGGACAGGTGAGAAATCCTTCATGCCATGCATTATTGACTGCATATTGCAGAAGTTCTTATGCAGCAACAAATAGAAGAGGGGACAGTGGGTCTCCTTTTCTAACAGCTCTTTTACATAGAATAGTCTTGCCTGGTACTCCATTAAGCAAAATAGATGTGGATGCAGAGTATAGTATGCTGTTAATACATCCAATCCATTTTCTAACAAAGACCATTGCAGCAAGCATATGAATGATAGCAGAGAATTCAATTTTGTCGAATGCGTTTTCAAAATCAATCTTGACAATAATGGTTTTCTTCTTAGTTTTATGGCATAAATGAATGTACTCAAATGCCCAAGCACGACAGTCTTGGATAGTTCTTTTCCTGATAAAGCCATATTGACTTTTGTGGATGATAGGGATAATAATATCTTGGAGTCTATTAGAAAGTATCTTAGTGATTATTTTGAGTGGAGTGCTGACCAGAGAAATAGGTCTATAATCATTGACACATTCGGGGTCCTGGCATTTCGGAATAAGTGTTATGAATGCAGTGTTGATACTACATAAATCCAGTGAGCCATTGTGGAAATCCATACATAGCTTGTAGAACTGATCTTTAATGATAGGCCAACAGTTTTTCATGAAAGCACCATTGAAACCATCTGGCCCTGGAGATTTACCCGAGGGCATACTAGAGACAATATCATCAATTTCTTTATCAGTAAATGGGGCCTCAATGGATGAGAAGTCGATATTAGTATTTCTAGTAATAATCTCCTGTAGGTTGAAATGCATTGGGCAATTATCGGAAATACCAATTCTGTCTTTGTAACTACTCCATAGAACAACAACTTTATCCTCGTGGTCACATACCATATTATCAGAATCAATTGTCAATGATGCAATATAATTACATCTATAACATTTGGTAGCAATAGTATGGAAGAATTTTGTGTTTTCTCCACCAAGTTGAGTCCATCTGATCTTAGCACGACTTCTCCAAAATATTCTTTGGGCTTCAAGTAGATGAGTGATATGTTTTTTGAGAGCTACCCCGATGCTGTATGGTTCGATATTGTATTTTTCATGAATAGAAAACTATGTTTCGCACTTGTAGTTCAAGTACATTTTTATTATGTGTCGTATGTGGAAATTTTCTAGCTTTTATATGTTTTTGTGTGCAATGCAAATATCTGTTTCGTGCAGAAGCATGATTTTATTTTCTAAATTCCTAATTGTAACTAGTGGCGCAACAACTTTGAGGAGCGCCACGGGTATAGCTTACCCGTGGCGAATTTCCCAATTGTGCGCCAGAGGTATACCCGTGGCACACTTCATTGTTCGCCACGAGTAGCCCTTTACCAGTGTTGTGGTAGCGCACACACTCTTTTCCACTGGAGGACGGAAAGCGTGCGCCACGATTAGGCTTTTCCCTACTAGTGCTCAGAGGCATCGCGTCGTGTCATGTCGTTACCATCTTGGATGCATCATTGGGGTATTCAGATTCTATCCGGGTTCAGCACGTTGAGGTAATCATCTTGGCGTGAAGCTTCCTCAAATTTACCCTAGGGCGGTCTCGTTGGTCTCCTATCTTTTACACATGCCCACACTGTTACCGTCCTCGTTAATTACTTTTACAGGCAGGATCAAGGCTTTGCGACCCAGAGCGAGAGGGTATGTGATCCTCTTTTGGGATAGATTTGTGTGATCGGTGCTTAGGGGCCCGGTGGTCTTACATGGTGGCGCGTCTCCTTTATTGTTTGGTGGTCTAGACCGCTTCTACTTAGATGTGGTGTCTCTTGTTTTCATGTTGAACTTTGAGTTGGTGTCTCGTCTCAATGCATGTCAATTGTCGTTTCTTTTTTTATTGGGATTCCTCACCACTCTGTTCGAGTTTGGCTGGTCGAACTTTATTTATCAAGTCGGTGAAATCCTTGTTTGAGAGAGTTATGTACCTCCTCTTTAGATCTCCTTCCTTCCTATATGTCATAGGTGGTGGTGCTCGAAGAAAATGTGCCTTTCCTACGCTCTATTTTCATGGTAGAAGGCCATTTTTCTTGGTTAAAACCTCTTATGCCACGATAGGGGTACCGTGGCAGAAAGTTCATGGTCAACTTTTTAACCATGGACACTGGATTCGTGGTAGATGGTTTCGCAACAACCATGAAAACCATTTCGTGGTACATGCATACAATAGAGACCCAGAAATGATTAACAATAACGATTTTAACTCATGTTGTCATCTCGTTATGTGACATGGTGAAAGAACATTTCTTAATCCCTTGTTTGGTTTTTTGTGTTAGTTAAAAGTGGTGCAGATAATATGCTATTAATCTTGAATGCATCAAAACAGAAAAGATAAAAGAAGAAAGAACAAATTTGTTCTAAATTTTGTCTGTGAAACAAACCGGACAATCCGGCCCCTAAGGGGGCGGATAATCCATCCTGGATGTTTCCATCCAGAATTTTGGCTATGGAATTTTTTGCGTTGCAATGCGCGAGCCACTAGATAGTACCGAAGTTTTTCCCGGAGATTTGTGGAAACCGGATATTTCAAAGTCATCGCCGGGAATGTTTCTAAGGACCAAGCTGCGCGAGCCACTGGATCCAGCCGGATTATTGGCTGGAGATTTTGTTTGAAGCCTGATTATTTAGTAAAACAGGAGTATCTAGCTCCCACTTGGGCCGGAATATCCGGCCCCAAAATTCCTGCAACGGATCCAAGCGGCTATTTTGGTGGAGGGGTTTATATACCCCATGTATTCTTCAACCTTGGTCATCTCAAACACTGCAAGAAGGACATCCATTTTAGATCCACCAAAATCAAGAGATCCCCCTTCCCTCCCACTCAAACTTGTTGATCTTTGGAGGATTAAAGGAGAAGGCCGAGATCTACATTCTAACCAAGGAGATTTGCATTTCCTCCTCATTTACTTAGGGATTCGAGCCTAGGATTTCACTGAGGAAAACCTAGGAATCTTGTTGCTTACTTTTTTCTATTGTGGCAGATTTTGTGGTGATTTGGGATCCGCCAATTCAGTTGTGGGTGTATGCCCCAAGCCCATTTTAAATGCTCATGATTCCGTCTCGAAGGATTCCGATAGTGGAAGTAAACCAAGCCTTTTGTAGCAAGGTTCACCGGAGAATAGGGTGAGGCCTTTGTGGGGTTAAGAAAGCCTGTTATGGCGAAGCTCACATCACTCCGACGAGACGTACTCCCCTCAAAAGGAGGAACTCGGGAATACATCCTTGTCTCCGCGTGCTTGGTTACTTCTACCCTTTACCTTTTACTTGTATCTTATATCTTGATTAGTGTTCAACTTTTCATATATGTAAATTCACCTTAGTTGCATATCTAGATAATTAACCTATGTGTCAAGCCTAAATCGAAAAGGTATTAAAAAATTGGAGTTGCACCTACCGCCTAAGACATTATGGGTACCGATGGAGAGTCAGCTAGTGTGCCCGACACTTTGGCTACCATTGAGGATCTCAAGAACATGGAAACACCCTTGATTTATTCCATGGAAGCCAGAATGAATGAGATGGTGAAATGATAGTGCAACTCATGAAAGCCAAGGACACCGGACCTTCTCCTACTCTGGAGGAGTCCATCGCGGACAAAGGGGATGAACAAGATAAAAACAATGTCACCCCTAAAACAATTAATGAGAAGGAGGAGTCCCATGAGGTTCCTCATTGGTACTCTCCCAATCCACAAATCCTTCATCCTCCTATTAATCTTAGAGGAGATCCACTTAAGCTAAATGCGTCTTTATTTTCTAATTGACAATTTTGTATGAGATTTCATGTGAACAGTTAGTCCATTCAGCTTTCGATAATCATTGAAGTTGGATACAAGCCCGTGGATCCAAGCAATATGAAAAGTAGAGAAATGGTTGATATTCAACTAAATGCCACCAATCTTCACATGATCCGCCAAGCTTTGGGAAAAAATATTTGACCCACATTAATCACTTGACCACCGCCAAAGAAGCTTGGGATGCTCTCTCCGATGTATTTGTCGGAAATTACAGTATGAGCAGGAATAGATATGATGCCTTGAGTAACCAAGACAAATGTTCTTTATGGAATAAGGTGAAGACCATGAGTACATGTATCAAAGACTCAAGACCGTAGCCATGACCTTTAGATACCTTAGTGCCACATATGTGGATGATGCTGCTTAAAAGAAAATATGTATGTGCCCTCATGCCATTTGAACCTACCGACTTGAAGAGTCTCCAAGGAAGGCACAACTACTATCTCATGTACTCCAATGAAGTTATGCAAGCCTTCATGGTTGCCACCAAGAATGCTCAACATGCTCGTTCCAGGGATCTTGGGATGCACAAAGAAGCTTCACTTGCTTTGAAGGACAAAGTTGTGGAACAAGAAGAAGATCAAGGAAGGGAAGAGTATGTGACCCAATTGGCTCCCGAAGTGTTCAAGGCCACTCGCGGCAAGGACCTTTTGGAAGAACCCCGCCAAAGCCAAATATCAAATGGAGAAAATCTAGAAATCAAGTGGTAACAAGGAAGGTGGCTCAAAAATGAGGACATGCTTCAATTGTCAAATAAAAGTTCCACTTTGTTGTGAGAGTCCCTATGAGAATAGAGAAGACCATGGAGGAAAGCTTATTCTCAAGGATAGATCCCTCGCAAAAATCCTTTCTTCAAGAAGAATACCTCCAACAAGAAACCACCTTCAAGGATCGTGTTGGTAACTCAAGAAGAATACTTGTCCGGAGATGATCATGAAGAAGAAAAAACCACAAGTGAGGTGGCTTCCATAGCCATTGCTTCATCAACACCTCCTTCTCTCTTCGAATCCCACAATAAGAACGTCTCCGCGAGGTGTATAACGGCCAAGACCTCCAAGGTATCATCTTCCCCCTCTCCTAAGACTACAAATGAAATACATGATCCTACTAGTCTTAGGAGGTGTTTGTTTCGCGAGAGGTAACACAAACGTAAATGGAAACAAATGACACCGTTAATGTAAACGGAATGGAAAAAAACTGAATTGTGTTTGGTTACTATGGATTGCGAAAGTTAACCGATACCAGAGTCTTCCTTGTGTAAATCGAGTTCAACCAGCTGCCGGCGAGACGGTGCATCTCGGAACAAATCAACAGTGGAAGGAAGTCAAGTTGCCCAAGAACTTCCGCTTGAGCAGCATGGAGGGGCTGGCGTGTCCAGTGCTCACCAAGTTCCAGGCGCATCCGGAGCACGTTGAGATAGATCAACGCAGAAACAGTCGCCCGTATAGGCACAAGAACTCGCTTGCGCTGCCGGTGGTTAACGGCGGCCCGGCGGTGTCGTCCTCTTTTCTAACAGGTTACTCCAGCTGATGGCGGGCAAGGAAAAGGCGGCCGGTGGTCGTCGGCGAATGAACCCGGAGTCGTGGGGGAGACGGATTTGACTCGCTCTTGGCGGCGCTGGGTGCCCGTGCCAAGCTCGCGGCCATCGGTAGGACCATGTATGTGGCCGGCGGACACGGATAGGAGAATATCTGCTCCAATCGGTGATGGCGAGGGGCAAGTACATGCCGTGGCGTTTGCTGAGGAAGATTGAGGAGGAGGTGGAGAAGATAAACGTGTCGTATAGGTATCCCATTGCACGCGATTTTGGGCAGAATCAGCTTTGCACTAGGCCGGTAACGAATATCGTGGTATCTGATTACGGGCCAATTCTACAAAACATAATTGAACGTAATCAGCTAACACGGTAAACAAGTTACTTTAAAAATTCACGAACCAAACACCTCCTTAGAGTAAAGGAAGAAGTTACAAATTCACAAATCAAACACCTCCTTAGAGTAAAGGAAGAAATTTTTGCCTTCGACCGTTTCAAATTTAGGTTTTCGAGCCTACAATCAATATTTTATCTGATACCATCTGTAGTGGTACAACCCATCACAGGCTATACTGTTGCGTGTAGTACTGACCCCTTGACCGTTCACCAGCACACACAATACATATAGTAATAAAAAGGAAACAAATGTATTGAATACTATCGAATATCGAGAGTAAACTAATTTATTACAACTTGCATAGCAAAGTGCTAGCTCAAATAATTATCCAAATCACAGCAAATCAGCGGTAGACCTCCATCTTCTTGTTTGCACGCCACAGGCGAACAAAGGTTGATGTGAAGTCTCGAAAACCTACGAGAACTAATCCGTATCCGAAAAAACTGCACGTTGGAATATGCATCCTCCAAAAGGAGGTCGGATCATTCTGAGTAATAGTGGCAAGTGACACTATGGTGGTATAATAAATGAGAAGTGCTATCTACATGCATATTTGGCTGGTGGAGTTTCTAGGCTATTTTGCATAAAGGAATTTGACCTATCATTTAATAGAAATTAAATTTGCACATAATTTGACACTTTGGTTGACAGCAAAGTGCTTCTACCCTTTGGATTACAACACTGAAACATCACCAGACACTTCTCCAATAACCCATAGTCAAATTTATAATAATTAATAAATCAAGATGAACGAGATATGTCATGTTTCCCATCTAATTGTTGATTTGTCCCTAACCAATGGAACACGGCTAAGATCTTTGTTTTAACCCTCGCGAGATTTGTGCCTTTTACCCGTGTTGCCTAATCGACCCCAAACACCATGATACACCATTAGTAACATGGAAGAAAAGAAGATTAAGCCAAAATTCATAAGAAGTAGATCCCCAAACCCCCACGAGCCGGACCATCCTAGACACGATGGGTTCGAGTCACCACCACCTACAAATTCTGTCGATCTCATACTAATATGAAACACGACTGCACACAAGAAACAACTACATTAAGAAACTAAACATAATCTCAAGATACTGGGCGGCGGTTCTCACCAAAATTTGTACTCTGATGACATGCTAGCAATCCGTCCAGTGGTTAATTAATTATCATGTTGTTTTCATAAGCAATTAAAATAACAAATTTTATCACAAGATCTTATATTTACTAATTGGAGGCACCGTAAAAGCCTCCACATTAATCCTAGAGTAGAGACAGTAAGATCCGTCCGATCTGATTAACGACTAATTATATCCATCAGATGAAGTAGACAACCTCGCCATCTCCCACGGACACGACTTATTCTTTGATGGCTTTCCGTAAAAAAAAATACAGCCTCATGTTTCGCCCTTGCCGAGGCTGTCAACCCTAGCTCCGGCTTGGCATGCATGGATAGTGCAATGTCCTTCATACAAGTAGACCATATTACCATGGCATGCATAGTCCCATGTGTTACAATCTCATTGGAGCTCCCAGATGGCCGCTCACATCAATGGAGGCATCAAGGGTCAATGTACCGATAGATCTCATGTTTATTCCATCTTAACTTATATTTACTAATTGGAGGCACCGTAAAAGCCTCCACGTTAATCCTAGAGTAGAGACAGTAAGATCCGTCCGATCTGATTAACGACTAATTATATCTATCAGATGAAGTAGACGACCTCGCCATCTCCCACACACACGACTTATTCTTTGATGGCTTTCCGTAAAAAAAATCTGGCCTCATGTTTCGCCCTTGCCGAGGCTGTCAACCCTAGCTCCAATATTTCCCCTCCATGTTTTGGTCGATCCACTGACGAGGAACGGCATGGCATGCATGGATAGTGCAATGTCCTTCATACAAGTAGACCATATTACCATGGCATGCATAGTCCCATGTGTTACAATCTCATTGGAGCTCCCAGATGGCCGCTCACATCAATGGAGGCATCAAGGGTTAATGTCCCGATAGATCTCATGTTTATTCCATCTTAACTTATATATTTACTAATTGGAGGCACCGTAAAAGCCTCCACGTTAATCCTAGAGTAGAGACAGTAAGATCCGTCTGATCTGATTAACGACTAATTATATCCATCAGATGAAGTAGACAACCTCGCCATCTCCCACACACATGACTTATTCTTTGATGGCTTTCTGTAAAAACAATCTGGCCTCATGTTTCGCCCTTGCCGAGGCTGTCAACCCTAGCTCCAATATTTCCCCTCCATGTTTTGGTCGATCCACTGACGAGGAACGGCATGGCATGCATGGATAGTGCAATGTCCTTCATACAAGTAGACCATATTACCATGGCATGCATAGTCCCATGTGTTACAATCTCATTGGAGCTCCCGGATGGCCGCTCACATCAATGGAGGCATCAAGGGTAAATGTACCGATAGATCTCATGTTTATTCCATCTTAACTTATATATTTACTAATTGGAGGCACCGTAAAAGCCTCCACGTTAATCCTAGAGTAGAGACAATAATATCCGTCCGATCTGATTAACGACTAATTATATCCATCAGATGAAGTAGACAACCTCGCCATCTCCCACACACACGACTTATTCTTTGATGGCTTTCCGTAAAAAAAATCTGGCCTCATGTTTCGCCCTTGCCGAGCCTGTCAACCCTAGCTCCAATATTTCCCCTCCATGTTTTGGTCGATCCACTGACGAGGAACGGCATGGCATGCATGAATAGTGCAATGTCCTTCATACAAGTAGACCATATTACCATGTCATGCATAGTCCCATGTGTTACAATCTCATTGGAGCTCCCAGATGGCCGCTCACATCAATGGAGGCATCAAGGGTTAATGTACCGATAAATCTCATGTTTATTCCAAACTACGACGATGCCGGCCGGCCGGCATGCATAGTCCCATGCGTTCCAATCCCGTTGGAGCTCCCGGATGGCCGCTCACATCAATGGAGGCATCAAGGGTTAACATACCGATAGATCTCATGTTTATTCCAAACTACGACGCTGCCGGCCGCCGGCGATGTTGCAGGAGCCAAAGATGGATGCATGCATGCTGGCAATGTCACAGATGCCGGAGGGTTCAGTTTCCATGAAGACTTTTGATTTTCACGTTCAGAACCCATGCCAATCAGCTAGATGGAGGCCTCTAACATACATCAAATAAATTGCAAAAGAAATTACCAGGCGAAAGCATCAGACTGCATCTACATTATTGCGAATAGCACAAAATTCACTCTTTCTTACGTTGTCACTGATTGATCATTGGTATGTTAATATGTTATACTAGGAGTTGATCAGGATGCACGTGAGTACTGGACTCCAGTATCCAGCACTCAAAAAGAGGGTTTGCAGAAAGAGCATGCACAAATGGAAGCACAAGAACGTAAGCAGCTCATGGCGAGAGTGAGGTCATGGCAACAGGCGCATTGGCATCAATCCGACTGGCATCATCTTTCCCAGACCCGTTCTTCTACGGTTTTGTCCATCAACACTACATCATTACTTAAGTAATGTATTAATTAGGTCATGGCATCCATGACATGCACTAATTTCTGTAGGTTGCTGCAGGTCAGGTGTTTAAAAAATTAAGGCTTTGAATCAGTTGCCGCTGTGGCCGTGTATGATCTAAAATTCATTCGACTTGAATGGGCTAACTGATGAATGTTGCGTGTATGGTATTATGCTTACTGCTGTTCAGGTTCTTTAAACGAAGTTGTTTGTTAATGAAGACATAATCTCTACTATATAATTTGTCTTACCGACTGGTACGTGGTACGTCGTGCGTCTGCTCGATGTGATGGATTCGGCTCGATCCCTCACGCCTCCGATCGATCACTTTTTCGTGCATGGGCTTTGAGCAAATAATCGTCTCCTGGGCTGGGTAAGGTGTCCTGGCTGGGCCCTCCCATGAGATGGATAAATGTCTACTGGGCTCGACCCTGACGCGTACCGGAAAAGAACGACAGCAAAACTAGCCACCGATCCACCTATCGTGCAAGAGGCCAGGCCACTAACTAGGCCGGGGGAGGCATACCTTTTCGCTCGAGGCGATTAGGGTTTGAAGCGACGACGGCGGCGATCACCACTCCTGCCGGAATTCATCTCCTTTTCGACGTCCAGTCCGATTCCCAAACTCCATCGGAAGCTCGGGCTGATCCAGGGGTCAACCTCGTTTGACTACCCGGCCTTGGTTCCTGAGGGTTTGGTTGTTCGGGGGTGCGCATAGGAGAAGGGACGATCGTCATGGCGGACAGCAATCGGGCGAGCGAGGGCAGGGCGCAGTACCACGAGGTGGATGCGCTGCTGCAGAATCTGAAACTTCATGGGGAGGAACTGAATGATGTGGTCCTTGGTAAGGAGGAGATCGGGCTATGGCCGGAGGTGAAGTGGCTCGCGGCCGCGAAGGTTCTGACCAAGAAGGAGTTCGGTTTGGAAACCCTCAAGAGAACCATGCTGGCGGCATGGAACCCTGCACATGAGATCAACTTCAGCGAGATCGAGCCAAATCTGTTTGTGTTGCAGGCGCACTGCTTGGGTGATTGGAAAAGGATGATGGAGGAGGGCCCGTGGTTGTTTCGCGGGAACGCGGTGATGCTTGAGCCTTTTGATGGATCGACGATCACCCCTACTGTGATTCCGTCTAAGGTTCAGGCATGGATACAAATTCATAAGGTACCACCGCTGTTTCGCAAGATTGAAATTCTTACTCAGTTGGCGAGCAGGGTGGGGGAAGTGGTCAAGATGGAGATGGTGGCGGTACAGACGAGGATGGGAGTTTTTCATCGGGCTCGAGTAAACCTTGACTCGACAAAACCATTGGCGAGGTTTGTACCGCTGACACCGGAGGGCTGTGAGCGAATGTTTTTACAAGTGAAGTATGAGAAACTACCCAAATACTGTGAGCACTGTGGACTTATGGGTCACACGTACACGGAGTGTGGATCCGGTGAGCATGGCGAGGAAGATAGACAATTTGGAGCATGGATGATCTCTGAAGAATCGCACTGGAAGCAAGGTACACCGGGTATGAGACCGGGAGGTTTTGGTAGAGGCCAGGGACAGCGAGGCTATGGCATGCATAGTGATAATGGAAGAAACAATCGGGGTGGTCGCGGGAGTTCTTATGGGAGAGATGGTGCTGGAGAGCGGGAGCGCCGTAAGTGGGTGCCGCGAGGTGGAGCAAAGGGCCAGAAGAGGAACTCAACCGAGGCTGGTTTAGGGGACTCAGACGACCTCAATGACACAGCAGCAAGCCCGTTGAAAAAGGTAGCCGGTGAGGAGAGTGGAAGTTCGTCGGCACCGCCGGGGGCTTGTAAGAAGCTGAATATGGATGATGTCGGGGTGGTTGGGAGCACACCTGTCCCTCCCCCACCGCCGCATTATGCTACTCCCAAGGAGAGGAAGAAACTGAAACAGGCGGAAGAAGAGGCAAAAGGTGGAGCACAACAGAAGAAGGGCAACTCAACTATGGGTACAAAATTGGCGGCCTCTCTCGAAGGGGACCGCCGGGACCAATGAGTGCAATGGCACACAACTGTCGCGGTTTGGGAGGCGCGGCGACAGTGAAGGAGATCCGTGACCTTGCACGGAGGCATGCCCCCACGGTGCTTTTTGTTTTCGAGACTCAACTTAATAGAACTCGTGTTGAACGTCTAGCACCGTCATTAGGCTTTGATAAAGCTTTTGCTGTTAGCAGCTCAGGTCGTAGTGGTGGAATTGGCTTGTTCTGGAACAACAGTATATCAATAGAAATTTTACCGTACTCCCAGTATCATATTGATGCAATCATCACAGAGGGAGGGCAGGAGCCGTGGAGGATCACGGGGGTTTATGGAGAGGCTCAAACGAGCGAACGCCACAAAACGTGGAATATGCTGAAATATATCCGTTCCTCGTCTGATTTACCCTGGGTTTGTCTAGGGGATTTTAATGAAGTCCTGCACCGTCATGAGCATGTGGGTGTGCAGGAGAGAAGTTATGCACAAATTGAAGGTTTCAGAGATATGGTAGATGTGTGTGGGTTACAGGACTTGGGTTACCAAGGAAATAGTTGGACGTACGAGAAGAGAGTCGCTGGAGGTTCCTTCTGTAGGGTACGGCTTGATCGAGCGCTTGCTTCTCCTGGATGGTGCACGAGATACCCGATGGCAACGCTGCGCCACCTCACGGCGGCGTCATCGGACCATTGTCCTATCATGCTTACATGGGACAGCCCGGCACGAGTTGGACGCAGGGGAGCTGATGGCGCAGTATTTCGGTATGAGATCATGTGGGAGCGGCATGAGAATTTGCAACAAACACTCGAGCAGGAGTGGAATCAACATGGACGTGCGGGAACCCTCGTAGAACTGCAGGAAAAACTTACTGCAGTCACTGGAGCATTACAAAGGTGGGGAAAGAACACTTTTGGAAGTGTACGGATGGAAATACAATGCTTGCGGGATGATCTGAAGAGAATGCGAGAAGAACCGTCGCGCACGGGCCCGACGCACGCTGAGCTGAAGGTGGTGGAGCGGCTACTTGAGCTTGATCAGCGAGAGGAGATTATGTGGCGACAACGATCCCGTGTCCAATGGCTAGCGGAGGGAGATAAGAACACGAGATTCTTTCATTTGCGTGCTAGTCAACGGAAGAAAAGAAACAAAATTACTCGCCTGACTAAAACCACAGGAGAGGTGACGGAGGATCCAAGGGAGATGGCGGAAATTACTAACCGTTTTTATTGTGATCTCTACAGGTCTGAGGGAACGGAGAACATGGACGAAGTACTCAATACAGTCCTTGTCCGTGTTACAAATCAGATGAATGAGGGTCTCATAGCAACTATAAAGGAGAAAGAAGTTAAAGACGCCTTGTTTCAGATGTTTCCTACCAAGGCCCCTGGCCCTGACGGGTTGCCAGCACATTTCTTCCAACGTAATTGGGAGTTATGCGGAGGCGAGGTTACCCAAGTGGTGCTGCGAGTGCTGCGAGGGGAGGATGATCCGACCATCTTCAATAAAACATGCATAGTCCTCATTCCGAAGGTGGATAAACCTGAAGACTTGGGTCAGTTTCGTCCTATCAGTCTATGTAATGTGGTCTACAAGATAGCGTCGAAGGTGCTTGCCAACAGATTGAAGCAGATTCTTCCAGAAATTATTTCAGAGGAGCAATCAGCGTTCGTGCCAGGTAGACTAATTACAGATAATATTATCACTGCATATGAGTGCCTGCATTTTATGAAACGAAACAAGGCGGTGAAGCATAGATTCTGTGCACTTAAACTCGATATGAGGAAGGCGTATGACCGTGTGGAGTGGACGTATCTGAGGGCCATCATGTGCAAGCTTGGTTTCCACAACACATGGGTTGATACAGTGATGAGGATGGTGAGTACAGTAACATTCTCAGTTTTGTTTAATGGGGAACGTCTCGAGGAGTTCACGCCCTCAAGGGGAATTCGCCAGGGTGACCCAATCTCGCCGTATTTGTTCTTGTTAGCAGCAGAGGGCCTTTCGTGCCTCTTAAAATTCAGAAGTCAATCATCAAACCTCCAGGGATTACAGGTGGCCGCTACTGCCCCGGCAGTCAATCACCTCCTCTTCGCAGATGATAGCCTGCTGTTTTTCAAAGCAAATGAAGCGAGCGCGGGAGAAGCAAGAGATGCAATGGAAGCTTACTGTAAAGCATCTGGTCAACGTGTCAATTTGGACAAATCCTCTATTTTCTTTAGCAAAAGATGTCCAACAACGATACGGGATGATCTGAAAATAATACTCAACGTGCAGAAGGAGGCGTTGAGCGAGAGATACCTGGGGATGCCGTCTTCGGTGGGGCAAGCCACAAACGGAGCTTTCAAATTCTTGAAAGACAGAATATGGAAGAGGATCCAGGGATGGATAGAACAATGCCTCTCGGCTGGAGGAAAGGAGATACTCATTAAATCGGTCATACAGGCCATACCCACCTTCTCAATGGCATGTTTCAAATTACCGAAAGGTTTGTGTGAGCACATTAATACCTTGATTCGTAAATTTTGGTGGGGAAGCAAGGATGGGAAACGGAAAATGTCTTGGGTTTCATGGGAAGAGATGACGAAACCAAAATATGCGGGAGGCATTGGATTCCGCGATATAGAGTTGTTCAACTTGGCACTTCTGGCTCGGCAGGGATGGCGATTACTTATGAACTCGGAGACGCTAAGTGCAAAGGTTCTTAAGGCGGTTTATTTCCCTCAGTCAAGTTTTCTGAATGCTGAGCTGGGATCCCACCCCTCCAAAATATGGAGATCGATCATGGAAGGGAGGGGGGTTTTGACCCAGGGACTCATCCGTCGTATTGGGACGGGAGAGGATACGCACCCATGGAATGATCAATGGCTGCCACGAGATGGCGCATTGCGGCCGTTTGCTTGTTTACTGGACGAACATCCGATACGGGTAGCGGAATTCATCAACCAGGCTGAGAAGAGATGGGATACAAACAAATTACTGACATTCTTTTTTCCAATGGATGTTCAGGTGATACAAAATATACCGATCAGCACGAGACCACAGCAAGACTTTTGGGCATGGCACTATGAGAAGCGGGGAGTGTTTAGTGTGCGATCGGCTTACCGAATGCTGGCGACTACCAAGGATACACGGGAGGCCTGGTTGGATAGTGCCGCATCGAGTTCAGACACAACAGGGACAGCCCAGAGCTGGACTACACTCTGGAGTATTCGGATACCTGCGAAACTGAAGAATTTCCTGTGGCGTTTGGCCAAACAATCGCTGCCGACAGGGGATGTTCTTCACTACCGACATATTGCACCTACGAGTGTGTGTGGAATTTGCGGAGCAGAGGACTCTTGGAGGCATTCTCTGCTAGACTGTACGATGGCCCGATGCGTTTGGGCACTGGCAGATGAGGAGATGACCGAGCATATGAGTCAAGTGCAGGAACCGGGGGCTAGAAGATGGTTATTCACAATAATGGAATCATTACCTCATGACCAGCTCGTGAGGATGTGCGTAACGCTTTGGGCGTTGTGGTATGCGCGACGAAAGGCAATTCACGAGGGCGTATTTCAGAGCCCGCTAAGTACACACAGTTTTGTGATCAATTTTATATCTGATCTGGAACAATCACAGCAGATGGTTTCCGCGAGGAGCACAAGGGCAATGGAAACACCGGGTAATATTAACTGGTGTCCACCTAGAGCTGGAGCGGCTAAGATCAATGTGGACGCGGGAGTGGCACGGAAACGGGAGAAAGGTGCCGTTGCTGCGGTTGCAAGAGGTGCGGATGGTTCGTACCTAGGAGCATCTGCAGTTGTTTACGAGGGGATCACTGATCCCGAAATGCTGGAGTCTATGGCTGTGCGAGAAGGATTATGTCTGGCACAAGATCTTCTACTCACACGGATAACTATTGCTAGCGACTGCTTGAACGTTGTGGAGGCGCTTAAGGAGGAAAATCTGGGAAGGTTCAGCACCATACTACATGAAATAACAGCCACGGCGGGGGGTTTCGCCGAGGCTACCTTTGTGCATGAGAGGCGGGCGTCCAACACGGAACCTCATAAGTTGGCGCAGCAGAGTTTAGGATCGTCCTCGGGACGATACACTTGGCTTGGTTCGATACCCACGGGTATTTGTATCCCTAGTATTTTGATTCAATAAATACCAGATTGTGTGCTCAAAAAAAAAAAAAAAAAAAACCTATCGTGCAAGAAGACTTCTCAAAAAAAAACTATCATGCATGAAGCGATCGATTTACCTGTGGTGAAGAACGGCAGTAGAACTCCTTAGTTAGGAGCGAGTCACGTATGGTGCATGAGTTTTATGCATGAAGCGATGGATTCACCTATGGTATATAAGTTTCTCGACAAAAATAACCAGCACCCCACGTATGCCCCAAGCATATGTTCAATATCCAGGTAAATAAATGCATATACACCAGATTTTACCATACTGTAAATTAGTAAAGATAGTTTTTGTCCTGAATTTTATTTTCTTTTTTCCTGTGTGTCGTTTACTGAGTGTCGGGGGGTTACCCCCGAGTAGGGTAAAGGCAAGTGGTAAAGGCAACAATCAGAAGAGAAGTTTGGTCGAGTAGCCGCCTACCCGGTACTTGCTACCCGGTCGACTGCTGCTCGGTCTTACGAAAAGATGACCAGAGGGAGATATCAAGCAAGTTATATCTGTTCGAGTAGAAGAGTGGGCCCGAGTAAAACTGGCGGGAACCTACTCGGGCCAGAAGTCAAAGGAGCCGTTCTGACACAGGATCCCGCGTATCCCGGGTCCGTACTTGGCACTGTTCACAGCACTGTTCATCTGGGGACGGCGTGTCTGACAGCGACAGTGTGTCAGCAGGGCGTCGCAGGATAGGGGGGGGACCTACTCTGTGTTCGCACAGTGATAACAGACTGGTTACTTGGTTTTGCCCAACGACTTTCTGCACGTACCCCGAGCTGGTGCATGACGCGGAGGATCCGCCTGCCGTTGTCGCTGCACGCGGGAGGCCGCTGGGCAGCTCCGCGGACGTCGCGGAGGTGATGGTAGCTGGCTTGGCTGCGGACGCCGGCGCGGGTGCTCCTGGCGCTGTGGTCGTTGCTGAGGACCTTGCTGGCCCGAGCGTTGGTGGCAGGACTCACCGGCCCTACGAGAAGGAGTGCAACCTCCCGCTCTCCACGACTCCGACGATCCCTGCGTCTGCTGCGCGCCCGGGCATGCCGCCTCCCACCGACCTCGAGCTCCTGAGCATGAAGGAGCAGCTCGAGCGGCAACGCCAGGAGCTGCTCGCCGAGCAGGCGGAGTTGGACAAGATCAGGCTAGAGCTTAGCTTAGATCAGCTTGAGTACAACAAGGCTCACGGCTTCACGCCAGTCACTAGGAGAGCTAGCAGAGTAGGCGCCACGCGGCGTAACCTAGGTGCCGAGATGGCAACGGTTGTAGAGCCTCCCGCGCAGTCCGCCACCGCAAACACCTTCACCAGACCCCGATATAGCACCCCCGCCAAGACACTTAGAGCTGCTGAGGCTGTAGCCGCCGAGTTGCCGCATCTCGACGGCGACGCGCGCGCTAGGCAGCAAGAGAGGCTCAACGAGTTGGTGTTAGAGGCTGCTAGGCAGAATGAGGAGTTCCGGAAAGCCAACCCGGGTGCTGGAGCCTCGCAGGTGGTGCACTCGCACGCGGCTAGATCTAACGATCAGGCCTCATCTCCGCACCCCAGCCGCGAGAATAGCCGCAGCGGACGTTCTGGCAGAGATAGGAAAATGCAGGTGTACGACCCGGCTGCTGCCGCGAAACAGCTCGCTGTGCCGCAGCAGCCCGGTCAGGAACACAACGCTGCAAGAGTAGGCTCCCAAGCCCATAAAGCTCAAAGCCAGGCCCGGGGTGGAGCGCGCCCAGGTCCTTCTCAGCGTCCCGCTGCTCAGCCTACTCGGCAGAGGCAGCAGCCGCGCGCAGTGGCGTCAGTTGCCAACCCGGTGGAGCAGCCTGCAGCGGTGCAGGTGGACAGATATGATGACGGCTACTCGGCCATGGAGATGGCTGGCTATGATATTCTGGACCGTGTTGGCGAGCGCGTGTTGGCGCCGGGAGATGCAAGGCATCAGCTGGACCGGATCAGCTTGTCAGCCCGGCTGGAGAACACGGGTCCTCCTGGCCCCGAGTGCTTTGGCCCGCGCATCATGAACGAGCCGTCCGTGAAGAACTTCCAGCTCGCAAGGGGCACCAAGAGCTACAACGGCAGCACCAAGCCGGAAGATTGGCTCAACGACTATGTCACCGCGGTTCATATCGCGAACGGCAACAGGAGATGGGCGGTGCGCTATGTACCGCAGATGCTAGAGGGTCCAGCTCACACTTGGCTCAACAACTTGCCCAAGAACAGCATCAATTGCTGGCTGGACTTCTCGGACGCCTTCATCAGCAACTTCACAAGCACTTACAAGAGGCCGAATAGGCCACAGCAGCTGTCCGCTTGCAGGCAGCGAGAAGATGAGACGGACCGCGAGTACCTTACTCGGTGGAGCACATTGAGGAACACCTGTGAAGGTGTGAACGAGGCCCAGGCCATCACTTGGTTTGCGCAGGGTTGCAGACATGGCAGTATGCTGTGGCAGAGGTTGCAGAGGGAGATGCCAAACACTCTGGCGGAGACCATCAAGATTGCAGATCAGTACGCACTAGGTGATCCTACTCAGCCCCTGATGGACTCCTCTGAGCCGAGAAGAAACTTCAGCAGCAGCAAGCGCAACGAGTTCCGCAACAAGCGCAGGGGTGACCGAATAGATACTCGGTACGACCCCGAAGAGGTGAATGCAGTGGCTGTTGGAGCTGGGGGTAGCCAAAGGCAAAAACCTGCTGGAGCCTACGGGCAGAACCAAAACCAGGGCCAGGGCAACAAGAAACCATTCCGTGCTCCTCAGTCGGTTAGCGGTAACTCCGAGCAGCCGAGGAAGTTCGTCTTCAACGACATGAAGGATGGTCCATGCAGCTTCCATACGCAGCATCCGTCGAGGCCTGCTAACCACACTACCCGGCAGTGCGAGTGGTGGGATGAGATCAAGAATGAAGGCTTGCCTCCTCCACCTCCTCTGCCAGCCGCAAAGGTCAATGTGCAGCCTGCTCGCGCACCCGCAGCTCGGCCGCCAGTGTTCCCGAGAAGAGAAAATGTGAACCAAGTGGCTTTAGGAGCCAACCGGCACTTCAACAATGAGAGCTACCGCAACAACAACAACAACTACAACCGCAACAACAACAGAGGCAACAACAACTACCAGGGCAACAACAACAACGGCAACGATGGGGGCGGAGGCTCCAACCAGTACCAAGAGCACCACGAGAGCTACATGATCTTCACTTCCGAGCCTGTCGACAAGCAATCACAGCACAGGCGTGCCATGGAGGTCAATACAGTGATTCCTGCTGTCCCTCACTACATGTATTGGTGTGACCAGGAGATCAGGTGGTCCCGAGCAGATCATCCCAAGGTGATGCCCAACCCGGGTAGCTACGCCTTGGTGTTGGATCCTACCTTCCTAGGTCCCGATAAGAATGTGAGGTTCAGCAAGGTGCTAATCGACAACGGCAGCAGCATCAACATCGTGTACAGAGACACACTCGAGAAGCTTGGCCTGGCCGAGAACATGCTACTGCCTAGCAAGACCACCTTCCATGGCATTGTGCCGGGAGTCTCGTGCAACCCGATTGGCCGAGTGTGGATAGATGTGCTATTCGGCACAAGGGAGAACTGCCGCACAGAGCGCCTGCAGTTTGAGGTGGTTGACCACAAGAGCCCTTACCATGCTCTACTCGGCAGGCCTGCTCTGAGCAAGTTCATGGCTTCTACCCACACGTCATATCTGAAGATGAAAATCCCTGGTCCCAATGGTGTGATTACCATCGCTGGTGATTACAAGAAGTCCATGGAGTGTGCCTCTGCTGGTTCCCAGTTGGCGGAGTCGATGGTGATTGCTGCCGAGAAGAAGAAGATGTATGAGGTGGTGGCCATGGCGCAATCCGCGCAAGCTGGCGCGCAAGGCGTGCCGAGTACCCAACACGGGACCGCGTTCCAGGCATCTCAGGAAACCAAGAAGGTCCAGGTCGACCCGGAGTTCCCCGACCGCGTAGCCATCATTGGCTCCGGGTTGGCGGAGAAATAGGAAAGCGAGCTCATCCACTTCCTCCGTGAGAATCGGGATGTATTCGCCTGGTCCAATGAAGATTTACCAGGAGTCCCGAGGGAGTTGGTTGAGCACTCATTACATGTGCGTCCTGACGCCAAGCCGGTGAAGCAGGCTATGCGCCGCTTCGGAGATGAGAGAAGGAAGGCCATTGGTGACCAGATCACCAAGTTGCTGATAAGCAATTTCATCATGGAGGTGCTGCATCCGGATTGGCTAGCCAACCCGGTCATGGTCGAGAAGAAGAAGGAGGATCCCAAGGCTGCCACTTGATGGCGCATGTGTGTCGACTACACCGACTTGAACAAGGCATGCCCCAAGGATCCCTTCCCGCTACCTCGCATCGATCAGGTGATCGATTCCACTGCCGGTTGTGAACTGCTGTCTTTCATAGATGCCTACTCTGGTTTCCACCAGATTGCACTCAATCCTGCTGATCAAATAAAGACTGCTTTCATTACCCCGTACGGGGCTTATTGCTATCGTGTCATGTGTTTTGGCTTGAGGAATGCGGGTGCAACCTATCAGAGATGCATGCAGAAATGCTTGCACGACCAGCTCGGCAAGAATGTGCAGGTGTACGTAGATGACATTGTCATCAAAACGAATAAAACACATACTCTGCTTGCCGACCTGGAGGAAACCTTTGCTAACCTACGCAAGTACAAAATGAAGCTGAATCCGAGTAAATGCACCTTTGGTGTCCCGGCTGGCAAGCTACTCGGCTTCCTGGTGTCTAGTCGGGGCATTGAAGCCAATCCTTCAAAGATAAAAGCTATTGAGAGCATGTCTTTGCCGAGATCCCTGAAGGATGTACAGAAGTTCACTGGTTGCTTGGCATCTCTGAGCCGTTTTCTGGGCCGAATGGGCGAGAAGGCCCTGCCTCTATACCAGCTGATGAAGAAAAGTGACAAGTTTGTCTGGACTCCGCAAGCGGATGTGGCATTCAACGAGCTGAAAGCAATGCTGGCTAGCGCTCCCATCTTGGCTAGTCCGCTACCCAAGGAGCCAATGTTTCTGTACATTGCTTCCACTAACCGAGTAGTCAGTGTGGTGATTGTGGTGGAGCGAGAAGAAGAAGGCAAGAGTGTGCAGCGCCCAGTGTACTATCTCAGTGAAGTGCTGTCTAGCTCCAAGCAAAACTACCCGCATTACCAGAAGATGACCTATGGCGTGTACCTGGGCGCCAAGAAGCTAAAGCACTACTTCCAAGAGCATCCTATCACGGTTGTGAGCTCTGCGCCCATCTCGGATATCATGGGCAACAAGGAGGCGAGTGGCAGAGTAGCCAAGTGGGCAATCGAGCTGGCCGCGTATGCACCCGCGTATGCGAGAAGAGAAGCTATCAAGTTTCAGATTCTGGCAGAGTTTCTGGTGGATTGGGCCGAGGTGCAGTATGAACCTCCTGCTCCAGTTTCTAATTACTGGAAGATGCACTTTGATGGCTCGAAGGTGAAGGAAGGCCTTGGTGCTGGCGTAGTGCTTACGTCACCCAAGCGAGATCAACTCAAGTATGTGCTGCAGATTCATTTCAAGGCGTCCAACAACGTAGCAGAGTACGAGGCAGTGGTGCATGGCTTGCGAGTAGCCAAGGAGGTTGGCGTGCAGCGCATCGTATGCTACGGAGATTCAGATCTGTTGGTGCAGCAAGTCTCTGGCACTTGGGATGCTCTAGATGCCAACATGGCATCATATCGCTTCATGGTACAGTCTATGACTGGATTCTTCGAAGGCTGCGAGTTCCAGCACATTCACCGAGCAGAGAACAAAGCGGCAGACGAGCTATCCAAGTTGGGATCTTCTCGGCAATCCATCCCGGCGGGGATTGCCTTGGAGCATTTGAGGAAGCCATCCATCAAGCCATCTCCCAACTCGGAATCCATATTTGTACCTTCTCTGCCAAGCGAGGAATCTGATCCCATGGAGATTGACTGGGAGAATGCTACAGGAAACCCGGGGGCTGCTGCTCCCAACTCGGGGACTGCCGTCCTCTACTCGGGGACTGCCACTCCCTACTCGGGGACTGCCACTCCCTACTCGGGGACTGCCGCTCCTTACTCGGGGACTGCCACTCCTTACTCGGGGACTGCTGTCCTTAACCCGGGGACTGTCGCATTCATTGAGGAAGTCCTTGCCAATCGATCAGGGCTCCAGAGAAGTGCTGTCGCACCCGGACTTCTAGAGGATACTCGTAGTTCCGTTGAACAGTAGTGGATTGGATTACGGGGCTTACCGGCACCCGCATCTCTTACGAGTAGGCCAACACACGTATGTGTGACAACCAACCCCTATCTGTTCATCGTCTACGTAAACCATCCCATAGAAATCAGGATACTACCATTGACGTACTTCATACCATACACACATGGTACGTCAACGGCGTTGAACAAAATGATAACACAACAGATCTCTAAGACACAAAAGATGGAAATAAGTTGCAAATAGCTCTCACTAGAGCAGAGATAGCGGATACAATCATCCAGAGGACACATGTCCCAACATAACATCATTACATCTCAGCGGAAGCATTCAAAGGGTCTGAGTACATACAAATCCAAATAGGCTTAAGAAGCCGGGAATGAAAAGAAAACGGAGCCCATCCACGATGTCTCGGATCCTGCCCGGGTCCGCTACCTACTCGTCAGCAGCCTCGTCAAACTCCACGTAGTAGCCGTCACGGGGATCCTCGTAAGCGTAGTCTGCGGAAACCACAACCCCAAAGGGGTCAGTACATAAACGTACTGGCAAGCAAGACTCACAGTTCACCAAAGTGTAGCCCGTCAACACCAAGCACAGATGCCTTGGGTTCAACGGAAAAAAGGGATATAAAAGATGCTGCATCTGGCTGCACTAAACAACTACAGAACATACTACAACTTCCGGCTATCAGAAAGGGGATAAGATAGCGTATCGTAACCAACTACAACTAACCTCCACACAAACCCATCCTGGATCTCGCCCCTTATCCAAAGAAGCAATCCGAGGATAACTCACACAGTTGGATTAATGATGGTTCAAGTTATTGTGTCAATAGGACTATTACTAGTCAAGTTATCATTAGTTAGGTGTAAGTTGTTCTGAGTACTTGTTAGCCAGTACTTTCACCAAGTCAACCATAACCGCGGAAAACACGGCTTCTCGAGAAGATTTATCCCTGCAGGGGTGCACCAATTTGGCCGTACACGTAAGAATAACCCGCCAGATGGGAAGGCCTTTCCCACCAAGCGGGGCACTCAACACAACTCAACTCTTCTTCGCATCAAGCCCAAAGCACCACGTGTTGTGCGTGCGCGGCTAATCGAGCCCCACGAAGAAAAGGGGACCCTCATAGCACTGGAAGACCACGCCGCCCTAAATGCCGACTACAAAAGTTCCACCCTGGCCTCGGGTTCGTACCTGCATATGCGTGCATCAAATGGAAAGCCCGAACTAGGTGTGGTGATTTGGACGAGATGCGAATCGAATCAAATTGAGGGGGGCGCCCATACACGCTTCCCACATGCGGATAGTGCGCTCATCATGGATCAGTAGACAAGACCCTTTTCCTATTAGGGTCGACACTAGCAGGCCTCAAAACCACGCCGGGCCTCCTGCCGGTGCCTTATCAGCAAATTATTATTACCTCAAAATTAACAGGTTGTTGTTTAACATCGAGCCCCAGAACATAGTAGAAATATGATAACAGAAAGTAACTGACAGCAGACTCGAGCAAAACAACCCTAAGCATGCTAGTAAGACACGGGCTCAAACAACGGGGTTATAGGACTGGAGGTGAGGCAATATCAGGGTTCAGGGTATCAGGTGATAGGTTCGTAACAGAAACAACTATTCATAGGGCTAGCAGAAATAGACAACGGAAGGTATCGGTAACCAATGTTGAAAGGAACACAATGGTTCATGTGAGTGATAACTTGCCTGCAAACTCAGTAGCCTGGTACTGGGCTAGATCCTCAGAAGGGGTGTCGTAAGTATCGTCTGTCTCAACGTCGTCGTCTATCCGAGAAGAAGCAAACAAACAATACAGAAAGGTAGACAATCAATATCATGGCATAATGCACAATCATGGGATGATGCATGACAATTTTATGGATGCATCAAAATAAACTAGTTGACATGGTAACTCAATTTAAATGGACACATATGCAATTTTGAGTTGCATATGAAAAGCCCATGAAATTTGGTTGAAACAATTGTTTTACAACTAACCAACAGGTGAAGGTGGATTAGTATGATGCATGGATGAGGAAAACAGAAAAATAACAACAATAGAACAATTTTGAAATAAGGTTTACCAAGTTTGAAATTTGTTTATCAAGTGTTGGAATTTTGGTTACTTAAAGGTGTTACACAAGCATTTGTTGTTTTCATCAATTTTAATTGTTCAAAACAAATAACAAAATTCATATTTGGAAAGTACACACAATTTTAGGTGGATTACATGTTTCAATTATTGAAAAAGGAATTAGGATGAATTATTTATGAATTAAACAAGTCAGACAAGATTTAAATAAATTAAATTCAAGTATGAATTTATTTGAATTTTTATTTGTTCAAAACATTAAACCAATTTCATATTTGAAAAGTTTATCCTTTGCTAGTATGAAAACATATTTTATTTATTGAATTTGGAATTTTCATGCCCAAGTGATGAATTTTGCAAAAGTTAAGTGAATTAAACAAAATTTAAATATTTCACCAAATTAAAATATTCAAAACAGTAAACAAATTTTATATTTGGGTAGAGAATTTAAAATGAAGTGATTTACATGTTTGAAGTTTTGCAATTGGAGTTTCCAAACAAAAGTTATTAAATTATCAAGTTTAAGCCTTTTTATGGTTAGGAATAGTTATGGACCTAAAAAAAGGTAGCAGGGACCTGTGAGTAATTTAGGAGAGATCTGGACCTAGGAAAATAAAAAAGAAAAAGATGGTTTTTATCAGGCAGGGGTGGGATTCGAACCCTGCCCTCCTGCCTGCTGCGCAAGGAACAGCAACCAACTGGGCTGCTGCTGCTCTGTTGACAGAAAGGGCAACCGAAGGGGCTTAAGGTTCAGAGATCGAACTGAATTTAATTCGGAAAAAGGCAGAAAAGGTGGGGGGTGCGGGACTTGAACTCGCGAGCTGTGGCTTCGCTGCGCGCGCGCCCTACCAGTAGGCTGATGCGCTGGTTTTTGAAACGATACGGGTCGATGGGTTTTTGAGTATAACACATCGCTGTAACCTGAACTGCAAGCGGACGCACTGCAGCTGTTATTCTCTGACGTAGAAAACGCACGAACCAGGCAGCCATGGCACAACTGGCCAGAAGAAATTGAGGCGCATACAACAGGGAATCGAGAGGGGAGGTAGCAGAATGGAACGGGGGAGTTACCCTCTTCGCAGGGGTGCCCTCTGCGCGGCCGGAGGGAGGCGGAGTCGTCGGCGGCGATGGCCGGCGGGCGGCGGCCGTGGCAGAGAGAAGCGGAGGCGAGGTCCTCGATGGCGGCGGTGGTGGGGAGAGAGAAGGGGGCGGATGCGTGCGGCTAGGGTTAGGGTTTCTCCACGGGTTGGGGATAGATATAGGAGGGGGGAGAATCGGGTGGAGGAGGTTGGGAAGCAGGTCGCTGTCCACCATGGATGTCGTCATCCGACCGTACGGAGGTAGGGGGAGACCGAGCGGGCTGCAGCCTGGTGGGCTGGGCCTGCCTCTCCCCCTCTCCTGCACTTTTTTTTTTGCTCTTTATTTTTTTTCCTCTGTTTTTTTTTGCAGGAAATGGAATAGAAAGAAATAGAGGGTTTTTTTAAGTTAGTAGGAATTTTAGAGAAATTAGGGTGAGTTATTTAGGTCATCAACAAACAAATGCCAAGTTTTGTTTTACAATTATTTCAAAATAATTTGCTGTTTGCAAAATGGTTTAAATTTGAATTAATTTGAGTATTGATTGAATTATTGAAAACAAGAATTTAATTATTTGGAACCCTATTGTTTAATTAGAAACAATGAGTTAAATTGTTTTGGCAATTTCATAAATCCATATTGGGTGCTGTTGTAACATGTGACTTGAATTTGAATTGAATGCAATTTATATTAAGTGGATTATTAAAGAACAAATAATAGTTGAGCTTTTTATTATTTCATGGAAACAAATGGAAGGGTTATTTGAACCATTTTATTTGTAGAGTTGTAACATAACAAGTATGAAGTAAAGGTTTTAATATTGATTGAATTTCCATTGTGAAAACAAAGTAAAACAGCTGCAAACCAAATGAAAACAAATGGAAACAATATGATGACATGATGCAATACTTTAATTAAACAAAAAACAAACATGCTAGGGGTGGTTTTTCATACTTGGGATGTTACAAAACGCCCCCCCTTGAAGGAATCGCGCCCCGAGATTCCTTACTGAGAAGAGAAAAGGTCCGGATACTTCTTGCGAAGATCCTCTTCGGTCTCCCACGTTGCCTCTTTATCGGAATGATGCGACCACTGCACTTTCAAGAACTTGGTGCTCTTGTTGCGAGTCCTACACTCGGTCTCATCGAGAATACGAACAGGGTGCTCCTCATAAGATAGATCATCTTGCAGTTCAATGGAATCATGATCAACTGCACGATCTGGATCTTTGAAACACCTCTTGAGCTGTGACACATGAAACACATCGTGCACCTTGGATAGTTTTTCTGGAAGTTCAAGACGATAGGCATTTTCCGCACGCCTTGAGAGAATGTTGAAAGGACCAATGTATCTTGGTGCAAGATTTCCTTTCACACCAAAACGATGAGTGCCTCTGAGGGGAGTTACACGAAGATATGCCTTGTCACCAGGTGCATAGACCATATCCCTGTGCTTGCTGTCATAGTAGCTTTTCTGACGAGACTGAGCAATCTTGAGATTGTCACGAATGATACGAACTTTCTCTTCGGCTTCCTTAACAATGTCAGGGCCTAAGAGTGAACGTTCACCAGCTCCAGACCAATTGATTGGACTCCTGCATCTGCGGCCATAGAGTGCTTCAAATGGTGCCATGCCTAGGCTTGCCTGGTAGCTGTTGTTGTAGGAGAATTCAGCATATGGAAGGCAATCCTCCCATTTCATGCCAAAGGAGAGACCACACGCTCTGAGCATATCCTCGAGAATCTGATTGACTCTTTCAACTTGCCCTTGAGACTGAGGGTGATAAGCTGTGCTGAACAGAAGTTTGGTGCCCAATGCTTCTTGAAAGCTTTTCCAGAAATGAGAAGTGAATATGCTTCCACGGTCTGAGCTTATTTCCAATGGAACACCATGAAGAGGAACAATCTTTGCTGTGTAGAGTTCTGCTAACTGGCTAGCTGAGATTGTTTCTTTGACAGCAAAGAAGTGAGCTACTTTAGTGAGACGATCAATAACAACGAAGATTGCATCGTTGCCCTTATTGGACTTTGGAAAACCAGTGACGAAGTCCATTTCAATCATGTCCCACTTCTACTCAGGTATTTTCAGAGGTTGGAGTAGACCGGCTGTTTTCTGATGGACTGCCTTAACACGTTGACAAACGTCGCATTCAGAAACGTATTGAGCAATTTCACGTTTCATGCCAGGCCACCAATACAGTGTCTTAAGATCCTGGTACATCTTTGTACTTCCAGGGTGAATGGAAAGAGGAGTTTCATGAGCCTCCTTGAGAATGATATCTTTGAGACTTTGAACTTGAGGAACTGCAATGCGTCCTTCGAAGAACACAGTTCCTTTGTCATCAATTGAGAAGGACTTAAATTTCTCCTTGCCTTCTTTGATGTGCTCAACCATCTTCTTGATTTCAGCATCACGAAGTTGTTCAGAACGAATCTTATCCTCGTGAGTTGGACTGGCTGTCAAGCTAGCAAGATAGCCTTGAGGAACAAGACCAAGGTTCAGCTTCTGGAATTCTTCATGAAGTGGAGGTTGGCTTTCCATGATCATGAGATTATTGCAATAGGACTTGCGACTGAGAGCATCAGCCATAACATTAGCCTTGCCTGGAGTGTAAGAAATGGTGAGATCAAAGTCTTTAATCTTTTCAATCCATCTCCTTTGCCTGAGGTTTAGATCTGGTTGAGTGAAGATGTATTTCAGACTTATATGATCGGAAAAGATTTCAGTGCGGTTACCCAACAAGTATTGCCTCCCTTTCTTGAGGGCAAACACAACTGCTGCAAGTTCTAGGTCATGTGTGGGATAGTTTTGCTCATGGGCATTCAACTGACGTGAAGCATAAGCCACAACTTGACGTTCTTGCATAAGAACTGCACCTAGACCTTGGAGAGATGCATCGCAGAATATCTGGAAAGGTTTGGTAGTATCTGGGCCAACCAGAACTGGGGTAGAAGTGAGTTTAGTCTTCAGGAGATTGAAACTTTCATCACACTGTGGAGACCAAACGAACTTCTTGTCCTTCTTTGTGAGATCAGTGAGAGGTTTGGCAATCTTGGAAAAGTTTTGGACGAAACGATGTCAATAGCTAGCCAAGCCAAGAAAGCTTCTTACTTGTTTCACCGTCTTAGGAGGTTTCCAATCAACAATTGCTTTCACCTTTTCTGGATCAATGGCTATGCCCTTGGCAGAGATGACATGACCAAGGTAAGCAACTTCTGGAATCCAGAACTCACATTTGGAGAATTTGGCATATAGACGATGCTCGCGAAGTTTCATTAGAGTGAGACGAAGGTGTTCTCCATGCTCTTCCTCGGATTTGGAGTAGATCAGAATGTCATCAAGATATACCACAACAAACTTGTCGAGGTATTCATGGAAGACAGAATTCATGAGTCTAGAGAACGTCGCCGGTGCATTGGTGAGACCAAAGGACATGACGGTGTATTCATATAGACCGTACCGAGTGGTGAAAGTTGTTTTTGGAATATCTTCCTTTCTGATCTTTATTTGATGGTAACCCATCCTCAAGTCCAACTTTGAGAATATTGAGGCTCCAGCAAGTTGATCAAAAAGATCATCGATACGAGGAATTGGATACTTGTTTTTGATGGTTTTCTCGTTAAGAGGACGATAGTCAACAACGAGTCTTTTTGTTTGATCCTTCTTTGCAACGAATAGAGTTGGGCAACCCCAAGCGGAGGAACTAGGTTGAATGTAACCTTTCTCCATGTACATATCGATTTGCTCCTTTAACAATTTCAGTTCAGGAGGAGCTATCTTGTATGGATGCTTAGAGATTGGAGCAGTACCTGGTTCAAGCTCGATCACGAACTCAACTGCTCTGTCCGGAGGCATCCCTGGCAACTCTTCTGGAAAGACGTCAGGGAATTCACAAACCACCGGAACATTTTCAAGTAGAGGTAGAGGTTTAGCATCGAGGGTGTAAAACTGAACAGAACTTGATTCATTTGGAGAATAGACTATCTGGCCAGAAGGGTGGAACAGAGTTATTGACTTCTGAGCACAATCAATCATAGCTTTATTGGCCTTCAACCAATCCATGCCAAGAATGACATCAATGTCAGAATTGCCAAGCAGAATGAGGGAAGCAAGGAATATGTGACCTCCTATTAGAATCTGATTCTCATGACTGATCTTGGAAGTTTGCATAGTTGCTCCAGGGGAGTTTACTACTAGCGGGGAACCCAAACCAACAAAAGGTAGTTTAACTGCTGTCGCAAAGATCTTTGACACGAAAGAATGCGATGCTCCGGTATCAAACAACACTTTAGCTGGGTTAGAGTTTACGGGGAATGTACCGAGAACGACGTCAGCAGCTTCCTCAGCTTTGTCGACCTTGACATGATTCACCCTCGCGGTCCTCCCGACAGGCCTGTTGTTGGAGTTGAAGGCTTTAGCCGGGGGAGCACGCACCATTGCCTGGTTGGTGTTGGGGCGAGGAGGTGGTGGAGGTAGCTGCCTCTGAGTGCACTTGTCAGCATAGTGTCCTGTCTGCTTGCATTTGTAGCAAGTGACGACACGAGGTGCATCTGGCCTTGGCTGCCCCATTGAGAACCTCTGAGCCTGCATCTGAGATGGGTTGGGTGGGCGGGAAGCGAAGCCTGGAGAAGCTTGGGCATATGGAGCCCGAGTGACAGCACCATTTGGCACCCAGATGCGGCGCTTCTGCGGAGGGGTGGTCATGTTGGAGGAGGAACCACCCTCACGCGAGTGCTTTCGAGACTCCTCGAATGCCTTGCGCCCATTCTCTTCATTGAGCGCGGTGTTCACGAGCTCCTCGAAGTCTTTGGCCTTGATGTTGGTGAGGGCGTACTTGAGTTCCGGGTTAAAACCTCGGCGGAACCTTGCCATCTTCTTAGCCTCAGTGGACACCTCATCACCAGCGTAACGAGCGAGGCGATTGAACTCATTCTGATAGCCAATGACGTCCAACTTGCCCTGCTTGAGAGAGCAAAACTCCTCACGCATCCTTTCCATGAGACCATCTGGGATGTGATGCTTCAGGAAGGCATCCTTGAAACAACCCCAGGTGATTGGGTATCCAGCTCTCATGGTCTGGTAGTTCTCCCACCAGGTAGCTGCCTGACCCTTCAGTAGGTAGGTGGCATACTTGACTTTGTCTTCCTCAGCAACGTGAGCAATGTCCAGAGCCCTGGCCATCTCCCGGATCCAGTCATCAGCATCCAGAGGCTCGCGTGTTGCCACGAAAGCTCTCGGCCCCAGACTCAGAAACTCCTTGATGCTGACTCGTGGAGCATTCTGGTTGTTGTGCTGATTAGCCTGGAACTGGGCCATCTGCATCACGACCTGAGTCATCTGAGTCAACAGCTCTGTGATTGGCGGTGGCTCAGGCGGGTTGTTCCTTGTTGGCGGCATCCTGAATGGAAATGCATTTTAGCACAACAACAGAAAATGATAGACTTGGTAACCGAAAGAGAGATTATTCCGACGCATGAATAGATAACCAACAGGTACATCATCACATGTTCAAATACATAAGAATATCCAACACACCAATACATGGTTCGAAAGCCAAAGGATAACTAAACATAGCTAAGAATGGATACATCGGTACTCCCATGCTCATCACGCAGGACGGCGGTGAGTAGTACGACGAGGGGTACGGTGAGGAGCACGCCCACGAAAGTAGGTAGAACAACGATCCACATAGATCTGACGTGGTCTGAGAGCGACTCTAGGTGTGGTGAAGTACATAGCGTCGACTCCCTGTGCTCCAAAGCGTGGAATCCCAGTGTAACCAGCACCGAGGTTGAGGAGTGGACCTCTGATCGGCTCGTAACCTCCAGCATCTGGCAGACGACGACCAACTGGCTGATCAAAACGTGCAAAGCGCTCATCTCCAACAAAGTCTGTGGTGTACGTCGCCAGACGAGTCAAAGCAAGGTAGAGCTGCTCTCTCACTGAAGCCAACTCCTGAGACAGTGTGGTGGCAACTGCGTCACTGTGCCTCACAAACTGAGCGGTGGTGTGCAGCCTGGTGTTATCATGCTCGTAGACATCCAGGTTGTCGTAGAGAGTGAAGTGAGCTCCCTCCGAAGTGATGTAGCCACGGGGGATGTGGCGATAGATAGAATCGTCAAATCCCCAGTAGTCAGCACGAAGGACAGTGAGACTCACATAAGCTGCCTGCTGCACGGCCATATCCACTGTGGAACCTACTGCCTCGTAGCGGTGGACAACGCTCATGCCATCATCTGACAAAATGTAGACGATAGCCTGGTAGTAGGTCTGGTCAAACTCTCGCTGCTGCTCGTAGACCTGGTACTCTGGTGCCCAACGGAAACCCAGATAAGTGACCATGTCTCTCAGCATCTCCGGATAACCGGCAGTGCTCTCGCAGCGAGTCATCTGAACCACCTGCGGGAAGAACCTGAGATCCATCTGCAGATGATCGGGGAAGTTTTGATTAGACGCCGGTAGAGAACTGAAGTGGAAAGCAACAACAAGGTTTCAACGGACGATAAGGATGTTGAGAAGAACAAGATATCGAAGCAACATCGGGGAAACACGAGACCAAAACTCCTGAGGTACTACGGAAAACCCATCCGGGCTTCTAAAGGATCAATATCTACTGCTTAAGGGATAGAGGATTTGCTTCCGGGGCTTACACGCCTCCGTTCTCAATCATGAGTAGGCAACATGATAAATCATGTCACAACCACCTCCATTCCTATGGTCTAGTAGATATAACTATCCTAGAGAAACCAGGATTCGTGAAATCCTAACTTGAAAGTTTAGGTGAGAACAGAAAACAACGCTACACTTCCTTACCAGAAAAAGGGTGGGTGGGTGGGGAAAGAAGAAAAATGGCAGAATTCCTACTCTCACGTTTCATTTTTTTCCTATATAGCTACAAAATAGTTTCTAGACTCAAACTGCGACCAGTAAAAGGGATCCTACAGGCAGACAGGCTCTGATACCATTTGTCGCACCCGGACTTCTAGAGGATACTCGCAGTTCCGTTGAACAGTAGTGGATTGGATTACGGGGCTTACCGGCACCCGCATCTCTTACGAGTAGGCCAACACACGTATGTGTGACAACCAACCCCTATCTGTTCATCGTCTACGTAAACCATCCCATAGAAATCAGGATACTACCATTGACGTACTTCATACCATACACACATGGTACGTCAACAGCGTTGAACAAAATGATAACACAACAGATCTCTAAGACACAAAAGAAGGAAATAAGTTGCAAATAGCTCTCACTAGAGCAGAGATAGCAGATACAATCATCCAGAGGACACATGTCCCAACATAACATCATTACATCTCAGCGGAAGCATTCAAAGGGTCTGAGTACAGACAAATCCAAATAGGCTTAAGAAGCCGGGAATGAAAAGAAAACGGAGCCCATCCACGATGTCTCGGATCCTGCCCGGGTCCGCTACCTACTCGTCAGCAGCCTCGTCAAACTCCACGTAGTAGCCGTCACGCGGATCCTCGTAAGCGTAGTCTGCGGAAACCACAGCCCCAAAGGGGTCAGTACATAAACGTACTGGCAAGCAAGACTCACAGTTCACCAAAGTGTAGCCCGTCAACACCAAGCACAGATGCCTTGGGTTCAACGGAAGAAAGGGATATAAAAGATGCTGCATCTGGCTGCACTAAACAACTACAGAACATACTACAACTTCCGGCTATCAGAAAGGGGATAAGATAGCGTATCGTAACCAACTACAACTAACCTCCACACAAACCCATCCTGGATCTCGCCCCTTATCCAAAGAAGCAATCCGAGGATAACTCACACAGTTGGATTAATGATGGTTCAAGTTATTGTGTCAATAGGACTATTACTAGTCAAGTTATCATTAGTTAGGTGTAAGTTGTTCTGAGTACTTGTTAGCCAGTACTTTCACCAAGTCAACCATAACCGCGGAAAACACGGCTTCTCGAGAAGATTTATCCCTGCAGGGGTGCACCAATTTGGCCGTACACGTAAGAATAACCCGCCAGATGGGAAGGCCTTTCCCACCAAGCGGGGCACTCAACACAACTCAACTCTTCTTCGCATCAAGCCCAAAGCACCACGTGTTGTGCGTGCGCGGCTAATCGAGCCCCACGAAGAAAAGGGGACCCTCATAGCACTGGAAGACCACGCCGCCCTAAATGCCGACTACAAAAGTTCCACCCTGGCCTCGGGTTCGTACCTGCATATGCGTGCATCAAATGGAAAGCCCGACCTAGGTGTGGTGATTTGGACGAGATGCGAATCGAATCAAATTGAGCGGGGCGCCCATACACGCTTCCCACATGCGGATAGTGCGCTCATCATGGATCAGTAGACAAGACCCTTTTCCTATTAGGGTCGACACTAGCAGGCCTCAAAACCACGCCGGGCCTCCTGCCGGTGCCTTATCAGCAAATTATTATTACCTCAAAATTAACAGGTTGTTGTTTAGCATCGAGCCCCAGAACATAGTAGAAATATGATAACAGAAAGTAACTGACAGCAGACTCGAGCAAAACAACCCTAAGCATGCTAGTAAGACACGGGCTCAAACAACGGGGTTATAGGACTGGAGGTGAGGCAATATCAGGGTTCAGGGTATCAGGTGATAGGTTCGTAACAGAAACAACTATTCATAGGGCTAGCAGAAATAGACAACGGAAGGTATCGGTAACCAATGTTGAAAGGAACACAATGGTTCATGTGAGTGATAACTTGCCTGCAAACTCAGTAGCCTGGTACTGGGCTAGATCCTCAGAAGGGGTGTCGTAAGTATCGTCTGTCTCAACGTCGTCGTCTATCCGAGAAGAAGCAAACAAACAATACAGAAAGGTAGACAATCAATATCATGGCATAATGCACAATCATGGGATTATGCATGACAATTTTATGGATGCATCAAAATAAACTAGTTGACATGGTAACGCAATTTAAATGGACACATATGCAATTTTGAGTTGCATATGAAAAGCCCATGAAATTTGGTTGAAACAATTGTTTTACAACTAACCAACAGGTGAAGGTGGATTAGTATGATGCATGGATGAGGAAAACAGAAAAATAACAACAATAGAACAATTTTGAAATAAGGTTTACCAAGTTTGAAATTTGTTTATCAAGTGTTGGAATTTTGGTTACTTAAAGGTGTTACACAAGCATTTGTTGTTTTCATCAATTTTAATTGTTCAAAACAAATAACAAAATTCATATTTGGAAAGTACACACAATTTTAGGTGGATTACATGTTTCAATTATTGAAAAAGGAATTAGGATGAATTATTTATGAATTAAACAAGTCAGACAAGATTTAAATGAATTAAATTCAAGTATGAATTTATTTGAATTTTTATTTGTTCAAAACATTAAACCAATTTCATATTTGAAAACTTTATCCTTTGCTAGTATGAAAACATATTTTATTTGTTGAATTTGGAATTTTTATGCCCAAGTTATGAATTTTGCAAAAGTTAAGTGAATTAAACAAAATTTAAATATTTAACCAAATTAAAATATTCAAAACAGTAAACAAATTTTATATTTGGGTAGAGAATTTAAAATGGAGTGATTTACATGTTTGAAGTTTTGCAATTGGAGTTTCCAAACAAAAGTTATTAAATTATCAAGTTTAAGCCTTTTAATGGTTGATAGGAATAGTTATGGACCTAAAAAAAGGTAGCAGGGACCTGTGAGTAATTTAGGAGAGATCTGGACCTAGGAAAATAAAAAAGAAAAAGATGGTTTTTATCAGGCAGGGGTGGGATTCGAACCCTGCCCTCCTGCCTGCTGCGCAAGGAACAGCAACCAACTGGGCTGCTGCTGCTCTGTTGACAGAAAGGGCAACCGAGGGGGCTTAAGGTTCAGAGATCGAACTGAATTTAATTTGGAAAAAGGCAGAAAAGGTGGGGGGTGCGGGACTTGAACTCGCGAGCTGTGGCTTCGCTGCGCGCGCGCCCTACCAGCAGGCTGCTGCGCTGGTTTTTGAAACGATACGGGTCGATGGGTTTTTGAGTATAACACATCGCTGTAACCTAAACTGCAAGCGAACGCACTGCAGCTGTTATTCTCTGACGTAGAACACGCACGAACCAGGCAGCCATGGCACAACTGGCCAGAATAAATTGAGGCGCATACAACAGGGAATCGAGAGGGGAGGTAGAAGAATGGAACGGGGGAGTTACCCTCTTCGCAGGGGTGCCCTCTGCGCGGCCGGAGGGAGGCGGAGTCGCCGGCGGCGATGGCCGGCGGGCGGCGGCCATGGCAGAGAGAAGCGGAGGCGAGGTCCTCGATGGCGGCGGTGGTGGGGAGAGAGAAGGGCGCGGATGCGTGCGGCTAGGGTTAGGGTTTCTCCACGGGTTGGGGATAGATATAGGAGGGGGGAGAATCGGGTGGAGGAGGTTGGGCAGCAGGTCGCTGTCCACCATGGATGTCGTCATCCGACCGTACGGAGGTAGGGGAGACCGAGCGGGCTGCAGCCTGGTGGGCTGGGCCTGCCTCTCCCCCTCTCCTGCACTTTTTTTTTGCTCTTTATTTTTTTCCCTCTGTTTTTTTTTTTTTTTGCAGGAAATGGAATAGAAAGAAATAGAGGGTTTTTTTAAGTTAGTAGGAATTTTAGAGAAATTAGGGTGAGTTATTTAGGTCATCAACAAACAAATGCCAAGTTTTGTTTTACAATTATTTCAAAATAATTTGCTGTTTGCAAAATGGTTTAAATTTGAATTAATTTGAGTATTGATTGAATTATTGAAAACAAGAATTTAATTATTTGGAACCCTATTGTTTAATTAGAAACAATGAGTTAAATTGTTTTGGCAATTTCATAAATCCATATTGGGTGCTGTTGTAACATGTGATTTGAATTTGAATTGAATGCAATTTATATTAAGTGGATTATTAAAGAACAAATAATAGTTGAGCTTTTTATTATTTCATGGAAACAAATGGAAGGGTTATTTGAACCATTTTATTTGTAGAGTTGTAACATAACAAGTATGAAGTAAAGGTTTTAATATTGATTGAATTTCCATTGTGAAAACAAAGTAAAACAGCTGCAAACCAAATGAAAACAAATGGAAACAATATGATGACATGATGCAATACTTTAATTAAACAAAAAAACAAACATGCTAGGGGTGGTTTTTCATACTTGGGATGTTACAAGTGCTCCCAACCCTAAAGAGCAACCAGAGGTGCCTGTCCCAATGGAAATGGACGAACCAGTGTTTCCCACACGGGAGACACCGAGTTGGGCCATGCCCATATTATCCTTTCTAAGGGACGGTACCCTGCCAGAGGATGAAGTGGTTGCAAGACAGATTCAGAGAAGATCCAAGGGCTACACTTTATTCCGAGATGTGCTGCACAAAAGAAGTGCCACCGGCGTGCTGCAACGTTGTGTAGACCCAGAAGAAGGAGGAGAAATTCTGCTGGAAATACACCAAGAAGAGTGCGGGCACCACGCATCTTCTCGGGCATTGGTCAAGAAAGCTTTTCGGCATGGCTTCTACTGGCTCACAGCTCTGCAGCAGGCTGAAGACATCGTGAGGAAGTGCAACGGCTGCCAGATGTTCGCGAGTAAGATTCACATGCCCGCTTCTGAGCTGAAGACAATTCCTATCACATGGCCGTTTGCCGTATGGTGCCTGGATATGGTTGGCCCCTTCAAGCCGGCTAAAGGCAACATGACACACATCCTGGTCATGGTGGACAAGTTCACCAAGTGGATCGAAGTGAAGCCTATTCGGAAGTGTGATGGGGCTACAGCTGTGAAATTCTTGAAGGAGGTGATCCTGAGATATGGCTACCCGCACAGCATCATCACCGACAACGGCACAAACTTCGCTGAGGGGGCAATGGTGCGGTTCTGCAGAGATAAGCACATCCGACTAGATGTTGCGTCTGTTGCGCATCCAGCCTCCAATGGACAAGTGGAAAGAGCAAACGGCATGGTACTGGTAGGCATAAAGCCAAGGCTGATTGAGCCACTGCTGAAAACACCTGGGTGTTGGCTAGACGAGTTGCCAGCGGTGTTGTGGAGTCTAAGGACTACCCCTAACCGGTCAACCGGCTACACGCCATTCTTCTTGGTATACGGGGCTGAAGCCGTGTTGCCAATAGATTTGGAGCACGACTCCCCTCGAGTAACCCTCTACACTGAGGTAGAGGCGAGAGAAGCTCGAGAAGACGACGTTGACCTGCTCGAAGAAGCAAGAGAGCTTACTCTGTCACGTTCGGCTATCTACCAGCAAAACCTGCGGCGTTATCATAGCCGAAAGGTGAACCCAAGGGTTTTCCGAGAAGGAGACATGGTCCTTAGACTTGTGCAGCGCACAGCCGGGATGCACAAGTTGTCTCCTCCATGGGAAGGGCCCTTCATTGTGAGCAAAGCGCTGCACAATGATGCATACTATCTTGTAGATGCGCGCCCATCACAGGCGAACAGGGCAGATAAAGCTGGAGAGGAATCTAAGCGTCCCTGGAATGTAGCTCTACTGCGTCGCTTTCATTCGTGAGCAAAGATGTGTATGTACCCTCTTATCCGAGTTGAAATTCTATTCTGCAATCTAAAATTGAACTCGGGGACTGCCCTCGTCCAAAATTACTCCAAGTGTGTTTACTCGGCTTTACTTTTTGCCTATTCGGTTGCTCTACCTCAAAATTCAAAAGTACATTGAGTATTGTATTTAAACCTACATGCCAACTCTTCGACTCTGCTGCTGTCCGAAACCCGGCTTCATGGCAAGCAAGAGAACAAGCAAAAGGTCAATGAGCACAAGAAAAATTGCTAAGAAAGAAAGGAGTGCAGGAACCGAGTAGGGTGCATTTACTACTGTTCTTTGTCTTGTCTTTTCGGCTAAGTGGTGGGCTGCGTTACTATGATTGTTTCTAAGCGGCTAAGTATTTGCAGCTCTACTCTTTAACTCTTGTGACTCGAATACCAAAAAAGCAACAAGTTGCGGGTAGAGCTGAGACAAAAAGAGAGAGTGAATAAGAAATGCAACTCGGGGACTCGCATGATAACGCAACCCGGCATCGAGCCAAGGCTGAGCAAAATGATTAACTTGAAAACAACAAGTGCAAATAAAAATGAGTAGCAACGGCATAAATAGTCTGATACATTTGCACCCGGCATCCCGGGGATCTGATAAATGTTTGAGAAATAAGCTGCAGGACAGATTCAGGTCGAGGCGGCGTTCTCGGTGCTAGCCTTAGCTGCCTCATCTTCAGTAGTGGCCTTGGTCGCGTCTGCCTTCGAGCTGCCGTCAACAGTCTTCGCAGCTTCGTCCTCGGCCCCGGCCTTGGTCGCATCCGCTTCCAGGTTGACGGGGACGGTCTTCGCTAGCTCGGCGTCGGGCTCAGTGGCTTGGGCGCGAAGGCTGACGGTGTCGTCGAGGGCAGCTCCTGACGAGGTGCCGAACTCGAGCGCGGAGGTGTCAATCGACATCTTCTCGTTCTCGTCCTCTTCATCGCTATCCGCGACGACCGCGGCCTTCCCCTTCCCGGTCTTGCCACCAGGAGACTCGAAGCAGCTCAGGTCCAGCTCCTCTGTGTCCGTCTCTTCGTCTTCGTCCTCCTCCTCGCCTTCGTCCACCTCGGTGTCGGGCTCGGTGAGGCCGTCGATGAAGGTCGCAGTATCAGCGTACTGGGCAACCTCGTGTGCAACCAGCTGTCGGATAGCCACGCAGTCGGGATTCTTCTCCCACTTGGAATCCTGGCGCATCTCGCGGACAATCTGCAGGTTAAGGTTTTCATACCAGCTGGTGATAAATAGAAGCATCATGTCCGCGCCGGACCGAGCTCCCGATGCGCGCCACTTCTTCAGCTCGGCTTTCACGCGCTGCAGCTTCAAGGCAAGTTCGGAGATTGTTGTTGGCGCAGAGTCATCAGGCCAGAAAAGGCTGTGGATCTGGAAGGCGACGCGCACCAGCTCGGTGCCCACGCCCGCTAGCCGCGGGAACTGCCCTTGCATAATCAGGATGCTCTCCTCAATTTCTGCTCTGGTATCCAAGGGCTCTCCCTTCTCAGCGCGAGCTGCTCGGACCTTTGCCAGGGCAGGCACGCAAGAAGACTCGAGGTCAGGGAAGACTCCTGCAAAAGCTATCGAGAAGATCAGAAACAATAACAGAGTAGAAATAAGAAACGAGTAGCAGAGGAACAAGAGGAAGCAGTGAAGCAAAGAAAAGAGAACACTTACTGTTCAAGTCATGGCGCAGCCCTTGCAGCTGGGTCTTCCATGTCTCCTCGTTGGCTAGGTGCCTCTCTTCAATCAGGCGGAGCCCGTTCAGCTGAGCAAAGAGATTAGCATTGCTTTTCTTCAGCACCTCGCACTCCTGCTCGAGGGTTTTCTCCTTGGCCTTGGCTGCTGCTTCGCTCTTTGCCTTCTCGGCGATTATTCTATCCTTCTCGGCAGCAATGTCAATAGCATCCTGGAGCGCAGTGCACAGCTGGAGTTGGAGCTTCTCCATCTCGGTAGCATGTTCTTTCTGCAGCTCGACAGCCTGGCTGGACAACTGTTGCTGCACCTCAGCAGGTTTGAGGCAATCTTGATGTTCCTCAGCAAACTTCTTATGATCTTCTGAAAAGAGCAAAGCGCGGTCAGCAGAGTAGCGAAGAAAGAAACACAAAGACAAGCCGAGAAGACGGCAACGTACCTTCTAGTCGGTTAATCGTGGCTTGGCCACTCTCGACAAAGGCGCGGCAGGTTGAGTGTTCCTCCGCCAGGGCCTTTAACTTCCCTGCAGAGTAGAAGTGGTTAGCGCAGAAAGCAGAAGCGGGCGTAAACACCAAACGCAAGAACCGCATAGCTAAAAGCGTACCTTCAACTTCAGAAAGTTTCAATGTGGTGGTCATCACATCCTTCTCGGCTGCCTCGCCGTCTGCGCGTTCTCTTTCCAGAGCCTCAATGCGTCTCTTGGCAATGGCGTGGTTCAAGAGTAGCTGACGGTGCAGGCCAGTCCGCTTCAGTAAGCTATTCTGAGAAGCAAAAGGAAGAAGAATCAGGCAAAGTAATAAAGATTCAACCCGAGAAGGCGGCAACTCGGGAGTGTATCCGCCTACTCGGCCAGAATCTCGGGGACTGGGTGATGGATAAGGAAAAGAAGAAGAGTAGAAGAAAAGCGAAACGCAAATCAGGGAGGATGAGTAGAAGCTTACCGCGTAAGATTGCTCGAGGTCCTCTGCATTCTTGCGGTGGACGAACATCTTGGCAGCAAGCGTGGCGGAGTTGGATGAGATGGTCATGGGTTTGTAACCCAAGTCCGCCTTGTTCCAATCGACACGCATATGGTCCAAGTCGCCCAAATCCGTGCCGTCCCAGTTCGAGTTGCCCAGCACCTTGCTGTCCCACTTGGCATCGATGAAGCCAACCAAGTCGAGCACTTGCTCAAGGCCCTGGGATGTCACCGCCTGGTCCTGAACCTCGCGCGAAGAAATGGAGAGGGACTTATCCTGATTTGGGGCCGGGGGTCTGGAGTCCACTGCCGCGGTTTTCTTCCCTTTCCGAAGAGCAAGCTTCCTCTCCGCGGGGGTTAAGCCAACCTCGTGCTGCTGGCTGATCTTCACCATATAAGGTGGGAAGCTGGGCGGATCCGAGACGCGGGATGCGCCAGCGGCGTCAGCAGCCGCGCCAGGCTCGCGGATAGCCAACTGAGTGGACTTGGTGGTTGATGTTGGCGGCGGCATCACGGCTGCATCTTGGCCGGCGCCACGCGCCGGGTTCCTGCGAACAGTGCCTTCTGCCGGGTCTACTGACTTCTCGGCAGCTCGCTTCTTCGAAGTCCCCTTCTGGGCAGTGGGCTTCTCGGTGGTCTTCTTCTCGGTGGCCTTCTTGGCCTTCTCCTCGGTGGCCTTCTTCTCGGCAGCTTCCTGAGCGTTCTTCCTCGTAACAGGCTTGGCAGTGGGCGCGCCAGTGGAGCGCTACTCGGCGCGGCGTCTGGCTGAGCGCTACCTTGCGTGGCGCCTGGTTGCGCGTCGCTCAGAGGGTATTTTTCCGCCTCGTCGACTACTTCTACCCGCTGCTCGGCAGCGGGATCTGGCTGTGAGGCATCTGGTTCTTCTACCCGCGGCTGGGCCGCGGGGTCTTCCTGTTCAGCAGCACCTGTGGCTGGCTGCTCTTGTTCTTCTTCCTGCCGCTCAGGGGCGGCGTCGTTGTGCGTCTCTTGATCTTGATCTTGGTTTTCCTCGGCTGTGTTGGCCGGAGGAGAAGGAGGCCTATCTTGGTGAGCAGCATCCTGCGCTTCTTGATCCGCGCGGGACTGCTGCTCCAGCTCGACGTTCTGGGCATCGGTGTCCATGTGTCCATGTGCGTTGGCGGCTTCGTTCTCGTCGCCGTCGAGGTCGATAAGCTTATCAACATCGATGGCGGCCTGCTTCTTGGTCTCAGTGGGCGCACGAGCGGCATCCGCATCCAGGGGGGCTCTGAAGAGAAAAATGCGTTCAGAAGATAAGAAGAAGGCAAAGGAAAACTGAGAGGAAACAGCAAAGTAAAAGGATTGGGAATCAACCGAGAAGAATGAAGTGAACCGAAGCGTACAATCGAAAATGAACTTACCCCTTACGGGTAGGGATCGCTGGTCGTTTCTTCTTCACGACCTTCTTGGTCGTCTTCTCGGTCGGCTTCTTCTTCTTGGCGGGGGGTTCTTGGGCGCTGCTACCCGCGCGCTTGCGGGTAACAGGAGCAGCAACTGCAAGAGGATCGACGACCAGGGCTGCCTCGTCCTCGCCCTCATCCTCGCCGTCATCCTCAGCATCAGCACCATCTGAGAAATTGAAAGGAAGAAAGGCAATTCAGAAGCAGGAAGCAATTAGTTTGTGCTGCTCGCGATCAGACGGGATAAAATCAGTTACCTTCATCTTCGTCCTCGGACCAGTCGCGAAGAGATGCGTCGACGTGATGCTTACTCGTCTGGGCGGCTTCGGGAGGATCAAGCTTGTCCGCGGTCTCGAAGGAGACCTCATCATCTTCCTCTCGGTCATCTGACCAGTTGCCCTCGAAGCGCTCACTGCTCTCAGCGAGTTGACGATCAAGGACCTGAAGAATAGAGAAACATCGCAAAGTGAGCCGAGTAGCATGAAGGCACTCTATCCGACTAGGCGTGCAAACACCAAGCACATTAAGCCTAAACGGTTCGGCTAAGTGTCCTACTCGGCAAGGCGTGTAAACATCAAGCACATTAAGCCTAAATGTTTCTCCTAAGTGTCCTACTCGGCAAGGCGTGCAAACATCAAGCACATTAAGCCTAAGTGTTTCTCCTAAGTGTGATACCCGACAAGGCGTGCAAACAACAAGCATACTAAGCCTGAGCAGTTCCGCTAAGCGCCCTACTCGGCGCAGAATGCGAATGCTAGTCGCAGCAAAGAGAGGAAGCTATCTACTCTGATTGCATATACAAGAAGCAGATTAAGAAGGACATACCCGGGGAATCGGCTTCGTGCGGCTGTATGGGATGAAGCCATACTGCCAGTTATCGCGAAGGCCGGTGGTCAGGATGGACCGAGCGTAGGCGGCGACATCCGCGTTGCTGAGCTCGAAGGTAGTCGTCCGAGTACAGTCGCGAGGGCCGCCCATGTAGCACATGGGGTGGGAGCGGCGTTGCAGAGGGAGCACGCGGTTGCGAATCCAGCAGGCGACTGGATCGTCGCTCTTGAGCCCTTCTCCGATCAGATGGGTGAGCCGCTCCTCCATCTGCATCAAGTTCCTGCTGTTCGACGGCTTGCTCTTCCAATTCTGCCCGGTAGGAACTCGGTTGCTCCAAGGGGGCAGATTGATGCGGTCCTCGATCTTGGCCTCCTTCGTGGCGGGGATGTTCTTCACATACAGGAAGGATTTCTGCCATTTGCGGACAGAATCCAGGCCCTTGATGCGAGGATGATTGGTGCCCGGGCGCTGCACCATCATGGCGCTGCCGGTCTCGGTTACCCGGCTGCTGGTGTCTGCGCCATCCTTCTTGCCCTGGCTCTGTTGGCGGAAGAAGAAGTACTTCGACCACGACTCCGTCGTGGGGCGAACGCCGAGGAAAGCTTCGCACACCACAGCATGGTAGGAGAGGAAGACAACAACATTGGGAGGAAGATGGTGCATCTGGAGACCGTAATGGTCCAGGAAGGAACGGAGGAAATTGGATGCGGGAAGGCCGAATCCTCGCGCAAAGTGCGCGAGGAAGACGACGTGCTCCCCGTCCTCTGGAGCCGGAACGATCTCGCCGTTAGACGGCCGGCAGCAAACACCGGGAGGAACCCTCCGGGTGTTCACGAGCCACTGGCAGTCCTCCGCGGTGACGTCGGAGCCCGCCCAGCCGGCGCGAGCACTGTCACCGCGAGCCATGGCGGCAAGCAGGAAGTTGGGAAAGGATTGGAAGGAACTGGTGAAGTGGACGAGCCCGCGGCGACGCAAAGAGTTGCGCGGCGGCGGAGAGCTCTGAGACGGCGGAGGATCGAGGAGACAGAAGGGGAAAATGAAGCGGAAGGAGAAGAGGAAGTTACCGTGGGGGTATTTATACCGCACCACGGATTACCGTTACGAATTGGAGTAGTGGGATCGATCGTGGCAATAAATCGTGCGGCGTGGGGTCTGTGGCCGGTTGGAAACGCACACAGCGCGGAACGCGCGCGCAACGGCCGCATTAGATCCCACGACGAGATCGTGGGCGATTACTGCGCATGATGGGACATTACGAGGTCGTGGGCCCGCTCCGTGAAAACTGGGCGCGTGGCCTGTCAGGTCCTGGGCAGCGAGGCGTCGCGGTCCTGGATGCGTGACACGTGCCCAGTTGCAGCACGGAAAGCCGGATTGTGCTCTGCGCTGCAGAGATTCGATTGAAGAAATTCCCTAAGTCTTTTTACTCGGTTACAGAGAAGGAGGCTAGCTCTATTCGGAAGAGAGGAAACTCAAGGTACTCTTCAAAGTGCTACTCGGAGGTTTTACTCGGCATATTGAGATTCAAGGGCAAGGTTGCCAAGCTTGGTTTTAAGCTGGCAGGGCCCAGTGAACGAGTTCGCAGGGCTCTACCAGCTTCGGGGACTGCTGTCGGGGGGTTACCCCCGAGTAGGGTAAAGGCAAGTGGTAAAGGCAACAATCAGAAGAGAAGTTTGGTCGAGTAGCCGCCTACCCGGTACTTGCTACCCGGTCGACTGCTGCTCGGTCTTACGAAAAGATGACCAGAGGGAGATATCAAGCAAGTTATATCTGTTCGAGTAGAAGAGTGGGCCCGAGTAAAACTGGCGGGAACCTACTCGGGCCAGAAGTCAAAGGAGCCGTTCTGACACAGGATCCCGCGTATCCCGGGTCCGTACTTGGCACTGTTCACAGCACTGTTCATCTGGGGACGGCGTGCCTGACAGCGACAGTGTGTCAGCAGAGCGTCGCAGGATATGGGGGACCTACTCTGTGTTCGCACAGTGATAACAGACTGGTTACTTGGTTTTGCCCAACGACTTTCTGCATCAGGACAAGCTTAGAAGCCAAAGCTGTCAGCGGGAACTCGGAAGAAGGACGATGTGCACACAATGTCGACACTTGTTTGTATTTGGCTGTATCCGGCAGGGCACCGGGTATATAAGGTGCCCAGCCGCCTCCTGCGCGAGAGACGATCACACACGACGTTCACAAGGGAGCACTACTAGGACTCTCGTAGAGATTCTTGACCTAATCCTACCCGGAGAGAGAAGAGTGGCTACTCGGTAGCAAGAACATTTGTACTGTGGCTACTCGGTGAGACACCAGAATACATAAAGAAAGGCAGGAGTAGGGGTTTTACCTCCTCACGAGGGCCCTGAACCTGGGTAGATCGTGTTGTTTGCAGTGTTTAATCTTCACCTCACGCGTCTACTCGTCGCGTGATCCCTCCCCGAGCGCCTCCAGCGCCCTTCGTCCCCACATCTTTAGCCATCCTATGGCATCTGCCGTGACACCACCACGACACTGAGACGACGTCCGCAACACTTAACTTGGTGGAACCAAAGATAGCTAAGTTGAATCACTTTTTAAATTTAAAATTATATTATTTTACAACTTAATTACAAGTTACCATCCAAAGAATAAAATCTCGTTGTTCCACGTGTGCTCTATATGGCCGCCGTCAACAATCTAAGTATTAGATGTTTAACTTTTTTTGTCGTTGTGGTTGCTGAAAATGGTAGATCACTGCCAACCGGTTGCAAATATTTGAGAAAAAAAACAAATAAGGCGTGAATGTGATAAATCTCGGTGAAATAGTTCGATGGTTGAGTTAACGAAGGATATTAATGCTCCTCGGAGAGCAGCCGCAACTTTTCTATGGGCACCTCCTCTTTGGTCTCCGATGAGAAAGGAAGGTGTTCATAATCTTCTCGATAGGCTACAGAAAGAGGTGGCCCTTCTGAAGGTTGCCACGATCGATGAATCTCTTAGGTGTGATGGTGGTTGCTTGGTGGTGGTGAGGTGGTAGAAGAAGTATGTTAATATTGATATAACTCAATCCCAAGATGAGCTGAAAGCACATGTCACAAAAAAAACCAAATATGATTAGGGTGTTTACATCTTAGTGTTTTCATTATAAGGCGACCCGTTGCAACGCACGGGTATTGTGCTAGTGTGCACTAATAGATGGTCGAGCAGTACATAATTCTATTATATTTTTCCAAGAGTCCAAGAACAATGCCCTGGTATTATTACATTGCTATGCTTCCTTCTTCTGTTCTCGCTAACAAAGTATATGCATCGGATCGAGTTTATATTCTACAGCCGCTATGGTAATGTTCTCCCTCTCATCAGGTATGTACAAGTGGTTGGGCCAAATGATTACCTTTCTATAACCGAATATCTGCTCCATTGCAACCGCTTATGCACTCCCAAAATTATGCACAAGTCTAACAAAATAACTCCTCGCCGTTGGAATAAAAAGTGTAACCTTTATGATGTGCTTATTACAACTTTTTTTAGATTGACAGCTCCTTAAGTGTACTTTTTGTATAATTTCTTAGATTTTTGTTGTCATCTCTCCTGGGAATTATGGGGGGTATCTGTCAGTTATATACCGATTAGGGGTATATCCGGCATTGTCCTAAAGAGCCCGATTACCAGGGTGGCCTGTTGGTAATGGATCACAGTCCATTAGACGGCTCAGTAAGCTGACGCACAGAAACCGGATTCTAGAAGAACCCGGACCACGGCCCAAAGTGGTGTGGCTTGGAGTAGAAGACGGATTCCTTCCTTTCCAAGTTAAATACTTTCCGTAGTCTTCTAGATTTTCTTTCTGTAATCCCTAACTTGGTTATCTATATAAAGACGGATGGGAGAGAAGAAAGATACAAACAATTAGCTAGAAGCCAACTCGCCGAGAAGTTGATCCTCGCTGAGTTAGCGAAACCCTACTCACATTGTACTTGGTACTTCAGGCTTCAGCCCTGATTTAGTAAGATTGCAGGAGTAGGAACGTCGCCTAGTTGCGCCGTACCGAATCTGGGTAATTTTGGTGTTCCTGGTTGCCGTACTACCACATCCCCCCACGTCTCTACCCGTAGACTCATTGCACCCCTGTCTATGAACTCTACTACGATGTCTCGACAGTTGGCGCCCACCGTGGGGCCAGCGACGTCAGGCGTTATGTTTCGATCGGGGATACTTGGCGGAATCGGCAGTACCATAAATGTCGGAAGCTTGGAATTCGACAATGACGTCGGGCGCTTCCTCGACAACGGATCGTACATCCAGCACTGAATCATCTAAGTGCCTGTGTTTAACCGATTGGATCTGCAAACATCTTTATCGGATTAACTGCAGAAGCAATGGGATTCTATGGTGGAAGCAAATTTTGTTGGGACGCGTAGAGATAAACAAAACTTTTTCCTACGCGGTGCATCCAAGATCTAGCCGAGGTAGAAGGCCACGAGTATTACCACTAGACGCGCAGGTGCGGATTATTGATGCAGCGTGTCGGGGCAGTGCAGTCCCACGATCTGGTCCGGCCGATCCAATCCCTCGAACGTCGAAGTGCTGAACGTACAACACCTCTGCCGGTATCCACACGTACGAGGAAGAGCTCCGACGGCGGACTGCTAGGTCCGGTGCGGCGGCTGGACTGAGTGGGGCTAGGGTTCCCAACGCATGGGAGAGTGGACTAACGTACCCGCTGGGCAACCTGCGCCCCTCTTTATATAGCGTATGGTAATGGGCTGCACAACACTTGTGGCCCATTCCCTCTGTGAGTCCGACTCACTAACTCAGTCCATTTCCGGTTCGGGTCAAACCCAACCAATACTTGCTCCCGCTCTTAAGTGTGTGACCCTGCAGGCTCATGGCGACTTGGACACGATTGGAGTCCAACTCCCAATCGATCAATCGGTAGCGGCTCCTAGCAGAACGTGCCGACTCCCAAGTTCCATTGAGTCATGACGACATACCTTTCAATGTGATATTCATCTTAGTCCTTTTTGCCTCACGATATACCTTGTCGAACTATAGGCGATTTATCGTCATCCCTTAAATAGTTCAACTCTCTTCTCGATCCGTGATATGCGATTCATCTGACTAACTCTTAGTCAACCGACACAGTTAACACTTAACTGAGTCGCGCATGGCCATGCTTCCTGAATCATATCACTCGAGAGGGCCCAGAGAATATCTCTCCATTAGGAGGGGCAAAATCCCGTCTTGATTATCCACATCACGCAGCTTGCTTCTCATTCGACCCGAACTCTGCCTTTATAGTTGCCTTGTCACAGAACAACGTTTGACAGAACCTAAGTCGGTGATCCACAACTCGGATTGTGCGACAACCTCAGGTCTAAGGATTACATTGATTGAGACATGCAAATGACGACTTGATCGTTGCATCTCAATGTGGGTCAGTCCGACTTGCTAAACTCTTTAGCCAAGTCCGTGAACGTTGGAATGGCATCACCATGCCCATGACAAGTGGAACCGTGTCATCAGCCAACACTCACATTAGTCTAGGATGTGTGTCCAGCACAACCTTAACGACCAAGGACAATTAGTATGAACAACATGAATATATAGTTCCACAATCGAATCACATATTCAATGACATATATCAGATGTTCAATACAAGGACAACTTAATAACTTTATGAATACAGTGGGAATTACATCATACATGATTGCCTCTAGGGCATATTCCCAACAGTCTCCCACTTGCACTAGAGTCAATCATCTTGGCATCATATGCCTAGGCATCTAATGCCCATACCTCTCGTGTGCGCCTCATGCTTAGGCTGTGGTAGCGCCTTTGTCAACGGATCTGCAATGTTTGCATCCGTGTGTACTTTGCATAACTTGATATCACCTTGTTCGACAAACTGGCGAATGAGGTGGTACCGCATGAGTATATGTTTGTTCTTCTGGTGTTGTCTAGGTTCCTTGGCTTGTGCGATAGCACCATTGTTGTCACAATATACGTCCAAAGGATTGGACGCGCCCTGAACCACACCAAGATCAATCAGGAGGTTCCTGATCCAAACAGCTTCCTTTGCCGCCTCTGAGGCAGCAATATACTCAGCCTCTGTTGTAGATGCAGACACCGTATCTTGCTTGGAACTCTTCCAGCTCACAGCCCCTCCGTTCATCACGAACACGTATCCAGATTCCGAACGAGAATCATCCGAGTCGGTGAGATAACTCGCATCCGTGTAACCCTTTACACTGAATTCCTCATCACCTCCATAAACTAGGAACATTTCCTTAGTATTTCTCAAATACTTAAGGATATTTTTAACCGCTGCCCAGTGGGCTTTGCCAGGGTCAGCCTGGTATCTGCTCGTAACACTTAGAGCATAGGAAACATCTGGCCTAGTACAAATCATGGCATACATGATGGATCCGATTGCCGAAGCATACGGAATCACACTCATCTGACTTCGCTCATCAGTCGTCGAAGGACACTGAGTCTTGCTAAGTTTTATACCATGGGACATCGGTAAGAATCCCTTCTTGGACTCTTCCATTTTGAATTTCTTCAAAACCTTGTCCAGATAAGTACTCTGACTCAATCCAATGAGCGCCTTGATCTATCTCTATAGATCCTGATTCCTAATATGTAAGTTGCCTCACCCAAATCCTTCATTGAGAAACTCCTTTCCAATGACTCTTTGGTTTCTTGCAACATCATGACATCATTTCCAATCAGTAATATGTCATCCACATATAAGATTAGAAAGTTCACTTTGCTCCCACTAAACTTCTTGTATAAACAAGAATCGTGATCGCTCTTGATGAAGCCAAACGATTTGACTACCTCATCAAAGCGAATGTTCCAACTCCGAGATGCTTGCTTCAACCCATAAATGGATTTCTGTAGTTTGCATACCTTGTCAGCATTAGCCGGATCGACAAAACCTTCGGGCTGTATCATATACACGTCCTCAGTTAAATTTCCATTAAGGAAAGCCGTCTTGACATCCATCTGCCATATCTCATAGTCGAAATAGGCTGCTATGGCTAACATGATCCGAATTGATTTAAGCATCGCTACGGGCGAGAAGGTCTCGTCGTAGTCAACTCCTTGAACTTGTCGGAACCCCTTCGCGACAAGTCGTGCTTTATAGACGGAAATATTTCCATCCATATCAATTTTCTTCTTAAAGACCCATTTGCACTCGACGGGTCTTGCACCGTCAGGCAGATCAACCAAATTCCAAACTTGGTTTTCATCCATGGACTTTAACTCGGATCTCATGGCTCCAAGCCATGACTCGGAATCAGATCCCACCATCGCTTCCGAATAAGTTGCCGGCTCATTACTGTCTAACAGTAAAACATCTCGAGCACTCTGTAATCTGGCAGATCTCCGTGGTTCAGGTGCTGTAACCGGTGTAGGTACCACGACCGGCTCAGCCTCCAAGGCCATTGCCGACTCGCCCCTAGCTGGTTCCTCTCGAATTTCTTTGAGCTGCACCGTGCTCCCACTGACTTCCCGACTGAGAAACTCTTTCTCAAGGAAGACACCATTCCGAGCGACAAACACTTTGCCCTCTTCCCGGTTGTAGAAGTAGTACCCCAAGGTTTCCCTCGGATACCCCACGAAAATACACTTATCCGACTTGGGCGTGAGCTTGTCCGACTGAAGTCGCTTGACAAATGCTTCACAACCCCAAATCTTAAGAAAAGACAAACTTGGCTTTTTGCCCGTCCACATCTCATGTGGTGTCTTCTCTACTGACTTTGATGGTACTCTGTTTAGTGTGAAAGCTGCAGTTTCTAGACAATAACCCCAAAATGATAAAGGTAGATCTGTCCGACTCATCATTGATCGTACCATGTCCAACAAGGTCCGATTTCTCCGTTCCGATACACCGTTTCTCTGCGGTGTACCCGGCGGAGTGAGTTGAGGAACTATTCCACAACTCTTTAGATGGTCATCAAACTCATGGCTCATGTACTCGCCTCCACGGTCCGACCGTAGAAACTTTATTTTCTTGCCGAGCTGATTCTGTACCTCACTCTGGAATTCCTTAAACTTTTCAAAGGCTTCCGACTTTTGTTTCATTAAATAGATATATCCATACCTACTCAAATCATCAGTGAAGGTAATGAAGTACTCATAACCACCTCTAGTTGTCGTGCTCATTGGTCCACATACATCACTATGTATTAGCTCCAATAAGTCGGACGCCCTTTCACAACTCCTTGCAAAAGGTGTCTTGGTCATCTTGCCTAGTAGGCATGATTCGCATGTCTCGAATGACTCTAAGTCAAACGAAGTTAGAATTCCATCATCATGGAGCTTCTTCATGCGCTTCCAACTTATATGACCAAGCCGACAATGCCAAAAGTAAGTCATATTCAGATCATTTGGTTTCAACCTTTTAACATTTATGTTATAGACCGATTCACTATCAAGATTTAAAATAAATAACCCGTTCTGAACGGGTGCAAAGCCATGAAACATATCTTTCAAATATAAAGAACAACCATTATTCTTAATATTCGACTCATAACCTTGTCTCATCAAACATGAGGCGGAAATAATGTTTCGACTAAGCGCTGGAACATAATAACAATTATTTAGTTCCAAAATAAATCCTGAAGGTAAATGAAGTTGCATCGTGCCGACTTCCAACGCAGCGACTCTCGCCTTGTTGCCGACCCGAATGTCAACCTCTCCTCTTGCCACGCTCCTAGTTCTTACCAGTCCCTGCAACGAGTTGCATATGTGAATAACTGATCCGGTATCATATACCCAAGAACTATTAGGCGCATCAGCAAGATAAATATCTATAACATTGCACACAAGCGTACCTGAGTTGGAAGTCACACCTCCACTCTTGGCTCTGTCAGCCAAATACTTGGTGCAGTTCCTCTTCCAGTGGCCATCTTGCTTGCAATAGAAGCAGTTGGCTCCGGCTGTAGGAGAAGGTTTAGTCTTTGAGGGAGCACTCTGGACAGGGCCATGGGTGCTACCTCCTGACTTATCCTTCTTCTTCTTAGTCCAAGAACTCTTCTTGAACTTAGCCTTATTCTGCACCATCAACACTTGACTGGTGCCTTTCTTGATATCAGCCTCTGCCGTTTTGAGCATCCCATGTAATTCAGTGATACTCTTATCCATACCATGCATATGGTAGTTCGAGATGAACGAACCATATGCACTAGGAAGAGAGTTCAGAATTATATCAGTAGCGAACTCTTCGTTAATTGGGAAGCCCAGCCGATCCAAAGACTGTATGTAACCAATCATCTTGATTACATGCGAACTCAGTGGATCGCCGTCTTTCAGCTTACAGCCAAGCAAAGCTTGAGAGACTTGATACCTCTCAGTCTTTGCTTGAGCCTGTAACATACTTTTGAGGCTTTCGATCATATCGTAGGCCTCAACATTCTCGAACTGCTGCTGCAAGTCCGGTTCCATGTGTGCAAGCATAAGACAGCTAATCTCCGTAGACTCATCTCTAGTCTTACGGTAGGCATTCGTGACTGCGACAGTCGCATCATCATCAGGCTCATCTGGAAGTGGAGTTTCTAGAACATGTTCTTTCTTGTCATGCTTGAGGACTATCCTCAGATTACGATACCAGTTGGTGAAATTAGTTCCATTAAGCTTATCTTTCTCTAGGATGGACCTCAACGCAAACGCGGACAACTGAGGGAGGTTGCTAGGTGCCATTGATCTACAACAGAAAATACGCAAAAACACTTAAGACATGTATTCATAAAAGAGCAGGCATATTAAACGCTTTAATACTTATGCTCCCACTAGAACCAACATCCCTCCGATGGTTGCTAAGTGATTCAAGATCCTAAATAAGCAAGCCGACTAGTGAGCTTTAGCATCACCGCTAGCCGTCAAGTGATCTAGGTAGGCAACACCTTGCCAATCGTATCCAATACGACTCCTGTTAGTTGGGTGACATCACATGCCCCGGCTCCCAACCTACCTCGCCCCGAGCCCCACAACCGTTGTGATGGACTCGTCTAGATTACCAAGTGCTTCTGCTTGTAAGAGTCCGACTCAAACCCACCTAACCGGAAAGAATTGGTAGCACCTCAATTTTATGAGCCCACTACCAAGAATGTCCGACTTGTGATGGTGCAGCACTGGCGGGGCGACCGACTAGACCTTCTTTGAGGGATTAAAGAATCTACCAACTATCTAAAAAGAGGTAAATAGAGACATAACAATAACACAAATAAAACAATTATAATGTGAAATGGTATGGCTCTCTTCATGGTGATCTCCATCTCCACGAAGCTTGCAAGTCGGCTCGTGCCAACTCTTGTCACGTGCCATCTTGCTCCATGTAGCCGACTTGTACATCGACTTGCATGCCTTCCGGGTTCTCCAACAAGCTACACTAGCTAGTAAATCAAAATTTACATAGAGAATCCGACACGCAGGCCGGTATACAATAAAATGACAGCACCTAGGCTCCAGCCGGCTGACAAAAACATGATACGCAGATCATGTATGGATTACACACATCATATGCACATAAGCCATACCATTCACAACTTCCTGCAAAAAACAAGTTATGCATAGATACGATATCTACCGGCGTTGTGAACTCGCAACGACATCTAAGGCGCTACGACAGGGCGAAGCCGGCGACCGACAGGACGACAGCGCCCGACGATCTCGGAAAACGCAGATCTCATCTGCATCCCGATCATGGATTTCTTCATCGGATAAAACGATTTTACCCGAATCTGATCCGAATTCCGATTCGACCAAACTCTTTGATCTTCGATCACCGCAACTGGATTTATGTGTCACGGTATACCCCGATGGCGGAAACCGACCGGTAGGGGTAAGTTGTTCCACGACCTTAGCAGTATGATCACGGAAACCAGATCATCCATTAACCCCGAGTACGATTGATCCAATCAACCTTGTACAAAACCGATCTATCTCATAGACCGACCACCAAAACAGCAATTAGATCACATCTAACGCTAACTACATATCACATATGTACGGATCTCGGGCCTAATACCAGAAGCTACCGCTCTGATACCACTGTTGGGACGCGTAGAGATAAACAAAACTTTTTCCTACGCGGTGCATCCAAGATCTAGCCGAGGTAGAAGGCCACGAGTATTACCACTAGACGCGCAGGTGCGGATTATCGATGCAGCGCGTCGGGGCAGTGCAGTCCCACGATCTGGTCCGGCCGATCCAATCCCTCGAACGTCGAAGTGCTGAACGTACAGCACCTCTGCCGGTATCCACACGTACGAGGAAGAGCTCCGACGGCGGACTGCTAGGTCCGGTGCGGCGGCTGGACTGAGTGGGGCTAGGGTTCCCAACGCATGGGAGAGTGGACTAACGTACCCGCTGGGCAACCTGCGCCCCTCTTTATATAGCGTATGGTAATGGGCTGCACAACACTTGTGGCCCATTCCCTCTGTGAGTCCGACTCACTAACTCAGTCCATTTCCGGTTCGGGTCAAACCCAACCAATACTTGCTCCCGCTCTTAAGTGTGTGACCCTGCAGGCTCATGGCGACTTGGACACGATTGGAGTCCAACTCCCAATCGATCAATCGGTAGCGGCTCCTAGCAGAACGTGCCGACTCCCAAGTTCCATTGAGTCATGACGACATACCTTTCAATGTGATATTCATCTTAGTCCTTTTTGCCTCACGATATACCTTGTCGAACTATAGGCGATTTATCGTCATCCCTTAAATAGTTCAACTCTCTTCTCGATCCGTGATATGCGATTCATCTGACTAACTCTTAGTCAACCGACACAGTTAACACTTAACTGAGTCGCGCATGGCCATGCTTCCTGAATCATATCACTCGAGAGGGCCCAGAGAATATCTCTCCATTAGGAGGGGCAAAATCCCGTCTTGATTATCCACATCACGCAGCTTGCTTCTCATTCGACCCGAACTCTGCCTTTATAGTTGCCTTGTCACAGAAGAACGTTTGACAGAACCTAAGTCGGTGATCCACAACTCGGATTGTGCGACAACCTCCGGTCTAAGGATTACATTGATTGAGACATGCAAATGACGACTTGATCGTTGCATCTCAATGTGGGTCAGTCCGACTTGCTAAACTCTTTAGCCAAGTCCGTGAACGTTGGAATGGCATCACCATGCCCATGACAAGTGGAACCGTGTCATCAGCCAACACTCACATTAGTCTAGGATGTGTGTCCAGCACAACCTTAACGACCAAGGACAATTAGTATGAACAACATGAATATATAGTTCCACAATCGAATCACATATTCAATGACATATATCAGATGTTCAATACAAGGACAACTTAATAACTTTATGAATACAGTGGGAATTACATCATACATGATTGCCTCTAGGGCATATTCCCAACAAATTTATCCCACCCGCTCTATACCTAGTTGAAGAAAACTATGATACCGGATTTTGCTCAGATCGCCAAAACTCTGAATTTTTTGCCTCATCAGAGACGCGTACAATGAGATCTCACTTCATTGGCATGGTGCAGTCCAAGGTCGCCGAAAACACGGAAGTAAGTAATCCCGTGGAAGAAGCAGAAAACAACAATCCCACAAAACAAGTGGAAGATCCGACACCCGCCAATGAAACGGTGAACTCGGAAGCCGACTCCGTACTAGCTACCATAGAGGAAAGATTGGAGTCGGAACCTGGATCTGAAGACATAGATTCAGAAGACGAAGATGAAGACGCTTTCGAAAGAAAGGTTAAATCTATGCAGGGGAACTTCCCTGAAGTACTTATGGAAAAACCGACTGAAAACTCGGCTGCCGAAGGAGAGGAAGACCCCAGAGCATCCCCACCAGATGAGGAAAGAGAGGACGGCGAAACCAGTCCATATATCCTGATGTCAAGGAATTCACAGAAGAAGAACCTGGAAAAAAAGCCTCCCTCTTCCAAGAAGAAAAATAAGACTGCCAAGAAACTGTAGTACAAACTCCAGAAGAATAGTTTGGCACATAATGCTAACCAAAACCTGGAAGCAGGAGCAGCAAGCGGAGTCACGCATACATGTTCCCGAAATGTCGGAACAGGACGAGATTGATCTGATCAAAACCCCGGTTGGACCGTACGAGCCACCGGAAGCGCTGGAAGCCAGAAGGCAAGCCCTTATGTGTAACAGCCCAATTTTTGGAAGACAGGAAAAACTTGTTTTCAATAACCAAAAAATCAGGGCCAACAAAAACTTTTTAATATATTTGACTTATGCTTGTGTTTTCATTTCTATTTGGTTGTTGCATGTGTTTGTGTTTGAGTTTGTTAACAACTAACGTTAAAAACAATGATCATAACTTTCTTAAAAGCACAACCCTTGTGATCAAGTCATGACAAAAAAACTTATAATCTTTACCCATCACCCTCTTTTGGCAAAAACCTTTTTGAAAATGTTTTGATTTTAGAAGAAACCCAAAGACCAAGTTTTGAGAAAACAAAAGATAATTTCCAAAACTATATGAAAAGTATTTTGGAGCTAATCATCTCCAACCTGTTTTCAACCAAGATGTTTTTGCAAGTATTTCAAAAACTCCCTCTCACTTCCTTCTTTTGCAAAAACAATAAGAGGGGATTATGTTACCCCTGTGTTTGACCTAAATTATATTCTTTTGGAAATAACAAGCTTTGAGATAAACATTTTTACAAAACCCTCTTGTCATGGTATGCCTTGATCACTACCTCTATTTAACACTTGAGAGGAACACCTGGAAATTAATTTGAAGAACTCAGTTGTTTGAGTGATCTTGTGTGTCCTGTTATTTTATCTGCTTGTGGTGTGATCCTTTCTTGTGTGTGCTTTGAAGTATTTATTTATGTTTGTTGATTAATGTGTGTTGTTATAATAAAATAAAACCTAGTAATAACAAGATTAAACACTAATGTCATATTCCATCATATGTCCATCTCATACTCTGTTTTCTTAAAAACTTCCAACCTTGGAGACATGCCTTTATGTCAATTGTTGTTCTATTCATCAATGTTCCCTCATCTATATAATTTTTAACATCTATGCTATCTATCCAAGTGTTATCCTGGATATTGAAACCCTTTGGTATCATCTTTCAAAGTCCTTAAGAAGGCATCCCTAAATAATGATCATATCTCCTTTATTATGAAGCACTTTGCCCTTGTTACTCCAAACCACTCCACTTTGTTTTCAGGACCAATGAACCTACCCTTTTCATCTCCATGACCTATACATCACCTCCATATGGTCCATTTATTTTCCAAAGACCATTTAATTATTTATCTCTCATGATTTTTAACCTATTAAATAAACTCCTGTTTTCACCCTTTTTCCACTTGGAGTCTCAAATATTTTCAAAGGAGTTGTTTATTAAAAATAACTTTTGAGACCTATATCATGTAATCTCTCCTCTCAACTCAAAAATATTTGTTTTAAAAGCATTTTAGTATTTATTACTTTCCATTTTCCAAAAGGCCAGAAATGGACTTTAAAATATTTTGTGAATAAAAGTATTTCCTAAAATCTTGGAAAAATTACCCAACATGCCTATGGTAAAGTGGGACTTACTTATACAAAATCATTTGCAAGTTGTTTTGAAAATTTTGGAGAAAACATTTAAAAACTGTTTCTGCCATTTTTGAATTTCCAAAATTTTGTGAAAGAAATATTTTCAGAAAAACATGAGGCCACCTTCCCTAGACTCCATTTTTGATTCTCTATTCAATGGACATGAGTTTGAACATATGTTCTTATCAAATTATTGGTGAAAACAATCAAAAGTCATTTCTGGTATTTCTTGGTACTGTTGAGAGCAGGCATGTCCTGGTCCACTCTCTCTCTCTCTCTCTTCCTCTCCCCTACACCTGGATAGTGGAAAATAATCCCTTAAACCCCTAGACAGCATGCCACTGCACCTAGACTCTTCCCTTCTTCTCCATACCTCTTCCATGAGCTAAATGCCAATCCAGAGCCCATGTGTCGCTCGAGCCCTGCTCCCATCGCCACGCCTCACTCTCTATCCTTGTCAAATAGCCTCACGAGCACTTCAGGAGCACGCCCGTGAACTTCATTGTCCCCAGCTCATCCACCTTCTACCTTTGCTTGCTATCAAACACCTTTGGGTGAGGCACGAGGAAGCTCACCTACCCTCCTCCATGGACCATATCTTCCTCTAACTCCTCTTAAACAAGCATCTTCTCATCGTAACCAAACCCCTAGACATCCCCGAGATCGATCCTTCTTGCTCGAGCGAGCTTGTCCGTAGCCGCCATGGACGCCGCCCGCGGAGCCTCGAGGCTTGGTCGTCCAGAGCCTTCCCCTTCCTCAAAAACTTGTCAATACACCGTATCTCCCTCCTAATCGAACACCTGCATCAAAATCCCCTTCCCTAGACCTCTTAATCATCGGAATCGGGCACGGATTTCCGCCGGCGAGCACATCCTCGAGGCACCGCTGCGGGACGTCTCTGACCTCACCGTTTATTCTCTCGTCTTCCCCTTGGCCTCCTCTTGCTCGTGCTCCCCTCATTTTGTTCTTCCTCTTATTGCAGGGACGGCGCCGTGGTCGACCTAGGCACCTGCCGCCGGACCTCGTCGTGGTCCAACCTTCGGACCTCTCCAAAAAGATACGACAGGACCTCCGAGTTCGTGGCGTCTCTCTGCTCCCGGAGAGCCTTTTCTCTCACCCCGGTGCAAGTTTTGACCTCACCGGAGTTACCTCCGGTAACCACCGGGCCGCCGCATCTGCCATTTGCCCCGCTCGGGTTCGGTCGTCGCCGGCGCCTAGGTCGCGAGCCGTCGGATTCTGATCCAACGGCAACATACCCCTTCAGATGTGTTGCCTCACCGATGAGCGGGCTCAGTCGCGGCCCAATCCGGAGTTTGAACTCTTCCCGCGCGGGAGAATGCTGTGGGCCGTCCCAGGCCGACGGATCTGGCCTCTGCGCTCTCCTCCGAAGCAGATCTGGCCCATTTCTATTTTCTATGCAGGTTGTTTTATTATTTCCCTGTGGATCTGTTTCTGGCTGTTTACTTTAATTCAAAATAAAAATGCTAACTAGTGAATATTGCCAAATTAAAAATCACAGTACGAGATCTACAAATTATTAACCACCTCCAACTTGCAGATCTAGTTTTTGTGCTTTATTTTAAGAGAACTAAACTAAATGGCAGAGACACTCATGAACACCATTTCTTTAATAACTTGAGTTTTAGGTATCAAAAACATGCAAACTCAACTGTTCTGAGTAGCTCTTGAAAATTTCTATCTGTGGCAATTGGCCTTGTGTTGACTTGTGTTGCTTTTTGAAAATGACATGCATGTTAGTTTTAGGACAGAGAGCACTTCTGGGAATTATTTATTTTTATTGGTGATGTTTTTTTTATATGAATCCACTTGTGTTGGTTTGATAGTGACTAGGAGAACCTTATACTAGATTTAATGATTTTAGGAGTTTCAGAATAGGTTTGGTGCAAAATTTGGTAAATAGTCATTGTTGTCTGTTATTGACATGACTTGATTAAAATGTGTGTTATATTGTTTTGTTATAAAATTTATTACTAGCATGTGTAGGGTATCAATACATGCTTTATTTGTGTTTTGAGTGTTTCACTAGCATGATATGGTTTGTGTGTGAAAACCATGGTTGTTATAGTTTTATTTCTCTTAGGGTGTTTTCCCTAGTAAAAATAGGTTAAAATTGTGTTATTCTTCATGATGGTATGATGAATTGAATAACTGCTTTAGTATTGTTTTCCATAGCATGGCTACTGTTATTTTTGCATGTTATACTTGCTTGCTTGATTGATTAAGTTCTAGATCATGTTGGCATGCCATGCTAGTTTTAGGTGATTTCTGCCATAGTAGTTATTTGCATGCTTAGTTTTTGATAAATTGTTTAGATTGTTATTTTGATATTACTAGCATGTCTAGGTGTTGTTTTCTCTGTTATGTGGATGTCATCTTACATATCCATCATGTTAGAATAAATCATGTTTAATGATCTCTTATGGTTATGCATGCCTGCTTGTCTAAATAGCCCTTTTTCATGTCTAGTTTTAATAGTTGTTTTGCTCCATGATTATTTTCATGCATTGAGTGATGCCATGGTATTTTTAGTATTGGTTTGTCTCTGTTATTAGGTTCTTTAGGTACTGGTTATATTGTTTCTCCGTGTTTAGAAAGGCATGTGATACTATGGGCTTGTAGTATTGCTTGATAATATTTTCCTATGCATGTGTATGTGTTCCTAGGTAGTTTTCTTGTTATTTTGCTCATCCTCATGAATGACCAGAGAGTCATTTAACATTATTTGAGCATGATATGAGAGTGGCACACCCACTGAACTCATGCCATTTTGGTTGAGGATCCATAGCACCTATTCTAGTGTTATTCATGTGTGTTGTCTATGCATGCTTTGCTTGTTGGTGTGCACCCTAGTAATTTTGTTTGTGAGTGTACTTATTTGATGAAATGCTTGCTGTATGTTTACATTTTAGCAAGTGCTTGCCTTTGTTAGGTTCTGATTGGGTGTTTTCCTTTTTATGTTTACGACGTTAGATAACGAAGACGGTATTATTTCCCGGAGAGGTTTTTATTGCAACTCTTGTTTATTTCAAGAGCAAGACCAAGACCAGTGCCAAGGCAAGCCATTCTAAATGCTTGCTGTTGTTTTACTTATCATTATCTATCATGCATGTTTTACTTCTGAAGTTTTACAAAATTTTGATTCAAAAACTATTCTTTTAAGTGGACTATACCACTATCGGTTTTATGTATCTAATATGTTATATCCACTATATAATCTTGGTGTTACCAAGCCCTTTAGATATTTTAGTATCATAACTTAACCAACTTAAGTCCCCTAGTGGACATTTTAACTTGATGTTTTTGGAAAACAAAATCTTGGAAAAACCCCGAGGAAAGGTGGGACCTTGTCCGAGGGAGGTTTGTGAAGAAGGAAATGTTTTCGACTTGTTTTCCAAAAATGACACATAACCTAGTCTTCGCCGGACAACCAAGCCGTGCTGCCACATTACCTCAATATGGGAACGGGGTCTAGCTAATTGCTTGTTGGTGTTAGTCCGTGTCTACCTCAATGTGTTATAGGGGTTAGAGTCCCCCGAACCGAATTGTCGCCAGGAGGGAGGATGGGACATTCAGAGTGTGGGGATTAAGTTCGCCACCGGTTGCAGCAATTGGGTCTCCTGTCATGGCGGTGTGTTGTCAGGGGAAACCGGATCGATACGGCTGACTCACTCGATGCCGGGGAGAACAAACCCAGTTGAAGAGGTAGTCATTCACTAGCACTGACATAGTGGATGGTTAGGACCAGTTATCCGATGTTTGCATACTGTCTCGGACAGTCCATGGTTGTTCACGTCGGATGTACTGGATCTTGTGGATTGTGTACACCTCTGTAGAGTAAAACTATTCATAATAGCCGCGTCCTCGGATATGGACAGTTGAATGGCCATGTAGCTAGCATTGTGTCAATGTTTTCGAAAAGCTGGAAAAGTGTTTTGGAACTTGTACCTGGGAGGTACGTTGAAAGGGAATGATTGTACCTTTGAGGTACCGGATAAATGATGATCTTAAAGATGTGTTTTTCCAAGAAGTTTTGCAAAGAGAAATGTTTTATCTATTTAGAATGCTTTATCAAAACCTTGTTGACATGCTATATCTACAAGAGAAATGAAATATCTTTTGAAGTATCTTCTTCAACAAAGAAAAATAAAACTTGTGCAACTATGATGAGTCCTAAATTCATCATTGCTAGTTGAACCCTAATTAAAGCCTTCCTACCACCTATATATGTATTGGCATACTTGCATGTTTAGCTTTCATTTGGGGTGTCTTGCAGAGTACATTCAAACGTACTCATATTGGTTTCGTCCCTGGCTATTGTCTTAGTCAGACTTTGAGCAGAAGCCCGGAGAACCTGAAGAAGATGGTGTCGCTGACAGCTATGCGAACTAGGAACGTCTCCGAGTCAGTAGCCTGTAGGTAGTCAAGGCGTGACTTGGGTTTACCACGAGTGTGTTTTGCAGTATTCCGCTGTTTTCAGTGTGTGTTCCTGCCCTGTGTGGCAGTTGTTTTTCAACTGAGTCAAGTGACCAGTTGTGTAAGCCGTGTATTCGTGTAGTGGATGTTGTAATCTGCAATGCCAACTCGAGTATGTTGTTCACGACTAACTGATCATGGGATCGTGAATGTATGCATACTGGAGGTCTCGGACTGCTAGTCTGGGGTCCCCACAGAGTTGGTATCAGAGCCATCCTGACTTTAGGAGACCTTAGTTTAGCATGGACGTCAGATAGGAAACAAAACTATTTTTGTAAAAACTATATTACTGCCTAAAATGTTTTTATCTAAGGAACCCTAAGTATGGTTTCCATCTTTCTCACATTTTCCAAAAATTATTACCTTGTTTATAAAACTGAAGTTTTGAAGAAAAACAGTGAAAATAGTAAACATACCTTGTTTGTCTTTTGTTTTCATAACTCAAAATATTTTCGAAAATCAATAAACATGAGTTTATAAAATTTTGGTTTTCATTTAAAAGTATATCAAAAAGTTTTCTTCTGTTATCTTTCTATAAAACAATTACGTACTTGGCGATGTCCCGAGAAGACCTTAGTGGTTAGCAACCCGAAGAAAAGGAAACTTTCTTCCGAAGACCTCAACATCAAGATGAGATAAAGAGGAGAACCCAACGACCCTTTTGTCGACCCAGACCCATAGGAATTGATAGGTTTCGCGCAATTGTTTTACTTGAGCTAACCCGTTCTTCCGCGGTAATAGACGTTTGCTGGTACTAAAGGTACCTTGTTTGTCCTTTGCATGTGTGCTAATTGTGTGTTTTTACTATTGCGGTATGTTTTTACTTGCTCCCTTGTTGTGTGTGTTTTGGACTTGTTTTCATGTGTGTTTCACAAGCACGCCTTTTCGGCAAAGCAAAGTCACCACACTTTTACCTCTTGCTTTGTTCCTGTTTGTTTGCAAAAAATCTGACTTAGCAAAAACCCTCTTAAAAAGTGTTATCTCCCATCCTCTCATGAGAACTGCAAGATTGTGGAGCGCTCTCTACTACAACCCGAGAGCCCAAGATCTCTTAAATTTTCTTCAAAGATGGACGACGGACTTCACACGCCATTTTGTGCAACTACATCAAGAGCTATCATGAAGAACGACAAATTCAGATTCGAACCCGAGAAGACGCGAGATGTGTCTCGCGACACCAACAAAAACTTTTACTATTTTAACACTACTAACATAACTGTCTAATTTTTAGACTAACATCTAACCAACGCTTTGCTTAAGGCGCTAGCTAGTTTTCCCGAGGGAAAGCTAACTATGTGATCCTAAATCACCTGTGAAGACGCCTACAAAGCTCCATGAAGATAAAGACCCAACAAATTCTTCCATGACCTGCCGTCGCCACCCAGCATAAATGAGACGAAGACGAAGATAATCCCCGACAACCTACAAAGACCAATCGAAGGGAGGAAGCATCCGCACTTCAACGCGGTCGACCACTCAAGAAGCCAAGAAGCATATAGGAGTTTCTAACGGCTTTCATAGCAATAACCGGAGAGAGTCAAGTCTACGGACCTGACGCCCTGTGAGGCCAGATGGTTGCCGCGGGTAACTATCTGCGATACCCCTAAAAGAAGGCCAAGTCCAGACAACGACAGAAGGTCTACGAAGCAGAAAAATCAAGACCCTTCATTAGCTTGTGTCGTTCCACCAACATCAGCAACAAGGACATGAAGTGTCAAGTGAACTTATCCATCTTCTCGACAAGCAACATTCTAACAACATCAACACCTCGAGTTCTCAGAAGACCACCTCGTCAAAGGATCTTCATTTACAAAAATTGAAGAAGCCTGAGACTCTTGTTTTCAGTTACTCTCTTAAGTACCCACTTACGAATCTCGGGGACGAGATTCATTTTAAGGGGGGAAGAGCTGTAACAGCCCAATTTTTGGAAGACAGGAAAAACTTGTTTTCAATAACCAAAAAATCAGGGCCAACAAAAACTTTTTAATATGTTTGACTTATGCTTGTGTTTTCATTTCTATTTGGTTGTTGTATGTGTTTGTGTTTGAGTTTGTTAACAACTAACGTTAAAAACAATGATCATAACTTTCTTAAAAGCACAACCCTTGTGATCAAGTCATGACAAGAAAACTTATAATCTTTACCCATCACTCTCTTTTGGCAAAAACCTTTTTGAAAATGTTTTGATTTTAGAAGAAACCCAAAGACCAAGTTTTGAGAAAACAAAAGATAATTTCCAAAACTATATGAAAAGTATTTTGGAGCTAATCATCTCCAACCTGTTTTCAACCAAGATGTTTTTGCAAGTATTTCAAAAACTCCCTCTCACTTCCTTCTTTTGCAAAAACAATAAGAGGGGATTATGTTACCCCTGTGTTTGACCTAAATTATATTCCTTTGGAAATAACAAGCTTTGAGATAAACATTTTTACAAAACCCTCTTGTCATGGTATGCCTTGATCACTACCTCTATTTAACACTTGAGAGGAACACCTGGAAATTAATTTGAAGAACCCAGTTGTTTGAGTGATCTTGTGTGTCCTGTTATTTTATCTGCTTGTGGTGTGATCCTTTCTTGTGTGTGCTTTGAAGTATTTATTTATGTTTGTTGATTAATGTGTGTTGTTATAATAAAATAAAACCTAGTAATAACAAGATTAAACACCAATGTCATATTCCATCATATGTCCATCTCATACTCTGTTTTCTTAAAAACTTCCAACCTTGGAGACATGCCTTTATGTCAATTGTTGTTCTATTCATCAATGTTCCCTCATCTATATAATTTTTAACATCTATGCTATCTATCCAAGTGTTATCCTAGATATTGAAACCCTTTGGTATCATCTTTCAAAGTCCTTAAGAAGGCATCCCTAAATAATGATCATATATCCTTTATTATGAAGCACTTTGCCCTTGTTACTCCAAACCACTCCTCTTTGTTTTCAGGACCAATGAACCTACCCTTTTCATCTCCATGACCTATACATCACCTCCATATGGTCCATTTATTTTCCAAAGACCATTTAATTATTTATCTCTCATGATTTTTAACCTATTAAATAAACTCCTGTTTTCACCCTTTTTCCACTTGGAGTATCAAATATTTTCAAAGGAGTTGTTTATTAAAAATCACTTTTGATACCTATATCATGTAATCTCTCCTCTCAACTCAAAAATATTTGTTTTAAAAGCATTTTAGTATTTATTACTTTCCATTTTCCAAAAGGCCAGAAATGGACTTTAAAATATTTTGTGAATAAAAGTATTTCCTAAAATCTTGGAAAAATTACCCAACATGCCTATGGTAATGTGGGACTTACTTATACAAAAACATTTGCAAGTTGTTTTGAAAATTTTGGAGAAAACATTTAAAAACTGTTTCTGCCATTTTTGAATTTCCAAAATTTTGTGAAAGAAATATTTTCAGAAAAACATGAGGCCACCTTCCCTAGACTCCATTTTTGATTCTCTATTCAATGGACATGAGTTTGCACATATGTTCTTATCAAATTATTGGTGAAAACAATCAAAAGTCATTTCTGGTATTTCTTGGTACTGTTGAGAGCAGGCATGTCCTGGTCCACTCTCTCTCTCTCTCTTCCTCTCCCCTACACCTGGACAGTGGAAAATAATCCCTTAAACCCCTAGACAGCATGCCACTGCACCTAGACCCTTCCCTTCTTCTCCATACCTCTTCCATGAGCTAAATGTCAATCCAGAGCCCATGTGTCGCTCGAGCCCTGCTCCCATCGCCACGCCTCACTCTCTATCCTTGTCAAATAGCCTCACGAGCACTTCAGGAGCACGCCCGTGAACTTCATTGTCCCCAGCTCATCCACCTTCTACCTTTGCTTGCTATCAAACACCTTCGGGTGAGGCACGAGGAAGCTCACCTACCCTCCTGCATGGACCATATCTTCCTCTAACTCCTCTTAAACTAGCATCTTCTCATCGTAACCAAACCCCTAGACATCCCCGAGATCGATCCTTCTTGCTCGAGCGAGCTTGTCCGTAGCCGCCATGGACGCCGCCCGCGGAGCCGCGAGGCTTGGTCGTCCAGAGCCTTCCCCTTCCTCAAAAACTTGTCAATACACCGTATCTCCCTCCTAATCGAACACCTGCATCAAAATACCCTTCCCTAGACCTCTTAATCATCGGAATCGGGCACGGATTTCCGCCGACGAGCACATCCTCGAGGCACCGCTGCGGGACGTCTCTGACCTCACCGTTTATTCTCTCGTCTTCCCCTTGGCCTCCTCTTGCTCGTGCTCCCCTCATTTTGTTCTTCCTATTATTGCAGGGACGGCGCCGTGGTCGACCTAGGCACCTGCCGCCGGACCTCGTCGTGGTCCAACCTCCGGACCTCTCCAGCAAGATACGACAGGACCTCCGAGTTCGTGGCGTCTCTCTGCTCCCGGAGAGCCTTTTCTCTCACCCCGGTGCAAGTTTTGACCTCACCGGAGTTACCTCCGGTAACCACCGGTCCGCCGCATCCGCCATTTGCCCCGCTCGGGCTCGGTCGTCGCCGGCGCCTAGGTCGCGAGCCGTCGGATTCTGATCCAACGGCAACATACCCCTTAAGATGTGTTGCCTCACCGATGAGCGGGCCCAGCCGCGGCCCAATCCGGAGTTCGAACTCTTCCCGCGCGGGAGAATGCTGTGGGCCGGCCCAGGTCGACGGATCTGGCCTCTGCGCTCTCCTCCGAAGCAGATCTGGCCCATTTCTATTTTCTCTGCAGGTTGTTTTATTATTTCCCTGTGGATCTGTTTCTGGCTGTTTACTTTAATTCAAAATAAAAATGCTAACTAGTGAATATTGCCAAACTAAAAATTACAGTACGAGATCTATAAATTATTAACCACCTCCAACTTGCAGATCTAGTTTTTGTGCTTTATTTTAAGAGAACTAAAGTAAATGGCAGAGACACTCATGAACACCATTTCTTTAATAACTTGAGTTTTAGGTATCAAAAACATGCAAACTCAACTGTTCTGAGTAGCTCTTGAAAATTTCTATCTGTGGCAGTTGGCCTTGTGTTGACTTGAGTTGCTTTTTGAAAATGACATGCATGTTAGTTTTAGGACAGAGAGCACTTCTGGGAATTATTTATTTTTATTGGTGATGATTTTTTATATGAATCCACTTGTGTTGGTTTGATAGTGACTAGGATAACCTTATACTAGATTTTAATGATTTTAGGAGTTACAGAATAGGTTTGGTGCAAAATTTGGTAAATAGTCATTGTTGTCTGTTATTGACATGACTTGATTAAAATGTGTGTTATATTGTTTTGTTATAAAATTTATTCCTAGCATGTGTAGGGTATCAATACATGCTTTATTTGTGTTTTGAGTGTTTCACTAGCACGATATGGTTTGTGTGTGAAAACCATGGTTGTTATAGTTTTATTTCTCTTAGGGTGTTTTCCCTAGTAAAAATAGGTTAAAATTGTGTTATTCTTCATGATGGTATGATGAATTGAATAACTGCTTTAGTATTGTTTTCCATAGCATGGCTACTGTTATTTTTGCATGTTATACTTGCTTGCTTGATTGATTAAGTTCTAGATCATGTTGGCATGCCATGCTAGTTTTAGGTGATTTCTGCCATAGTAGTTATTTGCATGCTTAGTTTTTGATAAATTGTTTAGATTGTTATTTTGATATTACTAGCATGTCTAGGTGTTGTTTTCTCTGTTATGTGGATGTCATCTTATAGATCCATCATGTTAGAATAAATCATGTTTAATGATCTCTTATGGTTATGCATGTCTTCTTGTCTAAATAGCCCTTTTTCATGTCTAGTTTTAATAGTTGTTTTGCTCCATGATTATTTTCATGCATTGAGTGATGCCATGGTATTTTTAGTATTGGTTTGTCTCTGTTATTAGGTTGTTTAGGTACTGGTTATATTGTTTCTCCGTGTTTAGAAAGGCATGTGATACTATGGGCTTGTAGTATTGCTTGATAATATTTTCCTATGCATGTGTATGTGTTCCTAGGTAGTTTTCTTGTTATTTTGCTCATCCTCATGAATGACCAGAGAGTCATTTAACCTTATTTGAGCATGATATGAGAGTGGCACACCCACTGAACTCATGCCATTTTGGTTGAGGATCCATAGCACCTATTCTAGTGTTATTCATGTGTGTTGTCTATGCATGCTTTGCTTGTTGGTGTGCACCCTAGTAATTTTGTTTGTGAGTGTACTTATTTGATGAAATGCTTGCTGTATGTTTACATTTTAGCAAGTGCTTTCCTTTGTTTGGTTCTGATTGGGTGTTTTCCTTTTTATGTTTACGACGTTAGATAACGAAGACGGTATTATTTCCCGGAGAGGTTTTTATTGCAACTCTTGTTTATTTCAAGAGCAAGACCAAGACCAGTGCCAAGGCAAGCCATTCTAAATGCTTGCTGTTGTTTTACTTATCATTATCTATCATGCATGTTTTACTTCTGAAGTTTTACAAAATTTTGATTCAAAAACTATTCTTTTAAGTGGACTATACCACTATCGGTTTTATGTATCTAATATGTTATATCCACTATATAATATTGGTGTTACCAAGCCCTTTAGATATTTTAGTATCATAACTTAACCAACTTAAGTCCCCTAGTGGACATTTTAACTTGATGTTTTTGGAAAACAAAATCTTGGAAAAACCCCGAGGAAAGGTGGGACCTTGTCCGAGGGAGGTTTTTGAAGAAGGAAATGTTTTCGACTTGTTTTCCAAAAATGACACATAACCTAGTCTTCGCCGGACAACCAAGCCGTGCTGCCACATTACCTCAATATGGGAACGGGGTCTAGCTAATTGTTTGTTGGTGTTAGTCCGTGTCTACCTCAATGTGCTATAGGGGTTAGAGTCCCCCGAACCGAATTGTCGCCAGGAGGGAGGATGGGACATTCAGAGTGTGGGGATTAAGTTCGCCACCGGTTGCAGCAATTGGGTCTCCTGTCATGGCGGTGTGTTGTCAGGGGAAACCGGATCGATACGGCTGACTCACTCGGTGCCGGGGAGAACAAACCCAGTTGAAGAGGTAGTCATTCACTAGCACTGACATAGTGGATGGTTAGGACCAGTTATCCGATGTTTGCATACTGTCTCGGAAAGTCCGTGGTTGTTCACGGCGGATGTACTGGATCTTGTGGATTGTGTACACCTCTGCAGAGTAAAACTATTCAGAATAGCCGTGTCCTCGGATATGGACAGTTGAATGGCCATGTAGCTAGCATTGTGTCAATGTTTTCGAAAAGCTGGAAAAGTGTTTTGGAACTTGTACCTGGGAGGTACGTTGAAAGGGAATGATTGTACCTTTGAGGTACCGGATAAATGATGATCTTAAAGATGTGTTTTTCCAAGAAGTTTTGCAAAGAGAAATGTTTTATCTATTTAGAATGCTTTATCAAAACCTTGTGGACATGCTATATCTACAAGAGAAATGAAATATCTTTTGAAGTATCTTCTTCAACAAAGAAAAATAAAACTTGTGCAACTATGATGAGTCCTAAATTCATCATTGCTAGTTGAACCCTAATTAAAGCCTTCCTACCACCTATATATGTATTGGCATACTTGCATGTTTAGCTTTCATTTGGGGTGTCTTGCAGAGTACATTCAAACGTACTCATATTGGTTTCGTCCCTGGCTATTGTGTTAGTCATACTTTGAGCAGAAGCCCGGAGAACCTGAAGAAGATGGTGTCGCTGACGGCTATGCGAACTAGGAACGTCTCCGAGTCAGTAGCCTGTAGGTAGTCAAGGCGTGACTTGGGTTTACCACGAGTGTGTTTTGCAGTCTTCCGCTGTTTTCAGTGTGTGTTCCTGCCCTGTGTGGCAGTTGTTTTTCAACTGAGTCAAGTGACCAGTTGTGTAAGCCGTGTATTCGTGTAGTGGATGTTGTAATCTGCAATGCCAACTCGAGTATGTTGTTCACGACTAACTGATCATGGGATCGTGAATGTATGCATACTGGAGGTCTCGGACTGCTAGTCTGGGGTCCCCACATTATGCGGCAGCAGCAACAACTATTCCGATCGCAAGAAAACCTCCTCAAAGCCCAAGCTACTGTAAAAGCAAAGCAGGAGGAAATTGAATATTTCGAAAGACTAAATATGTCCGGGATAAAACCCACGAGATTACCCGGAATCGCAAGGCCGGATGTGCTCCCAGCAAAGGAATGGTTGCAAAACCCTTCTTGGCAAACACAGGTTGACAGCGTATATGCCAGGGGCGAACGAATCTATAAAACCGCAGCTGAAAACGCGGAAGCAGCATTTGCCATCCTTAATGATGATTTGTACTCCAAAGACGAAAAACTTCAGGGAGTGTATGCTTTCCTGGGTAAAGCATTGCAATAGCAGCAGCGAGGACATGCAAGATCAGGTAAGTTGCACGACGACTCGGCCGTATGCAAAACTGCCATCTGTGCCGCTGGAGCACCTGGACCTGGCGAACCTGGAGATTCAGGCGATTCTAAGGAAAAGAAGGGAGACCCTAAGAAAGACAAGAAAATCCCGGACAATAGGGATGAAGCGTCCAAAACAGGATCCCATATGCCAAAAGGCGGTAATAAACCGGAAATACGGAAAAATGATGCCGCCTCCGAGACGCCCAGCTGAAAAAGCCGGAAGATATGAAAATCCTCACAGGCGTGAGAGATACCGTACTCCTCCTAGGAACAAAGAAAGGCCAAGGAGTAGAACTCCGCCTTATTCCAAAGAACACGATAACAGACGAAATAGGGATAATCCCCGAAGAGCGCATTCGCGCAACAATGGGCCAGAAAGGAGCAGATCCCCCTCTGTCCATTCAGCCAGCAGATATTCCACACACATTGATAAGACGGAAAGAGATGATCTATACTTTGGACCTAAGTGTTTCACTGATAGGATCCGGAGGATAACTCTACATTCTGGCTTCGCCAAAGTTGGTCCAACATACAAAAAATATACCGGCAGTACAAACCCGGATACCTGGCTTTCAGACTACTATCCTGCCGTTCAGATTAACAAAGGGACAGACTTAGAGGCAGTAAAATTCCTTCCCCTAATGTTGCTGGATGAAGCCAGAGATTGGATCAACGGGCTTCCGTCAAGAACCGTGGATAGTTGAGACGATATGACATAGTTCTATTAAAATTTGACAGCATCCGAGATTTTTATCTTTGGAAACCAATCTTCCCTAAACCTACGCAAGGTGAAGGAGATGGTCCCGCAGGTGGGGAGAGCGCCCTCAAAGGGGTTGTGTCGTGGGATTATCACGGCAGACGTTACCGGGGGTAACTGATCTTGGGGCAAGACGACACAGGCGTTTGGGAGAGGGTTTAGCTCAGAGGAAAACATGATGGAACTCGATCTGGTAGCCGGCAATCAAGTCGCCGAGTCTCCGATCTCAATATATTAACTCGATCTCTCGTATACACTAGATGCTCGATATCAAACGGTGCTACTAGGGTTCTTAGATTTCCCTCAAGTAGACCTGGGGGTTGGTTTATAAAGCACCCGTACCTCCCTGGCTTACTCTCCAAGGCGCACCCTGAATCCTACCCGGACACCTCATACAAACTCTAGCTTTCCTTTACCGTAACCCACAATCCGGGTTACGAGGCCTACAAACTTGGGCCTTCCAGAAGTTTCTTTACCCTTAGCCGGATCTTTGCGCAGCGTCCTTTGGGCCGGGTTATGCCTTGGAGTTGGCCTACCGGGTTAGCATCCCTCCATCAGTAGTCCCCAGAATAGCTTGGGCTTCACGGATCCTTCCTTGAAGCGCTTGCTATTCCCTGAAAAAACATCAAATGCCCAAATGCATGAAGGCCGGGTTAAAACGCTTCGATAAACAGCTAGGCCCAACTCCACGGTGGCCATATAGTAACCTGGCTCCTCTCCAAATACCCGGCTTAGCTTTCCGGGTCTAAGCCCTGATAAAAGTGTCAAGATCCTGCACTTTACTCGATAATTGATCTTGATATTATGAAGAATATCTCCTTCTTATTTCTGCCCAGATATCACGTTCAACACTTAAAGCGTATTTCGTAAAACTCAAACAGATAGCCGTTACTCCGTAATCCCCGGCTCCCGCTCGTGGAACCAAACTTATCCACATGAGCCATTATAAATATGGTCTTAGGGGTAACCCTAACCCCAACGGCTCACTTCCCCCCATTCCTCTTCCTTTCTTCCTCCGCGCTCAAGCTCACAGAGCGCCACCACGGAAATCCCGCGCGCATCACCAGAGCCTATTGGCCGCCGGCTACGCTCCGCCACAGCGCACTCTACACCACCGCTAAGATCCGCCGCCAAACCCCCGACCGGCCCGCCGGGAATCGCAAAGGGGCACCAATCTTGCGCTATTTGCCTTCATCGAGTTTCGCTTCGATCTCCTCCAGTAAGCCTCCCATACCCGTTAACTGGCCTCCGCAATTTCTTGATTTTCTTCAGATTAGCTCTAGGTCAACCCGCCGGTCATTTTCCCAGTCATGCCGAATTAAGTTACTTGTACCCACTCTAGTTCATCCAATGGATTAGATACTAACTTTGCTTTACTCCCCTACTGCCCATAGCTGCTAATTTTGCCACAAATCCAGAAATAGAATCTCTAGCCTGGGCTCGGGCCGCCCAATTTTTCCGCCCTCACCTCTATCATCCGGAAAATCTTCCCTTTTCCGACTCCCTTTATTCGTAATAGGTACCTGTGTAACCATCCATCACCCTCAAACATTCTTTCAATGCATAAGCCTCCATGATTTTTATAATGACGCTTGATACCCGGATAGCTTGAACCTCGCTCCACGAAATGACACCCGGATAGTATGTAACTTCCATATTGTCTCGATGCCACTCACCAATACTCGACCAGTTTATGGTTTCCGGGTCTTATTCCTTGTATCCTTCTACCTTGTGCTTTGCAGGTCAATCACATGGCTCCCAAGAAGCAGGGAAAAACACCAGCCAAGGCCAAGACCACCAATTCCATATCCGCCAACTGGGCGCGATCTTCGGTCACCAAGGCCAAGTTAGAAGAACTGGCCGAGTTAGGGGTTCTACCCCCTCAAAAGGAGATCCACTGGAGGGTGCCGGGCAACGAGACCCGGCCTACCCCGGCGAAGGACGAGGTAATATGTTTCGTGGAACACGTGACCCGGGGCTTCCGTCCTCCCGGTCACCCTTTCTTCCGTGATATTCTAAGCCATTATGGCCTTCGCATTTTTGACATAGGGCCTAATTCCGTATTAAATATCTCCCACTTCATCGTTCTCTCCGAGTCATACTTGTGCACTCCGCCAAGTTTGGCTCTTTTTGTCGAGCTTTTCCAGTGCAAACCGTGCTGCGAAAGCGGTGACGGGGCACTTCTCGCTTGCGGCGGGGTTTCTATCCAGCGCCGCAAGAATTCTCTGATGCCACCCCTCACTCTCAACTCCCACGTCAAACACAGGCAACTCTCGTACTTCTACTGCCGAGACACCTCCCCACCCGGCCAAAAGAAACTGCCGGGTTACTCGGAAGGCCTTATCGATATCTCCGAGTCTTTTAATGCCTTTGCCCCTGACTCGGACAGGGAGGCCATCCGGCCTTTATTAGCCAAAATCTCTGTTCTGTCGGCCCAAGGTCTCATTGGGCTTAACCTGGTGAAAACTTGGGTCGATTTCCGGATCCAACCCAACTCCATCCGCACTAAGTTAATGTGCGAGTATTCAGGGCACGCTACGGACTCGCTCCGGTACTCCACCCACAGCTTTGCAGCCGGAGACACCAACAAAACTATCAAGAGCTTCTTGACAGAGAAGATGGAGGTAATCCGGAACATAGCCGGGTTAGAACCCTTCACTCGGGAGAACCCAGCCCCCAGGGGTAAAGACTCGATTTTCGTACTCTTTCTTTCACACCTTCCACTCGATATGACTAATAACCCTTACTCTTATACCTTCCTCCCAGGCTGATGATCCCTTTTGGAAGATTGAAACTCCTCCTAACTCCGAGAACCCAGAGGAGCAAGAGGATGACATTAACTCGGATGAAGGTACGTTTCGAACTTCACATAATTCCCTTGAGTTCATCGTGTCCCGTTCTTCATTTTCCAACTGTGACCTTGATAACCTCCAGAGTCAGAGGACAAGGACGAAGGAGAAGAGACTGACGGCAAAGTAGAATCCGCCAGTGACGAGGAGTAAGTGGAGCCGACAGTCGAAGTCGGATCTAAGAGAAAACCCCGAGGGGGCGCCCTCAAGGTTTCATATCGCCTCCTTGCATTCAATTTGTATTCCTTTGATGATACACATGAGCTAACTTGACGTTATTCCACTGGCCATATTTGAAGGAGTCGCCCATGACCAAGCGCAGAGCGACTCAAAATTACCCGGGTGATGATGCTCTTAACCCGGGTATTTCATTGTCTCCGACTCGGCGGGCTGGTATTTACCCTATCCTTTATCGGACGAAACAATCTTCCTGAACCATGCCCTTATGAAATCCTGCTTGATACTTTTCAGTTTCGCCCGGGTCCAGCAGTGAATTCCCTTCGGACTTTGCGGTGAATACCGGGTAAAATCCCTTTCCTGATGCTCTATCACATTTTCATCACCCTTTCCTGATTGTACACTAACTGCTCACTCATAATATCTATAGGGCCACGGTCGTTATTAGCGACCAAGAGGATATGGAGACCGATGACCCGGGTAAGGGGAACCTGGCTGATAAGACAACAGCCGCGTCTAGCGGCGAAGAACAAGCGTCACCAATAAACCCGGCCAGACAAGAAGCCGAGTATCCGATAGCCTCTCATGCAAGCAAGAAGGGAAAAACTGCAACTCTGGGTGCGGGAGAGGGAGCATCGGATTCTGACATTCGAATGACCCGGAGGCCGCCTTCTGCTAAGAAGAAAACTCCTTCTCCGAGGTTCCAAGGCCCCGGGTCCTCTAATACGGGTAATGATACCTTTGATGAACTGATGAGCGCTCTCCTCAATATGAAGACCTCAGAGAGCAATATTCTGGAGCGCATGGCCGCCGAGCATCAGGTAACAACACTTGATATCTCACAGTATACACTTAGTCCCCAAGTTCCGAGCATAACTTTGTTGAAGTTATGCTTGGTACTTTATTCAATAGTCGGCTTGCCATGATACCCGACTGATAATTGTGCCCCTTGTTCTTTACAGGCACAGATGACCCGGTCTGACGAAGTTTTGCTCAAGACCGAACAACTTCTTCTTGCGGAGGTGAAGCATAGAGAAACCCTTGAGGCTGACATGGAAACTTTGAAGAAGGATGTTTCGAAATACAAGAAGAAATGCACTACTGCTCAAACCGCACTGAAAAAATTATCGGACCAGGTTACCGATACCTATCGCATCTTGCTTAGTAAGTTTTTGCTGCCAACTGCCTTCATGCCTTTACTTTATTATATGATACTCGGGATTACTGATACGTTCTTCCTTTGTTTCAACTGTAGGTGCCAACCTTGCGGCCCCAGAGGAGGATGCCATTGCCAAGGCTAGAACCTTAAAGACTGTGCTCCGAACTTTCTTTGCCGTCACAAAGTTTATACTGGATGCCGTGAAGTGGCCTACTGAGGTATACCCGGGTGAAGAAAATCTCATCCAAGCCTGCTCCACTGTGCCTGCCTGGATTGAAATCTGGAAACGCTCGGCATGCCGGATTGGTATGACCCGGGCCTTTACCCTGGCCAAGGCTTACTTTCCGAAGCTTGACCCGGCAAAGGTAATATCCGGGTTTCCAGAATTCAAGGCAGATGGTTCCAAGTTTACACCCAAGGACTTCAAGGCCATACAGTCTGCAGTGCGTCACTCGGCCACCACCTTGGCCGATAGTATGGATCTGAACACAATTATGAGCACATACGATGCTGAAGGCAAAATCGTTACAGAGGACGCACCCCCGCCCTTTGATGTTTTGGAGAAATGGGCTGCTGACTCGGCCAGGAAGAGGCAAGAAACTGCAAAGAGAGAGGCCGAGTTAGGATCAGGGCCAACCACCTCTACACCAGCTGTTCTTCCGCCTGTCCGTCCTGCCTCGAAGAATCCGGGTGATGATGCCGATAAAGCCAAAGAGCAAGTACAGGAGCAAGACCCGGAGGCCAAGGGCAAAGATGTGGACCCTACTCAGGAAGCCGAATAGGCAGTTGCCATCGAAATACCTCGATCGTCTGATACTGTTATTCGAAACAAGTATTCTTTTGACGGTGCGCCTGTGCACCCTTGATACTGGTGTCGCAACTTGTAACACACTTTAATTCTGTGATGCACTTCGTGCCTTTCTAGGCTTTTTGATGAACTTGATACTTGTCTATCTTATTCCTGATAATCCAACTTTCTATTCATTTCTTTTTATTCCCCTCCTTATTTCCGAGTATCGTGAGTTTTGACAGGTGGACTTTTCTTTAAGTCCCCAATTCCCCACGACTCAGACATTGGGGTCTTTCGAGCTTAGCAACGAAATAACTTGATCCTGCTTCGAAACCCACAGTCCCCAAGGCCCGAATATCCGAGTCTGTGGTGTGTTGTCTTTTCGAAGAGAACAAACTTGTTGTTGCTACGCCGAAACCTGGAATTATTTCATACAGATAATGAAGTTATGCTTGATAAACGTTGAGTTTCCAGCTATTAGCCTTGTACTCTGCATAACTTGTGGTTTAGATGACCCTTTTGACTATCTTGTACTGTAAGCCGGCTTTCGCGTGGATACCATGTTGTTACATCTATACGAAAACAGGGTCAGGCAAGTCCCATTGGGCTTCATGGCTGATTGTAATCGTAAGCGAGCAAATCATGCCACTTTAGTGCGAGTCACATCGAGCTTAAGTAAGAAAAGTCAAGAAAATTTGGCTCCTTTGTCCGGTTATAAGATTGCAGCCGTACTCGTTTGCGAGTAATCGGCCCTTATAACTCATAGGCATCAAGGCCGGGTCTTTGGGTTTGTGGCTGTGCTATTTGAGCAATCAGCCCCCGAGACCTATATATACTCAACATACTTAATGATACTGATGTATTGGTAGCAGTGGATACTACTAACCTGTAACTGAAGTAAAGATCGTAACAAAATAGGACTTGATAACCATCTCTTTATTGATACGAGAAAGTTTGGATCAGCAGGCCGCCTCATTAAAAACCTTCCAGTCCCCTTAGGTACCCTGGGTAGGAAAAGAGCGCGTCTGAAACCTGCTGCCCTTTACATTGTTTTTAGTTCTTCTTGGGAACCGGTCCCGGGCTGGCGTGACCGATACACATTCTCCATTTGCTGGACTTTTTCATGATGAGTACCGGGTTTACTATCCAACCCGGGTGAGGTGTTTCCATAACGCGGCTGGTTGCGAGCGGTCGTGCAATTTCTTCTCCTATGGCAGATTGTTTGGGGGAATCATCCTTGACAAAAGCCACCATCTTAGCATCTTGTGCTGCCTTGGACTTTGCTCTTTCGCCTTCAGTACTCGGCCTTTTTGATGTGGTTCTGTCCTCCGGGTCTGCTTGAGACTGGTAATGCTTGAGCTCCTCTTTTCTACAGGCTTGCTCGGCCATTGCTGCGTCTCCTTCATCGCATTCAGCTGCTATGTCTCGATTCCCATGTATGGTAATGGTCTTCTTAGGACCCGGGATTTTTAGCTGTAGATACACGTAACACGGCCTAGCCATGAATTTGGCATAAGCCGGCCTTCCGAATAACGCGTGATAGGGACTGCGCAACTTGACCACCTCAAAAGTGAGCCACTCAACTCGATAGTTATCCTTTGATTCCCCAAAAGCTACCTCCAATGCGATTTTTCCCTCGGGGCACGCTGAATGACCCGGCACTATCCCATGAAAAATTGTTGAGCTTTTTTGTAGCTGAGACTCCTTGAGGCCCATGCGTAAGAAGGTTTCCCAATACAGTATATTGATGCTACTTCCACCATCCATCAAAACCTTTTTCAGCTCATACCCATTGACCTGCGGTGCGACTACTAATGCTAAGACTCCCGGGTGTTCTACTCTCTCCGGGTGGTCCCTTCTGCTCCATGTTACATCCTGTTCTGACCATCTCAGGTATCTCGGGACAGCCGAAGAAACTGAATTGACCGCTTGTTTCAGTATCTTTTTGTCCTTGTTAGAACCTCCTGTGGTATGCACGTGATATTGACCCAACTGTTTGGGGTTAGCCTGGAAACCTCCTGCCCCCCCTTGGTTATTACCTTGATTTCCAGCTGCCGGGTTACCGGCTGGGGGTGGGCCGTTGCCCGGGTTTCCGCCTGGACCCGGTCCTCCTCCCCGTCCTGCACCTCGCATGGCTCTGTTCACTTCCTCATTCTTCCATCTCTGTAGGTCGGCGCACTGCTCCAAGGAGTGGTTAGCTGGCCTACCGTTCCTGCTGTGCTTCGGGCATGCCATTCTGAATATGTCCCAATTATTACTCGGCCTTGGTGGCCCTTGATAGTTTCCTCCATTGTGATTTCCAGCATTGAAATTTCCTTCTGCCCTGGGTCTGGAAGATCCAGCTTCAGTATTGGCGACAAACTCGGAGCCTCCTTCAAACGGACGCTTGTTCTGGTTGTTGTTACCCGGCGCTGATCCGTTGCCGGTTCTTCCGTTACTACTTGTGTTTGCTTTTGCTTTTTTATCGTCAGTTTCCTCTTCCGTAGTGTCCGTTGCGGCATGTTTGTTGCATGCATCCATCAATTCTCCCATTGTAACCTCCGAAGCATTCCGACTAGATTTCATGCGGGTTAACTTTTGTACTAAAGATGTGTACTTGCAGGTCTTTGCCATAGCTTGCAGCGCATCCTTGGGCTGAATATTCGTAGACGAATGAAGAATTTCCATAACCCGGCGGACCCAGCTGCGCGCCGATTCTCCCTTCTTCTGAACACATCGCTCTAAGTCGTCAATAGTGAATAACTTTCTACACGTCCCGTGAAAGTGCTTGATAAACGCAATTTTCAATTCTTCCCATGACTTAATAGATCCTTCCGGTAGATTGGCGAACCATAACTTTGCTGCTCCCTCTGACATCATTAGATACATGAATTTGGCTTGAAGATTCTCGGACGCATTGCGAGTCGACATGGCCATCTCATAGCTGCTCAACCATGTTTCCGGATCCATAGACGGCTCATAATTCACCACTTTACCCGGTTCTTTGAACTTTTCCGGGTAAGGTTCAGCTCTGATGCTATCCGAAAGACACTTAGGCCCTGCAAGAATGGTTGAAGCTGGTCTTACTCGGGAAACATGTGATCCTGCAGGGGGTACAGCTGGCTGCGGTACCGCTAGTGGCCCATGTGCCGCAGACCCGGCCACGGCTCTCCTAGCTCTGGAACTATCCACGATGGCCTGTGCTGCTGGTACTGCCTGAACGAGTGGAGGAGGCGGCATTTGCTGCTGCTCTTCCCTCCGCCGTGCCGAACTTGTTTGGATGTTTCTAGCGTTACCTTGTTGTTGGCTGACATATGGCGTCCCATGCATTCCACTTCTTGGATCCGGGTAATTAACCTGTTGCGCCACCGCGGTGCGCAGCATATCTGTCACCCGCCGGGTCTCCTCTGCGTGGGGTGACTCTCTCACGGGGATTTGATTTAGTGCAAGCGTTGCCGCGTACACGTTGTCCATGGGATTGTTGTAATGACCTGCTGGTGTGCGAAAACGCGATGGTGGTGGTGGTGGTGGCGGTGGTACAGTATTGCCAGCAGTAACTCCAGTCTGTGGTGCAGGTAATCCGGCCTGCGTATCTACCGGTTGTGCTCCTCCGGTTGTCGGTTGAGAGGCGGTTCCTTGATTTGCCGCTGGAATCGGCTGATCCTGAGGCGTGATAAATAGTGCGGCCGGGTTTATGACTCCTCCCAATGCTGGTAATCTAGTTTGGTGCCTTTGATGTATTCTAGTCGTTTCCTCTCGGAGCCGAGTTTCCAGTGCATCCAGCTCGCGTTGCCGTGTGGCCATCCCTTGCCTTTCTGCTTCTACTTGCCTTCTCTGCTGCTCCAATGCGCGACGGGCTACGTCCAAATCCCTAACACGTTCCGCCGCGTTCTCTGGGGTGATAACTGTGGCAAGAACTGTCGGATCTAGGATCAGATTGTTGTCGAACAAGGCCGGGTGTTGCGGATTGGAAGGACCAGCTCCTGGTGTCCGGTTTTCTAGGAATCCGAACGTGTTCGCGTGTAGCTCGTTTTCCGGCGCTTGACTGGTAACCGATGCCGACTCTCCGTCAACCTGGGCCAAAACCGTGTTTCCGTTAGCCGGCCCCTGCTGCCGGGTTAATGCTTGTACTGACCCGGCCGCGGCCGCGGTTACGGCCTCTTGGTTGAGATTGGTCGTGGGAGCCGTGTAAACCGCGACTCGGCGTATGATGCTTGGCACGAATTCATGCTGTTCCCCTTCGCTGTTATTCTCCTCATACCGGTTTTCCAGCAGATCCAGGATGGACTCGGTATCATCCTCTCTTTCGACCCGGTCGCGCGGGGTCCATGCCGGTTTCTCCGGCTGTTCCCACTTCGCGATGGGTTCTTCTGTCGGATATGTCGTTCCAACTGATTCTTCTTCATCTGATTGGATAGAAGTGGCCTCCCCTGACACAGAATCAGATCGAAAATTGTCAGGGATCGAACCGGAAGTACATACCATACCAATGAAGACGCTGATCCGGCCGATTGTCACGACGGATCCGGATTCGAGGTGATCCGACTCTGGCCCCCAGCCGGAATCGTCCACCGTCTTTTCTCCTTTGTGGTCGATGTAGATCTCGCCGACGACAAGATTCTCCATGTTCTTCCGAGCTTCTCCCGTGATGTAAACACCTTTGGACGCAGGCCCCACGGTGGCGCCAACTGTCGTGGGATTATCACGGCAGACGTTACCGGGGCTAACTGATCTTGGGGCAAGACGACACAGGCGTTTGGGAGAGGGTTTAGCTCAGAGGAAAACATGATGGAACTCGATCTGGTAGCCGGCAATCAAGTCGCCGAGTCTCCGATCTCAATATATTAACTCGATCTCTCGTATACACTAGATGCTCGATATCAAACGGTGCTACTAGGGTTCTTAGATTTCCCTCAAGTAGACCTGGGGGTTGGTTTATAAAGCACCCGTACCTCCCTGGCTTACTCTCCAAGGCGCACCCTGAATCCTACCCGGACACCTCATACAAACTCTAGCTTTCCTTTATCGTAACCCACAATCCGGGTTACGAGGCCTACAAACTTGGGCCTTCCAGAAGTTTCTTTACCCTTAGCCGGATCTTTGCGCAGCGTCCTTTGGGCCGGGTTATGCCTTGGAGTTGGCCTACCGGGTTAGCATCCCTCCATCAGGTTGCGCTTCACCCCAAAGCAATACTGCAAGAAATCTAACCTAGGCTCTATCCCTAGATACCCTTCGAAGAGGTCTTGGAACTCGGCAAGATATAGAATGGAATTGTGAGGAAGATTATGTGGTTGGATGTTGTAGTGGTTGAGGACTTGAAGGAAAAAGGCGGAAGGTGGAAATCCCATACCTCTGCTGTGGGAGGTAAGGAGAACCCTTTCTCCGGCTTTCGGCAACGACTCATAGTCGTCCTCCTCGTGTCGCCATTTTCCCTTCCGCACGAGTCCCTCCTTCTCCATTGTCGGAAGAAGGGACGGAACCATGTTGCAGTGGCTCCAGTTCCTGGAGTTTTCCTCCGCGTATTCTTCGTCTCCGATAGCGCCCTAGGCAGCGAGCTCCTCACCCCCGGGAGTAATGTTTTCTTCCGTAGGATCGGTGGTGAGGGGCGGAGTAGGCGGCGGTAGATGAAGACGGCATACTTTCGGCCGTGGGAGGAAGATCCCCACGGGCCAGATCGCCAGCGTTTCCCTCCGACGCGCTCGAAGTGGCGCAGCGGGGGGAGTCCAGCTGCGGGTCGATGTCGCTTATGATGTTGTCGATGTCTAGGGCGACGGAGCTCGCTTTCGTTGCGCGGGGTGATCCTCTGTTGGTCCTTTTTTGGTGGCGCGGCATTGATCCGGATCCTCCGATAGTTCCTCCGGAGAAGGTGTAAGCACTCGTTTCTCTGCTCATTCTCTCAAGCTTGAGCTCGGCCTCTCTGTGGCTATGGCACTAGGGGCTTGAGGGAGAAGAGGAAGCAGAAGGGAAATCCGGAGGGCCCGAGGCGGCTATTTATAGTCGGAAATGCGTTGAGATTGGCTACAACGGCTATTGTATCCATTGGATCCTTGACGCGTGTCACGCCCAGAAATTCCGGGAAACAAGGGGACAGGGTGATAATGGCTATCTCCTCGTTTCCCGCGAGAATCTGTCAGAGATACGTTTCAGGGTTTTGACTGAACCCAAACGTCCGTGATGTCAGCACAATTTCATCGCTGACGTCACGAAGTTCCTTCTCCACGAAGGCTCGTGGAAGAAAAGCCGGATTCTGGTAAATCCGAGTTTTGAGTTATACATCAAGAAATTCCTTCTCCTCGAAGGATCGTGGAAGAAAAAGCCCGATTCTGGAAAAATCCGAGTTTCACGTTATGAATAATTTTAGAGAAAGAAGAATGGAGACAAAGCGCCAAAATTTCTCGAAACGGAATGCGAATTGGCGAAAGGTGGAAGAATGAAGTCTCAATCATTATTGGGGCTACTGTCGGATATATACCGATTAGGGGTATATCCAGCATTGTCCTAAAGAGCCGGATTACCAGGGTGGCCTGTTGGTAATGGATCACAGTCCATTAGGCGGCCCAGTAAGCTGACGCACAGAAGCCGGGTTCTAGAAGAACCCGGACCACGGCCCAAAGTGGTGCGGCTTGGAGTAGAAGACGGATTCCTTCCTTTCCAAGTTAGATACTTTCCGTAGTCTTCTAGGTTTCCTTTCTGTAAGCCCTAACCCGGTTATCTATATAAAGCCGGACGGGAGAGAAGAAAGATACAGACAAATAGCTAGAAGCCAACTCGCCGAGAAGTTGATCCTCGCCGAGTTAGCGAAACCCTACTCACATTGTACTTGGTACTTCAGGCTTTAGCCCTGATTTAGTAAGATTGCAGAAGTAGGAACGTCGCCTAGTTGCGCCGTACCGAATCTGGATAATTTTGGTGTTCCTGGTTGTCGTACTACCACGTCTCCCCACGTCTCTACCCGTAGACTCATGGCACCCCCGTCTATGAACTCTATTATGATGTCTCGACAGTATCGTACATGTCAAAGCAGATGAGATCTAATCCTGATTCTTGTGTTTCTAGGCTTCTGAAGGTGTTTCCAAGATATAACAATTTTCTTCCAAACACTTTCCATAGTTTCAGTAAAACTAATGGTGCTAGAAGGATATAGATAGTTTGGCATGATACTAGAAAACATAGCGGATGCTGATGCGACGTCCGTGTTTAAGTTTTGTATTTCTTATGATTGTCGTGGGAGATAGATATATTTTCGGCACACTACCTAGGTTTAAATGTTGAAAGCATCAAGTTAAATGTAAGTGATGGGACATTTGAAGCCTTAGTTTTTTTTAGAAATGGGAGTCTGGGCCCGGCCTTTGCATCAAAATGATGCACACAGCCGAATTTTATTAAGATAAAGAATAAAACATCCAGTATTCAAGTTGAAAAGGAGTCAATCGCTGCACTCAAAGGTGCGTGATTATGATGTGATGAAGGATGCAGAAATAACGGAAAGACTCGCAGATACGTCGAGTGATTTAAGGTACTGTTGGAGAAATACATCTAATACATGTCCTTTACATAAATAAAACAATATTTGTTCAGGACCAATGTTTTTGGGAAGAACTTTGATAGCTGAAACTTTCTGTCTCCTCTACTGGGATTTTTTTTTTCCCAGAATTACTACCAGTTAAATGTTCATATCCAATGCACGTATCCTATATTTATGCATGGAAATCATCCATTTTTCTCGATATAATATGAACATATCAAGGCGCAATTATCTTTCCCTTCATATTTTTTGTAGATCCAGTTGAGGTGCATAGAGAAAAGACTGGATTTGTTTAAACTGTTTCGTCCTCCATAGGACTGATGGCACAATCATTTTATATCACTGACAGGTATGTAAACTAAGAATTTTGTATGGGCTCATACTAAGTTTTCAAATATACCAGGACTTCATTTTTCATGGCACTAAGAAAAAAACGTGCATATGGAAGGCATTTCTTTTGAGATGCTACTACTGAATGAAGGTACCTTGCCGAAATTGAGATTCATGCTCTGTTTCCGTTAGAAAGTCCAAGTATTGTGGGATGTAAGGAATAGTTATCCCGAGATTCAAAACACTATCTACTCAAGCATCTTCAGCCAGTTTAGGAAGCAAGATAGCGAGACTATGGAGCCCTTATAAAAATTACTCATAAATTGCAGAAAATTACTTGAGACATAGAATAGAATCAAATTCTGGTGGTAAACTATTATTTAGTAGGAACCGAGAATGGTTTGTGCTACGCTACTTCCTTTATAATTTGAAGCTTGAAATAATTAATAATGCATGAATCGATGAATATAACTTCTAATTTGCAGATCGACTAACTAGAGTAATAGAATGTATTATTTTCTAAATCTTCTGTTCCACGACAATCAGGAATAGAACTTTTTGTTATATATAAATTTGAAGCACACAAGTATTAGTTAAAAATGATCTAGCATTGCCATTTTATTACGGCACAAACTTCCTATGAACTAATGCATGCAATTATCCGCTGCATTAATCGGTTGCGAAATATCTCGATAAACCATAAATGAGTACTAATTTTTTGACCTTTGAACAACCATGTTATGTTAAGAAAATTATGATTTCCAGAAATTATAATTCAAATTTTGAGGCCCGTGTAGGTGCACGGGTTAATGACTAGTGATAATAATCCCAACCACGAATAACTACGAGCATGGCTAAGCAATCTACAAGTACGATGTTTGCTAGCATATGGATTGCTCTTCTCTAAGGAAAACATATTATCACTCCACTTGGGTGTTAGTGGAGCGATCTAGCATAGCAATACACACAATTCCTACTCACGCATAGCTACAACAAAACTCTAATGCAATTAGTAAAATAGTAGGATATGTATGTCACTTGCCTCCAAAACTCCGGCGATCCTTCCGCTCTCCCTTCATCTTCTAGCTTCCAAGCGCCATAGCCCCCAAGCCCAAGTTCCAATAAGAGCAGAGCCAGTGCTCATCTCCCAAGTTTTGAAACAAGTTGTGAAAGTAGCTAATGTGTTTTTGAGTGTTAGACTTTTGTTGAAACTGAACCATGTGGATTTATTATTTCAATTGCACTAACGTTTCTAATGAAGATTGTGAGAATTTTGATGTGAAGAAAGTTTTCAAGGGAGAGGATGATATGATGTGATCAAGAAGAGTGAAAAGCCTAAGCTTGGGGATTCCCCGATGGTACATCCAAGCAAATTCCAAGAAGACTCAAGCGTCTAAGCTTGGGGATGCCCAAGGCATCCCCTTCTTCATCAACAAATTATCACGTCACTTCTAGTGGAACTATATTTTTATTCGGTCGCATATTATGTGCTTTGCTTGGAGCGTCTTTTATTTTTGTTTTCAGTTTGATTTTCCTTTTTATTTCAGTTTGTTTTTACTTTCATAATAATCTTGGTTGGACCCAGCATTCTTTTATTGGAGAGTGACACGCTCCGCTTTTTCATGAGAATACGTTGTATTCTTAATTTTTGTCTAGCTGCTGCATTTATTCAGCTCCTGTTTTGCATGCATATCTTATTAGAGTTGTTAGTTTTAGTAATATTATTTGAGTACTCTCATGTTTTCTTGTTGTATCATAAAAGTATTTTTGTTAAAGCATGTTTTGTATGGTGCTTGTTGGGAGAAACAAAAGAAAACTGTTGCTTGAAGTAGAATTTATAACAGTACTAGTAAAAGCTTGTATAGACTATGACTAGGACTTTTTCATGTAATGCTAAATGTTATTTTAGTTTTAACGCCTTGTGGTTATTGAATAGCATGATTAGCCTCAAATAGCTGAGAGTGTTTAATATGTGTTTAAAGATTCATGAGTTGTTCTTGTCATAGTAAAGCATCAATATATGGTATTCTCTTTCGAATGTTTTATTTGGTTGACTTGGCGCATGCTCACACCATATTTATGACTACAAACCAGTCACGAATAGCCTCCAAGACCACTTAGTTTTTGAAATTGTGATACTGCTTATGTTTTAATTAATGATGTGTATGTCGCTATGCATGATTATGGCTCTTATGCTCTCTTGATTCGCCGCTCCCAGTCTTTTGCTAGCCTCCACCTGTACTGAGTATGAGCTCTACTCGTGCATCCAAACTCCCTTAAGCCAAAAAAAGTTCCCATTGTGTCCACCATACCTACCTACATGTGGTATTTAGCTGCCATTCCAAAGTAAATTGCTCATGTGTTACCTTTAAAACCTTTAAAATTACTCCTTCTATATGTTCCTGTTTTTTCTCATGAGGATGTAAATAGAGAATCTTTACCTCACTTGTTGATTGGATTTCATACCCTGGACTAGTGACTTCATCCGCTTATCCAAATGATATAAGAGCTGGCAGCAGGGTGCCCAGCCCCAAATTAATGCAAACAAATTCTCTTCACTATTTTTGCCCCCGATTTATCAGCCAAAGCATAATTGTGTAAACAAAAGAGAAAGAGGGATGACCTTCTACACCAGTTGCGTCCTCCACCATGGGAGCCGCTCTTGTGAATCCATTTGACTTGTGACGTAATGTATTTTATGTTTACCATTCGTTGACATTAGCATACATTTCCCAAAATATATACATTCCTCCACAAATGTCAAACTTTTAATACATATGTGTAATAAAATAAAAGCTCTAGCACATGAGTGATCCCTGCTTCCCTCTGCGAATGACCTTTCTTTTACTTTTATGTTGAGTCTCCATCTTCTAACTTTATGCGCAGTTGAGAGAGCATTTTGCTATTCTGAGTTCTATGTGCATTTGTCCCATAAGCATCAATAATTACTTCATGATGGGATACCATTTGTTCTTAAATTATTTGTTCTAGACTTCCTCATGAACTTTGAAGGTGTCCTGGCATTTATGTTTTGCCCCACTCTTAAGGACTATCGAAATATCACTTTGCCATGCTTTCTCTATACCTGAAACAAACGTTTACCTTTCTTTGCATTGTTATTCATGATCTATAATTTGAGTTACTTTTCATGATGCAAAGTAATTGCTATGCTTTATTATTAAAGTTTTATTTATCATGCCTGTATTTATGCTCGATAGTGGGTTCATGCCTCCTTGTTGCATTGCTCGAGTGACAAAACGTGAAGGGGGAGGATGTGTTGTTGCCATTAGGGAGAAAACAACAGTGAGAGTGCCCGCGTGCATAATCATTGCTTACATTACACACTTTGTTTAATGCAATTATATGTTGCTTGCAACTTGATAACCTGAGGGTGGATTATTAGTCATAGATGCAGATGGATGTCGGTCTATGTATCTTGTTGTAATGCCCTGATACGTCCATTTTTCATCACTATTTTATATCATAATTTTTTGTTATTCATCGATATATATCATTTTATGATGCATCTATTATGTTAATATATCTTATTTTGCATGTTTTATAATTTTTGGAGAATAAACACCGGGACCAGAAATCTGATGGAAAAAAGCACCGTCGAGATACCATATTTCAGAAGACCAGAAGAAGAAGGGGGACATCCGGGGGTTCCTAAAAGTCATGTCGAGACATCGTAGTAGAATTCATAGACGGGGGTGCCATGAGACTACTAATAGAGACGTGGGGGGGACGTGGTAGTATGACGATCAAGGACACCAAAGTTTTACCCAGGTTCGGTACGTCGCAACTAGGCGGCGTTCCTACTCCTGCAATCTCACTAAATCAGGGCTGAAGCATGAAGTATACAAAGTACAATGTGAGTTGGTTTAGCTACTCGACGAGGATCAACTTCTCGGGGAGTTGGCTTCTAGCTAATTGTCTATATGTTTCTTCTCTCCTGTCTGGCTTTATACATAGTCGGGTTAGGGCTTACAGAAAAGTAAACCTAGAAGACTACGGTAAGTTCTAACTTGGAAGGCAGGAATCCGCCTTCTACTCCAAGCCATACCACGTGGGCCGTGGTCCGGGTTCTTCTAGAATCCGTCTTCCGCGTGTCAGCTTACTGGGCCGCCTAATGGACCGTAATCCATTACCATTTAGGCCACCCTGGTAATCCGGCACTTTAGGACACTATCTGATATACCCCTAATCGGTATATATCCGAAGGTAGCCCCCAAGAAGGATTGAGACCTCAATTCGCCGTCTTTCGTCAATCTAGATCATTTCCGAGAAATGTTGTCTCTTCGTCTCGATTCTTCTTTCCTTCAAATCATTCTTTTAACGCGAAACTCGGATTTCGGGAAATCCGTCTTTTTCTTCCACGAGCCTTCGTGGAGAAGGAACTTCCTACGTCAGCGATAAAATCATGCTGACGTCAGGGATGTTTGGGTTTCGAGTGTGAAACCCTGAAACGTATCTCTGATAGAATCTCGCGGGAAACGAGGATATAGCAATAATCACTCGCCGCCTCGTTTCCCGGATTTTCCGGCGAGTGACACGCGTTGAAAATCCAACGGTCTAAAGAGCCGTTAGCGTGCATCGTAAAGGTTTTCCGGCTATAAATAGCCTCATTCGTGCCCTCCGGAGATCCTTCCGCTCTCCCTTCATCTTCTAGCTTCCAAGCGCCATAGCCCCCAAGCCCAGGCTTCCAGTGAGAGCAGAGCCCGTGCTCATCTAGCACCATTCTCGGAACTTCCTCATTGGGAGCTCGAATTCCTCACTGCGCCGCCCGGTTATGGACTCACCGTGCGCCTCCGAGGAGCACTCTGTCGCCGCTGATATCGACGAGATAATCAACACAATGGACCCACAGCTCGATTCGCCGAGCCACGCCACCGTCAACGCACCGGAGATCATTTCCGGCGACCAGGCCCGCGAGGATCTGCATCTCGCGGCCGAGAACCTGGCCGCTTCTTCCTCTGCGCCGCCTCCGCCACTCGTCCCCGAAACGGCGGAAGAGAAGATCCTCCTCGTCGGGGAGGAGCTCGCTCCCGCCGCCAGAGCCGAAGATGAGGGCGAGATTTCTGGCAACTAGAGACGAAACAACTTAGCCCCTTCTTTTCTTCCGACAATGGAGAAAGAGGGGTTGGTTGTGAAAGGGAAAGGGTGGCACGAGGAGGACGACTCCGAGCCCTCGCCCAGAGCCGGGGAACGAGTCCTTCTTACCTCGCACATTCCTAGAGGTATGGGCATCCCTCCTTCCAGCTTCTTCCTCGAAATCCTTAGCCACTATAACATCCAGCCTCACAACCTGCCACCAAATTCTATTCTTTATCTAGCCGGCTTCCAGGCCCTTTTCGAAGGGTATTTAGGAATAGCACCTAGGCTAGATTTCTGGCAGTATTGCTTTGGGATTAAGCGAAACTCCTCAGAGGGCGCTCTCCCAACTTGCGAAACCATATCTTTCACCCTGCGTAGATTCAGGGAAGATTGGTCCCCCAAGATAAATACGTCGGAATACGTCAAATTCTGGACGGGTTCCTTTTTCTACCACCAAGACATCCCGTTACCTGAAAAGGAAACAGGGATTCCACCTTTCACCAACTACACTGCCACTCCCCAGGAAAACTAGGCAATAGAAGCAGTACAAACTCTGTCGGGTGATTTGATGAAAATCAAACGGCGCATCGCCAAGCTCACCTCCTCAAAACCTCCTCTTACTAGAACCGACACCGTTCTTTGCTGGTTCGGAAGACGAATTCAGCCTTTGGCGCATCGAACCCGGCTTTTGTGTGAATACAAAGGTCCAGAAGATAAAACGAGGGGAACGGCTAAAGCGTTCACGAAGAGGGACTTCAAGAAGCGGGTCAATCATTTGGTCACCACACGCGACCAATATGAAGAAAGCCGAGAGATGTACCACAAAGGAAACAAGATGTTAAAGGTAATGTTCTTTTCTATTTGGACAATTTCTCGGATTTTTTTCTTTCTCCGTTTTCCTAACTTAGTCAGATATTTGGCCTTTTCCATAGTTCGATGACCTCACCGAAAAGGATCTTGCAACCGACGCCGAACTTGACGAACTGCATGCCAAGTTTTACGGTGGTCGGAAGCGTAAGAGGCCTGCAACCACTGAAGAGGTGGTGGAACTTGACGGGGTTCCCGTCGCTACAGGTAATCCCCAAGGTTTTTTCTACCTTTGCCTATTTTTTTGTTGCAGAAGCTATTTTAGTTTCTCGGATTTCCTTTTGCCTCCTTTCCCCTTCAGCCTTGCTCCAACCTCTTCGAAATCAAAGAAGTTGAAGAAGCATAAGGCCACTGTCAGCAAGGGGGCGCCATCTCCTGCTGCAGCTCCCTCTACCCCAGCTACTCTAGGGGGAGAAGATCAGTCTGCAAAGCTGGAGGAATACCCACTGCCGACCAGCCAAGCCATTGCGTCCGAGATGGATGCCAGGGAAAGGGCGGCGCCGGATATGGGCAGTCCTTCTCGTACACCTGAGGAGGAACCCATTCCTACTTTCAACAAAGAATTCAAGGTAAAGGAAGAACCATTTGATGAACTCGGATATATTCGTCCATGGGCCACCAAGTTCTTCGCACCCGCTCCTCTGATCCGTCCTTGGCCGCAAGGCGGACTAGTTGTAAAGAATAACTTCGTATTTTCACCTCGGCAGGTCATCCAAGACGTCCTTTTCCATGTTGGGATTCTTTTTGCAGAGTATGCAAAAGAGTTCAACGAAAACTTGTCGGGTTTGCAGCGTATGATCCAGGTAATATCTCTAGCCCCCAAGCAATAAGTCAAATGCATGCTTTTGCCTTAATGTTTTTTCACTTTTATGCTTGTTTTTTTTAACTTAAGCACTTTTTGTCTCCTTTCCGTGTTTCAGCAAACTGCTGAGAACATCAACTCGGAAGTTTTCAACAAGCTTACCATCAAGAACAAGGAGGTGAAAACCCTTCTTTCCATTCTTGATGATAAGGAGGCAGAACTGGCATCCACTCAGCAACAGCTGAAGGATTCAGCAAGTAAAATATTTCTCTGCTTTCAGTTCTGTATTTTTCTAAGTAGTTTTCCGAGTTATCTAACTCTTCTCTTTTACTTGCTTTCAGCTTCTTTGGCTAAAGCCAAAGAAATTGCTGAAGATGCCGGCAACGCAGAAAACCTCCGCCGCGAGAACCTGGATCTTCACAAGCTTACTCTGAAGTTACAGCAGGACCTGGAGGCCAACCAACTAGCTGTTGGCATTGCCGAGTCTAAGGCCTCCAACCAGGCCGAGAAGGATAAGGCCACCATCCGGGATCTGGAGAACGCCTTGAACCAGTTCCTAGAAGAAGGCACCGAGATGGACAAGATTCTCGGTAAGTATTTTGTCTTTTACTGGATTTTCCATGTTTCATCTCCTTCTGTTTTTTCTAACATTTGTGTGTCTGGCTGAAACAGGAGATAGCCCCAGCTTACTCGGATTGAAAAAATCTGAGCTTTCGGGGAGGTATTCACCGCAATCAAGGCTGCGGGGATGTTGCTGGTCAACAAATGCCTTCCTTCCAGGTCTAGGGAGTTCTCGGAAGTTGAAAAACTTTCGGAAGCCATCGTGGAGGTGGCGGAGTCCAGGGATTCCATCCTTCGCTCCGCGGCACGTGGTGGTGCGCGCATGGCTCCTGGGCTCATGCCCATGCACTACCCAACTGCCAAATCTTGGCGTGTGGCATCCGGCAACCCTCAAGGATACACGGAGGCGCAGCGGGCCAGCATCTTTGATGAAATCAAAGGTCATGCCACCAAGATTGCTACCATGGTGAACGTCTTCACCTTCTACCCGGAGGAAGCTATTCCGGAAACTCTCGAGGAATCCAGCAACTGTAACATCCCAAGTATGAAAACCATCCCCTTAGAATGTTTGTTGCATGTTTATTTAAGTATTGCATCATGTCATCATATGTTTGCTTTTGTTTCTTAATTGTTGCATTGTTTTCCACTGTTTTCACAACTCAAATTCAAACCTTACTCAAACACTGTTTTCATACTTGTTCTGTTACAACTTTTGGAATAAAAATCACAAATAATAACAACCAATTGGTTCCATGTTTTTCCATAGTGATCACTTGGGAAAATAATGGTTTTAAATCAATTATTCATGTTCCAAACACATTTGAAATTCAAATCCAAGCACCCAAAACAGAACCATTTTGAAATCATGTTGTTACCAAATCAAATCAACTCAATTCTCTTATTTATCTTAGGGGTTACCCTATGTTCAAAATTGGTTTTAAATAATGGTTATTAATATTAACAAATGCACCCAAATTTGGTTTAAATTTTAAACAGCCATCAAACATTTAAATTTTTGAAAATAAAAGCTACCAAATGTTAGTACTTGACCTAAGGAGCTTCCCCAATTTTTCTCAAATTTTTCACTAACCAAAAACTTATCCTTTTCTTCTCATTTCTCTTTCAGCAAAAAAAAAACAGAGAGCAAAAAAAAAAATAACAAAAGAGGAGAGGGAGGCATGCAGCCCATCTCTCTTCTTTCTTCTCCCCAGCCCACTAACCTTTTTGGCCCAGTACCCCTTGAACCTGTCGCTGTCTTCCACCTCCTGCTGTCGTCACCTTCAGTACGAACAGAAGGAACACCATCCGATCATCCTTCCCCCCTCCAGATGCCATGCCGTACTAGGTCTCCTCCCCCTATATCTAACCTACCCTCTGCTTGCAAACCCTAGGCCCTAGCCTTCCCTCACCGCCGTCGTTCCCATCTATCGCTTCCACCTCCCTCCTCTCTCTGAAAACCCTACGTATCTGAACCGCACCGAGACCACCGTGAACCGCCACCTTATCCCCTCACCGCCGGTAGCCCTGGCCACCTCGAGGAGCCCCTGAGGAGTGGAATGGAAACGGGGCGGTCCCTGGAGTTCCCCCGTGTCCTCGTCGCTTGCCGGGAGGCACCACGGTGGCCGCGCTGTCGCCGACAATTTCCCTCTGTTTCTGCCTCGAGTCTGATCGACGACGTCGACCAGCACAGGTGAGCGTCACCGTCTGGTTCCCCTCTGTCCTCCCTCCTCCTCTGATCGATGGCATCCACAGCACCACCGCACTACGGATCCAGCAAGCACGCACACGGCGCAAGCCAGCCCGGCCGTCGATCGCCGCGGATTCCTGCTCGTTTCTGTCAGCCGTCAGGGAGCTTCGCTGTTGTATTTGTTCAGTTAAACGAGCCGTGTAACAATAAACTCCCTGCGAATCTGAACCCAACCAAACGGAGTCGAGCACCGCAGTGGTACTGCGACCGTGCGCGAGAGCAGCGCGTCTCGGGGTCGAATCCCCGCGGCCGCGCAAAGGCCCTTCTTTTTCGCAATTCTTCCGCGACTGACCACTGGGCCCCCCCCGTCATACACCCCACGGCCACATCACTTTCTAACCCACGCCACGCTGGCCACCGGTCCCACGGAGCAGTGGCTGTGGGTAATAACAGCACGGTATCAAAACATTGCGGCGCATTTTTCTGAAATTCCAAAATCTTTTAAATAACAGAATTAATACACAAACTTCAAACCTTAATATCTTTTATTCTGTAAATCCAATAAATACAAGTTTTATATGTTAATTGATCCAAATTTTCTAATCTTTCCAAATAATCAATTTGTGTACTGCTTTGGAACCTTCCAAATGCATTTAAAATTCAAACTTAAATAATTCCAATGCTAATTTATAAATTCAATAACTAATTCTTTATTAATCCAATAAATGCAAGTAAAATATGTTTTCCATACCATTTTGAACCACCTATTCAAATATAATTTTTGTTTCCTGGTTTGAATAATTTAAATTGCCTAAATAATTTAATACTTGTTTAATTCAATTAAATTTGATAAAATCATAACTTGCTCAATATAAAATATTTTTGAACATGCAAACTATGTTTTCAAACCATCAAAGTGTGAACTTTTCAAATGTGCATCTGAATTTATGATTTGAACAAATAAAATTCAAATAATATTTAAGCTTGTTTTAAATTCAATTAAAACTTGTTTAATATTGTTTAATTCATAATAAAATCATCCTAATTCAAATTCCAATATTTGAAACATGTAATCCAACTAAAATTTGATGTTCTTTTCAAATATAAATTTTGTTAATTGTTTTGCACACTTTAAATTGATGAAAACAATAATTGGTTGTGTGACATGTTTAAGTAACCAAAATTTTCCAAACTTAATAAATGATTTCCAAAACTTGTTCCAATCCTTTTTCACTTGCATCTATCATTGTTATTTGCTGTTATTTTGTTGTTACCATCATGCATGCATCATGCTAACAACTCTCACATAATAATTAATTGTAAATCATTTGTTTCCACTTATTTCAATGGATCTTTTCCATATGCAATCCAATTGCATATGGGTCCAATTAAATTGTGTTATCTTGTCAAGTGGTTTATTTTGATGCATCTATTAACTTGACATGCATCATCCCATGATTGTGCACTATGCCATGATAATGATTGTTTATCTTTCTGCCTTGTTTGTTTGCTTCTTCCCGGATATACGACGACGTTGAGACCGACGATCCTTACGACATCCCTTCTAAGGAGTTAGCTCAGTACCAGGCTACTGGGTTTGCAGGCAAGTTATCACTCACATGAACCACTGTGTTCCTTTCAACATTGGTTACCGATACTTTCCGTTGTTCTTCCTGCTGGCCTTAGTAGTAGTTGTTCTGTTACGAACCTATCACATGAATCCCTTAACCCTGATATTGCCTCATCTCCCTTCCTACAACCATTGTTTGAGCCAGTGTCTTACTAGCATGCTTAGGTTGCTTTGCTCGAGTCTGTTACCCGTTACTTTCTGTTACTACTTCATTATGTTCTGGGGGCTCGATGTTTAATCAATCAATCATGCTAATGTTACTATTAATAATAAATTTGATGATAAGGCACCGGCAGGAGGCCCTGTGTGGTTTTGAGGCCTGCTAGTGTCGACCCTAATAGGAAAAGGGTCTTGTCTACTGATCCATGATGAGCGCACTAACCGCATGTGGGAAGCGAGTATGGGCGCCCCCCTCAATTTGATTCGATTCGCATCTCGTCCAAATCGCCTCATTTAGTTCGTGTGTTCTATTTGCCGCATGCATGTTTTTGCGAGCCCAGGCCAGGGTGGAACTTTTGTAGTCGGCATATAGGGGGACACGGTCTTAGAGTGCTATGAGGGTCCCTTTTCTTCGGGGCTTGATTAGCCGTGCGCCCAAGGTTCTTTGGGCTTGATGCGAAGAAGAGTTGAGTTGTGTTGAGTGCCCCGCTTGGTGGGAGGCATCCCATCTGGCGGGTTATTCATACGTGTACGGCCAAATTGGTGCAACCCTGCAGGGATAATCTTCTCGAGAAGCCGTGTTTTCCGCGGTTATGGATTACTTGGTGAAAGTACTGGCTAACAAGTACTCAGGACAACTTAAACCTAATGATTAAAAATCTTACACCCAATGATTAACAACTTGACTAGTAATAGGCTTATTGACACAATAATATGAACCATCATTATTTCAACTGTGTGAGTTATCCTCGGATTGCTTCTTTGGATAAGGGGCAAGATCTAGGATGGGTTTGTTTGAAGTTATCTTTCAGTTGGTTACAATCCTCGATCTTATCTCCTTTCTGTTAGTCGGAAGTGTTAGAATCTCTGTAGTTGGTTAGCGCAGCCAGTTGCAGCATCTTTTATATCCCCTCTCTTCCGTTGAACCCAAAGCATCTGTGCTTGGTGTTGACGGGTTACACTTTGGTGAACTGTGAGTCTTGCTTGCCAGTACGTTTATGTACTGACCCCTTTGGGGCTGTGGTTTCCGCAGACCTACGTTTCCGAGGATCTACATGGTGGCTACTACGTGGAGTATGACGAGACTGCTGACGAGTAGATAGCGGACCCGGGCCGGATCCGAGACTTCGTGGATGGGCTCCGTCTTTTCGTTTCCGGCCTCTTAGGCCTATTTGGTTCTTGTCTGTACTCAGACATGTTGAATGCTTCCGCTGTGATGTAATGATGAATTGTTGGGGCATGTGCCCTGTGAATGATTGTATTTGCTATCTCTGCTCTAATGAGAGCTAGTTGCACCTTATTTCAATCTTTTGTGTCGTAGAGATCTGTTGTGATATCCTTCGTTCAAAGCTGTTGACGTACCATGTGTGATTGGTATGAAGTACGTCGACAGTAGTGCCTTTGATCTCTAGTGGATAGTTTACATCGACGATGGAATAGCAGGGCTTGTGTTGTCGCGCATAAGCGCAGGCCTACCAGGAAGCTGGGACGTGGGAGCAGTTATGCCCCATAATCCAAGCATCTGCTATCCAGTTCGTACGGTGAGTATCCCCTAGAAATCAGGGTGCGACAAATGGTATCAGAGCCTGTCTGCCTGTAGGATCCCTTTTTACTGGTCGCAGTTGAGTCTAGAAAACTATTTTGTAGCTATACAGGAAAAATGAAACGTGAGAGTAGGAATTCTGTTATTTTTCTTCTTTCCCCACCCACCCTCCCTTTTCTGGTAAGGAAGTGCAACGTTGTTTTACCTTCTCATCTAAACTTTCAAGTTAGGATTTCACGAATTCTGGTTTCTCTAGGATGCTTATATCTACTAGACCATAGGAATGGAGGTGGTTGTGACATGATTTATCATGTTGCCTACTCACGATTGAGAACGGAGGCGTGTAAGCCCCGGAAGCAGATCCTCTATTCCTTAAGCAGTAGATATTGATCCTTTAGAAGCCCGGATGGGTTTTTCCGTAGTACCTCAGGAGTTTTGTTCTCGTTTTTCCCCGATGTTGATATCCTGTTCTTCTCAACATCCTGTTCGTCCGTTGAAATCTTGTTGTTGTTTTCCAATTCAATTCTTCTACCGGCGTCTAATCAAAACTTCCTAGTAAACGCTTATCCAGCTAAAGTGTTATTTGATACCGGAGCATCACATTCTTTTGTGTCAAAGATCTTTTCCACAACACACAACCCAATTCTGGTTCCAATAAGCAATCAAATCACCGTTCACTCTCCGAAATCTCAAGTGTTGACTCCAACATAAGTAAGAACAATCCAATTCTAATGGGAGGCCACATATTCCTCGTTACTCTCATGTTGCTGATTCTGACATTGATATCATTCTTGGTGTTCAATTGATGTCAATAACCCTGTTCAACCATTCTAGCCAGATAATCTATTCTCCAAATGAATCAAATTCTTTTCAGCTATACACCATCCATACAAAACCTATACCTCTACAAATAATGTTCCGGTGGTTTCCAAATTCCCTGATATCTTTCCAGAAGAGTTGCCAGGAATTCCTATTGTTTTCAACTTCCAGTTAAACTATCCAATGTGCACGATGTGTTTCACGTGTCACAGCTCAAGTGGATCTTCCCAACAAGTATCCGGACCTTTTCTTTTCTCAGTAGGAATCTCGGGGCGCGATTCCTTCAAGGGGGGGCGTTTGTAACATCCCAAGTATGAAAACCATCCCCTTAGAATGTTTGTTGCATGTTTATTTAAGTATTGCATCATGTCATCATATGTTTGCTTTTGTTTCTTAATTGTTGCATTGTTTTCCACTGTTTTCACAACTCAAATTCAAACCTTACTCAAACACTGTTTTCATACTTGTTCTGTTACAACTTTTGGAATAAAAATCACAAATAATAACAACCAATTGGTTCCATGTTTTTCCATAGTGATCACTTGGGAAAATAATGGTTTTAAATCAATTATTCATGTTCCAAACACATTTGAAATTCAAATCCAAGCACCCAAAACAGAACCATTTTGAAATCATGTTGTTACCAAATCAAATCAACTCAATTCTCTTATTTATCTTAGGGGTTACCCTATGTTCAAAATTGGTTTTAAATAATGGTTATTAATATTAACAAATGCACCCAAATTTGGTTTAAATTTTAAACAGCCATCAAACATTTAAACTTTTGAAAATAAAAGCTACCAACTGTTAGTACTTGACCTAAGGAGCTTCCCCAATTTTTCTCAAATTTTTCACTAACCAAAAACTTATCCTTTTCTTCTCATTTCTCTTTCAGCAAAAAAAAAACAGAGAGCAAAAAAAAAAATAACAAAAGAGGAGAGGGAGGCATGCAGCCCATCTCTCTTCTTTCTTCTCCCCAGCCCACTAACCTTTTTGGCCCAGTACCCCTTGAACCTGTCGATGTCTTCCACCTCCTGCTGTCGTCACCTTCAGTACGAACATAAGGAACACCATCCGATCATCCTTCCCCCCTCCAGATGCCATGCCGTACTAGGTCTCCTCCCCCTATATCTAACCTACCCTCTGCTTGCAAACCCTAGGCCCTAGCCTTCCCTCACCGCCGTCGTTCCCATCTATCGCTTCCACCTCCCTCCTCTCTCTGAAAACCCTACGTATCTGAACCGCACCGAGACCACCGTGAACCGCCACCTTATCCCCTCACCGCCGGTAGCCCTGGCCACCTCGAGGATCCCCTGAGGAGTGGAATGGAAACGGGGCGGTCCCTGGAGTTCCCCCGTGTCCTCGTCGCTTGCCGGGAGGCACCACGGTGGCCGCGCTGTCGCCGGCAATTTCCCTCCGTTTCTGCCTCGAGTCTGATCGACGACGTCGACCAGCGCAGGTGAGCGTCACCGTCTGGTTCCCCTCTGTCCTCCCTCCTCCTCTGATCGATGGCATCCACAGCACCACCGCACTACGGATCCAGCAAGCACGCACACGGCGCAAGCCAGCCCGGCCGTCGATCGCCGCGGATTCCTGCTCGTTTCTGTCAGCCGTCAGGGAGCTTCGCTGTTGTATTTGTTCAGTTAAACGAGCCGTGTAACAATAAACTCCCTGCGAATCTGAACCCAACCAAACGGAGTCGAGCACCGCAGTGGTACTGCGACCGTGCGCGAGAGCAGCGCGTCTCGGGGTCGAATCCCCGCGGCCGCGCAAAGGCCCTTCTTTTTCGCAATTCTTCCGCGACTGACCACTGCCCCCCCCCCCCCGTCATACACCCCACGGCCACATCACTTTCTAACCCACGCCACGCTGGCCACCGGTCCCACGGAGCAGTGGCTGTGGGTAATAACAGCACGGTATCAAAACATTGCGGCGCATTTTTCTGAAATTCCAAAATCTTTTAAATAACAGAATTAATACACAAACTTCAAACCTTAATATCTTTTATTCTGTAAATCCAATAAATACAAGTTTTATATGTTTATTGATCCAAATTTTCTAATCTTTCCAAATAATCAATTTGTGTACTGCTTTGGAACCTTCCAAATGCATTTAAAATTCAAACTTAAATAATTCCAATGCTAATTTATAAATTCAATAACTAATTCTTTATTAATCCAATAAATGCAAGTAAAATATTTTTTCCATACCATTTTGAACCACCTATTCAAATATAATTTTTGTTTCTTGGTTTGAATAATTTAAATTGCCTAAATAATTTAATACTTGTTTAATTCAATTAAATTTGATAAAATCATAACTTGCTCAATATAAAATATTTTTGAACATGCAAACTATGTTTTCAAACCATCAAAGTGTGAACTTTTCAAATGTGCATCTGAATTTATGATTTGAACAAATAAAATTCAAATAATATTTAAGCTTGTTTTAAATTCAATTAAAACTTGTTTAATATTGTTTAATTCATAATAAAATCATCCTAATTCAAATTCCAATATTTGAAACATGTAATCCAACTAAAATTTGATGTTCTTTTCAAATATAAATTTTGTTAATTGTTTTGCACACTTTAAATTGATGAAAACAATAATTGGTTGTGTGACATGTTTAAGTAACCAAAATTTTCCAAACTTAATAAATGATTTCCAAAACTTGTTCCAATCCTTTTTCACTTGCATCTATCATTGTTATTTGCTGTTATTTTGTTGTTACCATCATGCATGCATCATGCTAACAACTCTCACATAATAATTAATTGTAAATCATTTGTTTCCACTTATTTCAATGGATCTTTTCCATATGCAATCCAATTGCATATGGGTCCAATTAAATTGTGTTATCTTGTCAAGTGGTTTATTTTGATGCATCTATTAACTTGACATGCATCATCCCATGATTGTGCACTATGCCATGATAATGATTGTTTATCTTTCTGCCTTGTTTGTTTGCTTCTTCCCGGATATACGACGGCGTTGAGACCGACGATCCTTACGACATCCCTTCTAAGGAGTTAGCTCAGTACCAGGCTACTGGGTTTGCAGGCAAGTTATCACTCACATGAACCACTGTGTTCCTTTCAACATTGGTTACCGATACTTTCCGTTGTTCTTCCTGCTGGCCTTAGTAGTAGTTGTTCTGTTACGAACCTATCACATGAATCCCTTAACCCTGATATTGCCTCATCTCCCTTCCTACAACCATTGTTTGAGCCAGTGTCTTACTAGCATGCTTAGGTTGCTTTGCTCGAGTCTGTTACCCATTACTTTCTGTTACTACTTCATTATGTTCTGGGGGCTCGATGTTTAATCAATCAATCATGCTAATGTTACTATTAATAATAAATTTGATGATAAGGCACCGGCAGGAGGCCCTGTGTGGTTTTGAGGCCTGCTAGTGTCGACCCTAATAGGAAAAGGGTCTTGTCTACTGATCCATGATGAGCGCACTAACCGCATGTGGGAAGCGAGTATGGGCGCCCCCCTCAATTTGATTCGATTCGCATCTCGTCCAAATCGCCTCATTTAGTTCGTGTGTTCTATTTGCCGCATGCATGTTTTTGCGAGCCCAGGCCAGGGTGGAACTTTTGTAGTCGGCATATAGGGGGACACGGTCTTAGAGTGCTATGAGGGTCCCTTTTCTTCGGGGCTTGATTAGCCGTGCGCCCAAGGTTCTTTGGGCTTGATGCGAAGAAGAGTTGAGTTGTGTTGAGTGCCCCGCTTGGTGGGAGGCATCCCATCTGGCGGGTTATTCATACGTGTACGGCCAAATTGGTGCAACCCTGCAGGGATAATCTTCTCGAGAAGCCGTGTTTTCCGCGGTTATGGATTACTTGGTGAAAGTACTGGCTAACAAGTACTCAGGACAACTTAAACCTAATGATTAAAAATCTTACACCCAATGATTAACAACTTGACTAGTAATAGGCTTATTGACACAATAATATGAACCATCATTATTTCAACTGTGTGAGTTATCCTCGGATTGCTTCTTTGGATAAGGGGCGAGATCCAGGATGGGTTTGTTTGAAGTTATCTTTCAGTTGGTTACAATCCTCGATCTTATCTCCTTTCTGTTAGTCGGAAGTGTTAGAATCTCTGTAGTTGGTTAGCGCAGCCAGTTGCAGCATCTTTTATATCCCCTCTCTTCCGTTGAACCCAAAGCATCTGTGCTTGGTGTTGACGGGTTACACTTTGGTGAACTGTGAGTCTTGCTTGCCAGTACGTTTATGTACTGACCCCTTTGGGGCTGTGGTTTCCGCAGACCTACGTTTCCGAGGATCTACATGGTGGCTACTACGTGGAGTATGACGAGACTGCTGACGAGTAGATAGCGGACCCGGGCCGGATCCGAGACTTCGTGGATGGGCTCCGTCTTTTCGTTTCCGGCCTCTTAGGCCTATTTGGTTCTTGTCTGTACTCAGACATGTTGAATGCTTCCGCTGTGATGTAATGATGAATTGTTGGGGCATGTGCCCTCTGAATGATTGTATTTGCTATCTCTGCTCTAATGAGAGCTAGTTGCACCTTATTTCAATCTTTTGTGTCGTAGAGATCTGTTGTGATATCCTTCGTTCAAAGCTGTTGACGTACCATGTGTGATTGGTATGAAGTACGTCGACAGTAGTGCCTTCGATCTCTAGTGGATAGTTTACATCGACGATGGAATAGCAGGGCTTGTGTTGTCGCGCATAAGCGCAGGCCTACCAGGAAGCTGGGACGTGGGAGCAGTTATGCCCCATAATCCAAGCATCTACTATCCAGTTCGAACGGTGAGTATTCCCTAGAAATCAGGGTGCGACAAATGGTATCAGAGCCTGTCTGCCTGTAGGATCCCTTTTTACTGGTCGCAGTTGAGTCTAGAAAACTATTTTGTAGCTATACAGGAAAAATGAAACGTGAGAGTAGGAATTCTGTTCTTTTTCTTCTTTCCCCACCCACCCTCCCTTTTCTGGTAAGGAAGTGCAACGTTGTTTTCCCTTCTCATCTAAACTTTCAAGTTAGGATTTCACGAATTCTGGTTTCTCTAGGATGCTTATATCTACTAGACCATAGGAATGGAGGTGGTTGTGACATGATTTATCATGTTGCCTACTCACGATTGAGAACGGAGGCGTGTAAGCCCCGGAAGCAGATCCTCTATTCCTTAAGCAGTAGATATTGATCCTTTAGAAGCCCGGATGGGTTTTTCCGTAGTACCTCAGGAGTTTTGTTCTCGTTTTTCCCCGATGTTGATATCATGTTCTTCTCAACATCCTGTTCGTCCGTTGAAATCTTGTTGTTGTTTTCCAATTCAATTCTTCTACCGGCGTCTAATCAAAACTTCCTAGTAAACGCTTATCCAGCTAAAGTGTTATTTGATACCGGAGCATCACATTCTTTTGTGTCAAAGATCTTTTCCACAACACACAACCCAATTCTGGTTCCAATAAGCAATCAAATCACCGTTCACTCTCCGAAATCTCAAGTGTTGACTCCAACATAAGTAAGAACAATCCAATTCTAATGGGAGGCCACATATTCCTCGTTACTCTCATGTTGCTGATTCTGACATTGATATCATTCTTGGTGTTCAATTGATGTCAATAACCCTGTTCAACCATTCTAGCCAGATAATCTATTCTCCAAATGAATCAAATTCTTTTCAGCTATACACCATCCATACAAAACCTATACCTCTACAAATAATGTTCCGGTGGTTTCCAAATTCCCTGATATCTTTCCAGAAGAGTTGCCAGGAATTCCTATTGTTTTCAACTTCCAGTTAAACTATCCAATGTGCACGATGTGTTTCACGTGTCACAGCTCAAGTGGATCTTCCCAACAAGTATCCGGACCTTTTCTTTTCTCAGTAGGAATCTCGGGGCGCGATTCCTTCAAGGGGGGGCGTTTGTAACATCCCAAGTATGAAAACCATCCCCTTAGAATGTTTGTTGCATGTTTATTTAAGTATTGCATCATGTCATCATATGTTTGCTTTTGTTTCTTAATTGTTGCATTGTTTTCCACTGTTTTCACAACTCAAATTCAAACCTTACTCAAACACTATTTTCATACTTGTTCTGTTACAACTTTTGGAATAAAAATCACAAATAATAACAACCAATTGGTTCCATGTTTTTCCATAGTGATCACTTGGGAAAATAATGGTTTTAAATCAATTATTCATGTTCCAAACACATTTGAAATTCAAATCCAAGCACCCAAAACAGAACCATTTTGAAATCATGTTGTTACCAAATCAAATCAACTCAATTCTCTTATTTATCTTAGGGGTTACCCTATGTTCAAAATTGGTTTTAAATAATGGTTATTAATATTAACAAATGCACCCAAATTTGGTTTAAATTTTAAACAGCCATCAAACATTTAAATTTTTGAAAATAAAAGCTACCAACTGTTAGTACTTGACCTAAGGAGCTTCCCCAATTTTTCTCAAATTTTTCACTAACCAAAAACTTATCCTTTTCTTCTCATTTCTCTTTCAGCAAAAAAAACAGAGAGCAAAAAAAAAATAACAAAAGAGGAGAGGGAGGCATGCAGCCCATCTCTCTTCTTTCTTCTCCCCAGCCCACTAACCTTTTTGGCCCAGTACCCCTTGAACCTGTCGATGTCTTCCACCTCCTGCTGTCGTCACCTTCAGTACGAACAGAAGGAACACCATCTGATCATCCTTCCCCCCTCCAGATGCCATGCCGTACTAGGTCTCCTCCCCCTATATCTAACCTACCCTCTGCTTGCAAACCCTAGGCCCTAGCCTTCCCTCACCGCCGTGGTTCCCATCTATCGCTTCCACCTCCCTCCTCTCTCTGAAAACCCTACGTATCTGAACCGCACCGAGACCACCGTGAACCGCCACCTTATCCCCTCACCGCCGGTAGCCCTGGCCACCTCGAGGAGCCCCTAAGGAGTGGAATGGAAACGGGGCGGTCCCTGGAGTTCCCCCGTGTCCTCGTCGCTTGCCGGGAGGCACCACGGTGGCCGCGCTGTCGCCGGCAATTTCCATCCGTTTCTGCCTCGAGTCTGATCGACGACGTCGACCAGCGCAGGTGAGCGTCACCGTCTGGTTCCCCTCTGTCCTCCCTCCTCCTCTGATCGATGGCATCCACAGCACCACCGCACTACGGATCCAGCAAGCACGCACACGGCGCAAGCCAGCCCGGCCGTCGATCGCCGCGGATTCCTGCTCGTTTCTGTCAGCCGTCAGGGAGCTTCGCTGTTGTATTTGTTCAGTTAAACGAGCCGTGTAACAATAAACTCCCTGCGAATCTGAACCCAACCAAACGGAGTCGAGCACCGCAGTGGTACTGCGACCGTGCGCGAGAGCAGCGCGTCTCGGGGTCGAATCCCCGCGGCCGCGCAAAGGCCCTTCTTTTTCGCAATTCTTCCGCGACTGACCACTGCCCCCCCCCCCCCCCCCCCGTCATACACCCCACGGCCACATCACTTTCTAACCCACGCCACACTGGCCACCGGTCCCACGGAGCAGTGGCTGTGGGTAATAACAGCACGGTATCAAAACATTGCGGCGCATTTTTCTGAAATTCCAAAATCTTTTAAATAACAGAATTAATACACAAACTTCAAACCTTAATATCTTTTATTCTGTAAATCCAATAAATACAAGTTTTATATGTTTATTGATCCAAATTTTCTAATCTTTCTAAATAATCAATTTGTGTACTGCTTTGGAACCTTCCAAATGCATTTAAAATTCAAACTTAAATAATTCCAATGCTAATTTATAAATTCAATAACTAATTCTTTATTAATCCAATAAATGCAAGTAAAATATGTTTTCCATACCATTTTGAACCACCTATTCAAATATAATTTTTGTTTCCTGGTTTGAATAATTTAAATTGCCTAAATAATTTAATACTTGTTTAATTCAATTAAATTTGATAAAATCATAACTTGCTCAATATAAAATATTTTTGAACATGCAAACTATGTTTTCAAACCATCAAAGTGTGAACTTTTCAAATGTGCATCTGAATTTATGATTTGAACAAATAAAATTCAAATAATACTTAAGCTTGTTTTAAATTCAATTAAAACTTGTTTAATATTGTTTAATTCATAATAAAATCATCCTAATTCAAATTCCAATATTTGAAACATGTAATCCAACTAAAATTTGATGTTCTTTTCAAATATAAATTTTGTTAATTGTTTTGCATACTTTAAATTGATGAAAACAGTAATTGGTTGTGTGACATGTTTAAGTAACCAAAATTTTCCAAACTTAATAAATGATTTCCAAAACTTGTTCCAATCCTTTTTCACTTGCATCTATCATTGTTATTTGCTGTTATTTTGTTGTTACCATCATGCATGCATCATGCTAACAACTCTCACATAATAATTAATTGTAAATCATTTGTTTCCACTTATTTCAATGGATCTTTTCCATATGCAATCCAATTGCATATGGGTCCAATTAAATTGTGTTATCTTGTCAAGTGGTTTATTTTGATGCATCTATTAACTTGAAATGCATCATCCCATGATTGTGCACTATGCCATGATAATGATTGTTTATCTTTCTGCCTTGTTTGTTTGCTTCTTCCCGGATATACGACGACGTTGAGACCGACGATCCTTACGACATCCCTTCTAAGGAGTTAGCTCAGTACCAGGCTACTGGGTTTGCAGGCAAGTTATCACTCACATGAACCACTGTGTTCCTTTCAACATTGGTTACCGATACTTTCCGTTGTTCTTCCTGCTGGCCTTAGTAGTAGTTGTTCTGTTACGAACCTATCACATGAATCCCTTAACCCTGATGTAACATCCAAGTATGAAAACACCCTAGTTGTTTTACTTCTTTGTTTAATTTAAGCAATGCATCATGTCATCATCCCCATATTTATTTCTGTTTGCATTGTTTTCATAATAAAAGTCAAACTCAATCAACTTCTGTTTTCACACTTGTCTGTTACAATCTTTCAAATAAAGATTTGCAAATCAAAAACATCAAATGCTTCCAAATTATTTCTTATTGGATCAACTCTTAAATTGTTGCTTAATTCAATTAACCAAATTAATCCATTATTTTCCAAATCATTTTCCAACTCAAACCAATTCCCAAATCATTAATCTTTTGAATCCTTGAAGTACACCACTAATTGGAAATTCCTTAAAACATTCTAAACCCTAGGGGAAACCCTATTGAAAATGGCTTTATTTCTAATATTAATTATTATTGCAAAATTCAATTGAATTGGGTTTAATTTTAAACAGCAAGCAAACATTTGAAATTTGGAAAACCAAAACTACCAAGTGGTTGCATTTCAACTAAGGAGCTTATCCAAATTTTTCCAAATTTTTCTATCAACAAAAAGCCATGTTTTTCTTCCAAAAGCAAATGCTACAAAAAAAAATAAAACAGAGAAAAATAAAAACGGGCAGCACCTAAATGCGCGCGCGGCAACTAAGCAGCCCAGCCCGCTAAGCCTACCCCCGCGCGCGACCCAGCCCGCTCAAACCCCACTTACCGCTTCGCCTGGCTTCAAGATTCGCGCTGATCGCCTAATCCCCTTCGTCTCGCGGTACGGCACGAAATCGGCCGGTGCCACCGCGGCACCGCGCGCGACTCCGGCGGCCGCGCTCGCTCTCCCGTGCCTATTTAGCCCCCTAGCCCCCCTGGAAGCAACCTTAGCTGCTAGGTTTCCTCGCCCCTCGCGCCGCGCCGCCATTCCTGCTCTCTCTCTCGTTTCCCCCCTCTCTGAAACTCTCGACGCCGGCGAGCCTCTGAAAACCGTCATGGCGCCGCCTATCTGACCCTTCTCCGCCACCCGTAGCCACCGAAACTGAATCGCCTCTACTCCAGCTACCCCTTGGTCACCAGCAACCGCCACGGTGAGCCCTCGTTCGACGCCGCCGTCCTCTTCTCTTTTTCCGGCCACCGTGAGCCATTGCCTGAACCCGAGGACCTCGTCGCCGTTGCAGATCCTCTCGACGACGTTTGAGCACGGGGATCGACTCGCCTCTTTGTCCTCAACCTGATCGACACCGGAGCCACGCCAGAGGACCACCAGGAGCTCGCCGCCGTCCTCTACTACTTTGTCACCGCCGCGGCCTTCGTCTCCGTCAGGCCTCTGCCTCCTCGACGACGCGGTGAGCGCCCACCAACTCCTCCCTCCTTCCCTCTCCGTTACGATCCGCGCACGCGCACCCGTTTGCAGCCAGCACGATCACTGCAGCGCCGCCGTGCACGATCACCTCGCCGCCGCGTTTGTCTGTCAGCGTCGCTGAAGGTTTTCGTCGTCAGAAAATTCAGAGAACTGTCCGTAACGTTATCCTCTCTGCACTGTGTATACTGTCAAGCAACGTTCAGTTAACGCGGTGGTTCAGAGCGAGCGATTGCTCCGCGAGCTCGCGGGATCGATCCCCCGCGGCCGCAATCTTTTTCGCATTTTTCTTCCCCGCGCCAGGCCCACTGTCATAGACCCCGTGGCCACGCCATCGTTGCGCAGTGCCACGCTGGCCACTGGCCCACTGCGCAGTGGCAGTGGGTAACGCTAAGCTGAGTAACAAACGTTTTCTGCGAATTTCCAAAAATAACAAATTCATTTTAATAAGCAGAATTAAATCCAAACTTTGAAATTCAATATCTTTTGTTTTATAATTCCAACAAATACAAACTTTATATGAATTCTGATCCAAATTTCCTAAACTTTCCAAATATCCAATTTGTGTTCTGTTTTGAGTTTTCAAAATATATTTAAATTTCAAATTTGAATAATTCAAATGTAATTTGCAATAATTCATAAGTAATTCATATTAATTCCAAATAAGTCAAATAAAATATGTTTTTCACACCTTTTTGAATATCCTATTAAAATATAAAATTTGTTTCATTGTTTGAATAATTTAAATTGCCTAAATAATTTAATACTTGTTTAATTCAATTAAAATTGATAAAATCATAACTTGCTTAATATAAAATATTTTTGAACATGCAAATTATGTTTTCAAACCACCAAAGTGTGAACTTTTCAAATGTGAATTTGAATTTATGGTTTGAACAAATAAAATTCAATTAATATTTAAGCTTGTTTTAAATTCAATTAAAACTTGTTTAATATTGTTTAATTCATAATAAATTCATCCTAATTCAAATTTCAAAATGTGGAACATGTAATCCAACTAAAATTTGATGCTCTTTTCAAATATAAATTTTGCTAATTGTTTTGCACACTTTAAATTGGTGAAAACAATAATTGTATGTGTGGCATGTTTAAGTAACCAAAATTTTCCAAACTTAACAAATAATTTCTAAACTTGTTTTATTCCTTTCCTTTGCACCTATTATTGTTATTTGTTGTTATCTTGTCATCATCATCATGCATGCATCATGATAACAACTATCACATAATACATAAGTATAAATCATTTGTTCCACTTATTTTCAATGGATCCTTTTCCATATGCAACCCTTGCATATGGGTCCATTTAATTTGTGCTATCATGTTAGTCAGTTTATTTTGCTGCACTATTAATTTGTCATGCATCATATTGATTGTGCACAATGCCATGGCAATGATTGTTTACATTCCTGTTTTGTCTGTTTGCTTCTTCTCGAATAGACGACGACGTTGAGGCAGACGACCTTTACAGCACCCCTTCTGAGGATCTAGCTCAGTACCCGGCTGATCAGTTTGCAGGCAAGTTATCACTCACATGAACCATCGTGTTCCTTTCAACCCTGGTTACCGATACTTTCCGTTGTCTATACTTGCTAGCCTTAGTGGTAGATGTTTCTGTTACGAACCTATCACATGAATCCTTTAACCCATGATATTGCCTCATCACCCCTCCTACAACCCATTGATTGAGCCAGTGTCTTACTAGCATGCTTAGGTTGTTTGCTCGAGTCTGTTACCCTTTACTTTCAGTTACTATATCTTTATTATGCTCTGGGGGCTCGATGTTTAATCAATCAATCAATCATGCTAATGTTATTACTGTTAATAATAATTTGATGATAAGGCACCGGCAGGAGGCCCTGTGTGGTTTTGAGGCCTGCTAGTGTCGACCCTAATAGGAAAAGGGTCTTGTCTACTGATCCATGATGAGCGCACTACCCGCATGTGGGAAGCGAGTATGGGCGCCCCCCTCAATTTGATTCGATTCGCATCTCGTCCAAATCATCTCATTTAGTTCGTGCTTTCTATTTGCCGCATGCATGTTTTTGCGAGCCCAGCGCAGGGTGGAACTTTTGTAGTCGGCATATAGGGGGACACGTTCTTAGAGTGCTATGAGGGTCCATTTTCTTCTGGGCTCGATTAGCCGTGCGCCCAAGGTGCTTTGGGCTTGATGCGGAGAAGAGTTGAGTTGTGTTGAGTGCCCCGCTTGGTGGGAGGCATCCCATCTGGCGGGTTATTCATACGTGTACGGCCAAATTGGTGCAACCCTGCAGGGATAATCTTCTCGAGAAGCCGTGTTTTCCGCGGTTATGGATTACTTGGTGAAAGTACTGGCTAACAAGTACTCAGGACAACTTAAACATAATGATCAAACATGTTTCACCCAATGATTAATAACTTGACTAGTAATAGGTTATTCACACAATAACTTGGTTTCACCTTATCACAACTGTGTGAGTTATCCTCGGATCGCTTCTTCGGATAAGGGGCGAGATCCAGGATGGGTTTGTTTGCAGTTATCTTCCAGTTGGTTACAACCCTCGATCTTATCCCCTTTCTGATAGTTGGATATGATAGAATCTCTGTAGTTGGTTAGCGCAGCCAGTTGCAGCATATTATATAATCCCTTCTTTCCGTTGAACCAAGTCATCGGTGCTTGTGTTGACGGGCTATACTTTGGTGAACTGTGAGTCTTGCTTGCCAGTACTTGGATGTACTGACCCCGTTGGGGCTGTTGTTTACGCAGACTACGACTACGGCTACGATGACCACCAGGATGGCTACTTCGTGGAGTTTGACGAGACTGCAGACGAGTAGTTAGCTGGACCAGGGCTGGATCCAGGACCTACGTGGATGGGCTTCGTCTTCTTTATTTTCTCCGGCTTCTTAAGCCTGTTGGATTTGTCTGTACCCAGACACCTTTGATTGCTTCCGCTGATGTAATGAATGCTATGTTGGGACATGTGTCCTCTGGATGGTTGTATTTGCTATTTCTGCCTTAGTGAAGGCCATTTGCTACCTTATTTCAATCTTTTGTGTCTTAGAGATACGTTGTGATCATCATTCGTTCAAAGCTGTTGACGTACAGTGCGTGATTGATATGAAGTACGTCGACAGTAGTGCCTATGACTTCTAGTGGATAGTTTACATCGACGGTGGAATAGCAGGGCTTGTGTTGTCGCGCATAAGCGCAGGCCTACCAGGAAGCTGGGACGTGGGAGCAGTTATGCCCCATAATCCAAGCACCTTCTATCCAGTTCGTACGATGAGTATCCCTTAGAAACCAGGGTGCGACACCTGATATTGCCTCATCTCCCTTCCTACAACCATTGTTTGAGCCAGTGTCTTACTAGCATGCTTAGGTTGCTTTGCTCGAGTCTGTTACCCGTTACTTTCTGTTACTACTTCATTATGTTCTGGGGGCTCGATGTTTAATCAATCAATCATGCTAATGTTACTATTAATAATAAATTTGATGATAAGGCACCGGCAGGAGGCCCTGTGTGGTTTTGAGGCCTGCTAGTGTCGACCCTAATAGGAAAAGGGTCTTGTCTACTGATCCATGATGAGCGCACTAACCGCATGTGGGAAGCGAGTATGGGCGCCCCCCTCAATTTGATTCGATTCGCATCTCGTCCAAATCGCCTCATTTAGTTCGTGTGTTCTATTTGCCGCATGCATGTTTTTGCGAGCCCAGGCCAGGGTGGAACTTTTGTAGTCGGCATATAGGGGGACACGGTCTTAGAGTGCTATGAGGGTCCCTTTTCTTCGGGGCTTGATTAGCCGTGCGCCCAAGGTTCTTTGGGCTTGATGCGAAGAAGAGTTGAGTTGTGTTGAGTGCCCCGCTTGGTGGGAGGCATCCCATCTGGCGGGTTATTCATACGTGTACGGCCAAATTGGTGCAACCCTGCAGGGATAATCTTCTCGAGAAGCCGTGTTTTCCGCGGTTATGGATTACTTGGTGAAAGTACTGGCTAACAAGTACTCAGGACAACTTAAACCTAATGATTAAAAATCTTACACCCAATGATTAACAACTTGACTAGTAATAGGCTTATTAACACAATAATATGAACCATCATTATTTCAACTGTGTGAGTTATCCTCGGATTGCTTCTTTGGATAAGGGGCGAGATCCAGGATGGGTTTGTTTGAAGTTATCTTTCAGTTGGTTACAATCCTCGATCTTATCTCCTTTCTGTTAGTCGGAAGTGTTAGAATCTCTGTAGTTGGTTAGCGCAGCTAGTTGCAGCATCTTTTATATCCCCTCTCTTCCGTTGAACCCAAAGCATCTGTGCTTGGTGTTGACGGGTTACACTTTGGTGAACTGTGAGTCTTGCTTGCCAGTACGTTTATGTACTGACCCCTTTGGGGCTGTGGTTTCCGCAGACCTACGTTTCCGAGGATCTACATGGTGGCTACTACGTGGAGTATGACGAGACTGCTGACGAGTAGATAGCGGACCCGGGCAGGATCCGAGACTTCGTGGATGGGCTCCGTCTTTTCGTTTCCGGCCTCTTAGGCCTATTTGGTTCTTGTCTGTACTCAGACATGTTGAATGCTTCCGCTGTGATGTAATGATGAATTGTTGGGGCATGTGCCCTCTGAATGATTGTATTTGCTATCTCTGCTCTAATGAGAGCTAGTTGCACCTTATTTCAATCTTTTGTGTCGTAGAGATCTGTTGTGATATCCTTCGTTCAAAGCTGTTGACGTACCATGTGTGATTGGTATGAAGTACGTCGACAGTAGTGCCTTTGATCTCTAGTGGATAGTTTACATCGACGATGGAATAGCAGGGCTTGTGTTGTCGCGCATAAGCGCAGGCCTACCAGGAAGCTGGGACGTGGGAGCAGTTATGCCCCATAATCCAAGCATCTGCTATCCAGTTCGTACGGTGAGTATCCCCTAGAAATCAGGGTGCGACAGCAACAAAGAAGAGTCGGATGCCTGAAGGAAGTTTTCTAGTCCTGGGTAGAAATAGGAAATAGAAGATCTTACAATGTAAACTTATTGTAATGTTTTCTATTTTTTTGTATAAACAAGTACTCCGCCTTTGCAGTTATATTATTAAGTCTTTGCAAGTTTTCTGGGTTTTTATTCCTTTATCTTATAAGTTCTCTGGTTTATATGTCTTAACTGTCCTTAGTGTTTGAAATGGCTCGATAGTACTTAATTTTCATGTCAAGTGACTGGGCATAACCAATCACTCAAAACTCGAAGACATGGATCATACTAAAGGCATTTTTACTTACTAGTTCCAGTGACCCAACATAAAAACAATCAGATAATACTTAGAGAACAGTAAAGAATTTTTTGAATGAGACTCAGGAACGCAGGCACAATCTGGGTTTCCTTAAGCCATTTTAGGCTGAAAATCATTCAGTTTTTTAACACCGAGCACGCAGGCACAATTCAGGTTAACATTGAGTATTTTGAAAGATCATTGGGAAATAGATAAGGCGGATTTATGCTTTATACTATAATAAACGTGTAAAAAACATAGATGTATGAATTCCGACAACTTTATTTCATGATCTCAAAGATGTTTGCATAGAAATTGAACTAAGTGTAGAAGGGACGTAACTGTTGGATGCTCCAGGGTCTTTTGGTCTCCCCTAGTTCGTCATCTATCTTTCTCTTTCTTTTGCGATTTGGTCTTTTGGGATCATCTTCCGTGTCCCGAATATCTACAAGATAGTATGATCCATTTTTCATAGCCTTGCTGATGACAAATGGTCCTTCCCAAACTGGAGCTAACTTGTGCTTTCTTTCTTGCACCAATCTTAGCACTAAGTCACCTTCTTTGAAAGAATGATGCCTGATTTTCCGACTATGGTAACGTTGTAAACCTTGCTGATAAATGGAGGTTCTTTGAAGCACAAGTTCTCGTTCTTCTTCTAGGAGATCGACGGCATCCTGTCGTGCGCTTTCGGCATCCGAGTCATCGAAAGCTTGCACTCTTAGGCTATCATGGATCACGTCCGTTGGAAGCACTGTTTCCGCGCCGTAAACTAGGAAAAACGGGGTTTGCCCTGTTGACCTGTTTGGCGTCGTTCGAATACTCCAAAGCACAGAGGGTAACTCTTCCACCCATGCTCCAGCTGCTCTATGAAGAGGAGATTTGAGTCTTGGGCGTATTCCTTGCAGGATTGAGCTATTCATTCTTTCAACCTATCCATTGGATTGCGGGTGTGCCACAAATGCAAGATCTAGGCGTATTCACTTTTGTCGGCAATATTTTGCCAACTCTCCAATAGAGAAATTTGTCCCGTTGTCGGTACGTATGCTATGTGGAATGCCGTATCTCATGACTACGTCAATGATGAAATTTCTGGCAGTTACACCATCAAGCTTTTTTATGGGTTTTGCCTCCACCCACTTGGTATACTTATCTACTGCAACGAGTAGATGTGTAAGTACACCTATTGCAGTTTTGAATGGTCCCATCATATCTAGCCCCCAGACCGCAAACGGCCATGTAATATGGATAGTTTTGAGTGCTTGGGCTGGCATATTCGTCTCCTTGGCGTAATATTGACATCTGGCACATGTATTGGCTATGTGTTCGACATCTGTCTTTGGCTGTTAGCCAGAAAACCCTGCACGGAATGCTTTCTTAACTATGCTTTTTGATTGAGCATGATGTCCGCAATCTCCAGCATGGATTTCTTGCAGAACTTATCGGCCTTTTTCTGGCGAAATACATCGCAGGAAAATTCCGGTAGTGCTGCGTTTATACAGGAAACCATTGATTACCGTGTATCCTTTGCATCGACGTTTTATTTGTCTTTGCAAGACCTCATTTGCTCCCTCCGGGTACTTCTGATCTACCAAGAAGTTTAAACATGGAATTGTCCAATCCGGGTTAGCGAGCAGGACTTCAATTGACTCGGAAACAAGAGGATAGTCGACATCTCCACCTTTTATCGATGGTTCATACAAATACTGGACAAACACACCTAGTGGTAGGATTTCACTCTTTCCGAGCCCATGCGGGCTAATGCATCCGCGTTCCAATTTGCTTCCCTTTTGACGTGAAGTACTTCAAATCCTAGGAAGAAAATTGCAAACTCGTCCACCGTTCTCCGATATTCGGCCATGATGGGGCTTTTGGCGTCCCATGTTTGGTTGAGCTGATGTTGTACCAAATCAGAGTCAACATAACATAGGATGCGTTTGACACCTATTTCTTTTGTAATATGCAAGCCATGAAGCGAAGTTTCGTATTCTGCCACATTGTTGTTGGCGTTGAAGTGTATTTGTAATACATACTCCATAGTGTCTCCCTTAGGGGATTTTAGGACTACACCAGCTCCAGCGCCTTCCTTCATCTTAGATCCATCAAAGTGCATAACCCAGTATTCCGACTCCGGCATTGGTGTGTTTTCCATTGCTTCTGTCCAATTAGCAACGAAATCTGCCAACACCTGGGATTTTATTGCCATCCGGGGTTGGTACTTAATGTCGAACGCAGCCAACTCGATGCCCCATTTGGCTACTCGGCATGTTGCGTCCGCATTGTTAATTATATCCCCTAGTGGTGCTTTGCATACCACTATTATGGAATGTCCTTGGAAATAATGACGGAGTTTTCGAGATGCGAAAAATACGCCATATGCCAGTTTTTGATAGTGTGGGTATCTTTGCTTGGACACGGAAAAAACTTCACTTACATAATACACCGGATGTTGATCTGGTATGCTTTGCTCGTCTTTTCGCCTTTCCACAACTATCACTTCGCTGATAACCCTGGTTGTTGCTGTAACATACAGTAACATGGGTTCTTCGTCTTTTGGTGATGCCAAAATCGGAGCTTTCATCAAGGTTTCGTTTAACTGGGTTAATGCCGCATCTGTCTCTTCCGTCCACACAAATTTGTCGGATTTCTTCAACAATTTGTATAATGGCAGAGCTTTATCTCCTAGCCGGCTTATGAACCTGCTGACGGCAGTTGCAAAACCCGTCAATCTTTGTACATCTATTAAGCACGTAGGCCTTGAGATATTTAGGATTGCCTTGATCTTTTCCGGGTTTACTTCTATTCCTCTGTGAGAAACGATGAAACCCAGAAGTTTTCCCGAGGGAACCCCGAATACGCACTTTAATGGATTCAACTTCATTTTGTAAGTGCGCAAGTTTTCGAAGGTTTCTCGCAAATCTTCAAGGAGTGTGTCTTTTTCCTTGGAGACGACGGCAATGCCGTCCACGTAAACGTGAACATTTTTGCCAATCTGACTATGCAAACATCGTTGCATGCAACGCTGGTAGGTTGCACATGCGTTCTTCAGGCCAAATGGCATGGTTATGTAGTAGTATGTTCCATACGGGGTTATGAAGGAGGTTTTGATTTGGTCTTCTTCCTTCATACGTATTTGATGGTACCCGGAATAAGCATCCAAAAAGCATAAGAGCTCAGAGCAAACAGTGGCATCTATTATTTGACCGATTCGCGGTAACGCAAATCTATCTTTTGGACACAATTTGTTCAGGACGGTGTAATCTATACACATCCTAAGAACATTACTATCTTTCTTTGGGACTAATACTGGGTTTGCAGACCATTCAGTATGTATAACTTCCCAGATAAAATCAGCTGCTAATAGCGGGATAATCTCCTTGCCAATAGCCTTCCGTCTTCTTCCGTCAAATCGACGGAGAACTTGTTTGACGGGTTTAGATCCTGGAATCACCTTGAGTTGGTGCTGAGCAAGTTCCCTGGGTACGCCTGACATGTCAGCTGGACACCATGCAAAAATATCCCAGTTCTCACGGAGGAACTTGATGAGCTCGCTTTCCTATTTGTCGGTCATTCTAATTCCCACTACGACAAATTTGGTCGGATCTTTGGGATCTAGGATAACCTATCTTGTATTCTTGGAAGCTTTGAAGCTGTCTGCCGGCTTCCGGCTTTCTTTTCCTACTGGCATTTCTGTCGGCGATACTTCGTTTCCCAGCTCTTTCAGTTCTTCCTTTGCTATCACTTTTTCTGGCGCAAAGGGCGTTTTCTTTTTCCAGCTCGTTTGCCAATTTGAAGTCTCCCTTTATGGTGATTACTCCTCCTTTGGGATCTAGCATCTTCAGCTTGTTATAGATATAACATGATCTTTCCATGAACTTGGCTAAAGCTTGACGTTCGAGTATTGCATGATACACACTTTCGAACGGCACAACCTCGAAGGAGACTTTTTCCTGACGAATATGTTCTTTCTCTCCAAAGGTTACATCCAGGGAAATTTCTCCTAGGGATCGTGCTTGCCTGCTAGGAACGATGTCGTGAAAACGTATGTTGCTATGATTGAGCTGGGTCTCGGAGATTCGCAGATGCTTCAGTGTATCCAGATACATTATGTTGATCCTGGATCCTCCATCCATCAACACTCTTTTTAGCCTAGTGTTTTGAACAATAGGAATTACAACTAGAGCTTGTGTGCCGGGTTCTGGGATATTTCCGGGATGATCAGACTGATCCGAGGTAATTGGTGTATTTGAGTACTTCAAGAATTTCGGGGTTGGTGGGACAACCGCGTTTATTTCTCGAAGTGTCCTCTTTGACATCTTTGCTGAGGGAGTTGCCAGGAAAGTTAGGTTGCATTCTCCGAAAACTCTCGGAAACTTAGGCTTGCCTTTTCGCTGTTGTTCCTGGATTTTTTCATCAGTGTCCGATTCACTGTCTTCTTTTTCAGCTTCTGGCTCTTGCTTGGAGAATTTCCTCTTCGAACTCTTCCCTTTGCTTACATTGTGCGTTAGTATGGGTGGGTTTCCCGAATTGCGAATGGTCGACACGGTTTTCCGACTTAATTCTTTCCCACTCCTCTTTTGTGTAGGCGATCGGTTGTGTACTTCGTCCTTTCCATTTGCTCCCATGTTCCTTTCCAAAGGCTATGTTAACTTCTTTGGGCTTTTGCTGCGCTTCTGGAGATGCTTTTTTCTCAGGGCGAGGGGTCTTTTTGGCTTGAATCAAAGTGTCTATATTTCCACCTCTCGCTCTGATGTCGTCTTCGGCCGCTGCATGCTCATTTGCGGTTGTAAGCATAGATCCGAGATCTTTGTACTTTTTTTGAACCAATCATGAACGGTACGAGTCCGAGTTTTAAGCCATTGACGAAAGCATGCATTGCTTGTACGTTAGTTACTCCAGAGCAGCTGTTCTTCATTGCAGTCCACCTTGAGATAAAATCCACGTATGGTTCATCTTCAAACTGGGTGCAGCGGTTTAGCTAGTTGATGTTGTTGGGGCGTTTGTAAGTTTCCCGAAAATGCTGAGTAAAAACTCTAGCCATATCATCTCAGCTATCGACGGTTCTTGACGGAAGCCCGTTAATCCAATCTCTGGCTCCATCCAGTAACATAAGGGGGAGGAATTTTACTGCCTCTAGGTCTATCTCATTGTTAATCTGGAGGGATGTGTAATAGTCTGTCGCACCCGGACTTCTAGAGGATACTCGCAGTTCCGTTGAACAGTAGTTGATTGGATTACGGGGCTTACCGGCACCCGCATCTCTTACGAGTAGGCCAACACACGTATGTGTGACGACCAACCCCTACTGTTCATCGTCTACGTAAACCATCCCATAGAAATCAGGATACTACCATTGACGTACTTCATACCATACACACATGGTACGTCAACGGCGTTTAACAGAATGATAGCACAACATATCTCTAAGACACAAATAAATAGAAATAAGTTGCAAATAGCTCTCACTAGAGCAGAGATAGCAAATACAATCATCCAGAGGACACATGTCCCAACAATTCATCATTACATCACAGCGGAAGCATCCAAAGTGTGTGAGTACAGACAAGATCCAAATAGGCCTAAGAGGCCGGAAACGAAAAGACGGAGCCCATCCACGATGTCTCGGATCCTGCCCAGGTCCGCTATCTACTCGTCAGCAGCCTCGTCAAAATCCACGTAGTAGCCATCACGGGGATCCTCGTAAGCGTAGTCTGCGGAAACCACAGCCCCAAAGGGGTCAGTACATAAACGTACTGGCAAGCAAGACTCACAGTTCACCAAGGTGTAACCCGTCAACACCAAGCACAGATGCTTTGGGTTCAACGGAAGGAAGGGTGATACAAAAGATGCGGCAGCTGTCTGCACTACCAACTACAGAACATACTACAACTTCCGGCTACAGAAAGGAGATAAGATAGCGTATCGTAACCAACTAGAACTAACCACCAAACAAACCCATCCTGGATCTCGCCCCTTATCCAAAGAAGCAATCCGAGGATAAACTCACACCGTTGGATTAATGATGGTTCAAATTATTGTGTCAATAAGACTATTACTAGTCAAGTTATCATTAGTTAGGTGTAAGTTGTTCTGAGTACTTGTTAGCCAGTACTTTCACCAAGTCAACCATAACCGCAGAAAACACGGCTTCTCGAGAAGATTTATCCCTGCAGGGGTGCACCAATTTGGCCGTACACGTAAGAATAACCCGCCAGATGGAATGCCTCCCACCAAGCGGGGCACTCAACACAACTCAACTCTTCTTCGCATCAAGCCCAAAGAACCCCGTGCAATTGAGCGCACGGCTAATCAAGCCCCACGAAGAAAAGGGGACCCTCATAGCACTCTAAGAACGTGTCTCCCTAAATGCCGACTACAAAAGTTCCACCCTGGTACCAAGGGTTCGCACCTGCATATGCATGCGGCAAATGGAAAACCCGAACTAAATGAGGCGATTTGGACGAGATGCGAATCGAATCAAATTGAGGGGGGCGCCCATACACGCTTCCACATGCGGATAGTGCGCTCATCATGTATCAGTAGACAAGACACTTTTCCTAATTAGGGTCGACACTAGCAGGCCTCAAAACCACGTCGGGCCTCCTGCCGGTGCCTTATCAGCAAATTATTATTACCTCAAAATTAACAGGTTGTTGTTTAACATCGAGCCCCAGAACATAATAGAAAATATAGTAACAGAAAGTAACGGGTAACAGACTCGAGCAAAAACAACCCTAAGCATGCTAGTAAGACACGGGCAACAAGCAATGGGGTTATAGGTGTGGAGGGGAGGCTATATCAGGGTTAAAGGATAACATGTGATAGGATCGAACAGAAGCAACGATTCATAAGGCTAGCAGAATAGACAACGGAAAGTATCGGTATCCAATGTTGAAAAGGAACACAGTGATTCATGTGAGTGAATACTTTCCTGCAAACTCAGCAGCCTGGTACTGAGCTAGATCCTCAGAAGGGGTGTCATAAAGCTCGTCTGTCTCAACGTCGTCGTCTATTCGAGAAGAAGCAAACAAACAACGCAAAGAGACAAACAATCAATAACATGGCATAATGCACAATCATGGGATGATGCATGTCAATTTAATTGATGCATCAAAGATAAGATAGTTGACATGGTAACATAACATAATTAAATGGACCCACATGCAATTTGGGATTGCATATGGAAAGCCCATGAATGAAGGTTGGAATAATTGTTTTACAACTAATCAACAGGTGAAAGTGGATTAGTATGATGCATGGATGAGGAAAACAGAAAAATAACAACAATAGAAACAATTTTGAAATAAGGTTTACCAAGTTGGAATTTTATTTATTAAGTTTTGGAATTTTGGTTCCTTAAAGGTGTCACACAAGCATTTGTTGTTTTCACCAATTTAAATTGTCCAAAATAGATAACAAAGTTCATATTTGGAAAGAGCACAAAATTTTAGGTGGATTACATGTTGCAATTATTGAAAAAGGAAATAAGATGAATTAATTATGAATTAAACAAGTTTAAACAAGTTTTAATTGAATTTAATTCAAGTATGAATTTTATTTGAATTTTATTTGTTCAAAACATAAATTCAAATTCATATTTGAAAAGGTTATACTTTTCTAGTTTGAAAACATATTTTACATGTTCAAAAATAATTTAATTTGAGCAAGTTACGAATTTAGCAAATTTAAATGATTTAAACAAGGTTTAAATTATTTAACCAATTTTAATTATTCAAATCATGAAACAAAATTTATATTTGGCAAGGTGCTTCAAAATGGCATGGAAAACATATTTTATTTGTGTTATTTGAATTAAGTATGAATTAGTTATGCATTTAATCAAATTTAAAAGGAGTGATTTGAATTTGAAATTTGAATGCATTTGAATTATTCAAAACAGAAAACAAATGATGTAATCATGTAGAGAATTTAATTTGGTGCAGCAAACATATTTTATTTACATTATTTGGATTTATAAAATGAAAGTTATTAGCAATTTAAAAGCAGGGACTATTCTGTAAAAGAAAAAGGATTTAATTTAAAAAAGAAAAAGCTGAAAACTTATTTCACTCCGCAGTGGCTAGTCACAGCCACTGACAGAGGGGCCCCTGGACCACAGTGGCCCGCGTGGCAGCAGTGGTCGCTGACAGGGGGGCCTGCCTGTCAGCACCCCTAGCGAAAAAAGGTTGGGTTTTATTCGCGAGCGCATGGCTCGAACCCGCGCTGCAGAAGCGCTAGCAGTGGTGCGTTACCACTACGGTGTGTTTCGTTTTTTGTCAGTAACGACAGCTCGGACAGGTTAAGGTTCAGGTCGCGTTTAACTGAATTTTCTGCGTGCGTTTCTGAACCACGGCGAGGCGACGGTGGTCACCGGCGTTGTTCTGTGCGCTGCTCGTGCTCGTGTGCGTGTGCAAGGAGTGTGGTGCTGCGCGTGCACACATTGCAGAGAGGAGGAAGGAGAGGGGTGAGGAGGAGGTGATCACCGGGAGGAGTTTCAGAGGGAGGAGCTCGACGGCGAGGTGGACGTCGCCGACAACTGCGAGGATGGCGGCGTCCCCAGCCCTCGCGGTGGTGTCGATGAGCTCGAGGGAGGAGCGGGGAGCTGATTCCCGTGGTCAGCCAGGGAGGAGGAGCAGGGTAACGGTGGCGATCGCCATGGGTTCAGAGGTGGAGCTCGGGTGGATGGTGGTGGTGAGATGCAGAGGGAAAATCGCCGGGCAGAGAGAGAGAAGCGACGGCGGGATCGAGGGAGAAGGGAGGTAGGGTTAGGGCTAGGGCTCCGGGGGTCTAGGGGGTAGGTTTATAGGGCGAGCTGAGCGCGCGGTGGCCGTCCCTGCGTTACTGCCGTCGACGTGGAGGTGGCGGATGCGCGCCGTACAGCGAGAAGAAGACCCCGAAGGGGTATCGGGCCGTGGGGGTAGCTGGGCTGGTGGGCGCAGCCCACCTGGCTGGCCACTCCCTCCGTTTTTCTCTTAAATTCTGTTTCTTTCTCTCTTTTTTTTTGCTGAAAAGAATTAGGAAGGAAAAGAAAGGTTTTGGGGTTTAGAAAATTTTGGAAAAAATTGTGTAAGTTAGTTATTACAACAGCAACAAATTGCCAACTTTGGTTTTCCAAAAAGTTCAAATTATATTGCTGTTTGTAATTGATTGAATTTGAATGAGTTTTGAATATTAAGTGAAATATTCAAAGAACCATTTCAAATAGCTTGAACCCCCATTTTATTTGAAACAAAATGATTAGAATTGTTTTGTAATTTTCATAATTTCAAATTGGGTTGCTGTTTGTAATTTTATTTGAATTTGAAAGCAAATTGAATTTAAGTGAAATATTAAAAGCCATAATTTTGAATAGTTTGAACCTTATGGTTTAATGGAAACAAATGGTTGTTTTGATTGAACTTTTTAGTTGGAAAAATGTAACATAACAAGTATGAACAAAGCATTTAAATATTGTTTGAAATTCAAATGGGAAAACAAAGGAAAACAGATGCAAACAAAAGGAAAACAAATGCAAACAAATGCAAACAAAAGGAAAACAAATGCAATGATTAAGATGCCATGATGCAAAACAATAATAAAGCAAGAAACAAACATTCTAGGGTGGTTTTTCATACTTGGGATGTTACAAAACGCCCCCCTTGAAGGAATCGCGCCCCGAGATTCCTACTGAGAAGTGAAAAGGTCCGGATACTTCTTGCGAAGATCCTCTTCGGTCTCCCACGTTGCCTCTTTATCGGAATGATGAGACCATTGCACTTTCAAGAACTTGGTGCTCTTGTTGCGAGTCTTACGCTCGGTCTCATCGAGAATACGAACAGGGTGGTCCTCATAAGATAGATCTTCTTGCAGTTCAATGGAATCATGATCAACTGCACGATCTGGATCTTTGAAAGACCTCTTGAGCTGTGACACGTGAAACACATCGTGCACCTTGGATAGTTTTTCTGGAAGTTCAAGACGATAGGCATTTTCCGCATGCCTTGAGAGAATGTTGAAAGGACCAATGTATCTTGGTGCAAGCTTTCCTTTCACACCAAAACGATGAGTGCCTCTGAGGGGAGTTACGCGGAGATATGCCTTGTCACCAGGTGCATAGATCATATCCCTGTGCTTGCTGTCATAGTAGCTTTTCTGACGAGACTGAGCAATCTTGAGATTGTCACGAATTATGCGAACTTTCTCTTCGGCTTCCTTAACAATGTCAGGGCCTAAGAGTGAACGTTCACCAGATCTAGACCAATTGATTGGACTCCTGCGTCTGCGGCCATAGAGAGCTTCAAATGGTGCCATGCCTAGGCTTGCCTGGAAGCTGTTGTTGTAGGAGAATTCAGCATATGGAAGGCATTCCTCCCATTTCATGCCAAAGGAGAGACCACATGCTCTGAGCATATCCTCGAGAATCTTATTGACTCTTTCGACTTGCCCCTGAGACTGAGGGTGATAAGCTGTGCTGAACAGAAGTTTGATGCCCAATGCTTCTTGAAAGCTTTTCCTGAAATGAGAAGTGAATATGCTTCCACGGTCTGAGCTTATTTCCAATGGAACACCATGAAGAGGAACAATTTTTGCGGTGTAGAGCTCTGCTAACTGGCTAGCTGAGATTGTTTATTTGACAGCAAAGAAGTGAGCTACTTTAGTGAGACGATCAATGACAACAAAGATTGCATCGTTGCCCTTCTTGGACTTTGGAAAACCAGTGACGAAGTCCATTTCAACCATGTCCCACTTCCACTCAGGAATTTTCAGAGGTTGGAGTAGACCGGCTGTTTGATGATGGACTGCCTTAACACGTTGACAAACGTCGCATTCATAAACGTATTGAGCAATTTCATGTTTCATGCCAGGCCACCAATACAGCGTCTTGAGATCCTGATACATCTTTGTACTTCCAGGGTGTATGGAGAGAGGAGTTTCATGAGCCTCCTTGAGAATGACATCTTTGAGACTTTGAACTTGAGGAACTGCAATGCATCCTTCGAAGAACACAGTTCCTTTGTCATCAATTGAGAAGGACTTAAATTTCTCCTTGCCTTCTTTGATGTGTTCTACCATCTTCTTGATTTCAGCATCACGAAGTTGTTCAGAACGAATCTTGTCCTCGAGAGTTGGACTGGCTGTCAAGTTTGCAAGATAGCCTTGAGGAACAAGACCAAGGTTCAGCTTCTGGAATTCTTCATGAAGAGGAGGTTGGCTTTCCATGATCATGAGATTATTGCAATACGACTTGCGACTGAGAGCATCGGCCATAACATTAGCCTTGCCTGGAGTGTAAGAAATGGTAAGATCAAAGTCTTTAATCTTTTGAATCCATCTCCTTTGCCTGAGGTTTAGATCTGGTTGAGTGAAGATGTATTTCAGACTCTTATGATCGGAAAAGATTTCAGTGCGATTACCCAACAAGTACTGCCTCCATTTCTTGAGGGCAAACACAACTGCTGCAAGTTCTAGGTCATGTGTGGGATAATTGAGCTCATGTGCATTCAACTGACGTGAAGCATAAGCCACAACTTGACGTTCTTGCATAAGAACTGCACCTAGACCTTGGAGAGATGCATCGCAGAATATTTGGAAAGGTTTGGTAGTATCTGGGCCAACCATAACTGGTGTAGAAGTTAGTTTAGTCTTCAGGAGATTGAAACTTTCATCACATTGTGGAGACCAAACGAACTTCTTGTCCTTCTTTGTGAGATCAGTGAGAGGTTTAGCAATCTTGGAGAAGTTTTGGACGAAACGACGGCAATAGCTAGCTAAGCCAAGAAAGCTTCTTACTTGCTTCACCGTATTAGGAGGTTTCCAATCAACAATTGCTTTAACCTTTTCTGGATCAATGGCTATGCCCTTGGCTGAGATGACATGACCAAGGTAAGCAACTTCTGGAATCCATAACTCACATTTGGAGAATTTGGCATATAGACGATGCTCGCGAAGTTTCATGAGAGTGAGACGAAGATGCTCTTCATGCTCTTCCCCGGATTTTGAGTAGACACGGATGTCATCAAGATATACTACAACGAACTTGTCGAGGTATTCATGGAAGACATAATTCACGAGTCGAGAGAATGTCACCGGTGCATTGGTGAGACCAAAGGACATGACGGTGTATTCATATAGACTGTACCGAGTGGTGAAAGCTGTTTTTGGAATATCTTCCTTTCTGATCTTTATTTGATGGTAACCCATTCTCAAGTCCAACTTGGAGAATATTGAGGCTCCAGCAAGTTGATCAAAAAGATCATCGATACGAGGAATTGGATACTTGTTTTTGATGGTTTTCTCGTTAAGAGGACGATAGTCAACAACGAGTCTCTTTGTGTGATCCTTCTTCGCAACGAACAAAGTTGGGCAACCCCAAGCCGAGGAACTAGGTTGAATGTAACCTTTTTCCATGTACATATCGATTTTCTCCTTTAACAGTTTCAGTTCAGGAGAAGCTATCTTGTATGGATGCTTAGAGATTGGAGCAATACCTGGTTCAAGCTCGATCACGAACTCAACTGCTCTGTCCGGAGGCATCCCTGGCAACTCTTCTGGAAAGACGTCAGGGAATTCACAAACCACCGGAACATTTTCAAGTAGAGGTAGAGGTTGTGCATCGAGGGTGAATAGCTGAACAGAACTTGATTCATTTGGAGAATAGACTATCCGGCCAGAAGGGTGGAACAGAGTTATTGACTTTTGAGCACAGTCAATTTTAGCTTTATTGGCCTTCAACCAATCCATACCAAGAATGACATCAATGTCAGAACTTCCCAGCAACATGAGTGAAGCAAGGAAAATGTGGCCTCCAATTAGGATTTGATTATCCTTACTTATCTTGGAAGTCAACATTTGAGATCCCGGTGAGTGAACAGTGATTTGATTGCTTAGTGGAACCACCATTAGGTTGTTTGTTGCGGCAAAAATCTTTGACACAAAAGAATGCGATGCTCCGGTATCAAACAACACTTTAGCTGGAAAAGAGTTTACGGGTAATATACCGAGAACGACGTCAGGAGCTTCCTCAGCTTTGTCGATCTTGACATGATTCACCCTTGCGGTCCTCCCGACAGGCCTGTTGTTGGAGTTGAAGGCTTTAGCCGGGGGAGCACGCACCATTGCCTGGTTTGTGTTGGGACGAGGTGGTGGTGGAGGTAGCTGCCTCTGCGTGCACTTGTCAGCGTAGTGCCCCGTCTGCTTGCACTTGTAGCAAGTGACGACACGAGGAGGCCCTGGCCTTGGCTGCCCCATTGAAGCCCTCTGATCATGCATCTGAGCAGGGCTGGGTGGGCGGGGAGCGAAGCCTGGAGAAGCTTGGGCATATGGAGCCCGAGTGACAGCACCATTTGGCACCCAGATGCGGCGCTTCTGCGGAGGGGTGGTCATGTTGGAGGAGGAACCACCCTCACGCGAGTGCTTGCGAGACTCCTCGAACGCCTTGCGCCCATTTTCTTCATTGAGCGCGGTGTTAACGAGCTCCTCGAAGTTGTTGGCCTTGATGTTGGTGAGGGCGTACTTGAGTTCTGGGTTAAAACCTCTGCGGAACCTTGCCATCTTCTTAGCTTCAGTGGACACTTCATCACCAGCGTATCGAGCGAGGCGATTGAACTCACTCTGATAGCCGATGACGTCCAGCTTGCCTTGCTTGAGAGAGCAAAACTCTTCACGCATCCTTTCCATGAGACCATCTGGAATGTGGTGCTTCAGGAAGGCTTCCTTGAAACAACCCCAGGTGATTGGATAGCCAACTCTCATGGTCTGGTAGTTTTCCCACCAAGTAGTTGCCTGACCCTTCAGCAGATAGGATGCATACTTGACCTTGTCTTCCTCAGCAACGTGAGCAATCTCCAGAGCCTTAGCTATCTCACGGATCCAGTCATCAGCATCCAGAGGCTCGCGTGTTGCCACGAAAGCTCTTGGGCCCAGACTGAGAAACTCCTTGATATTGACTCGTGGAGCATTCTGGTTGTTGTGCTGGTTAGTCTGAAACTGGGCCATCTGTGCCATGACTTGGGTCATCTGAGTCAACAGCTCCGTGATTGGCGGTGGCTCAGGCGGGGTGTTCCTTGTTGGCGGCATCCTGAATGGAAATGCATTTTAGCACAACAACAGAAAAGGATAGACTTGGAAACCGAAAGAGATATTATTCCGACGCATGAATAGATAACCAACAGGTACATCATCACATGTTCAAATACATCAGAATATGCAACACACCACAAATGGTTCGAATGCCAAAGGATAACTAAACATAGCTAAGAATGGATACATCGGTACTCCCATGCTCATCACGCAGGACGGCGGCTAGGAGTACGGCGAGAGGTACGGTGAGGAGCACGCCCACGAAAGTAGGTAGAACGACGATCCACATAGATCTGACGTGGTCTGAGAGCGACTCTAGGTGTGGTGAAGTACATAGCGTCGACTCCCTGTGCTCCAAAACGTGGAATCCCAGTGTAACCAGCACCAAGGTTGAGGAGTGGACCTCTGATTGGCTCGTAGCCTCCAGCATCTGGCATACGACGACCAACTGGCTGATCGAAACGTGCAAAGCGCTCGTCTCCAACAAAGTCTGTGGTGTAAGTCGCCAGACGAGTCAAAGCAAGGTAGAGCTGCTCTCTGACTGAAGCCAACTCCTGAGATAGTGTGCTGGCAACTGCGTCACTGTGCCTCACAAACTGAGCGGTGGTGTGCAGCCTGGAGTTATCATGCTCATAAACATCCAAGTTGTCGTAGAGAGTGAAATGAGCTCCCTCCGAAGTGATGTAACCACGGGGGATGTGGCGATAGATGGAATCGTCAAATCCCCAGTAGTCAGCACGAAGGACGGTGAGACTCACATAAGCTGCCTGCTGCACGGCCATATCCACTGTGGAACCTACTGCCTCGTAGCGGTGGACTACGCTCATGCCATCATCTGACAGAATGTAGACGATAGCCTGGTAGTAGGTCTGGTCAAACTCTCGCTGCTGCTCGTAGACCTGGTACTCTGGTGCCCAACGGAACCCCAGATAAGTGACCATGTCTCTCAGCATCTCCGGATAACCGGCAGTGCTCTCGCAACGAGTCATCCGAACCACCTGCGGGAAGAACCTGAGATCTATCTGCAGATGATCGGGGAAGTTTTGATTAGACGCCGGTAGAAGAACTGAAGTGGAAAGCAACAACAAGGTTTCAACGGACGAAAAGGATGTTGAGAAGAACAGGATATCGAAGCAACATCGGGAAACACGAGACCAAAAACTCCTGAGGTACTACGGAAAACCCATCCGGGCTTCTAAAGGATCAATATCTACTGCTTAAGGAATAGAGGATCTGCTTCCGGGGCTTACACGCCTCCGTTCTCAATCATGAGTAGGCAACATGATAAATCATGTCACAACCACCTCCATTCCTATGGTCTAGTAGATATAACTATCCTAGAGAAACCAGGATTCGTGAAAACCTAACTTGAAAGTTTAGATGAGAAGGGAAAACAATGTTGCACTTCCTTACCAGAAAAGGGAGGGTGGGTGGGGAAAGAAATAAAAGGGCAGAATTCCTACTCTCACGTTTCATTTTTCCTATATAGCTACAAAATAGTTTCTAGACTCAACTGAGACCAGTAAAAGGGATCCTACAGGCAGACAGGCTCGGATACCATTTGTCGCACCCGGACTTCTAGAGGATACTCGCAGTTCCGTTGAACAGTAGTTGATTGGATTACGGGGCTTACCGGCACCCGCATCTCTTACGAGTAGGCCAACACACGTATGTGTGACAACCAACCCCTACTGTTCATCGTCTACGTAAACCATCCCATAGAAATCAGGATACTACCATTGACGTACTTCATACCATACACACATGGTACGTCAACGGCGTTTAACAAAATGATAGCACAACATATCTCTAAGACACAAATAAATAGAAATAAGTTGCAAATAGCTCTCACTAGAGCAGAGATAGCAAATACAATCATCCAGAGGACACATGTCCCAACAATTCATCATTACATCACAGCGGAAGTATCCAAAGTGTCTGAGTACAGACAAGATCCAAATAGGCCTAAGAGGCCGGAAACGAAAAGACGGAGCCCATCCACGATGTCTCGGATCCTGCCCAGGTCCACTATCTACTCGTCAGCAGCCTCGTCAAACTCCACGTAGTAGCCATCACAGGGATCCTCGTAAGCGTAGTCTGCGGAAACCACAGCCCCAAAGGGGTCAGCACATAAACGTACTGGCAAGCAAGACTCACAGTTCACCAAAGTGTAACCCGTTAACACCAAGCACAGATGCTTTGGGTTCAACGGAAGGAAGGGTGATACAAAAGATGCGGCAGCTGTCTGCACTACCAACTACAGAACATACTACAACTTCCGGCTACAGAAAGGAGATAAGATAGCGTATCGTAACCAACTAGAACTAACCACCAAACAAACCCATCCTGGATCTCGCCCCTTATCCAAAGAAGCAATCCGAGGATAAACTCACACCGTTGGATTAATGATGGTTCAAATTATTGTGTCAATAAGACTATTACTAGTCAAGTTATCATTAGTTAGGTGTAAGTTGTTCTGAGTACTTGTTAGCCAGTACTTTCACCAAGTCAACCATAACCGCGGAAAACACGGCTTCTCGAGAAGATTTATCCCTGCAGGGGTGCACCAATTTGGCCGTACACGTAAGAATAACCCGCCAGATGGAATGCCTCCCACCAAGCGGGGCACTCAACACAACTCAACTCTTCTTCGCATCAAGCCCAAAGAACCCCGTGCAATTGAGCGCACGGCTAATCAAGCCCCACGAAGAAAAGGGGACCCTCATAGCACTCTAAGAACGTGTCTCCCTAAATGCCGACTACAAAAGTTCCACCCTGGTACCAAGGGTTCGCACCTGCATATGCATGCGGCAAATGGAAAACCCGAACTAAATGAGGCGATTTGGACGAGATGCGAATCGAATCAAATTGAGGGGGGCGCCCATACACGCTTCCACATGCGGATAGTGCGCTCATCATGTATCAGTAGACAAGACACTTTTCCTAATTAGGGTCGACACTAGCAGGCCTCAAAACCACGTCGGGCCTCCTGTCGGTGCCTTATCAGCAAATTATTATTACCTCAAAATTAACAGGTTGTTGTTTAACATCGAGCCCCAGAACATAATAGAAAATATAGTAACAGAAAGTAACGGGTAACAGACTCGAGCAAAAACAACCCTAAGCATGCTAGTAAGACACGGGCAACAAGCAATGGGGTTATAGGTGTGGAGGGGAGGCTATATCAGGGTTAAAGGATAACATGTGATAGGATCGAACAGAAGCAACGATTCATAAGGCTAGCAGAATAGACAACGGAAAGTATCGGTATCCAATGTTGAAAAGGAACACAGTGATTCATGTGAGTGAATACTTGCCTGCAAACTCAGCAGCCTGGTACTGAGCTAGATCCTCAGAAGGGGTGTCGTAAAGCTCGTCTGTCTCAACGTCGTCGTCTATTCGAGAAGAAGCAAACAAACAACGCAAAGAGACAAACAATCAATAACATGGCATAATGCACAATCATGGGATGATGCATGTCAATTTAATTGATGCATCAAAGATAAGATAGTTGACATGGTAACATAACATAATTAAATGGACCCACATGCAATTTGGGATTGCATATGGAAAGCCCATGAATGAAGGTTGGAATAATTGTTTTACAACTAATCAACAGGTGAAAGTGGATTAGTATGATGCATGGATGAGGAAAACAGAAAAATAACAACAATAGAAACAATTTTGAAATAAGGTTTACCAAGTTGGAATTTTATTTATTAAGTTTTGGAATTTTGGTTCCTTAAAGGTGTCACACAAGCATTTGTTGTTTTCACCAATTTAAATTGTCCAAAATAGATAACAAAGTTCATATTTGGAAAGAGCACAAAATTTTAGGTGGATTACATGTTGCAATTATTGAAAAAGGAAATAAGATGAATTAATTATGAATTAAACAAGTTTAAACAAGTTTTAATTGAATTTAATTCAAGTATGAATTTTATTTGAATTTTATTTGTTCAAAACATAAATTCAAATTCATATTTGAAAAGGTTATACTTTTCTAGTTTGAAAACATATTTTACATGTTCAAAAATAATTTAATTTGAGCAAGTTATGAATTTAGCAAATTTAAATGATTTAAACAAGGTTTAAATTATTTAACCAATTTTAATTAGTCAAATCATGAAACAAAATTTATATTTGGCAAGGTGCTTCAAAATGGCATGGAAAACATATTTTATTTGTGTTATTTGAATTAAGTATGAATTAGTTATGCATTTAATCAAATTTAAAAGGAGTGATTTGAATTTGAAATTTGAATGCATTTGAATTATTCAAAACAGAAAACAAATGATGTAATCATGTAGAGAATTTAATTTGGTGCAGCAAACATATTTTATTTACATTATTTGGATTTATAAAATGAAAGTTATTAGCAATTTAAAAGCAGGGACTATTCTGTAAAAGAAAAAGGATTTAATTTAAAAAAGAAAAAGCTGAAAACTTATTTCACTCCGCAGTGGCTAGTCACAGCCACTGACAGAGGGGCCCCTGGACCACAGTGGCCCGCGTGGCAGCAGTGGTCGCTGACAGGGGGGCCTGCCTGTCAGCACCCCTAGCGAAAAAAGGTTGGGTTTTATTCGCGAGCGCAGGGCTCGAACCCGCGCTGCGGAAGCGCTAGCAGTGGTGCGTTACCACTACGGTGTGTTTCGTTTTTTGTCAGTAACGACAGCGCGGACAGGTTAAGGTTTAGGTCGCGTTTAACTGAATTTTCTGCGTGCGTTTCTGAACCACGGCGAGGCGACGGTGGTCACCGGCGTTGTTCTGCGCGCTGCTCGTGCTCGTATGCGTGTGCAAGGAGTGTGGTGCTGCGCGTGCACGCGTTGCAGAGAGGAGGAAGGAGAGGGGTGAGGAGGAGGTGATCACCGGGAGGAGTTTCAGAGGGAGGAGCTCGACGGCGAGGTGGACGTCGCCGACAGCTGTGAGGATGGCGGCGGAGATGTAGGCGTCCCCAGCCCTCACGGTGGTGTCGATGAGCTCGAGGGAGGAGCGGGGAGCTGATTCCCGTGGTCAGCCAGGAAGGAGGAGCAGGGTAACGGCGGCGATCGCCATGGGTTCAGAGGTGGAGCTCGGGTGGATGGTGGTGGTGAGATGCAGAGGGAAAATCGCCGGGCAGAGAGAGAGAAGCGACGACGGGATCGAGGGAGAAGGGAGGTAGGGTTAGGGCTAGGGCTCCGGGGTCTAGGGGGTAGGTTTATAGGGCGAGCTGAGCGCGCGGTGGCCGTCCCTGCGTTACTGCCGTCGACGTGGAGGTGGCGGATGCGCGCCGTACAGCGAGAAGAAGACCCCGAAGGGGTATCGGGCCGTGGGGGGTAGCTGGGCTGGTGGGCACAGCCCACCTGGCTGGCCACTCCCTCCGTTTTTTTTAAAATTATGTTTCTTCCTCCTTTTTTTTTGCTGAAAAGAATTAGGAAGGAAAAGAAAGGTTTTGGGGTTTAGAAAATTTTGGAAAAATTTGTGTAAGTTAGTTATTACAACAGCAACAAATTGCCAACTTTGGTTTTCCAAAAAGTTCAAATTATATTGTTGTTTTTAATTGATTGAATTTGAATGAGTTTTGAATATTAAGTGAAATATTAAAAGAACCATTTCAAATAGCTTGAACCCCCCATTTTATTTGAAACAAAATGATTAGAATTGTTTTGTAATTTTCATAATTTCAAATTGGGTTGCTGTTTGTAATTTTATTTGAATTTGAAAGCAAATTGAATTTAAGTGAAATATTAAAAGCCATAATTTTGAATAGTTTGAACCTTATGGTTTAATGGAAACAAATGGTTGTTTTGATTGAACTTTTTAGTTGGAAAATGTAACATAACAAGTATGAACAAAGCATTTGAATATTGTTTGAAATTCAAATGGGAAAACAAAGGAAAACAGATGCAAACAAAAGGAAAACAAATGCAAACAAAAGGAAAACAAATGCAATGATTAAGATGCCATGATGCAAAACAATAATAAAGCAAGAAACAAACATTCTAGGGTGGTTTTTCATACTTGGGATGTTACATAGTCAGAGAGCCAGGTATCCGAGTTTGTACTACCGGTATATTTTTGATATGTTGGACCAACTTTGGCGAAGCCCGAATGTAGAGTTATTCTTCGGATCTTGTCAGTGAAACACTTAGGTCCGAAGTATAGATTATCTCTTTCCACTCTATCGGCGTGTACGGAGTATCTACCAGCTGAATGGATAGAAGGGGATCTGCTCCTTTCTTTTCCATTGTTGCGCGAACGCACTTTTTCGGGATTGTCTCTATTTCCTCCGTTATCGTGCCCTTTGGAATAAGGTGGAGTTCTACTCATGTGTCTTTCCTTATTCCTAGAAGGCGTACGGGATCTCTCACGCCTATGAGGAATGTCATGTCTTCCAGCTTTTTCAGCGGGGTGTCTCGGAGGCGGCATTGCTTTCCGTCTTTCCGGTTTTGTTCTTCCCGATCTCAGGGATTAATTCCATCTTTCGGCAAATGGGATCCGGTCCTGGACGCTCCACCCGCGAAACCAGGCATCCCGTACTCCGGGGTTTCAGTTGCTCTTGCGGGGCCTGGAGATCTTCGGGCAACCTCAGCAGCTGGAGCAGGATCTACGACAGCCTCTTTTCTATTCACGGAAGGGACATAAGAAGCCAACTGGCCTGGGCTGATGGTCGCAAGACTGCTGTTGAAAGCAAAATCAGATAAAGAACCAGAACGGGAAGAAATGGAAGAAGATTCGCAATTAAGAACGGAGCGCGCAAGACTTACTCGTCCTCGTCATCATCGTCGAGAATGTCCGGATTCCAGGCGGTGGAAACCTTCGACTGACGACCAATGGGTGGAAGCGCATGGAGGGGAGGCACCTGGAGAGGCTCAACCACCTTGACGGACACGTCACCCAAGGAGTTATCCTTTGAAGTGACTTCCTCATCCTCGTGCCTGCGGCGCTTGCGGTGACGAAGTTGGTCGCTACCCGACTCTTCCTCCTTGTCCATATAATCACGTTCGGAGCTTGAGTCAGCTTGCGCAACGCTAGTCTCGTGAGGGGCCTCAACATTACTCGCCAGAAGATCTGAGCTATTGTCTGCAGAAATTGGCGGGTAGTATGTTGCCACGTCCTTATTCTACATAAGAATAAAGAATGAATATATCAATCGAAAGAAGCACAAGTGTGGAAAAATAAAAGCAAGGGAGAAATCTAGAAAACTCACCTTAGTCGGAGGGTTCCCCGCTTTGAATGGCTCGAGAGGAGACGCTGAATAGACCTCCCCTTCCTTCAGCTTGGTGATGGGCACGATCTTCTTCTCGAATTCGGCGTTCGAGAGGATGTCTTCGCAGACGCGGCTCGGGTCCCTAACGCCCATGTACTCCCACATGGAAGTTGGCCTCTCCTGAAGGGGTTGGATTCATCGACGAAGGAACACACCCGATAGGTGTATCCCATTCAACGGGGTACCCAACTCCTTATTCCGGAAGCTCGCCACCTTCGCGAGTAGAGGAGCGACAATTTCACCTTCCTCAACAGTGATCTTGTGCAGCCAGGAGTTCCGTCGCTTCAGAGGGGCGAATGGCTGGAATTAGGGGGCTCCACTCGTGCTGTTGTCGGTTAAGTAGAACCATTTCTTCCGCCACCCCTGCGCCGAGTCGACAAAGTACATCTCCATGTAGGGGATGTCTTTACTCGCCTGGATTCCAAAACCTCCGGTACGCAGTGGCTCCCCCAACTTCTCGCCTGGTTGCGCCCTCTTCCGAAAGATCCGCACTTTGAAGATTGCTCTCCAAAGCCCCTAGTGCGGGTGGATCCCCAAGAAACATTCACAAAGCAAGATAAACCACGATATGTGCTGAATCGTGTTTGGAGGGAGATCATGCAGCTGTATGCCGTAGACACACAACAGCCCGAGCAAGAAGGGGTGGAGGGGGAGCGACAAACCGCGGGAGACGTGCTCGGAGAAGAAAACACGCTCGTTGGCGAGGGGGTTGGGGACTTCTTCTTTCTTGGACAGCCATACACGCTTGTCAGCTTCCGGCGGGAGCAGTCCCTCCCGCTGCATCTCAGTGATGCTCTTCCTAGTGGTGTTCGCGGCGCGCCAATCGCCCGTCTTCACGGCAGGCGCCGCGGAGGCGCTCGCCACATCTCTCGAGGACGACATGGCTGCACCACGCTTTTTCGTTCCCGCCATTGGAGGTCGCTTGGTGCTTACAGAGAAGGAGTTGTGCGCGAGGAGGAAGAAGGTGACTAAGGGCCGGGGGATTTACCCCTCCCCTAGAGGACATTATTTATACCCGAGCTAGGGTGACCCGAGCCGTAGATCTAAGTGACGTCGCACCCATCGCGGCTGCCACGCGTGAAGTGGAAACGAAGCGGCGGGGGCAGTTACCCCCCCCCCCCCCGCACGATATTTACGAAAAGATCGTGCATATTTACAGCGCGCGGCCAGCGGAAAAACCAGGACACGACCTATCATTTCCGGTCAAAAAACTGACAAGATGGGCCCGCACGCTCTACTCAGCCTCGTCACGTCCCATCGGGAGGAGTCAGAACGAAGCAAGGGCGCAGTGACATCACTGCATACCTCACCAAGACGCGAAATTTCTTTCGCATAAGCGCCCTGACACGAAAATTCTTTCGTATGGGAACATCAAGATGTGAAATTTCTTTCGCGTAAGCTCCTTGACACGAAAATTCTTTCGTATGAGCACATCAAAACGCGATTTTTTTTCGCATAAACACCCTGACACGAAAATTCTTTCGTATGGGCACAACAAGACGTGAAATCTCTTTCACATATACACCGTTACACGAAATCTATTTCGTATGGATTCATCGTAGCGTGGAATATCTTCTGTGTGAACTCCACAAAAACGCGAAATCTCTTTTGCACAAGATCAGGAATATTTTTTCACTCGAAGGGTCGCAAAAACATGATCAAGGTAAAATTACGAATGTGCGGCTCCCGCAATTCCATCACACGATGTATTTACACATCCCTATCCTGGATCGTTCGGCCAACTAGGCACATCCGGATGCCGTATTCTTTCGAGTACGAAGGTAAGACCCAAAGATTTCTCTTGTGGGCCTGGAATCGCAGTCAAACTGCGTCCTCCGGTAAAATTCCGTGTCAACAACACGAAGAAAAATCCCAGCGGACGCGCCAGGTTCCCCTTTAGGTTAAGTTCGACTCGGTAAGACCTCCACGGCTCAGTCGCAACGATCATCTTGCCAAGTTCGAGTCGGAGGTCTCAAATTTGAGTAGGCCAGAACCGTGTTTTCCCTAGATGCAATTAATTGGCCCTGATCTCTCGGGAGAGCCAAGCGACTGAGCCGTATCCTTCTGCGAAAACAGCCGAAACAAGGCACATTTAATCACTCGATACACGAGTACGGAAGCGCATCGCGCACAGGGTATGCACCCTTTAAATCAGACGATTGAATGACCAGTCGAAGAAATCAAAGAGCGGACTATGAGTGCTCACTCGACTGATTCTCAGTCGAATAAACACTCGAGGGCTACTGACGTGGGGATGAATCCCGGATCTATCGGGTGAGGCTACCCGGTCCAAGGCCCAAGACTTAAGCCCAAGGGGAGGTGCCACCTTTGTCGAGACATCGTAGTAGAATTCATAGACGGGGGTGCCATGAGACTACTGATAGAGATGTGGGGGACGTGATTGTGCGAAGGACAATGACACAGGATTTTTACCCAGGTTCGGTAAGACGCAGTAATACGACGTTCCTACTCCTGCAATCTCACTATTCAGGATTAAATCCTGTGAATACAGAGTACAATGTGAGGTTCTATTAGCTGCTCGTCAAGGATCAACCTCTCGGCGAGTTAGCCTTTAGCTTCTTGTCTATCTATCTTATCTCCCGTCCGGCTTTATATAATAGCCGGATTAGGGCATACAGAGAAGGAAACCTAGAGAACTACGGTAACTATTAACTTGGAAAGTAAGGAATCCTCATTCTACTCCAAGCTAGATCACGCGGGCCGTGATCTGGGTTCTTCCATAATCCGGCTTCTGTGCGTCAGCTTACTGGGCCGCCCAATGGACCGTAGTCCACTACCATTTGGGTCACCCGGGTAATCCGGCACTTTAGACTGCCATCTGATATACCCCCATTCGGTATATATCCGACAGTAGCCCCCAAGAAGGATTAAGACTCTGGTTCGCCGTCTTTCGCCAAATGTATATTTTCCGAGAAATATCGGCTTGCAGTCTTGATTCTTCTTTTTCTTCTCAAAGGATGCTATAACGCAAAACTCGGAATCTAGAAAATCCGGCTTTTCTTACACGATTCTTCGTGAAGAAGGAACTTCCTACGTCAGCGCTTTAATCATGCTGACGTAAGTGATGTTTGGGTTTCGGGCAGGAAACCCATAAACATATCTCTGACAGATTCTCGCGAGAAACGAGGCGATATCAATAATCACCCGTCGTTTCATTTCCCGGAATTTCCGGCGAGTGACACGCGTTGATCATCCAACGGTCAAAAGAGCCGTTAGCACACATCGTGACGGGATTCCGGCTATAAATAGCCGCCTCCGTCCTCCGAGGAAACCTTCCGCTTTCACTCGCAGCACCATTCCCAGCACCCAAGTTCGTAGCAGAGCCACTCCTGAGCGCACGCACGAACGTCACCTGAGACCTCACCGGAGGAGCCGGAACCTCCACGCGCCGCCCACCGATGGCATCCCCGAGCTCCTCACCGGCCCGCTCCGTCGCAACGGAGATCAACGAAATCATCAATACGATGGATCCTTTATTGGATTCACCGGTGCGCACCACCGGCGACGAGCCAGCAAAAGCTACTGGCGGCGCGGCGGGCGAGGAAATTCCTCCCGCCGTCGCGGATCTTGCGGGGTCTTCTTCCGCGCCTCCCCCGCCGTTCGCGCCCGAGACGGCGGAAGAGAAAATCGCCCTCGTCGGAGACGAGCTCGCGGCCGCGGAGGCTGCGGCGTCCGCCGCCGCCGGAGCAGAAGACGAGGCGGAAACTGCTGGCAATTGGAGCCCAAGCAGTATTCCGCCATCCCTCCTTCCAACAATGGAGAAGGAGGGTCTTTTGCTGAAAGGAAAATGGCGGAGCCCGGAAGACGAGTCCGAGCCCATGCCAAAAGACGGAGAACGCGTTCTCCTTACCTCCCATATTGCGAGAGGTATGGGTTTTCCACCGTCCGCCTTTTTTCTCCAAGTTTTAGCTCACTACAACATCCAACCCCACAATCTACCTCCAAACTCCATCCTCTACCTAGCCGGGTTTCAGGACCTTTTCGAGGGATATCTAGGTATAGCACCTAGGTTAGATTTCTGGCTTTATTGCTTTGGGGTTAAGCGGAACTCTTCGGAGGGCGCACTCCCAACTTGTGGGACCACATCCTTTACCCTGCGTAGATTCAGGGAGGACTGGTTCCCCAAAATCAAAACATCGGAATCCGTCAAATTCTGGACGGGTTCCTTCTTCTATCATCCCGACGTTCCCTTCCCTGGGAAAACCACCGGGGTTCCACCTTTCTCGAACATCGATGTTGTTCCCCAAGAAAATTGGGGAACTGAAGCAGTTCAAACCTGCCGCCGGATCTTCTCAGGATCAAGTGGCGCATCGTGAAGCTCGTTGCCTCCGATCCGCCTCTAACTGGCATGGATACAGTCCTTTGCTGGTTAGAAAGGCGGATTCAGCCTTTGGCTAATCACGGCGCTCGCCTTCTCTGTGATTACACGGGACCCGGCGATGCTATGCGGACAACCAGCAAGGTTTGGTCGGCAAAAGATTTGCGAAAACGCGCAAATCAATTGGTCGCCTTCCGCGACCAATATGAAGAAAGCCGGCCGATGTATACAGCTTCGAATCCAGCCCCCAAGGTACAATTCTTTGCCTTTCGGGTTTAGATCTTTTCGTTTTCCCGGTTTTCATGTTTTTAACTCGGCTTTTGCCTTTTTAACAGATTACCGAACTTCCTGAGTCGGAACTTGCTTCCGATGCCGAGCTGGAGGCATTGCGCGCCACCTTTGCCGGCGGACGTAAGCGCAAGAAGATTTCCGTTTCCCAGGAAATCATTGATCTTGACGGGGTTCCCGTCGTCACCTCCAGGTTTGAACATCTAGGTTGTTGTACTTTATCGGAATTTTTCCCTTTTTCTCGGAGTTTTAACTTCCCGACCTTTCTCTTTTTTAGCCTGCCTCCCTCTACTCTGAAGCCAAAAAAACTGAAGAGGCACAAAGCTGTGGCCAGCAGAGGCCCACATCCTTCTCCTGCTACTGCTCCAGATACACCGGTAGTAGCAACAGAAGAGCACGCTGCTGCCCCCAACGTCGAAACCCAGCAGACCAGCCAGCCCATTGTGCCGAAAACGTACACGAGGGAAAGGGCGGTCCCTGAGGTGGGAGGTCCTTCTCTGATAACTGAGGAGGAAATTCCCACCTTCGATAAAGCATTCAAGAATATCAACGAGGGCCTTAGCGCGGTTGGGACTCTTTTTGCTGAGTACGCAAAGGAGTTCACCGAAAACTTGGCAGGTTTACAGCGGATAAGCCAGGTATTATCTCTAGCCCCAAAGCAATAAGTTAAAATGTCTGCTTTTCACTTAATGCTTTCATTATCATGCTTATTTCTAATTTAAACACGATGTTTCACTTCCGTGTTTCAGCAAACTGCTGAAACTATAAACCTGGAAGTTTTCAACAAACTTACCGTAAAAAATAAGGAGGTTAGAAACCTTCTATCTATTCTTGACGTTAAGGAAGCAGAGCTGGTATCGTCTCAGCTACGGCTGGAGGAAACAACAGGTATACTTTAGTTCTCTGAAGTTCCTTGTCCATAATTTTTTCTAAGTATTTTTCCGAGTTTTCTTAACCTAGAATTTTTTCCTTGCTTTCCAACTGCTTTGGCGAAAGCCAAGCAAGTTGCTGAAGATGCCGGCAATGCCGAGAATCTCCACCGGGAGAACTTGGACCTTCATAAGGAACTTATGAAGGTTCAAAAGGATCTGGAGGCCAGCAATCTGGCTCTTGGAATTGCTCAATCCAAGGCCTCCCAACAAGCTGACAAGGACAAGGCAACCATCCAAGATTTGAAAAAACGCCTTGACCCTGCGCCTGGAGGAAGGATCCGAGATGGACAAGATCCTCGGTAAGTTATCAACTTTTACCGGATTTTCCATGTCTTAATTTCTTTCTCTGCATTTTCACTAACCCTTCGGTTGTTTGTCTGAAAAAACAGGAGATAACCCAGATCTTACTCGGATTGAAAAAATCCGAGCTTTTGGGAAGGTATTCACCGCGATCAAGGCTGCGGGAATGTTGCTCATCAACAGATACCTTCCCGCAAAGTCTGGGGAACTCTCGGAGGTTGAAAAACTTCCGGGAGCTATCATAGAGATTGCGGATGCCAAGGAATCCACCTTGCGCTCCGCGGCCCGGGGCGGTGCACGCATGGCTTTAGGGCTTATGCGTATGCATTACCCCAGTGCCAAATCTTGGCGCGTGGCGTCCAGTATCCCTCTTGGATATTCGGAGGCCCAGCGGACCACCATCTTTGATGAAATCAAGGGTCACGCCACCAAGATCGCCTCTATGGTGAACATCTCCATCACCTATCCGGAAGAAGAGATTCCAGAAGCCCCCGAGGATGACAGCAGCGAAGAAGACTCGATGCTTGAAGGATTCTCCTTGCCCTAGATGGGAGAAATAGGAAATAGGAGCATTACTGCACTTTTACAATGTAATTTTTATTGTAATGCTTCTATTCGTTTGCATGAACAAGTACTCCGCCTTTTGCAGTTAATATTTATGAAATCCTTTGCAAGTTTTCCGGGTTTTATATTCCTTTATCTTCTAAGTTCTCTGGTTTGTGTGCTTTAGCTGTCCTTAGTGTTTGAAATGGCTCAGTAGTACTTTAATCTTCATGCCAAGTGACTGGGTAAACCCGATCAGTTCAACCTCGGGAACATGGATCATACTAAAGGCATTTTTACTTACTAGCTCCAGTGACCCAGCACATAAACAATCAGATGATACTTAGAGACTAGTAAGGAATTTTTTGAATGAAACTCGGGCACGCAGGCACAATCCGAGTTTCCTTTAACCTTTAGTAGGCTGAAAATCATTCAGTTTTTAAACGCCGAGCACGCAGGCACAATTCGGGTTAACATTGAGTATTTTGTAAGATCATTGGGAAATAGATAAGGCGGAACCATGCTTTGTACTATAATAAACTTGTAAAAACATGGATGTAAGAACTCCGACAACTTTATTTCATGATCTCAAAGATGTTTACATAGAAATTGAACTAAGTATAGAAGGGACGTAACTGCTGGATACTACAGGGCCTCTTTGTCTCTCCTAGATCAGCATCTATCTTTCTCTTTGTTTTGCGATTCGGCTTGTCAGGATGGTCTTTTGTATCCCGAATATCTATAAGATAGTATGATTCATTTTTCATAGCTTTGTTGATGACGAATGGTCCTTCCCATACTGGGGCCAACTTGTGCTTTCTTTGTTGTACCAATCTTAGCACTAGGTCACCTTCTTTAAAAGAACGATGCCTGATTTTCCGACTATGTTAACGTTGTAAACCTTGCTGGTAAATGGCGGATCTTTGAAGCACAAGCTCTCGTTCATCTTCTAAGAGATCGACGACATCCTGTGGTGCTTTTTCGGCATCCGAGTCGTCGAAATCCTACACTCTTGGGCTATCATGGATCATGTCCGTTGGAAGAATTGCTTCGGCACCATATACTAGGAAAAACGGGGTTTGCCCAGTTGACCTATTTGGTGTTGTTCGAATACTCCAAAGCACGGAAGGTAACTCTTCTACCCATGCTCCAGCTGCTCTATGAAGAGGAGATTCGAGTCTTGGGCGTATTCCTTGCAGGATTGAGCTATTCATTCTTTCAACCTGTCCGTTGGATTGCGGGTGTGCCACAGATGCAAGATCTAGGCGAATTCCCGTTTATCGGCAATATTTTGCCAACTCTCCAATGGAAAATTTTGTCCCGTTGTCGGTTATTATGCTGTGTGGAACGCCGTATCTCATGACTATGTCAATGATGAAATTTCTGGCAGTTACACCGTCAAGCTTTTTGATGGGTTTCGCCTCCACCCACTTGGTATATTTATCCACAGCTACAAGTAGATGTGTAAGTCCGCCTCGTGCAGTTTTGAATGGTCCCATCATATCTAGCCCCTAGACCGCAAACGGCCATGTAATGGGGATAGTTTTGAGTGCTTGGGATGGCATATTTGTCTGCTTGGCGTAATACTGACACCCTGCACATGTATTAACTATGTGCTCAGCGTCTGTCTTGGCTGTTAGCCAGAAAAACCCTGCGCGGAATGCCTTTTTGACTATGATTTTTGATTGAGCATGATGTCCGCAGTCTCCGGCATGGATTTCCTGCAGGATTTCTCGTACTTCTTCTGGTGAAATACATCGCAGAAAAATTCCGGAAGTACTGCGTTTATACAGGCAATTGTTAATTACCGTGTATCCTTTGCATCGACGCTGAATCTGTCTCTGCAAGACTTCGTCTGCTCCCTCCGGGTACTTCTGATCAACTGGGAAGTTTAAATATGGAATTTTCCAATCCGAGTTAACGAGCATGACGTCAATTGACTCGGAAGCCAGAGGATAATCAACATCTCCACCTTTTATCGATGGTTCATACAAATGTTGGACGAACACACCTGGTGGTAGGATTTTTACCCTTTCTGATCCCATGCGGGCTAATGCATCCGCGTTCCAATTTTCTTCCCTTTTTATATGGAGCACTTCAAATCCGAAGAAACAGATTGCAAACTCGTCCACCGTTCTCCGATATTCGGCCATGATAGGGCTTTTGGCATCCCAAGTTTGGTTGAGCTGGTGCTGTACCAAATCTGAGTCGCCATAGCATAAGATGCGTTTGACACCTATTTCCTTTGCGATATGCAAGCCACGAAGCAAAGCTTCATTCTGCCACATTATTACTAGCGTTGAAGTGTATTTGTAATATATACTCCATTGTATCTCCTTTAGGGGATTTTAGGACTACACCAGCTCCAGCGCCCTCCTTCATCTTGGATCCGTCAAAGTGCATGATCCAGTACTCGGACTCCGGCATCGGTGTTTTTTCCATTGCTTCCGTCCAATCGGCGACAAAATCTGCCAGAACCTGGGATTTTATTGCGTCCTAGGCTGGTACTTAATGTCGAATGCTGCTAGCTCGATGCCCCAGTCGCCTCCGCATTGTTTATGACATCCCCTAGTGGTGCTTTGCATACCACTGTTATGGAATGTCCTTGGAAGTAATGGCGAAGTTTTCTAGATGCGAAAAATATGCCATATGCCAGTTTTTGATAGTGTGGATACCTTTGTTTGGACTCGGAGAAACTTCACTTACATAATATACCGGATGCTGATCTGGTATGCTTTGTTCGTCTTTCTTCCTTTCCACAACAATTACTGCACTAATAACCCGGTTTGTAGCCGTGAGGTATAATAACATAGGTTCTTCGTCTTTTGGGGATGCCAAAATCGGAGCTTTCATCAAGGTTTCCTTCAATTGGGTTAATGCTGCATCTGCCTCTTCTGTCCACTCGAATTTGTCAGATTTTTTCAATAACTTATATAGTGGTAGGGCTTTGTCCCCCAGCCGGCTAATAAACCTGCTGACGGCTGCAGCAGAACCCGTCAATCTTTGCACATCTTTTACACACGTAGGCTTGGAGACGTTTAAGATTGCTTTGATCTTTTCTGGGTTTACTTCTATTCTTCTGTGAGAAACGATGAAACCCAGAAGTTTTCCTGAGGGAACCCCGAATACGCACTTTAATGGGTTTAACTTCATTTTATAAGTGCGCAAATTTTCGAAGGTTTCTCGCAAATCTTCAAGGAGCGTGTATTTTTCCTTGGTAACGACAGCAATGTCGTCCACGTAAACGTGGACATTTTTGCCAATTTGACTATGCAAACATTGTTGCATGCAACGCTGGTAGGTTGCACCTGCGTTCTTCAGGCCAAATGGCATGGTTATGTAGTAGTACGTCCCATATGGGGTTATGAAGGAAGTTTTGATTTGATCTTCTTTCTTCATGCGTATGTGATGATACCCGGAATATGCATCCAAAAAGCATAAAAGCTCAGAGCCTGCAGTGGCATCTAGTATTTGATCGATTCGCGGCAACGCAAACCTATCTTTTGGACACGGTTTGTTTAAATCGGTGTAGTCTATACACATCCTAAGGGTAGTAGTATCTTTCTTCGGGACTAATACTGGATTTGCAGACCATTCAGTATGTATAACTTCCCGGATAAAATTTGCTGCCAAAAGCCGGATAATTTCCTTGCCAATAGCCTTCCTTCTTCTTCCGTCAAATCGACAGAGACCTTGCTTGACGGGTTCTGATCCTGGAATCACTTTGAGTTGATGCTCAGCAAGTTACCTGGGTACGCCTGGCATGTCCGCTGGACACTAAGCGAAAATATCCCAGTTCTCACGGAGGAACTTGATGAGCTCGCTTTCCTATTTGTCGGTCATCCTAGTTCCCACTACGACAAATTTTGTCGGATCTTTGGGATCTAGGATTACCTGTCTTGTGTTCTTGAAGCTATCTGCTGGCTTCCGGCTTTCTTTTCCTGCCGGCATTTCTGTCGGCGATACCTCTTTGGCCAGCTCTTTCAACTCTTCCTTTGCTATGACTTTCTCAGCGCAAAGGGCGTTTTCTTTTTCCAGCTCGTTTGCCAACTTGAAGTCTCCAGATATGGTGATTACTCCTCCTTTGGGCCCTGGCATCTTCAGCTTGTTATATATATAGCATGATCTTGCCATGAATTTGGCGAAAGCTAGACGTCCGAGTATCGCGTGATACACGCTTTCGAACGACACCACTTCGAAGGATACTTTTTCCTGGCGGAAGTGATCTTTTTCTCCGAAAGTTACATCTAGGGAAATTTCTCCTAGGGAACGTGCTTGTCTGCCAGGAACGATGCCGTGAAAGCGTATGTTGCTGTGATTGAGCTGGGTCTCGGAAATTTTCAGATGCTTCAGTGTATCCAGGTAAATTATGTTAATACTGGATCCTCCATCCATCAGCACTCTTTTTAGCCTAGTGTTCTGGACAATAGGGCTTACAACAAGAGCTTGCGTGCCGGGTTCAGGGATGTTTCCGGGATGATCAGACTGATCCCAGCTGATTGGTGTGTCTGAATACTTCAAGAATTTCGGGGTTGCTGGAACAACCGCGTTTATTTCTCGAAGCGTTCTCTTGCCACCTTCGCTGAGGGAGTTGCCAAGAAAGTTAGGTTACATTCTCCATCAACTCTCGGAAACTTGGGCTCGTCTTTTCGCTGCTGTTCCTGGATTTTTTCGTCAGTGTCCGATTCACTGTCTTCTTTTTTAGCTTCTGGCTTTTGCTTGGAGAACTTCCTCTTGGAATTCTTCCCTTTGTTTCCGGATCCTGCACTGCCTTTGATATGCTTGTTCAGCCGGCATTATGCGTTAGTGTGGGTGGGTTTCCCAAATTGAGAGTGGTGGACGCAGTTGTCCGACTTTATCTTTTCCCACTCTTCCTTGGTGTAATTAATCGGTTCCGTACTGCGCCCTTTCCACCTGTTCCCATTTTCCCTTCCAAAGGCTATGTTAACTTCTTTGGCCTTTTGTGTTGCGTCTGGAGTTCCTTTTTTCTCAGGGCGAGGGTTCTTTTTGGCCTGTATCAGTGTATCGATATTGCCTCCTCTTGCTCTGATGTCATCCTCGGCTATTGCATGTTCATTAGCGGTTGTAAGCATAGATCCAAGATCTTTGTGCTTTTTGGAACCGATCATGAACGGTACAAGTCCGGGTTTTAGGCATTGACGAAAGCATGCATTGCTTGGACATCAGTTACTCCAGAGCAACTATTCTTCATTGCTGTCCATCTCGAGATGAAATCCATGTATGGTTCATCCTCGAATTGGGTGCAACGGTTTAGCTGGTTGATGCTATTCGGGCGTTTGTAAGTTCCCCGGAAATGCTGAGTAAATACTCGAGCCATATCATCCCAGCTGTCGACAGTTCTGGAGGGTAATCCATTGATCCAATCTCTGGCTCCATCCAGTAACATTAGGGGAAGGAATTTTACAGCTTCCAAGTCTGTCCTGTTGTTGATCTGGACGGCTGTATAGTAGTCTGAGAGCCAGGTATCCGGTTTGTACTACCGGTATATTTTTGGTACGTTGGACCAACTTTGGCAAAGCCAGAATGCAGAGTTATCCTTCGGATCCTATCTGTGAAGCACTTAGGTCCGAAGTATAAATCATCTCTTTCCGCTCTATCCATGTGTGCGGAGTACCTGCCGGCTGAATGGACAGAAGGGGATCTGCTCCTTTCTTTTCCATTGTGGCGCGAACATGCTTTTCCGGGATCCTCTCTATTTCGTCCGAGATCATGCCCCTTTGGATGAGGTGGAGTTCTACTACTGTGTATTTCCTTATTCCTGGGGGGTGTCCGGGATCTCTCACGCCTGTGAGGTATATCCTGTCTTCCAGCTTTTTCAGCTGGGCGTCTCGGAGGCGGCATTGCTTTTCCGTCATTCCGATTCTTTTCTTCCCGATCGCGAGGATTAGGTCCATCTTTCGGGAAGTGGGATCCGGTTCTAGACGCTTCATCCTTATTGTCGGGATTTTTCTTGTCTTTTCTCGGATCTGCTTTCTTCTCTTTTGAATTGCTTGAATCTCCAGGTTCTTCCGGTCCAGGTGCTCCAGCGGCGCATGTAGCTGTTTTGCATAGGGCCGAGTCATCGTGCAACTTCCCTGATCGCTGCTGCCCCCGTTGTTGTTGTTGCAATGATTTTCCTAAGAAAGCTACACCCCTTGAAGTTTTTCACCATTAGAGTACATATCATTGTTGAGGATGGCGAACGCTGCTTCCGCATTCTCTGCTGCGGTTTTGTATATTGGTTCGCCTCTGGCATCTTTGCCGTTTACTTGCTTTTGCCAAGATGGGTTGTGAAACCTTTCTTTTGGAGGCAGTACTTCCGGTCTTACAATTTCGGGTAACCTTGTAGGTTTAATTCTAGATCTATTCTTTCTCTCGTATTTCTCGATTTCTTCCTTCATGAGTTTGATGTCATCCTGGGTTTTTTGGAGGTGTTCACGAGTTCTGAATAGATGTTGCTGCTGCCTCTGGAGAGCTTGTCTCCTGGCTTCTAGCACTTCAGGGGGTTCGTGCAATCCCACTGGTGTTTGCAATAACTCCTGTTCTTCTTGTTCTGTCATTGGCGGAACAAGGATTTCTTTTGTTTTCTTCTCCGCAGGCTTTATTCCGCTTGCATCTCCTTCTTCCGGGCTTTCATTGGCTGGGTCAGCCTGTTCTTCTTCCGGAGTTTATACTGGAGCTTTTTAGCGGTTTTGTGCATCTTCTTGGAAGAGGGAGGTTTTTTGTTTGGTTCGTCCCCTGTCAGTTCTTTGACATCGGGGTATCGTGGAGAAGTTTCTCCGTCTTCTCTCTTCCTCTGGCGGAGGAGTTCTAGGGCTTTCCTGGCTGTCGGCATCCGTGTTTTCAGCCGGCTTTGCCATCAGCACTTCATGGAATCCCTCTTGAAGAGATTTAACCTTTCTTTCGAAGGCGTCCTCGTCTTCATCTTCGGAATCAAAATTGTCTGATCCAGTTTCTGACTCCAATCTCGCCTCAATGGCGGCTAACACGGAATCAGCTTCCGAGTTCGTCGTCGTATTGACGGATGTCGGATCTTCCACCTCAGTTGTGGGTTTACTGTTTTCTGCCTCTTGCACGGGATTGCCTTCGTCCGTGTTTTCGGCGATCTCGGATTGCACCATACCGACAAAGCGTGATTCACTCATATGTCGGCAATCTGAGCAAACCCCGGCATCGTAGTCATCTTCGACTGGGTATAGAGCGGGTGGGATAAATCTACTTTCACCGCAAAACCCCATGGCCTCTGCAGTTAATCCGATAAAGATGTTTGCAGATCCAATCGGTAATACGCAGGCACTTACCAGATGATTTTGCACCGGTATGTATGATCCATTGCCGAGGAAGCGTCCGTCGTCGTTGTCGAACTCGAGGCTTCCGACAGTTATGGAACTGCCGATCCCGCCGAGTATCCCAGATCGAAACTTAACGCCTGACGTCGCCGGCCCCACGGTGGGCGCCAACTGTCGAGACATCGTAGTAGAATTCATAGACGGGGGGGTGCCATGATACTACTGATAGAGATGTGGGGGGACGTGATTGTGCGAAGGACAATGACACAGGGTTTTTACCCAGGTTCGGTACGACGCAGTAATGCGACGTTCTTGCTCCTGCAATCTCACTATTCAGGACTAAAGCCTGTAAATACAGAGTACAATGTGAGCTTCTATTAGCTGCTCGTCAAGGATCAACCTCTCGGCAAGTTAGCCTTTAGCTTCTTGTCTATCTATCTTATCTCCCGTCCGGCTTTATATAATAGCCGGATTAGGGCATACAGAGAAGGAAGCCTAGAGGACTACGGTAACTATTAACTTGGAAAGTAAGGAATCCGCCTTCTACTCCAAGCTAGATCACGTGGGCCGTGATCCGGGTTCTTCCAGAATCCGGCTTCTATGCGTCAGCTTACTAGGGCCGCCCAATGGACCGTAGTCCACTACCATTTGGGTCACCCGGGTAATCCGGCACTTTAGACTGCCATCTGATATACCCCCATTCGGTATATATCTGACAACCTTACAGTTCTGGAAGTCCCAACTGAAGCCCACCCGCAAAAACTTGCGGGTCAAGAAGAAAACTTGTACCGACCTAAAACTAGGGTTTGTAACCCCCCGATACGGTTTGAGACCTAGCCACCTATATAAGGCTAGGAGAACCACCGAGGGGGATCCAATCTAATCTAGACGACCAAAGCCTTGAGCTCGAGATCATACTCTCGACTTGAGCATCCCCCATCGTAACCGATCTACTGATAATACAGATCGAAAGAGCAGGAGTAAGGGTTTTACTTCTACGAGGGCCCCGAACCTGGGTAAATCGTGCCCCTGTTAGCCGACAATCGTCACCAGCATCCTTACGTTCTCTTAATCGAACCCTACCGGATCATGCGAGGGACTTGTTGAGACGACTATTCGACACGTAGAGCGCGCACGTCTCGCGGTGGCGAACCTTGTACACGGTGACGTCGTTCCCGCGGCCAAGCACGGCGAGCTTGTCGAAATCGGCGAGGCGAAACTGGCGCCGTCGGGGTCGACGCCTAGGAAGTGTTTGTTAAAATACCAGGGCACACTGGAATAAAAAAAGAAAGAAAAATGATCGTCTGCTGGGAAACTTTGCCCCCTTGGCCAAAATTTCCGCCGAGGAGACTCCATCTGGCGAAAAAAATTGCCTCCTGAGTGGCAAATGGCAGGAGATGCTTTTAGGTGTTGCGACGTGTTGTTGCGTGGGCTTCTCTCTATAATATTTACTAGAAGTCGAAGATACCCCGTGCGTTGCTGCGGGATCGCTTTAGAAACTATATTGAATCAAAAATTTATAAAAGATTTGATACATTATGTTTTTTGAAGGGAATATGCAAAATTCAATTTATCACAGTATATATATTTTAAATTATTAATATGAATAGTTCGATAGTTTAAGAAATGAATGATTTGTAGATTGTATGTGGTGATTAATAATTATTAGTGGAGATGACATGGACAATTGATTGGCTATGAGAATTGACGATGTGGATAGCTTACATGCTGAGATAGAAAAATAATTAATACATGTTAGTGATGTTTTGCTTTATAAGAAGTATAGATAGATAGAAGAAGTATAGATAGATAGATGTTGTATGGTTTTCGTCTTATTTCCCCGCAAATAAACGGAACACTTCCTTCTTCATTGATGGATAATGCAAAACCATTCGCCCTTTGCTTTTTTTTTTTTAAGAAATTCTCTCCTCTATTCCGCGGCACTCGGGGGCCGGGAGCTGAGACTGGAATTGAGGTGGCGGCTAGGGTTCTCGAAACTCGGGATTGGGGAACGACCCGAGGGGAATTTCTTCTTGGTAGGAGTAGATGAACTAGCGCGGTACCGTATAGACACTTAGCCCTCGCCCCTTTTGTCTTGCTGAAACAAGAAACCGCACATTCTCTCTGACCCACCAGCCAAACTCGTGCCTTTGCTCTACTCTTCCTCCAGGAGGCGGCGCCATGGATGTCGACGGAGGCCGAGATGAAACGGCACCATCCCCTCGCGCCGTGCGTGGGACGAAGAGGCCGCCTTCCCCCTTAACTTCACCGAGCGCCGGCGAGGACTCACCCACCAGCGACGAGGACGACAACCCATGGGCGCTTACTGACGACGAAGAGGAAGACGAGGATGAATACCAAGGTAAATCATCTACAACATAACTTGCTTCCTCCGTGGTTGGTTCGACGCCTCTGTTGGGTGCTTGCTTAGTTTCGATCCACGTGTGTCGTCTTGTAATTGGCCCCCTGAATTAAAAATCGGGGGTTCCCGATCTAAGAACTTTTATCAATAACGATATTTTCTTGGCAATTTTAGTTTCAATCGGATACATTGCGTTGGTGACTTGCGACCTAATTGGCATTTGAGTAGCACCATGTTGCCCGCTGAAAAGAGGCCTTCATGACCCAGAAAATAGTTTGAATGACTTAAATTTGCTAAATATTATATATGCTCGAGTTCAGGCTGTTATTCTTATTTAACCGGGATGAATTTTACTGAATTCAACCATAATGAAGACACTACCTGATCGTACGTGTCGTGGACATGTTTTTAATACTCCCTACGTCCCAAATTAGTTGTCTCAAAGTTGGACAAAAATAGATGTATCTAATTCTAAAACATGTCTAGATACACCCACTTTTGTCCAACTTTGAGACAATTAATTTGGGACGAAGGGAGTACTAAGCAACTAAGCTCCCACACACTTTGTTTGGTATGAATCATGTTTTCACTCCAAACACATAGGACTACTAGTACTAGACCCTTGTGGACTGCAATTGGTTTCAAAGTTAAGATTTCTCGATGTATTCATCTCGATATTTTGAACTGTCTAATTATATCATCCATATCAATGTCTGATGGTGCTCGATTAATGATTTTGCATGTAGGGAAATACCGCCCCTTTAATGTCGATGATTTCCCAAGAGTCAGCACTTATGAGCAGCAAGATGAAGTGTACAGAAATCGAGAGGTTTCTCTTCGAGGCCCAGAACTTCTCTGGAGCTTACACGCATTCAAGCCAGAAAATGACAGACATCCATGTGGTACCCGGTATCAGCTCAGCGATGAATCTGAAAGTCAGTATTTTCTTCTTTTGCAGAATTTGCAATGTATCATGTTATCATCTAAGGAAAGGTTGAAAGCTTCTCCGTTTTGAAAAATACCATAATTTTGATTGTATTATCAGCTATACACACCATTAATATCTTCCGCCATGAAGTTATCCCACTCCTGTCCAATTAGCTTAACCTGATGTTAGTGTCTGGCTATGCCTTTTATTTGGATTGTATCAACTTTGCTATCAAGTGAAAGACACTTGAGCAGTTCCCTTTTCGTGCTCCGCGAAATCCAAACTATTTTCCCGATCCTTCCGCTGCTCACACAGTTCCAGTTCGTGTATCTTCTTTTCTCAAACCTTGTGATGAGCCCAAGGTCATTAAGTCGTCGCCTAGACATTGCTATTTCGCCCGAGCGCTCTTAGGTGGACGACTGGGAGACGCCCAAGATTTCTCAGTTAGGTGGGTACCCCAAAAAAATGGCGTCGCCATGCTCGCCTGGGCATCGTCACGGTTAACTGTGTCGCTCGGCCAGGATAAAAATCGGCTGTCATAAGCCTGAGTCTTTGCATAAGAATGGGCAAAAACTTCATATGTGGAGGTACAAGTCAACTTGAGAGGGGAAACACAGTTGGTGTGGCTGGTTTGCTCGTGCACAGAGATGCAGAGCTGGGCAGCTGCTGGAGATCGCCATTGCCAACCGGCCATGGGGCTGCTGGAGCTCGCTATTGTTCACGCGCCAGGGCTGCTCAGTAGAGGTGGGGTTACATGTTTGGGAAGTAGGGATGGCCGTAGAAGGGAGCTGCTAGGTTTTCTGCTCTCTTATATCTTCCAGGCTGTTTGGCCTAGTGGGCCGCCTTAAGTATACCTTTTGGGAAAAAAATGTCACATATGGTGGGAGTTTGATACCATATGTGTATAATTTCATATATTTTACCCTATACTATATTATTTATTATATTTTCGCCCAACGCCTTATCGTCGACATGGCAGGAGCCATGTTGACTCAACTCCCCGAGCTCGACTCAGCGACATAATAACCTTGGATGAATCAGTTCCTGAACACGGTGTAAAAATGAAATGGCTTGTGCAAATTTCCAATCGCAACCATAATGCAGCGAAATGATGGGGAGGAGCTCTTGTCTGCAGCGACAATTATGTCAGAGATGCATGATCTACAGCGCCGAAGGCTGTCTTGTTGGGCGTGTGACTTGGCCAAATTAGCGTCAACTATTGTAGTGCTCAAATAAAAGAACAAGATGAACATGGTTAGGCTTAAACTTGAAAAGAATTTGCATGTGGTGACTCTGTGAATTGTCAATTTATCTTTTGCCCTTTAGATCTTTAGTATGACAAATAACAATACTCAGTGAAGGTGGTAACAACAAGCAACAAATATCAATACTGTTTCCCTTCCATTCGAGCACAACATTTTTAGCATTTGGTAGTATATTTTGATGTAACCAGCCTTTTGTTTCTCATCATGTATTGCTGATGACTTTAAATCTTTGTATACACCTGATGCTTTGTTTGTTGATTTTGCAGCCACTGTAAACAATGTTAAGACCATTGATTGTTCAAATGAATGTCATTGCTATCCCATGAACCTGCTGCAGTTCATTGATATTAAGATAGCTGGTTACCGCCATGCTCAACCTGGATCTGCCAAAATATTTGGGTTTTTCGCAACACGAGATCGTGTTGAACCTTTGCGCAATTATGTCTACAAGCGGGGGATTGACAATTATGAAGCTGTAACTGTGAAGCCGAAGACGGTAATTTTGTTTTCAAATTTGCAAGTTGCTACATGTATTCATCCTTTATTGTTCTGGTTGCAGCACCATATGAAAGCTCTGTAAGTAGACTGTGGTCTGTACGTTTGAGATGTTCTCCTCAATCCATGCGATGTGGGCGATCTACTGCTAGTAACTGATTCTAATCTGCGATGTGCTGATGCTCGGTTCTTATTGTAGGGTATGGCACGTTTAACACTGTGTAGCCCTGTTCGAGGTATTTGCATTACAAGCCATGTGCTGTTCGAATTCAGACTTTGTTTATGTACTGAAGTCCCACCTGAAAATGGGCCCAAAGATGACCTTCTGATTGAAGGATGTGCTGAATTCAGCAATATGATGGAAACGAAATCATTTGTTGGGGATCGGCGTATTTATGGGGAAAAGTGTGGACTGGATGTGAAGTTCCTGGTGCTGACTAACGCGGTACAAGCATTTGTTGATGTTAAGATACTCCATGCTCCTGCTTGTAGCCTCAATCTGAATCTCTATGCCAAGACCAGTGGTTTCAGTGATGTGATTCGTCTCCACCAAGGAATAGTGGAAGCTGGCTGCACAATGAGTTCAGTTGTAGCAGTGGAGATATACAGTTACGTTGATCTTCGTATCGAAGGGACCACCCCGAAAGACGACGGAGGAGTTTCTCAGAAGCCTCTGCCTTGTGTGTGGGATGACAGCTTCTATTCCTGCTATCATGGAACGGTGGATAAAGTTGTGAATTTGGACGAATCTACCATGATTTCAGTGAAGATCACTTGGAGAACCGTTGATTGACACCGTAGCTTAGTTGCCCTGCTTTGACCGGTTGAGCCCGGTTAATATTGGTACCTCTAGTGCTTAACTGCTAACTAGTGCCGGTGTTTATATGAACCTTCTAGGAAAGTTGGCGTGGCGGCACACTGTGCTCCTGCTGTGATGGGTGTGTTCGCAACGAATGAACTTCATCTCCACTAATATAAAAAGACAGAGTCTGTCAGATCCGACACATCTGAACCGTACAACAACGTGAATCCAACGTCCCCTGAAAGCCCAATGATGTATGATGTGCACCCTCCCACCGATTTGCCTAACTGATGGCATCACACGATCAGGAAAAAAAAACTGCTTAATCCGAGTCCAAAATTAGGCACACGAAGCCCTCACGGCCGCACCCGACTCTGATCCGCCCGTCGCCCACGGCCGCGCCTCTTGCAACTCCCGCCGCAGCTTGCTGCCCCAGCCGACCTCCCCCGCAGCTCTTTGTCGCCGCCGTCCTGGGCCCTCGCTCACAGCCGCGCGGCCGCGCCTCTAGCGACTCCCGTCGCCGCCGTCCTGCACTCTCCTTCCTCCTGTCATTGCCGCCGCTGCTGTCCTCGCGTACCCGTCATCACCGCCGCTGCTGTCCTCCTATACCAGTGATTGCCACCGACGCCGTCCTCTGCCCGTCGTCGTTGTCTCCGTTCACGCCGTTACGGACTCTTGCTGGCCAGCAGGACGGACGATGCCGACCTGGAAGTTGCCTTCCTTCTCAGACATCGTCTTCGTCTGCATAGTTCGCGCGCCTCAGGCTGTCTCCGTTCATAGCGACAAGCAATGCGTGCAAACATAATCTCTATCGTTGTCTGTCAAAACTGAATACAGAGGTAATGCTGATTTTGTTACACGTCCTTTCTTTTTTCTGAAGCAAAGCATGCGATTACTACTGATCCCCCTGTATCTGGTTACCCATGAAACAGATCTTATTGTCTCACCTACTATTCAGTAAGTATGATGATTGAGCCGTCCATGGTTCGGTTGCAATTTTAACCCACGTGTGCCCTACTCAAATGTTGTTATTTATCATCTGCTTTCTTGATGTTGTAATAGTCGCCAATGGAAGTTATTGTATTTGCTTGGAGCTTAATTTGTACAATATGGTTCAATTACAACCAAGTTCAGATTGCAGATATTGTACACTAATCTTGAAAACAGGATAGGACGTTAACCAATCGAATTATCTTCCCACATAAATACTTCAAATGACAATATGGTATAATTTTTGTTCTTGATTAATGCACATACACTTTCCCCCAATTATTGTTTTAGATCCATTGCATGCTTGCAGTTTGTCTGCACTATTGGTTGGTACAGTCTACCAGATTCAAATCTATTTCCGCAACTTTTGTCATAAGGTTTAAAGCTGTGAATAATTCTATAGGCAGGAGTGTATTAATACTTTTTTTTTACCTTCTGGTTCTTCTTGTACCATTGATCCAATGTATCTCATAAACATTTTTTTCTTCTTTTTGCAGAATAGATTTGGGAACTATATGATTGGTTTAGTATGCCACCTTTCCTGATTGGTTGTATATGGTAAACAAAATTTATATTTTTATTGCTATTGCTTTGAAGTATTTCACCTTCCCAATTTGGTTAGACTTTCCATATTCAGTTTCCTAATAGATTTTGCGACACGTAATATTCTGAGTTTATGTTTTAAATTCTAATGGATTCTCACACTAAGCGGGAAATGTTATTCATAATAGATTTTAAGTTAAATAGAATATGGAAAATTCTCCGTTGCCATCTGCGGCGTGTTCTCCTTTTAATGACCTAACCAACACATCGACAAGTATACAGGTGAAAATGCCACAAGTAAGAATAATAAGGGAAAGAGTCTTCAGTCGCTGAGTCATGCACTGCCATTTTCTTCATGCTTACACAGACTGCAATTTCTCACCCATGTTCAATTTGATTTTCAGTTTGCTGACACGTAATATTCCGAGCTCATGGAAAATTCTTCGTTACCATCTGTCTTGCGTTCTCCATTTAAAGACCTAACGAACACGTCGACAAATACATGTGAAAATGCCACGACTACTGAAAATCTGGGAAAGAAACCACCAAGTCGTCAAGGCTGGTATGCCCGGATGTCTGATGAAAGGAAGGCTGAGTACCTGGAGAGGCAGCGTATGGCTAGACGACAAAAGAAGGCTGCAATTGTATCCGAAAATTCAACAAAACCTCGATCGGGTGGGCAAGGGTGGTATGCCAGGTTGACGGATGAGAAAAAGGCTGAATACCTTGAGAAGCAGCGCATATCACGCCAGAAAAATAAAATGGCTGCACTCACTGTGAGTATCAAAGAACCAGTACAAGGCACCATTCAGTACAAGGCACCATTCTTGACACCTGGTAAACAAGAATAGATAATATTTACTATGTACCATTCAGTAGAAGGCACTTGCAGTATCATCAATTGTCTCTGACGACACTGTAGGTGTGATGCATATGGGGTCGGGACAGTCATGCATTACTCAGCGCTTGACAACACCAATTGCACTAGGTATATAAGTCCCTCCCACGATTTATTGTGCACCAGGTCTCAGTTATTCTCTCCATGAGATGTACCTTTCAAATATCATATAGTTCATGCCATGATGTAGGTATGGAGCATATGGGGTCAGCACAAATCAACACTAAGGAATATGTGGAAACGTCAGCTACAGAAAGTATACATATCAAAACACCCTGAATTTAAATGTATCACTACTCAAGTTATCATTCTCTTCATGTCTATAGGAAGCCACAGCCTATCAGAAAACGACGACATTAGCTGGCTTCATAGGAATGATACTTATCAGCGACCAACAACAGGAAAAAACTACACACCATCCGTCATCGCCACTGCCTCATCTATGAGGAACCATATAAATAGATGCGCTCTTACTGAACCTCAAACCTCATGCTGTGCAAGACAGATGTCAGGTAATGTTAGAGTATGTGATTTTTGGTTAGTAAACTGAATATAATTTTGTATGGCACTTTGTTGGTACCATTCTTACTTTTCTAGACTGACCATTAAATTGGTTTCAGTTAGACAAAGCTATGTGGAGCCAGATCAACACACTTCATCTGAGAAGAAACGGCAGCGGGCTAGGGAGCACTACTCAAGGATGACAGTGGAACAGAGGGGTATTGTGTTGCAACGGAATCGGGATAAGAGGAAAAGGAAAATTCACAGCTGCAACGTTGTCTCATGCATCACTCATGAATATGTCCTCTGCAACACCTTTAAGTCCCTCACCAAGCACTCCTGTGATGCAAGGACAGCCTAAAAATAACCCAATAGGTATTCCCTAGCCCGCAGTTTATGAGGTACTAATGTTCCTATCATGAAGTTCATGCCATGATTGACCCATGTGGAGCTACATCTTCTAGATGAGGCAGACTGCGATGACGAATCTGATGGTTATGGAATTTTTGAGCCATTGGGACCACGTGCTGGCTTTGAAGGTAATTCTTTTTAAATCTTCATTTTTTAGCTGATTGATATTTTTGATCCACGTAAACAAGCGTACCACTTGTTGTTCCATTTATTTCGGCTAGGATAAACCAGCACAAGGTTGCACAGTGTAAGTAGAGAAATATTGATTACGGAATATGCTTGCACAACATAGATAGATAATCTAAGAGAAATGTTCATCATGGAATCCGATATAAAATCTAAGTGTGTAGTTTGCTGTGTTCAAACAGGTGATGAAGAATCCCATACTACCGGAATTTTTGAGCCAGATGAACATAATGCTACATTGGAAGGTAATATTATAATAATTAGTTTATTATTTTTATAATCTATCATTATCTAATGATGTTACGAGTATCGAGTAAATTTATACCGCTCAATCATTTTCGTAGATAAGGACACCATACAAGATGTGCAAACAAGATTTGATGATGATGAGGAGTCTAGGATTTACCGTGGTCAAGGTAAATTATTGGATACAATTATTTTGATTCATGTCTACTGATATTAAATTTCATACCTTCATATTTTATATCTTGGCAGGAGATGTGTTCGATTCGTGGCGAGTGACAAGTGGTGTGACTCCGAGCAACCAGAATGGGGATCCTTATGACTATGTCTACCACAATCTACCAACGAAGCATCATGTTTTGAAACCAGTAAAAGATTGCGATCATTGTGGTGCAATTAGGTTCCAATATGAGGGTCCCCGTTCTGCTGTAGAAAAGGAAAGGTCAATATAGTTACCCCTGAGGTTCCGGAAGAGTTGCGCCGGTTGTTTAGAAGTCAGGTTGATGATGATGCAAAATATTTTAGAAAGCACATAAGGTATTTCAACAGCCACTTCTCTTTCACAACTCTTGGAGTCACACTCGATAAAAATGTTAGCAATGCGGCGAGAACCGGTGTATACACTTTCTGTGCCCATGGGGCATTATATTATAAGGTGGATGATCTGGTGCCCGGTGGTCAAGGACCTAGACATCTGCAGCTCTATATCTATGATACCGATGAAACCTTGGAACATAGCGCAAAGCGGTCACCGGATCTTGATATAAATCTCATACGGAAGATCCTAGAGATACTAAAGAACAACCCATATGTGCAGATTTTTAAGAGCATGGGCTCTCTTCCAAACATAGAAGAATATAGGATTGCATTAAACACAGATATACGATTGGACCAACGAAGGTACAATGCCCCCACAGCTTCCCAGGTGGCTGGGATGTGGGTCGAAGGGAGCGATCCACAAAACACTTTTGATAGGCAAGTTATCTTGTATGCCAAAGGTGATCGTCCTATATTTATCAGAGCATACTATGGTTGCTATGATCCTTTGGCCTATCCATTATTCTTTTCACGAGGGGAAACGGGATGGAACCGTTGGATGCCGTATAACGTACCATCCTCTATTGTTCAAGAGAGTAACGACGATGGCACCGAGGGTGAGGACTTCCATCTTGCTTCTCACGTAGAATCAAATGTGGATGATGCATCAGGTAATTGCCATGTGGCTTATAACCTTATTCCTGTCTTTATTAATTGTCCATTAATGGTTAGTTGTTTTTTGAACTCGATCCTAGGTGATGAAGAAGACCAGGAGGATGACGATGCTGGAACGTCTAGGAAATTTGTCAGCACAAGGGAGTACTACTGTTTCAAGCTGCAAGTCAGGAAAAAACTGTTTAACATTATATTATTTGGTGCATGCGCGTTCCAGCAATGGGCTGTTGACATGTGTATCAAGATGGAGACCATGAGACTTGATTTCTACTCCAAGCCTAAGAATCAAAAGCTCATTTGTGCTGATCTATACCAGGTAACGTAACATCTACATGAGTTATAATTGTGGACGGGCTAGCCTTCCAACCAGAAACCTTTTTTCGTGTAAGAGATAATGGGGTTTGGATTCATCTGTTTCTTAGGGTGTTATTGACGTCCTTGATGCCGGCGAGACACGTGGTTCTCAGGTTGGCAAGAGAATTATGCTACCGTGTAGTTTTCCAGGAGGTGATCGAGACATGCAACGAAGATTTATTGATGCGATGGCGTTGGTCCAGCGGTTTGGGAAGTCTGATTATTTCATCACGATGACTTGCAACCCGCACTGGGAGGAGATTACATCCAGGCTTGAACCCGGACAAACACCACAAGACCGTCCAGACCTTGTGGCCAGAGTATACAGGGCAAAATTACGAAGTATGAAAGATCTTTTGATCAAGAAGAAATATTTTGGTGAGGTTGCTGCATATGTCCATGTTACTGAGTTTCAAAAGAGGGGTCTGCCACATGAGCACATGCTACTGATCATGCGCTCGGATAGCAAGCTAACAAACCCCGACGAGTATGACAAGGTGATATCAGCAGAAATTCCTGACAAGGATAGGTACCCTGTATTGCATTCTCTGGTGGCCAAGCATATGCTACACGGCCCATGTGGTGCGCTCAGGAAACATTGTCCTTGCATGATAGATGGCGAATGTCGATTTCGTTATCCTCGGCAGTTCTGTGATGCTACACAACAAGGAAAGGACTCATATCCTATCTATAGGAGGAGACTTGATGGTCGTGTAGTAAAGGTCAGAGGAGCAGAGCTGGATAATAGATGGGTTGTTCCATACAACCCTGGTCTTCTGATGCGGTATAATTGTCACATTAATGTTGAAGCTTGCTCCAGCATCAAGGCAGTTAAATATTTATTCAAGTATATCTACAAAGGACATGATCGTGCGTCATTCGCAGTCGACCCAGCAGTAGATGTAGATGGTGGAGTAATCAATGAGATTAAACAATATAGGGATGCTAGATTCGTGGGGCCACAGGAGTCTATCTATAGGATTTGTGCTTTTCCAATGTATGGTGTCTCTCCCGCTGTTCTCCAACTTCAACTTCATTTGTAAAATATGCAGACTATTGCATTCCAAGAGGGCGATAATCTACATGATGTCGTCAATCGTCCCACTTCTTCAAGGACCATGCTCACTGAATATTTCAAGATGAACCTGGTGGATTCTTATGCAAGCAACTTCTTGTACAAAGAGTTCCCAGAATTTTACCGGTGGATTAAGGGTGAGAAGAAGTGGCAGAGAAGAAAACTTAGGGGGCGGGGGCAGGTTGGAAGAATTGTGTATGCGCATCATGTTGAAGGTGAGAGATACTTTCTGACAGTGCTCATGAATCATGTTAGAGGTGCAACATCCTTTGAGGATTTGAGAACTGTGCATGGAAAACGGTGCTCGACTTTCAGAGAATCGTGTGAGCAAAGAGGTCTCATAGAGACTGACAAGTCCCTTGATGACTGCTTGACCGAGTCAGCTACTTTCCATATGCCATATGCTCTAAGAAGGCTTTTCGCAACCATTCTGGTGTTTTGCGAGGTGACCAAAATCCGATCATTGTGGGACAAGCATCTCGAGGCAATGTCTGAGGACTACCATCGTAGCCAGTCCAACCAGGCCGCTGTAGAGCAGATGGTCCTTAGAGACATTAGGGACCTGGTGCATTCAATTGGGAAGGATATAAAAAGTTATGGCCTCCCCGATTTGGATCCTGTTGATGATGAGTGTTCTAGCGGTCACTATAGAGAGGTTCAAGAAGAGTTGTCGGTCAAGTTTGACAAAGACGACGTAAATATGTTTACAACTCTTAACACGGAGCAGCGTGCTGGTTTTGATGAAATCCTCTCTCATGTCGTCAATGAAAGGAGCCATATTTTCTTTGTCGATGGTTCCGGTGGCACGGGGAAGACATATCTATACAAGGCACTTCTTGCTAGGGTTCGTTCCTTGGAAAAAATAGCTATTGCAACAGCAACATCTGGTATAGAAGCATCGATCATGCCCGGTGGACGCACCGCCCACTCCAGGTTCAAAATTCCAATTAGGCTCACGGATAGCAGCACGTGTAATTTCACCAAGGAGAGTGGTACCGCAAAGCTGCTTGGTAGGGCATCTTTGATTATCTGAGATGAAGTTGCCATGACAAAGCGTCAAACAGTGGAGACGCTTGATAGGTCTTTACAAGACATCATGGAATGTGATTTGCCATTTGGTGGGAAGGTCATGGTGTTTGGAGGAGATTTTAGGCAGGTCCTTCCTGTGGTGACGCGTGGGACAAGAGCGCAGATCACTGACGCTACGCTGCAAAGATCTTATTTATGGGAGAAGGTTAGTAAGATACGGCTCACACGTAATATGAGGGCAGAAACTGACCCGTGGTTCTCCAGCTACCTCTTGAGAATTGGGGAAGGGAGAGAAGAGACGATCAGTGGAGAGTACGTGCGTCTTCCGGATGACATTGTTATTCCTTACGCTCCCACTGAAGAACCAGTGAACAAGCTTATCGAAGATATATTTCCATCGCTTCATGAGAATGCCGCATCAGGATCCTACATGAGTGCACGTGCAATTCTTTCAACCAAGAATGAGTATGTGGATGATCTGAATAAAAAGATGATCGACAGGTTTCCTGGCCAAGAAAAGATATATTATAGCTTTGACTGTGTCGAGGATGATGCACGCAACAACTACACAATCGACTATCTAAACTCCATCACTCCAAATGGCCTACCACCGCATGTTTTGAAACTAAAACTTAATTGTCCTGTCATTCTTCTCCGAAATCTCGATCCTCACAATGGGTTGTGCAATGGAACAAGATTAATGATTAGAGCATTCCAAAATAATGCAATTGATGCCGAGATTGTTGGTGGACAACATGCTGGAAATAGAGTGTTCATACCGAGGATCCCTTTGTCGCCCTCGGAGGACATTTCACTTCCTTTCAAGTTCAAGCGGAAATAGTTCCCGATCCGGCTGAGTTTCGCAACAACCATCAACAAAGCCCAAGGTCAAACGATTCCAAATGTCGGTATCTACCTTCCCGAGCCTGTGTTCTCGCATGGCCAGCTTTATGTTGCATTATCAAGGGGTGTGTCAAGGCAAACCACTCGGATTGTGGCCAAGCCAAATAAAGACATCGATCCCTTGGGAAAAAGCACAAAAAAAATTATGTACAAGGATGTGTTGGAGGGATGAAACGGGTTTATAATTCCTTCACGCCGGTACGTCTTAATCTGTTTTTATATTGCTACTATTTCATGATTATTGAACTATTAATTCTTGTGATGTGTTAAAGCATAATATAAGATATAGAATTTAATCAGATTATGCCCGGTAAAATGGAGTGGTCTGTCTCTGTTATATATATTTAATCAGACATTTCCATCTCCCTGACTAGACCATGTGATCATATCATGTCAATATGATCATGCTCGTTAGCTTTCTAGCATGCTTTAGGTGCTGGTCTAATTAACTGAGAATTTGCGATCTGCTGATTTCTTCACCGTACATCTAAAAAGCTTGGACAAAGTGTTGAGATAGTCTGGCAAGAACTACATGAGCTCCTGTTTCAGCTAGGCGAATACCATCCCCTGTTCTACCTCATTATGCATGTTGATTGCGATATGTACTAATAATTTGGAGTCGATCAGTATCATTGGCTTGATTGGCAGATCATTGGTTACTTTGTTGGTCACTTAAAAAAATAGCATTGAAAAAATTGGTTTGAGTGGCAGATAATTGGTCAGCTTTTCAATATCTTTTAGCTGTACAGTAGGCAGTTTTAAACAGTTTATAGTTTTCATACCTTGAACTTTCCCATTCTAAACCCACTATGTTTACGAATATGAAATGGCATAGAATTTCTCTTTAGTAATACATTGATGAATATACTCTTTGTTTCTCTGAAACCTTATTAAGTATGCTCACAAGAACTCCTAAATTTCCCTGATTAGACATGGATCGTCCAGGAGACGGCGGTGATGAACGAGGCGGACATGGGGAGGACATATTGGAGCTACTGTATTATATGCTAGAAATATTTATCGTTCATTTCCAGGTTTTATAGGATCAAACAATATAAGCTGCACTTTATTTCAGTCAAGCAATCAAACAGAGTTTATTTATGTTGTGGCTCCTTCCTAACTAGCATGTTAAGTGCTCCTTTTACTGCTTTTTTTTTAACTAGAAACTAACCTTCTGCCTTATTTTTCGGCCATTCAATAGACACAAATATAACATATTCTTACAATGAAAATATATATGACAATTGAGTAGTGCCCGACATGCACTCATGTTTTAAAATCTTTAATTTTCACTATAGGATAAGAAATGCAAAAATTCAGCCATGGCATTATTTGTAGGAAAAAAAATCAAAACAATCTCCAGCTTTCAAGATTTGTGTAAGAAGATAGTGCTATATAGTATGTGGGAGAGAGAGTGTGTTCTGCACCTGATAGTGGTCACCTGATGGTGGTCTGCCAAAATTCAGTACACTCTGGGTATAAATTTTGCTAGATGAGAAGACTCCTCGATGTCAATAAACGACGGGGAGAGCATGGAAGCGGGCGGTCGTGAGAGTTGCAGAGGGGTCGCTCTATAGTGGGGACTGGGGAGTGAGTGATGGAAGATAAGATTGACCTGTCCAGGGACCTTTTTTTTTTGCCAATCTAGATATAGAAGTTGGACGCAGCCCTGGACCAAAGCTCTTCTTGGCTGGCCAGGAGACTCTTGGAATGGCCTGTCATGAATTCCCGATTGTTATAAAAAAAATACCAGAATATTTTATTGAGTATATTTTTTATCTTCCGTAATCACCGAGTTTATCCTGCAGTTTGCGGATATTAATTTTACCGAGTTTACCCTGTAGTTTGCAGTATCGACAAAACACGACTCACCTAACATATAAGGTATTCCAAATACAAGTATTTCGGAAGAATATAGAAAAACACAAAATAGTGATATATATATGTAGTTCATTCACGATACGACGAACTTGCTTGCGGATATATGTATATGTAGTTCATTCACGATACGACGAACTTGCTTGTGGAGATATGTATATGTAGTTCATTCACGATACGACAAACTTGCTTGCGGATAATGACATGAAAAGACGATGATAAGATTTCCTTTCCAGCCGTGCCATGATCCAGCTATATAACCAAGACTATAACTAAAATATACTTCATAACAAAAACTATTGCTTATATTAACTACATCACTACAAATTTTAGTTAGTTGGGTTTAAATATTGCATGTGCTAAATAAGATATTTGATGGCATTTGTTGTTAGGGCATCTCCAGTCGTTCGACCCCCCCAGGTTTCAGATCGGCGCTTTTTAGCGATAGCGCCGGCCCGCACCAAAACCTGGGGGGGGGCGATTTCACCAGCCGTTCGGCGTCCCAGAAAATAAAGCACCGATATCATTCGAAAAGTTTCTTCCCGCCCCCAAAAAACAGAGCCCTAGTTCGGCGATCGGCAGCCATAGTTTCGGGCGATCATATTACAAAAAACGCCACAGGTGGGCGATCAAATATAGTTCAGATCGAATCACACAGATGGGCGCGCGCGGCGGTGGCAGACGTAGGCGATCAGACAGACGCGTCGGCCGGCGTCGGAGCAGGCGGCGAGCTCGGCGCAGCATCCAGGTCGATGACGGCATCGGAGCGGACAGCGGGCTCGCCATTCTCCAGGTCGACGACGGGCTGGGCATCCTTGTCGACGGCGGCATCCTCCTGGGCGGCGGGCGGGCTTGTCGGCGCGGTGGTGTAGCTGGCGCCGCCAGACGATGTCGGGGCCGGGGGCGCGCTGATGCCGGTCAGGATGAGGTTGCACTGCGCCAGGAACCAAGCTCTCACCTCGGGGGTCATCGCGGCCGGGTCGCCGCCCGTGAGGAAGGCGAGGTCGTTGTTCCTCTTCTTCGCGGCGGTGCCAGTCCGGAGGAGGTCGATCTTGACCTGCGAGTTGGCCATGAGCGCCGCCCATCGCTGTTTGGAGACCTCCTCCCTCTTGCCGGCCTGGACCTGAGCGTCGGCGATGCAGGTCTCGATGGATGCCTGGAGTTTTGCCGCTGCAGGCGCGCCGTCCCTAGCCATCTTGGCTTTCTTGTGGCCCATCGGCGGACGCCCTTCGGATGCGCACGCAGCCACCGCGTCGGGGACGTACTCCTTGCCCTTGCCGATCGAGCGACGCACCTCCGCCCACTTCTCGCAATCCTCGATGAGAACAAACACGTGGAGGAACTTGAAGTCGGTTCCCTCGTCGTTCTTGTACGCCTCGAGCATGCGGACGATCTCCATCTCGCGGTTGGCGCCGCTCTGCGGCCTCGCCGAGATCTCCTCCTGGATGCCGTGCCACTTGTTGCACGACGCCTGGATGTTGGCCCAATGGTTCGCCATGGCTTTTTGGCCGCGGTCGAGGACGCATGGGGCGTAGTAGGGATCGATCATGCGGCGCTCGTCGTAGGCCGTCTTCACCCGCTTCCAGTAGTTGTCGGCGTGCTGGTTCGCGCCGATGATCGGGTCCAAGCTGACCGTCTTCCACGCCTCGGCGAGGAGCGAGTCCTCCCTGTTCAGCCACTTGATGCGAGGCTCGGCGGGCGGCACGGGCACCTTGGGCTCCTTGCGGGGGCGGCCAGGGCCACGGCGCTTCCGTCCTTCGCCGGCCGGATCTGTACTCTCTGGCACCACGGGCGTCTCGTCCACGTCGTCGTCTTCGCCCTGCTCCTCCGTCGCCTGCGTGCCGGAGCCGCCTTCGCCGTAGTCGCCACCGACCTGCGTGAAGAACTCGCCGCTGGCATCGAGGAAGCCCGGGCTCGCCGCCGCCGCCATCGAGCCGGACGCGATGATCTCCTCCATGTAGCTGTCCTGGGGCTGCAGCCCGGCGAGAATCGCGCGGCGGTGGGATGGGGAAGCTGCGTAGCCCGGCGCGTTGCCATACATCATCGGCGGGTGGTAGGGGAAGGTGAGGTTGGGGTTGAAGCCTCCCAGCGAATCACCTTCGACGAACCATGCTGGCGGCGGGTGCGGCGACATGCGGGGCGACGGTGACGGCGACTGCTTCCAGCCGGCGAAACGTGGGCCGAAAGGGCCCTTCTTCTTGGCGAGAGGCGCCGCGGCCGGCGTAGGTGGCTCGTCTGGGACCTCCTCCTCCTCCTCCAGCTCGTCTTCCTCGGCGGCTGCCTGCTCCTCCGCTTGCAGCTGCGCCATGAGCTGCCTCTGCCGCTGCGCCGCCTCCCTACCCCGGCGCTTGATGTTGGCTGTCTCCAGCCGCGACCTCTCGGCGATCCACTCCTTGTTCGACATGCCGGGTGGTCGCTCCTTCGGTGCTCTTGGCTTGCGGGGTTTCTTGGCCGGTTCGGAGGCCGCGGGAATGGAGACGGCGGCGGCGGCGCGGGGTCCTGTAAATCGAGCGGGAGCCATGGCGCGTAGATCTCGGGTGCGGGGGGGAAATGGCGGGAATGAACCGGGGGGAGAGGTACATGTGGGGGAAAGTGGAGGGAAGCGCCGAAAAAAGAGAGGGAAATCGTCTTCCCTCGCCGACTAGCGTGGCCCACGCGAGCATTTTGCCCCCCCAGGCCGAACCCAGCGCGCTGGGTTTGGCCTGGGTTCGGCGGCGCCAAACGGCGCGAAAAACGGCGGAAAGCGGCGCTAAATCGATTCCTGGGGGGGCGACTGGTGCGAAACGGCGCGAAACGGCGCCAAAAACGCCGCTTGGGGGGGCTCTGGGGGGACGGCTGGAGATGCCCTTAAGGATACACGTGTATTGCACGTGCACGATTACTATTACTTCTAGGTAGTTTGGCTGGGAAGGCACATGCTCGTTGCCGAAGTAGGAGCCGGCCTGGTGGTGCTCTTCTTCGGCTGTTAGCTCGTGTTCTCACGCGACGTCGTACTGGCGTCGCTGACTTGCTGGGCCAACAACGACCTCGTGAGCGAGGCGTCAGTGAGCGGTTGTGGCCGTGCGGACTGGAACCGCGGTTTCTACTCGTGGGGCCTCAAACCACACCGCACCGTCCCAATCCGTTTTCTGGCTAAGCCCGCACCGCACCTAAGGGCATCTCCAGCCGTTGCGCCCCCCCAGGGTCCAAAACGCAGCCGTTTTTGGTCCGCCGCGGCGCCAAACGGCGCTAATCTGGAACCTGGGGGGCAGGCTTCCCAGTCGCTCGCCGAGCCCAAGTTTCGGCCCAAAAAACTCGATTTGAAAACTCGGCGCATTTTATTGATTTCCGGCAAAGTTCGTACAAACTCGACGCAAATTTAAACTAAAACTGAATTTAAACCTAAACTACTTAAGGCCCAGGCGCTCGGCGATGACCTGGCTGTAGTCGACGTCGTCGTCGTCGTCGGGGCCGTCGCCGGGGCGCCTGCTCGTCCCCTGTCCGGGGTCGCCGCAGCCGGAGTTGCCCCACCTGCTCGCCGCGAGGGCTCGCTGGATCTCGTCCTCCTCGTCCGAGTCGGAGTCGAGCACGACGTAGACCGGGTCCTTCGTCGGCGGTGGGGGAGGGACGCGGCGGCGGACCGCGTTGGCGGCAGCCTCCTGGTCGCGCGCCGCCTTGCGCTGGAGCTCCAGCTCGTCGGCCGTGCTCTCCCGCAGGATCCAGTCCGCGGCGAGGTCGTCGGCGAGGGGCTGGAGGGTGTTGCGGGACAGATCCTCGGCGGCCTTCTGGCCAGGCCACTCCTCGTCGTCGTCCTCGGTCGGCTCCGTCTTCGGACGGACCGCGCGCTCGAATCCGGCGTCCTGTCGCTGGCGTGGCTCGTCAATGCGCAGGGCGCCGCCGCTGCGCCTGCGGGCAGGCGCGCCGGAGTTCAGAATTGGGGGGGGGGGTGAGGGAGAGAGAGTGGGCGCCGGAGGAGCTGGAGGTGGCCGACGAGGAGCCGCCGCCCATCCGCCGCGCATCCCACGCGGGGTTCTGCCGGGGCGGCATCTTTAGCCGCGGCGCGTTGCCGGCGTGGATGTAGTCCAGCATCCACTCGAGAGTGCGGTGCTGGCCTCCCCACCAACGGCGGCGCCCGTGGCCATTGGAGCGGTCCTCGACGGGGTCGTTGTCGCCCAAGGAGGCGAGCTCCCTGTCGCGGCGCCGCGCGAGTTCTTGCCACCAGAACTCGTCGTGGCCATCCGCCGGTAGGCGCTCCTCGACTGCTGGGCCTGCGCGCACTTCAGCGATGGCACGCCAGAACTCCGCGTCCGTTACCGGGAGCGGAGGCACGGGCACCCCGCCCGCGCTGAGGGCCTAGCGCGGTTGCCCGCTGGCAGAGCTCGGGAGGCGCATGTCCGGCGGGCAAGGGTAGCCCGCGCGGTACAGCGCCATCGCCTCGCTTCGCGAAGATGGCGGCGGATCCATCCGTTGGCGGCGGCGGCGCTGTCGTAGTTCGCCATTTTTGCGTGGAGGAAGGAGAGCGGTGGGAGAGGAGAGCGCCGAGGAAGGAGAGAACGAGGTGGAAGAATGGGGCGGGGCGGCGAGAGGCGGGGGCCTTTTGTAGCCTGCCGGGCATTTACTGCGCGCGCGTCCCCTCGCTGCCGCCCGCCACGCCATTACGCCGTCAGCCTTTGAACGGGCGCATGCACTGGGCGGCCGCCACGCCATAAACGCCAGCAGCCTTTGACCGACGCGCGAGCCGAGAAGACGATCACGGGGGGTTCTGTTCCCGCGCTTTTCGCCGCGTCACTGACAGAGCTGGCCCGCGCGCGCTGCCGCGCAGTTTCGCCCCCCCTAGGCCGAACCCAGCGGGCTGGGTTTGGCCTAGGTGCCGCGGCGCTATTTGGGCTTCTGGGGGGGCCGACTGGTGAGGAAACGACGCTATTCGCCGCTTCCGGCGCTAAAAAGGCCGCCTGGGGGGCTCGGGGGGGGGGGGGGGGGGGCGACTGGAGATGCCCTAACCATTCTATTTCTCAAACCATTAAAACCCAAACCAAATGGAACCACACGACAACCCACACCGGAAAGCCCATCTGAGGCCGCACCATTCCCAGCGCGGCCTGGTGAAGAAAGGCTTGCTGGCCCTAGGCAAAGTGTTGTCAGAGAAACCCGCTCACTTTGAGGGTTTGGCTCTGTCCCTGGGCAGAGCTTGGTGCCCGCTGACAAGAGTGCGATGTAAGGAGACGGGGGGCGAACTGTCAGACCCCGGACCCAGAGGTATACATACTGTTATGTGCTCCTAGCCATGGACTCACAAGGGCTTCAGGGTTACCAGCCCCGGCCGCAACAAACAACGGCAGGCAGACCGGATTCATCGGCACATAGTCCGGATCCCGGTCTACTACTCCTTGTATCCATGCTAGTCATAACCAAATATATATACCTAAGCGTCCACGAGTCGGATGAAACTGAAGGAACGGGACCAAAGTTATACAGAGTTGCTATGTGTCCAGAAAGTGCAACAACAATCGAGGGTTACTGGGGTTACCTCGCCCCAGGCCGATCACATCGACAGGCGGGCTCGGACATGGATCATCGGCTCCACAACCCCTCGACTGCGACAACTATGCAGGCATAGCCAAAACTGTATAACAATGAGCTCGAAACCAACAACCGATCAAAGCAACACTCTAGACATTGGAATTGTATTAAACAAGTGTTACTAGAGTATAGCTTACAAGCAGAGGTCACACGACCCAACATTACATCAGACAACGGAAAGCAAATTATGTTGCTAATCAACAATAACCAAAAAGGCCTAAGAGGCCGCAACATAAGGCGACGTCCCAACCCATAGATTCCAGGCTGCTACCTGGGAACCCTAAACTACTCGTCGATGTCCACGTCGAAACACCATCGAACTGAGGAACTCCACCTGAACCAAGTTGAAGCAAACATGAGTATGGGAGGTACTCAACAAGACTTAGTTAACCTATTATATATCTGCTTCGTTTAGAAAGAGTTATGAAGGTTATTTTGCGTAAAGCCATCTTTATTTTCCAAGTTGAGGAAGGAATAGCACGTCTCATAGAGTATTTTGAAAACAGGTGAGAAAGCTACTCAACTACTGAAATCATCATCTTTTTAATCCACCAATATCATATCAGCACCTCGTGCTTCGAAGATCACCACCTCAAGCTGTTCCGGTAACTCATGCTACAAGGTAACCCCTCTCGGCATCTCCGAGGAGGCATCCTTCATTCGTTATCAGCAAGTTTTAATCATTCCGTTTAAGTTATCTATGATCACAGAATCCGTCACCAGGTCGTCCTTAACCGCGGACACGGCTTTTCGAAAAGATTTAACCCAGAGGGGTGTACAACTTTAACCACACGTACCAACCAACTCTTAATGCCAGACATTAGCACTATTCCGGGAAGTGCCGGCAGATGGAGGTTGACCACGACCTTTCCCTTGCTTCGCCTATTCCATGAGTCGCTCCGAGTAGAGATGGTCCGCCAATAGGGAGTGGCCATCTCCTGCCGGGTCTCTATCGTTGTGAGAGGTGCTTCAACTAGTGTCTCGCCACAGGCTGTTACACCGCCACGTCCTAGTTTTGCAAACGTTATTAACATCCCCGCAAATCCAAATGGAACTCCCGAACTAGGCAACTCATGGAACAAACTAGGCAAGTTGAGACCGAGGGGAATCTAATCCCCGTGTGGATGCACGCTCAGTCTTGGCTCGAACACGAGAACTCGCTCCTAGGGGCATGAACGAGACAACCACCACAGACCCCCTGTGGTCTCGTCATCCACACCTTTAAGTCATGTTAAACAAATATCTCTTAAGTTACCACTACTTCCTGCCATACTAGATTATTTCGTAACTCTGATTCATCAACCGGATGGAGCAGAGGTAACAGGCATGTATGACTAAGCATAGCATATTTCAGGCTTTGGCGATGCACACAAGCGAACCTATAGCTGCTAGGAGTAGTGGATTAGGATAAGTAGGCTATGCATGGTATAGGAGAACTCTAACTACTGACACAAGATACATTGGAATCGAATGCAATGTACGAGAACCAAAAGTCTTTCGAAATCATATATGAGCAGATAAGAGGTTATGCTTGCCTTGCTTCAAGAAAACCAGAGGAAGTCTTCGGGAATAAGTGCTTGACTTGTCGGTTAGGATCAAGTATTCGCCATTCGATTTGTTGGCCTTCTCTTCAGAGTCACGTTCTACCGAGGGGGAACAAACACCGAAAAGAAGAATAACAATCAAACATGGCATCGATGCAATGCGCAATATGTATGCATGAGCAAATTAATGCACTGAAATAAAGCCCTAAACATGCTCGATGAGTTGCTAGGGTTCGTATGCCGGTTATGCAATTTTACTGAAATTATCCCGAAATAGACCCCGGAGGGGCAATTCGGGCAATTATGAAAGTAAGTGCTATTTTAAAAGCTCAATTGGGTTTGAAAACATCATAAACAAGTTGGCATTTATCATTTTGAGCAAATTGGTATATAACTTCTAATTTTCTAATTTTATTGAATAAAAACTTATTTTCTATTTTTAAATGAATTAACAACATTAAAATAATACTCATTTTTCAACTTTCTCAAACATGATTGAAAATGAAATATTTGGGTAGCTTACCTTTTCCTGATCATTTTAGTACCTCACTTTTATTTTTCTGAACTATATTTTAATAGTTATTGAATTTTCCAAATTACACCATTTTCTGGAATTATTAAATATTTTCTGCTGAAAAAGGAAAACAGAAATATGACGTCTGGATGACGTCATTGTGAATCAGTGATGCCCAAACCGGCTCTGATCCCGTTCGATCTCTCGAACGAGTGCATGATTCCAAAATCAACTGCCACCACGGGCTAGAGGAGTGGAAGGCGATCCAGAAGGTAGCGGCGCCGCCCCTTTTTCGCCACCGGAGACTCGCCGGCGTGCGGCAACCGCGGCGGCGGCCGGCGGTGCTCGACGCAACGATGAACCAGAGAAGGAGGGAGGAAGGGGAGAGCACCCAAGTGCTCGGGGAGTTACCACGGTCACGGTGAGGTGGACGGCAGCGCGAGGGGAAGCCGGAGTGGTCGTCGGCGTCCAGAAATCCGCGGCGGCCGTGGTGGAAACGGCGTCGAAATTGACTCTTCCTCGGCCTTCTCTGTGGCTGCACAAGCTCAAGGAGGAAGAGAGGTCCACGGCGAGCAGAACGCCATCCTCAGCGGGGTCAGGGACGGCCGGAGACGGCAACGGTGAGCGGCGGTGTTCGGGCTAGGGTTTGGGTTCCGTCAGGGGAGAACAGAGAGTGAGCGCGCTATTGGGGAGACTGAGAGGGAGGGGAGGTCACGGGGCTCTCCTTGCCCTTATCCACGACAGGAGAGAAGCACCCAGGAGGTGGCAACTCGAAGCGGACGCGGCCTCCACGCAGGTGCTCCTACTGTCAAAGGTTGAAGAAGACAGATTTGCGCAAAACCCCCTGGCTTCAGGAGAAATTACAAAGAGGCCCTTCTGCTGTTTCAAAAGGGAAGGGATTTGAAAGATTGGGGTCCTTTTTGTGAACAGAAAATTTGGCAAAAATTATATTTGGAAATCTTATCAAATTTCCAACAACACCATGTGTTTCTTTGGTGTATTTGAAATATTTTCCAACACAAAATTTTGGTAACCAAAATAAGCACTATTTATGGGATTTTCTCAAACCATTTAAATTGGTTCAGACATGGTTTAAATTTTTGTTTCTATGAATGTATGAGATGAACACAACACCGCACACCCTAATGTGGCAAAATTTGGGTTGTTACAAATCTACCCCCTTACAAGAATCTCGTCCCGAGATTCCTGGAGGAGAAAGAAAGAAGGAACACCGGTTTGAATGATCTTCTCGAACCTTACGGTTCTCTTCTCGAAGAGGTTGATCCGTAGCATCTTGAAGTATTGAGCGGATACACCTTAGGTAAGAGGGAAACTCTTAGGAAATGATCTTCACGAAGATCGAGTTTCTCATGGGTAACTCATGAAAGGGATGTTCATAAAGAACGGTTGAGTTATCGTGCATGAAACACATCAAGATAACGGAGGGAATAGAAGATGGTTTCAAGTGTTCGGACGATTGGTCTTGAAAGGATTTAGAATATGAGCTTTGCACAAGACTTTAAATCCTTTTGAAAAAGAAAGGTTGGACAACTTATGATATCGAGGTTTCTTCAAACAGATAACCAAGATGAAAAGGATGGTCTTGGATACCACGACATAATATCCGTAGATGAGGGAAATCACAAGAAAACACTGTAATCGTGAGTCGGAGAGAATTTGTTACAAGATCATGTTCACTCTTCGGAGTGTACACGAAAGATAACGGAACTTTCACTCCGTCAAAACTTTGTCGAAAACTTTGTCAAGGATCGGGATGTTACTTCACGACAGAAGATGAGTAACCACGGAATGTTGGAACACCGTAACGAAGGAGGAATTCTTGATCACACCATAAGGATGGGTAACCAACGAGGATTAGAATACCGAAAGGAATAGGGAATCTCTTTCCTATGGCGGATTCGACATAGCAGTACGTAACCACGTAGTTAAGATCCCATGGCTGAAGTGACTGACACATTCACACAATGTGTAAGATGAGCAGAACTTCAGGTACAAACAACTTGAAAGAGGGAGCTGATCAATGGTGGTTACAAAACACCAAGAGATGATTCTCATGATGAACTTGTTTCCACTAAAAGAGAGGTTTGGAGGATTTGGTAGAGAGACATTGGACATAGTAAGTTCCAAGGTCTTCTTGACGTTCCCGACACCAATATCCAGCTTACATAAGCCTTCAATAGGTCATCAAGTGGAAGTTAAATTACGGTTTGGAAGAACGGTGAGGAAAACTTGTTAGAATAAGCCAGACAAGAATTCTCACGGAGAGTGGTTGCTCTTACGGATTCAAAGGGATATGACATTAGGCCTTCCGGCTAATTGTGTCAACCACAACATCAACCATGCCGGATCTTAAAATAGACCTAATTAAATACCCTTGCGGAAACACCAACCATCGTTGCTGCTTGAGATTCAGCTCTGGTTAGTGGGTTGATAACTCAGACTCGATATATATGATCGAAGAGTTTGCACCGGTTACCAAAGGGATACATATGTTGGATTCTCAAGATATGGACTACGATGTCAAGCTCAAGAAGATGAGCGAGATTGCAGAACTCGGGTATTAGCAACTTGTGGAAGACGGTTGCACCTACATGACTTACTTGCAAAAGAAAACATCGGAGTCCTTGTTGGGAAGATGATTACGAGGATCACCAAGATCTTGGACTTCTTCTCTCAAGGAAAATCAGTCAATGGCTAGGTGTGGATGCAAACTTCTTTAAGTGAATGGAGGTAAAAAAAAACTAACCATCTCAAGAAAACTCCACACATGCATGACCAACTGGGGATTATTCCCGAGGGACCAAGAAAACTTTACTCGAAACCACGGTGACAACTTTCACCAAAAGAACATGGACTGGGGTAAGTTACTTCGAACATCCAGAACACAATCTTCGTAATGAAACAAAGATGGTTCTCGAAAGTTTCCAACATTAGTGTCAATTGTTCAACATGAACCTCTTGCAACTTGGGGAAAATAGGAATGTCATCGATGGGCTCGAAAACACACTTATCAAAACACTCCAAGAAGAGGGATTCATATGATATATGAACAAGGCAATACATTGGTCAGACCGAAGGACATGAGGTATACTCGGGCAAAACACTATGAGTGAAAACACCATCAAGACAGTCCTTGGATCTTTTCTCGATTTGACAATAGCCCAAATCAAATCAAGGTTAGAATGATAGCATGTCCACAACGGAGATACTATCCTTCTTCAACATAGAGGAAACTAGACATCCCTTAACGAAGGATCAAGTTAGGCGGAGCTTTTTTCCTTTCAACTCTCCAAGTTGTTGTTTAAGCTCAACCTACTAGTCCAGGGGAGTTTCTTGGAGAAAAGAGTAGTTCAAATTACTCTTGGTTTAGACATCACGGTCAGGTAAAACCTGGTGATACTTCTAGAAAGACAACCAGAACATCACAACCTACCGGTATGTCTCGAAGTTTGAAAGGAATCTTGCTTTTAAAAGCAACCGATATGATCTTGAGAGCTTCGACATGAACCTAACTCTCTGACCAAGAATGTGCACCGGAATGAACGGATTCGGTAACACAGTCAACTTCAAACAGAGACCGGGTGACCAGTAGTGCTAAGAAGGATACAGATGTTTATGAGATTTTTCAAAGCAATAGAAATTGCTAAGAATATCTGATGCACACATCGGTACACACCCAACCTTCTCGAGCATTTCAGGCTTGGAGAAAGGGTGAGTGAAAATGTGTAGGAGCACAACTCCATCAATAAGGCCATGAAACTTAACACGACCTCTTGATATAAAGGAGTGTGATACTCGAAGGTAGAACAGAACAGAAGCTGATAACACTTGTTTAATCTGTGGATTACAAAACTTTGACCTGGTCCTTAAGATGAACGAGGTACTGGAGTTTGTTTCTCCTGACATTCCAAGGTAGAATGCTTTGACGGAAAACAAGAGCAAACGCATTGGAAGAATCCAACACCATATGTAACTTGGTGTCCAAAACGACGGATGGAGATTTGAGAGCAACTGGAAGGTGGAAACATGCTCAGGAGAATTTCCTAAGATCACGTTGATTGCACAGGGTAATACTCATTTGTAGAACCCATTCCAAGAAGAGAAATATAGCTGAATCAAGAAGAAGGATGTGGAAATCATGATGATCACTCTTGTTGTGATCCTTCTGATTCCAAGAGGAAACCTATGGCTATTGGAGTTGAGATTACCTAGCCATCCTGAGGTAGAACGGATTCTTCAGCATCCAAAGAAACATAACTTGGGTTAAAGGTCAGCATCCTGTACTGGAAGCGTGAGCATTACATGGTTAGGAAACCCCATGATTCAACCCACCACAACTCAGCACATTCCTGGACCTTCGGTTCAAGTCCAAGGGTTAGGAACCCAAAGAGATGATGTAACATCCCAAGTCTGAAAAATAGCCATTAGAATGTTTGCTCCCTGTTATTTTATGTTTTGCATCATGGCATCATGTTGATTGCATTTGTTTTCCTCTGTTGTCATTTGTTTTCCAACTGTTTTCAGTTGTTTTCCTTTGTTTTCTATTTGAATTTCAAACCAAAATTCAAACCCTTTGTTTCATCCTTGTGATGTTACAATTTCCAAAATGTTATTTCAAATGAAAACAACCAAATTGTTCCATTTTATCCCATGTTGATCAACTGATAAAATGGTGCTTTTATTTCCATTAATCAATTCCAATTTGGTTTCAAATTCAAAGCAATCACCAAACATCACCAAATTCCAAGACATGGAAATTATCACACCATTCTAATGTTTTATCCATTTAATAATGGGGCTCACCCTATTAAACTTGTTGTTTTCAATCATTAACCAATTAATTTGCAAATATTCCAATTCAAACCAACTGCATTTCAAACAGAACCCAAATTGAAAGTATGAAAAGAATAACCAAAACATTTTGTTTACCCTGTTATTTTCCAATTAAAGCAGTTTGGGTCACCCTATTTAAAATTTTTGGTTTCAATAATAATTTTAATACTCAAATCATCCACATTTGAAACAATTCCAAACATCACTTAAATTTTGAATCCATGGAAAAATAAAAGTTGCCAAATGGTTGCATTTGGCCTAAAGAGTTTCCCTAATTTTTTATCAAATTTTCACTAACCCACAAACCATCCTTTTCTTCCTTTTCCTCTCACTACAAAAAAAAATCAAATAAGAAAAATAAAAAGAAACTTAGGAGAGGGGCAGCCCACCCTTTTCCTTTTCTCTTCTCACCTCAGCCCATGACTCTTGGCCCAGTACCTTTTCCCTCACCCCTTGTCGTCTTCCTCCTCCCTGTACGAACACATCAAACACCACCCGATCTCCTCCAACCCCCTTGGATGCCATGCCGTACAAGGTCCTCGTTCCCCTTAAAAGAACCACACCAACTCCCTGCCCTAGCCAAACCCTAGGCACTAGCTCCTCTCCCCATCGCCCACCGCCGCTATCTCATCCATCTTCCCCACCCGAGCTCCCTCTGAATCTCTGAACCGCACCAAACCCCACCATGGACGCCACCTTCTCCCCTCACCGCCGGTCGCCATGATCACCTCGAGAGGCCACCTTCCCCGGGAATGGAACCGGCTGCGCACCGGCTCCAACTTCGATGTAGGCATCCACGCCCGAGGAGGCCTGGGTCGCCGGCGCCATCGCCTCCATCGCCGGCGCCCTCCACTGCCTCCACCTGCACCGACTCCCTCTGCTCCGCCCGCCTCCTTCCCCTCGAGGGCACCAGGTGAGGCCTCGATCCGCCCCGCTTCCCCCTCCTCCTCTCTACCCGCACCCCCCCCAGCCGGCGCCCCCTAGTCCTCTCCGGTGATCGCCCCTGGCCATGGCTGCTTCTCTCTGTCGCTGGCCATGTCTGACGAGGTACTTGTTCGGTTCAGATTAGAAGTTCAGTTAACACACCCGAGACCAACACCTCATACCCCCTAGCCCCCCTCCTGTTACAAACACAAGCAGTTACCCCACTGGTCATGTTCCCTTGAGCGCATCAGGAGGTGCAGCGGTCAAATCCCACCCCCTGCACAATTGCAAACATTTTTGTTTTGCAATGTTTTGATCACGTAACTTCTAGGAAATCACAACTAGGCCCTTGCAAGTTATTCTAGTCCCTGTAAAAATAATTTCCAAGTCCCTGGTTCACTAAAAATGGCAGATTCACCCCAAATCTTGGAAATTGCATAAATAATTCATTTTAGCTCAAAATCCAACACTTTTGATATGTTTTCAATACCAAATTAAATGTTCTATCCAAATATAAAATTTGTTTACTGTTTTGAATATTTTAAATTTGTGCAATATTTGAAAACTTGTCAAATTCACTTAAACTTGCAAAATTCATAACTTGTTCATAAAAATTCCAAATTTCACAAACCAAATATGTTTTCCAATCAATTTTTCATGTACTTTCCAAATATAAATTTTGTTTGCTGTTTTGAATAATTTAAATTGCTGAAAACAACTGTTTCTTGTTTATTGCAATTAAAATTGCCAAAATAATAACTTGCTCATTTTAAATCCAATTTCCACAAATGAAATATGTTTTCCATGCAAAATTAAACCACCTTTCCAAATATAAATTTTGTTTCATGTTTTGAATAATTAAAAGTGGTTAAATAATTTAAATCTTATTTAATTCATTTAATATTGTTAAATTTATAACTTGATCAAAACAAATTCTTTTGGGACATATAAAATATGCTTTCAAGCCCTAAAAGTATAAACTTTTGAAATATGAATTTGGTTTAATGTTTTGAACAAATAAAAATTCAAATAAGTTCATGTTTGAATTAAATTCATTTAATTCTTGCTTAAACTTGTTTAATTCATAAATAATTTATTTGAAATCCTTTTTCAACAAGTGAAACATGTATTCCACCCAAAATCTTGTGTTCTTCTCAAATATAAACTTGGTTATCTATTTTGAACAATTAAAATTGGTGAAAACAACAAATGCTTGTGTAACCCTTTAAGTAACCAAAATTTCCTAACTTAATGAATGAATTTCCAAACTTGTTAAGCCTTATTTCCATTTGGTTCTATTGTTGTTATTTTGCTGTTTTCCTCATCCATGCATCATGCTAATTCACTTACACAAGTTCATTAGTTGTAAAACAATTAATTCAACCATAATTCATGGGCTTTCCATATGCAATCCAATTGCATATGGGTCCATTTAATCCTGTTTCTATCTTGTCAACTAGTTTATTTTGATGCAACCCTTAACTTGACATGCATCATATTTGATTGTGCACAATGCCATGATAATGATTGTTTATCTTTCTGCAATGTTTGTTTGCTTCTTCCCGGATACACGACGACGTTGAGACCGACGATACTTACGACACCCCGTCTAAGGAGTTAGCTCAGTACCAGGCTACTGGGTTTTGCAGGCAAGTTATCACTCACATGAACCACCGTGTTCCTTTCAACATTGGTTACCGATACTTTCCGTTGTTCTTTTCTGCTAGCCTTAGTAGTAGTTGTTTCTGTTACGAACCTATCACATGTATCCCTTAAACCTGATATTGCCTCATCTCCCTTCCTACAACCCATTGTTTGAGCCCGTGTCTTACTAGCATGCTTAGGTTGTTTTGCTCGAGTCTGTTACCCGTTACTTTCTGTTACTATCTCTATTATGTCTGGGGGCTCGATGTTTAATCAATCAATCATGCTAATGTTACTATTAATAATAAATTTGATGATAAGGCACCGGCAGGAGGCCCATGAGAGGTTTTGAAGCCTGCTAGTGTCGACCCTAATAGGAAAAGGGTCTTGTCTACTGATCCATGATGAGCGCACTACCCGCATTTGGGAAGCGAGTATGGGCGCCCCCCTCAACTTGACCTGATTCGCATCTCGTCCAAATCGCCTCATTTAGTTCGTGTTTTCCATTTGCCGCATGCATGTTTTTGCGAGCCCAGGCCAGGGTGGAACTTTTGTAGTCGGCATATAGGGGGACACGGTCTTAGAGTGCTATGAGGGTCCCTTTTCTTCGGGGCTTGATTAGCCGTGCGCCCAAGGTTCTTTGGGCTTGATGCGAGGAATGGTTGGTTGTGTTGAGTACCCCGCTTGGTGGAAGGGCCTTTCCATCTGGCGGGTTATTCATGAGTGTACGGCCAAATTGGTGCCACCCTGCAGGGATAATCTTCTCGAGAAGCCGTGTTTTCCGCGGTTATGGATTACTTGGTGAAAGTACTGGCTAACAAGTACTCAGGACAACTTAAACATAATGATCAAACATGTTACACCCCATGATTAATAACTTGACTAGTAATAGGCTTATTGACACAATAATTTGAACCATCATTATTACAACTGTGTGAGTTATCCTTGGATTGCTTCTTTGGATAAGGGGCGAGATCCAGGATGGGTTTGTTTGAAGTTATCTTTCAGTTGGTTACAATCCTCGATCTTATCTCCTTTCTGATAGCCGGAAGTGGTAGAATCTCTGTAGTTGGTTAGCGCAGCCAGTTGCAGCATCTTTTATATCCCCTCTCTTCCGTTGAACCCAAGGCATCTGTGCTTGGTGTTGACGGGTTACACTTTGGTGAATTGTGAGTCTTGCTTGCCAGTACGTTTATGTACTGACCCCTTTGGGGCTGTGGTTTACGCAGACGACGATTCCGAGGATCTACATGGTGGCTACTACGTGAAGTTTGACGAGACTGCTGACGAGTAGATAGCGGACCCGGGCAGGATCCGAGACTTCGTGGATGGGCTCCGTCTTTTCGTTTCCGGCCTCTTAGGCCTATTTGGTTCTTGTCTGTACTCAGACATTTTGAATGCTTCCGCTGTGATGTAATGATGTATTGTTGGGGCAGGTGCCCTCTGAATGATTGTATTTGCTATCTCTGCTCTAATGAGAGCCATTTGCACCTTATTTCAATCTTTTGTGTCGTAGAGATCTGTTGTGATATCAGTTGTTCAACGCCGTTGACGTACCATGTGTGTATGGTTTGAAGTACGTCGACGGAAGTGCCTTTGATCTCTAGTGGATAGTTTACATCGACGATGGAGTAGCAGGGCTTGTGTTGTCGCGCATAAGCGCAGGCCTACCAGGAAGCTGGGACGTGGGAGCAGTTATGCCCCATAATCCAAGCATCTGCTATCCAGTTCGTACGGTGAGTATCCCCTAGAAATCAGGGTGCGACAAATGGTATCAGAGCCTGTCTGCCTGTAGGATCCCTTTTTACTGGTCGCAGTTGAGTCTAGAAACTATTTTGTAGCTATATAGGAAAAATGAAACGTGAGAGTAGGAATTCTGTTCTTTTTCTTCTTTTCCCCACCCTCCCTCCCTTTTCTGGTAAGGAAGTGCAACGTTGATTTCTCCCTTCTCATCTAAACTTTCAAGTTAGGATTTCACGAATCCTGGTTTCTCTAGGATGGTTATATCTACTAGACCATAGGAATGGAGGTGGTTGTGACATGATTTATCATGTTGCCTACTCACGATTGAGAACGGTGGCAAATAGGCCCCGGAAGCAGATCCTCTATTCCTTAAGCAGTAGATATTGATCCTTTAGAAGCCCGGATGGGTTTTCCGTAGTACCTCAGGAGTTTTGGTCTCGTTTTTCCCGGTGTTGCTTCGTTATCCTGTTCATCTCAACATCCTTTTCGTCCGTTGAAATCTTGTTGTTGTTTTCCAATTCAAAACTTCTACCGGCGTCTAATCAAAGTTTCCCCGTTCATCTGCTAAACTCAATTCCAGCTAAAATGTTGTTTGATACCGGAGCATCACATACTTTTGTGTCAACAATATTTTCCACAACATACCACCCAAATTCTGGTTCCACTAAGCAATCAAAACTCTGTTCACTCCCCGGGATCTCAAATGTTGACTTCCAAGATAAGTAAGAACAATCCAATTCTAATGGGAGGCCACATTTTCCTCGTTACTCTCATGTTGATGATTCTGACATTGATGATTATTCTTGGTGTTCCATTGATGTCAATAACTCTGTTCCAACCTTATTACAGATAGTCTATTCTCCAAATGAATCAAATTCTATCCAGCGATACACCCTTCATACAAACCTATACCTCTACTAATATTGTTCCGGTGGTTTGCAAATTCCCTGACGTCTATCCAATGTGCACGATGTGTTTCACGTGCCACAGCTCAAGAGGATCTTCCCAAGAAGTTTCCGGACCTTTTCTTTTCTCAGTAGGAATCTCGGGGCGCGATTCCTTCAAGGGGGGCGTTTTGTAACATCCCAAGTCTGAAAAATAGCCATTAGAATGTTTGCTCCCTGTTATTTATGTTTTGCATCATGGCATCATGTTGATTGCATTTGTTTTCCTCTGTTGTCATTTGTTTTCCAACTGTTTTCAGTTGTTTTCCTTTGTTTTCTATTTGAATTTCAAACCAAAATTCAAACCCTTTGTTTCATCCTTGTGATGTTACAATTTCCAAAATGTTATTTCAAATGAAAACAACCAAATTGTTCCATTTTATCCCATGTTGATCAACTAATAAAATGGTGCTTTTATTTCCATTAATCAATTCCAATTTGGTTTCAAATTCAAAGCAATCACCAAACATCACCAAATTCCAAGACATGGAAATTATCACACCATTCTAATGTTTTATCCATTTAATAATAGGGCTCACCCTATTAAACTTGTTGTTTTCAATCATTAACCAATTAATTTGCAAATATTCCAATTCAAACCAACTGCATTTCAAACAGAACCCAAATTGAAAGTATGAAAAGAATAACCAAAACATTTTGTTTACCCTGTTATTTTCCAATTAAAGCAGTTTGGGTCACCCTATTTAAAATTTTTGGTTTCAATAATAATTTTAATACTCAAATCATCCACATTTGAAACAATTCCAAACATCACTTAAATTTTGAATCCATGGAAAAATAAAAGTTGCCAAATGGTTGCATTTGGCCTAAAGAGTTTCCCTAATTTTTTCTCAAATTTTCACTAACCCACAAACCATCCTTTTCTTCCTTTTCCTCTCACTACAAAAAAAAAAGCAAATAAGAAAAATAAAAAGAAACTTAGGAGAGGGGCAGCCCACCCTTTTCCTTTTCTCTTCTCACCTCAGCCCATGACTCTTGGCCCAGTACCTTTTCCCTCACCCCTTGTCGTCTTCCTCCTCCCTGTACGAACACATCAAACACCACCCGATCTCCTCCAACCCCCTTGGATGCCATGCCGTACAAGGTCCTCGTTCCCCTTAAAAGAACCACACCAACTCCCTGCCCTAGCCAAACCCTAGGCACTAGCTCCTCTCCCCATCGCCCACCGCCGCTATCTCATCCATCTTCCCCACCCGAGCTCCCTCTGAATCTCTGAACCGCACCAAACCCCACCATGGCCGCCACCTTCTCCCCTCACCGCCGGTCGCCATGATCACCTCGAGAGGCCACCTTCCCCGGGAATGGAACCGGCTGCGCACCGGCTCCAACTTCGATGTAGGCATCCACGCCCGAGGAGGCCTGGGTCGCCGGCGCCATCGCCTCCATCGCCGGCGCCCTCCACTGCCTCCACCTGCACCGACTCCCTCTGCTCCGCCCGCCTCCTTCCCCTCGAGGGCACCAGGTGAGGCCTCGATCCGCCCCGCTTCCCCCTCCTCCTCTCTACCCGCACCCCCCCCAGCCGGCGCCCCCTAGTCCTCTCCGGCGATCGCCCCTGGCCATGGCTGCTTCTCTCTGTCGCTGGCCATGTCTGACGCGGTACCTGTTCGGTTCAGATTAGAAGTTCAGTTAACACACCCGAGACCAACACCTCATACCCCCCTAGCCCCCCTCCTGTTACAAACACAAGCAGTTACCCCACTGGTCATGTTCCCTTGAGCGCATCAGGAGGTGCAGGGGTCAAATCCCACCCCCTGCACAATTGCAAACATTTTTGTTTTGCAATGTTTTGATCACGTAACTTCTAGGAAATCACAACTAGGCCCTTGCAAGTTATTCTAGTCCCTGTAAAAATAATTTCCAAGTCCCTGGTTCACTAAAAATGGCAGATTCACCCCAAATCTTGGAAATTGCATAAATAATTCATTTTAGCTCAAAATCCAACACTTTTGATATGTTTTCAATACCAAATTAAATGTTCTATCCAAATATAAAATTTGTTTACTGTTTTGAATATTTTAAATTTGTGCAATATTTGAAAACTTGTCAAATTCACTTAAACTTGCAAAATTCATAACTTGTTCATAAAAATTCCAAATTTCACAAACCAAATATGTTTTCCAATCAATTTTTCATGTACTTTCCAAATATAAATTTTGTTTGCTGTTTTGAATAATTTAAATTGCTGAAAACAACTGTTTCTTGTTTATTGCAATTAAAATTGCCAAAATAATAACTTGCTCATTTTAAATCCAATTTCCACAAATGAAATATGTTTTCCATGCAAAATTAAACCACCTTTCCAAATATAAATTTTGTTTCATGTTTTGAATAATTAAAAGTGGTTAAATAATTTAAATCTTATTTAATTCATTTAATATTGTTAAATTTATAACTTGATCAAAACAAATTCTTTTGGGACATATAAAATATGTTTTCAAGCCCTAAAAGTATAAACTTTTGAAATATGAATTTGGTTTAATGTTTTGAACAAATAAAAATTCAAATAAGTTCATGTTTGAATTAAATTCATTTAATTCTTGCTTAAACTTGTTTAATTCATAAATAATTTATTTGAAATCCTTTTTCAACAAGTGAAACATGTATTCCACCCAAAATCTTGTGTTCTTCTCAAATATAAACTTGGTTATCTATTTTGAACAATTAAAATTGGTGAAAACAACAAATGCTTGTGTAACCCTTTAAGTAACCAAAATTTCCTAACTTAATGAATGAATTTCCAAACTTGTTAAGCCTTATTTCCATTTGGTTCTATTGTTGTTATTTTGCTGTTTTCCTCATCCATGCATCATGCTAATTCACTTACACAAGTTCATTAGTTGTAAAACAATTAATTCAACCATAATTCATGGGCTTTCCATATGCAATCCAATTGCATATGGGTCCATTTAATCCTGTTTCTATCTTGTCAACTAGTTTATTTTGATGCAACCCTTAACTTGACATGCATCATATTTGATTGTGCACAATGCCATGATAATGATTGTTTATCTTTCTGCAATGTTTGTTTGCTTCTTCCCGGATACACGACGACGTTGAGACCGACGATACTTACGACACCCCGTCTAAGGAGTTAGCTCAGTACCAGGCTACTGGGTTTTGCAGGCAAGTTATCACTCACATGAACCACCGTGTTCCTTTCAACATTGGTTACCGATACTTTCCGTTGTTCTTTTCTGCTAGCCTTAGTAGTAGTTGTTTCTGTTACGAACCTATCACATGTATCCCTTAAACCTGATATTGCCTCATCTCCCTTCCTACAACCCATTGTTTGAGCCCGTGTCTTACTAGCATGCTTAGGTTGTTTTGCTCGAGTCTGTTACCCGTTACTTTCTGTTACTATCTCTATTATGTCTGGGGGCTCGATGTTTAATCAATCAATCATGCTAATGTTACTATTAATAATAAATTTGATGATAAGGCACCGGCAGGAGGCCCATGAGAGGTTTTGAAGCCTGCTAGTGTCGACCCTAATAGGAAAAGGGTCTTGTCTACTGATCCATGATGAGCGCACTACCCGCATTTGGGAAGCGAGTATGGGCGCCCCCCTCAACTTGACCTGATTCGCATCTCGTCCAAATCGCCTCATTTAGTTCGTGTTTTCCATTTGCCGCATGCATGTTTTTGCGAGCCCAGGCCAGGGTGGAACTTTTGTAGTCGGCATATAGGGGGACACGGTCTTAGAGTGCTATGAGGGTCCCTTTTCTTTGGGGCTTGATTAGCCGTGCGCCCAAGGTTCTTTGGGCTTGATGCGAGGAATGGTTGGTTGTGTTGAGTACCCCGCTTGGTGGAAGGGCCTTTCCATCTGGCGGGTTATTCATGAGTGTACGGCCAAATTGGTGCCACCCTGCAGGGATAATCTTCTCGAGAAGCCGTGTTTTCCGCGGTTATGGATTACTTGGTGAAAGTACTGGCTAACAAGTACTCAGGACAACTTAAACATAATGATCAAACATGTTACACCCCATGATTAATAACTTGACTAGTAATAGGCTTATTGACACAATAATTTGAACCATCATTATTACAACTGTGTGAGTTATCCTCGGATTGCTTCTTTGGATAAGGGGCGAGATCCAGGATGGGTTTGTTTGAAGTTATCTTTCAGTTGGTTACAATCCTCGATCTTATCTCCTTTCTGATAGCCGGAAGTGGTAGAATCTCTGTAGTTGGTTAGCGCAGCCAGTTGCAGCATCTTTTATATCCCCTCTCTTCCGTTGAACCCAAGGCATCTGTGCTTGGTGTTGACGGGTTACACTTTGGTGAATTGTGAGTCTTGCTTGCCAGTACGTTTATGTACTGACCCCTTTGGGGCTGTGGTTTACGCAGACGACGATTCCGAGGATCTACATGGTGGCTACTACGTGAAGTTTGACGAGACTGCTGACGAGTAGATAGCGGACCCGGGCAGGATCCGAGACTTCGTGGATGGGCTCCGTCTTTTCGTTTCCGGCCTCTTAGGCCTATTTGGTTCTTGTCTGTACTCAGACATTTTGAATGCTTCCGCTGTGATGTAATGATGTATTGTTGGGGCAGGTGCCCTCTGAATGATTGTATTTGCTATCTCTGCTCTAATGAGAGCCATTTGCACCTTATTTCAATCTTTTGTGTCGTAGAGATCTGTTGTGATATCAGTTGTTCAACGCCGTTGACGTACCATGTGTGTATGGTTTGAAGTACGTCGACGGAAGTGCCTTTGATCTCTAGTGGATAGTTTACATCGACGATGGAGTAGCAGGGCTTGTGTTGTCGCGCATAAGCGCAGGCCTACCAGGAAGCTGGGACGTGGGAGCAGTTATGCCCCATAATCCAAGCATCTGCTATCCAGTTCGTACGGTGAGTATCCCCTAGAAATCAGGGTGCGACAGATGAGCAACTACTATCTGAGTGCCTTGAAGGACACTACGGATAGCAATCACGAGGTATCTTTTAAAAAGACAACGTAACTCTGGAAGAATTTGAGCAGATGATAAAGGATACATTCGAGATGCAAAGGAAATCTCGAGGTTCAGGGTTTTGAGACTTTAGAACAGGAGTATGTGGAACCCACACAACTCTGAGGTACTAGGAGGGAAAGAAAATCTCCCATGTAAAACGAGAGATAACGGAGTATGGAACACACGCGACTCTAGAAACTCATAACTAGGTCAACTTGGATAACAACGTCCTTGCCAACTAAGGCACCTAAGTTTTGAATGACTAGAGGAGATAGCAAAACCTTTTCAAATCAAAACAGGTATAGTCAGAGCGATACCAGGTAAGGAGTAAAAAGAATCCTAAGAAGGTTTTCACAATCATTTGAGGTTTCAAAATAGTTTTCACAAACTCTAGACTCAACATCGACCAACCAGTAAGGTTTTCCTACAGGCAGTCCTGCTCTGATACCACTTTTGTCAGAGCCCGGACCCAGAGGTATACATACTGTTATGTGATCCTAGCCATGGACTCACAAGGGCTTCAGGGTTACCAGCCCCGGCAGCAACAAACAAAGGCACGCAGACCAGATTCATCGGCACGTAGTACGGATCCCCGGTCTACTACTCCTTGTATCCATGCTAGTCATAACCAAATATGCATACCTAAGCGTCCACGAGTCGGATGAAACTGAAGGAACGGGACCAAAGTTCTACAGAGCTGCTATGTGTCCAGAAAGTGCAACAACAATCGAGTGTTACTGGGGTTACCTCGCCCTAGGCCGATCACATCGACAGGCGGGCTCGGACATGGATCATCGGCTCCACAACCCCTCGACTGCGACAACTATGCAGGCATAGCCAAAACTGTATAACAATGAGCTCGAAACCAACAACCGAGCAAAGCAACACTCTAGACATTGGAATTGTATTAAACAAGTGTTACTAGAGTATAGCTTACAAGCAGAGGTCACACGACCCAACATTACATCAGACAACGGAAAGCAAATTATGTTGCTAATCAACAAGAACCAAAAAGGCCTAAGAGGCCGCAACATAAGGCGACGTCCCAGCCCATAGATTCCAGGCTGCTACCTGGGAACCCCAAACTACTCGTCGATGTCCACGTCGAAACACCATCGAACTGAGGAACTCCACCTGAACCAAGTTGAAGCAAACATGAGTATGGGAGGTACTCAACAAGACTTAGTTAACCTATTATATATCTGCTTCGTTTAGAAAGAGTTATGAAGGTTATTTTGCGTAAAGCCATCTTTATTTTCCAAGTTGAGGAAGGAATAGCACGCCTCATAGAGTATTTTGAAAACAGGTGAGAAAGCTACTCAACTACTGAAATCATCATCTTTTTAATCCACCAATATCATATCAGCACCTCGTGCTTCGAAGATCACCACCTCAAGCTGTTCCGGTAACTCATGCTACAAGTTAATCCCTCTCGGCATCTCCGAGGAGGCATCCTTCATTCGTTATCAGCAAGTTTTAATCATTCCGTTTAAGTTATCTATGATCACAGAATACGTCACCAAGTCGTCCTTAACCGCGGACACGGCTTTTCGAAAAGATTTAACCCTGCAGGGGTGTACAACTTTAACCACACGTACCAACCAACTCTTAATGCCAGACATTAGCACTACTCCGGGAAGTGCCGGCAGATGGAGGTTGACCACGACCTTTCCCTTGCTTCGCCTATTCCATGAGTCGCTCCGAGTAGAGATGGTCCGCCAATAGGGAGTGGCCATCTCCTGCCGGGTCTCTATCGTTGTGAGCGGTGCTTCAACTACTGTCTCGCCACAGTCTGTTACACCGCCACGTCCTAGTTTTGAAAATGTTTTTAACATCCCCGCAAATCCAAATGGAACTCCCGAACTAGGCAACTCATGGAACAAACTAGGCAAGTTGAGACCGAGGGGAATCTAATCCCCGTGTGGATGCACGCTCAGTCTTGGCTCGAAGACGAGAACTCGCTCCTAGGGGCATGAACGAGACAACCACCACAGACCCTCTGTGGTCTCGTCATCCACACCTTTAAGTCATGTTAAACAAATATCTCTTAAGTTACCACTACTTCCTGCCATACTAGATTATTTCGTAACTCTAAGTCATCAACCGGATGGAGCAGAGGTAACAGGCATGTATGACTAAGCACAGCATATTTCAGGCTTTGGCGATGCACACAACCGAACCTATAGCTGCTAGGAGTAGTGGATTAGGATAAGTAGGCTATGCATGGTATAGGAGAACTCTAACTACTGACACAATATACATTGGAATCGAATGCAATGTACGAGAACCAAAAGTCTTGCTTCAAGAAAACCATAGGAAGTCTTCGGGAATAAGTGCTTGACTTGTCGGTTAGGATCAAGTATTCGCCATTGGATTTGTTGGCCTTCTCTTCGGAGTCACGTTCTACCGAGGGGGAACAAACACCAAAAAGAAGAATAACAATCAAACATGGCATCGATGCAATGCGCAATATGTATGCATGAGCAAATTAATGCACTGAAATAAATCCCTAAACATGCTCGATGAGTTGCTAGGGTTCGTATGCCGGTTATGCAATTTTACTGAAATTATCCCGAAATAGACCCCGGAGGAGCAATTCGGGCAATTATGAAAGTAAGTGCTATTTTAAAAGCTCAATTGGGTTTGAAAACATCATAAACAGGTTGCATTTATCATTTTGAGAAAATTGGTATATAACTTTTAATTTTCTAATTTTATTGAATAAAAACTAATTTTCTATTTTTAAATGAATTAACAACATTAAAATAATACTCATTTTTTAACTTTCTCAAACATGATTGAAAATGAAATATTTGGGTAGCTTACCTTTTTCTGATCATTTTAGTACCTCACTTTTATTTTTCTGAACTATATTTTAATAGTTATTGAATTTTCCAAATTACACCATTTTCTGGAATTATTAAATATTTTCTGCTGAAAAAGGAAAACAGAAATATGACGTCTGGATTACGTCATTGTGACGTCAGTGATGCCCAAACCGGCTCTGATCCCGTTCGATCTCTCGAACGAGTGCACGATTCCAAAATCAACCGCCACCACGGGCTAGAGGAGTGGAAGGCGAACCAGAAGGTAGCGGCGCCGCCCCTTTTTCGCCATCGGAGTCTCGCCGGCGTGCGGCAACCGCGGCGGCGGCCGGCGGTGCTCGACGCAACGATGAACCAGAGAAGGAGGGAGGAAGGGGAGAGCACCCAAGTGCTCGGGGAGTTACCACGGTCACGGTGAGGTGGACGGCGGCGCGAGGGGAAGCCGGAGTGGTCGCCGGCGTCCAGAAATCCGCGGCGGCCGTGACGGAAACGGCGTCGAAATTGACTCTTCCTCGGCCTTCTCTATGGCTGCACAAGCTCAAGGAGGAAGAGAGGTCCACGGCGAGCAGAACGCCATCCTCAGCGGGGCAGGGACGGCCGGAGACGACAACGATGAGCGGCGGTGTTCGGGCTAGGGTTTGGGTTCCGTCAGGGGAGAACAGAGAGTGAGCGCGCTATTGGGGAGACTGAGAGGGAGGGGAGGTCACGGGGCTCTCCTTGCCCTTATCCACGACAGGAGAGAAGCACACAGGAGGTGGCAACTCGATGCGGACGCGGCCTCCACGCAGGTGCTCCTACTGTCAAAGGTTGAAGAAGACAGATTTGCGCAAAACCCCCTGGCTTCAGGAGAAAATACAAAGAGGCCCTTCTGCTGTTTCAAAAGGGAAGGGATTTGAAAGATTGGGGTCCTTTTTGTGAACAGAAAATTTGGCAAAAATTATATTTGGAAAGCTTATCAAATTTCCAACAACACCATGTGTTTCTTTGGTGTATTTGAAATATTTTCCAACACAAAATTTTGGTAACCAAAATAAGCACTATTTATGGGATTTTCTCAAACCATTTAAATTGGTTCAGACATGGTTTAAATTTTTGTTTCTATGCATGTATGAGATGAACACAACACCGCACACCCTAATGTGGCAAAATTTGGGTTGTTACAAATCTACCCCCCTTACAAGAATCTCGTCCCGAGATTCCTGGAGGAGAAAGAAAGAAGGAACACCGGTTTGAATGATCTTCTCGAACCTTACGGTTCTCTTCTCGAAGAGGTTGATCCGTAGCATCTTGAAGTATTGAGCGGATACACCTTAGGTAAGAGGGAAACTCTTAGGAAATGATCTTCACGAAGATCGAGTTTCTCATGGGTAACTCATGAAAGGGATGTTCATAAAGAACGGTTGAGTTATCGTGCATGAAACACATCAAGATAACGGAGGGAATAGAAGATGGTTTCAAGTGTTCGGACGATTGGTCTTGAAAGGATTTAGAATATGAGCTTTGCACAAGACGTTAAATCCTTTTGAAAAGAAAGGTTGGACAACTTATGATATCGAGGTTTCTTCAAACAGATAACCAAGATGAAAAGGATGGTCTTGGATACCACGACATAATATCCGTAGATGAGGGAAATCACAAGAAAACACTGTAATCGTGAGTCGGAGAGAATTTGTTACAAGATCATGTTCACTCTTCGGAGTGTACACGAAAGATAACGGAACTTTCACTCCGTCAAAACTTTGTCGAAAACTTTGTCAAGGATCGGGATGTTACTTCACGACAGAAGATGAGTAACCACGGAATGTTGGAACACCGTAACGAAGGAGGAATTCTTGATCACACCATAAGGATGGGTAACCAACGAGGATTAGAATACCGAAAGGAATAGGGAATCTCTTTCCTATGGCGGATTCGACATAGCAGTACGTAACCACGTAGTTAAGATCCCATGGCTGAAGTGACTGACACATTCACACAATGTGTAAGATGAGCAGAACTTCAGGTACAAACAACTTGAAAGAGGGAGCTGATCAATGGTGGTTACAAAACACCAAGAGATGATTCTCATGATGAACTTGTTTCCACTAAAAGAGAGGTTTGGAGGATTTGGTAGAGAGACATTGGACATAGTAAGTTCCAAGGTCTTCTTGACGTTCCCGACACCAATATCCAGCTTACATAAGCCTTCAATAGGTCATCAAGTGGAAGTTAAATTCCGGTTTGGAAGAACGGTGAGGAAAACTTGTTAGAATAAGCCAGACAAGAATTATCACGGAGAGTGGTTGCTCTTACGGATTCAAAGGGATATGACATTAGGCCTTCCGGCTAATTGTGTCAACCACAACATCAACCATGCCGGATCTTAAAATAGACCTAATTCAATACCCTTGCGGAAACACCAACCATCGTTGCTGCTTGAGATTCAGCTCTGGTTAGTGGGTTGATAACTCAGACTCGATATATATGATCGAAGAGTTTGCACCGGTTACCAAAGGGATACATATGTTGGATTCTCAAGATATGGACTACGATGTCAAGCTCAAGAAGATGAGCGAGATTGCAGAACTCGGGTATTAGCAACTTGTGGAAGACGGTTGCACCTACATGACTTACTTGCAAAAGAAAACATCGGAGTCCTTGTTGGGAAGATGATTACAAGGATCACCAAGATCTTGGACTTCTTCTCTCAAGGAAAATCAGTCAATGGCTAGGTGTGGATGCAAACTTCTTTAAGTGAATGGAGGTAAAAAAAAACTAACCATCTCAAGAATACTCCACACATGCATGACCAACTGGGGATTATTCCCGAGGGACCAAGAAAACTTTACTCGAATCCACGGTGACAACTTTCACCAAAAGCACATGGACTGGGGTAAGTTACTTCGAACATCCAGAACACAATCTTCGTAATGAAACAAAGATGGTTCTCGAAAGTTTCCAACATTAGTGTCAATTGTTCAACATGAACCTCTTGCAACTTGGGGAAAATAGGAATGTCATCGATGGGCTCGAAAACACACTTATCAAAACACTCCAAGAAGAGGGATTCATATGATATATGAACAAGGCAATACATTGGTCAGACCGAAGGACATGAGGTATACTCGGGCAAAACACTATGAGTGAAAACACCATCAAGACAGTCCTTGGATCTTTTCTCGATTTGACAATAGCCCAAATCAAATCAAGGTTAGAATGATAGCATGTCCACAACGGAGATACTATCCTTCTTCAACATAGAGGAAACTAGACATCCCTTAATGAAGGATCAAGTTAGGTGGAGCTTTTGCCTTTCAACTCTCCAAGTTGTTGTTTAAGCTCAACCTACTAGTCCAGGGGAGTTTCTTGGAGAAAAGAGTAGTTCAAATTACTCTTGGTTTAGACATCACGGTCAGGTAAAACCTGGTGATACTTCTAGAAATACAACCAGAACATCACAACCTACCGGTATGTCTCGAAGTTTGAAAGGAATCTTGCTTTTAAAAGCAACCGATATGATCTTGAGAGCTTCGGCATGAACCTAACTCTCTGACCAAGAATGTGCACCGGAATGAACGGATTCGGTAACACAGTCAACTTCAAACAGAGACCGGGTGACCAGTAGTGCTAAGAAGGATACAGATGTTTATGAGATTTTTCAAAGCAATAGAAATTGCTAAGAATATCTGATGCACACATCGGTACACACCCAACCTTCTCGAGCATTTCAGGCTTGGAGAAAGGGTGAGTGAAAATGTGTAGGAGCACCACTCCATCAATAAGGCCATGAAACTTAACACGACCTCTTGATATAAAGGAGTGTGATACTCGAAGGTAGAACAGAACAGAAGCTGATAACACTTGTTTAATCTGTGGATTACAAAACTTTGACCTGGTCCTTAAGATGAACGAGGTACTGGAGTTTGTTTCTCCTGACATTCCAAGGTAGAATGCTTTGACGGAAAACAAGAGCAAACGCATTGGAAGAATCCAACACCATATGTAACTTGGTGTCCAAAACGACGGATGGAGATTTGAGAGCAACTGGAAGGTGGAAACATGCTCAGGAGAATTTCCTAAGATCACGTTGATTGCACAGGGTAATACTCATTTGTAGAACCCATTCCAAGAAGATAAATATAGCTGAATCAAGAAGAAGGATGTGGAACTCATGATGATCACTCTTGTTGTGATCCTTCTGATTCCAAGAGGAAACCTATGGCTATTGGAGTTGAGATTACCTAGCCATCCTGAGGTAGAACGGGTTCTTCAGCATCCAAAGAAACATAACTTGGGTTAAAGGTCAGCATCCTGTACTGGAAGCGTGAGCATTACATGGTTAGGAAACCCCATGATTCAACCCACCACAACTCAACACATTCCTGGACCTTCGGTTCAAGTCCAAGGGTTAGGAATCCAAAGAGATGAGCAACTACTATCTGAGTGCCTTGAAGGACACTACGGATAGCAATCACGAGGTATCTTTTAAAAAGACAACGTAACTCTGGAAGAATTTGAGCAGATGATAAAGGATACATTCGAGATGCAAAAGAAATCTCGAGGTTCATGGTTTTGAGACTTTAGAACAGGAATATGTGGAACCCACACAACTCTGAGGTACTAGGAGGGGAAGAAAATCTCCCATGTAAAACGAGAGATAACGGAGTATGGAACACACGCGACTCTAGAAACTCATAACTAGGTCAACTTGGATAACAACGTTCTTGCCAACTAAGGCACCTAAGTTTTGAATGACTAGAGGAGATAGCAAAACCTTTTCAAATCAAAACATGTGAGATGACCCAAAGTCAGAGCGATACCAGGTAAGGAGTAAAAAGAATCCTAAGAAGGTTTTCACAATCATTTGAGGTTTCAAAATAGTTTTCAAAAACTCTAGACTCAACATTGACCAAGCAGTAAGGTTTTCTACAGGCAGTCCTGCTCTGATACCACTTTTGTCAGAGCCCGGACCCAGAGGTATACATACTGTTATGTGCTCCTAGCCATGGACTCACAAGGGATTCAGGGTTACCAGCCCCGGCCGCAACAAACAAAGGCAGGCAGACCGGATTCATCGGCACGTAGTCCGGATCCCCGGTTTACTACTCCTTGTATCCATGCTAGTCATAACCAAATATGCATACCTAAGCGTCCACGAGTCGGATGAAACTGAAGAAACGGGACCAAAGTTATACAGAGCTGCTATGTGTCCAGAAAGTGCAACAACAATCGAGGGTTACTGGGGTTACCTCGCCCCAGGCCGATCACATCGACAAGTGGGCTCGGACATGGATCATCGGCTCCACAACCCCTCGACTGCGACAACTATGCAGGCATAACCAAAACTGTATAACAATGAGCTCGAAACCAACAACCGATCAAAGCAACACTCTAGACATTGGAATTGTATTAAACAAGTGTTACTAGAGTATAGCTTGCAAGCAGAGGTCACACGACCCAACATTACATCAGACAACGGAAAGCAAATTATGTTGCTAATCAACAAGAACCAAAAAGGCCTAAGAGGCCACAACATAAGGCGACGTCCCAGCCCATAGATTCCAGGCTGCTACCTGGGAACCCTAAACTACTCGTCGATGTCCACGTCGAAACACCATCGAACTGAGGAACTCCACCTGAACCAAGTTGAAGCAAACATGAGTAAGGGAGGTACTCAATAAGACTTAGTTAACCTATTATATATCTGCTTCGTTTAGAAAGAGTTATGAAGGTTATTTTGCGTAAAGCCATCTTTATTTTCCAAGTTGAGGAAGGAATAGCACGCCTCATACGGTATTTTGAAAACAGGTGAGAAAGCTACTCAACTACTGAAATCATCATCTTTTTAATCAACCAATATCATATCAGCACCTCGTGCTTCGAAGATCACCACCTCAAGCTGTTCCGGTAACTCATGCTACAAGTTAATCCCTCTCGGCATCTCCGAGGAGGCATCCTTCATTCGTTATCAGCAAGTTTTAATCATTCCGTTTAAGTTATCTATGATCACAGAATCCGTCACCAAGTCGTCCTTAACCGCGGACACGGCTTTTCGAAAAGATTTAACCATGCAGGGGTGTACAACTTTAACCACACGTACCAACCAACTCTTAATGCCAGACATTAGCACTACTCCGGGAAGTGCCGGCAGATGGAGGTTGACCACGACCTTTCCCTTGCTTCGCCTATTCCATGAGTCGCTCCGAGTAGAGATGGTCCGCCAATAGGGAGTGGCCATCTCCTGCCGGGTCTCTATCGTTGTGAGCGGTGCTTCAACTACTGTCTCGCCACAGGCTGTTACACCGCCACGTCCTAGTTTTGAAAATATTTTAACATCCCCGCAAATCCAAATGGAACTCCCGAACTAGGCAACTCATGGAACAAACTAGGCAAGTTGAGACCGAGGGGAATCTAATCCCCGTGTGGATGCACGCTCAGTCTTGGCTCGAAGACGAGAACTCGCTCCTAGGGGCATGAACGAGACAACCACCACAGACCCTCTGTGGTCTCGTCATCCACACCTTTAAGTCATGTTAAACAAATATCTCTTGAGTTACCACTACTTCCTGCCATACTAGATTATTTCGTAACTCTAATTCATCAACCGGATGGAGCAGAGGTAACAGGCATGTATGACTAAGCACATCATATTTCAGGCTTTGGCGATGCACACAAGCGAACCTATAGCTGCTAGGAGTAGTGGATTAGGATAAGTAGGCTATGCATGGTATAGGAGAACTCTAACTACTGACACAATATACATTGGAATCGAATGCAATGTACGAGAACCAAAAGTCTTTCGAAATCATATATGAGCAGATAAGAGGTTATGCTTGTCTTGCTTCAAGAAAACCATAGGAAGTCTTCAGGAATAAGTGCTTGACTTGTCGGTTAGGATCAAGTATTCGCCATTGGATTTGTTGGCCTTCTCTTCGGAGTCACGTTCTACCGAGGGGGAACAAACACCAAAAAGAAGAATAACAATCAAACATGGCATCGATGCAATGTGCAATATGTATGCATGAGCAAATTAATGCACTGAAATAAATCCCTAAACATGCTCGATGAGTTGCTAGGGTTCGTATGCCGGTTATGCAATTTTACTGAAATTATCCCGAAATAGACCCCAGAGGAGCAATTCGGGCAATTATGAAAGTAAGTGCTATTTTAAAAGCTCAATTGGGTTTGAAAACATCATAAACAGGTTGCATTTATCATTTTGAGAAAATTGGTATATAACTTTTAATTTTCTAATTTTATTGAATAAAAACTAATTTTCTATTTTTAAATGAATTAACAACATTAAAATAATACTCATTTTTCAACTTTCTCAAACATGATTGAAAATGACATATTTGGGTAGCTTACCTTTTTCTGATCATTTTAGTACCTCACTTCTATTTTTCTGAACTATATTTTAATAGTTATTGAATTTTCCAAATTACACCATTTTCTGGAATTATTAAATATTTTCTGCTGAAAAAGGAAAATAGAAATATGACGTCTGGATTACGTCATTGTGGCATCAGTGATGCCCAAACCGGCTCTGATCCCGTTCGATCTCTCGAACGAGTGCACGATTCCAAAATCAACCGCCACCACGGGCTAGAGGAGTGGAAGGCGATCCAGAAGGTAGCGGCGCCGCCCCTTTTTCGCCACCGGAGACTCGCCGGCGTGCGGCAACCGCGGCGGCGGCCGGCGGTGCTCGACGCAACGATGAACCAGAGAAGGAGGGAGGAAGGGGAGAGCACCCAAGTGCTCGGGGAGTTACCACGGTCACGGTGAGGTGGACGGCGGCGCGAGGGGAAGCCGGAGTGGTCGCCGGCGTCCAGAAATCCGCGGCGGCCGTGGCGGAAACGGCGTCGAAATTGACTCTTCCTCGGCCTTCTCTGTGGCTGCACAAGCTCAAGGAGGAAGAGAGGTCCACGGCGAGCAGAACGCCATCCTCAGCGGGGTCAGGGACGGCCGGAGACGGCAACGGTGAGCGGCGGCGTTCGGGCTAGGGTTTGGGTTCCGTCAGGGGAGAAGAGAGAGCGCGCGATTGGGGAGACTGAGAGGGAGGGGAGGTCACGGGGTTCTCCTTGGCCTTATCCACGACAGGAGAAGCACACAGGAGGTGGCAACTCGACGCGGACGCGGCCTCCACGCATGTGCTCCTACTGTCAAAGGTTGAAGAAGACAGATTTGCGCAAAACCCCCTGGCTTCAGGAGAAATTACAAAGAGGCCCTTCTGTTGTTTCAAAAGGGAAGGGATTTGAAAGATTGGGGTCCTTTTTGTGAACAGAAAATTTGGCAAAAATTATATTTGGAAAGCTTATCAAATTTCCAACAACACCATGTGTTTCTTTGGTGTATTTGAAATATTTTCCAACACAAAATTTTGGTAACCAAAATAAGCACTATTTATGGGATTTTCTCAAACCATTTAAACTCAAGTTTTAAATTGGTTCAGACATGGTTTAAATTTTTGTTTCTATGCATGTATGAGATGAACACAACACCGCACACCCTAATATGGCAAAATTTGGGGTGTTACACCAACGTGTTCTTGTTCACGTTTCAACAGGAGTCGGGAAAGAGGAAACTCCCGTTTGATGGTCCTTGGATGGTGAATAATGATCTCATCGTTATGGTCGATTTTGATCCAAGCAAGGCACTCAAGGAACATGCTTTTGACACGGCTCCGGTGCTGCACTCAAGGGGCATGAGTGTGGCATCAGGCGCATTCGTGTGCGCGCCGGTGCTGCCTTGTGCGTCCGCCGATCAGTCCGAGCGTGACTCCAGCATGGCCGTGAGCGTGAGAGCGGGCACGGCTGTATACACGAGTCTGGCCATGGATTGTGTGGTCCTAGGTCGCCGGTTCCCTGTCAATTTGTCATCTGAAGGGAATCGGTGTTTTTTGCGAAATTCCAAATAAATGTGGTAGTTTTTTGCAATCCAAACGTAAAGTGGTAGTTTTCCGGAATTCGGCCCGTAAAGTGGTAGTTTTATGCTAACTTCTGTACTTCCCTAACGACAGTCAACGGCCATGCCCGTAACGATGTTCTAAACTTGCCACGTCATCAAAGTGGTGGGCTAGCCCTGTCAGTTCTGGTGTCAATTCGCCAGTTAGGCGAGATTGGTGCTTTTTGCCAAATTGAAAACGCAATGTGGTAGTTTTTTGCAATATAAGAACATAAAGTGGTACTTTTCCGGAATTCGGCCCTATAAAGTGGTAATTTTATGCTAACTTCTCGACAGAAGTGGATGTATCTAGACATTAAATTATGTCTAAATACATCCACTTTTGTCCATCTTTGTGACAATTAATTTGAGACGGAGAGAGTATTATAACATTCATTATGTCTTTTTCGTAGTTTTTTATCTCAGCTCACAACGCTTTACATTTTAATGATCAAGCTTGTGTTGGCAGCATGTCATCTAAAAAATTATTTTATTATCACTTACGTACTCTAGGATGAGTAGGAGTTAAATTTGGCGATGTTGATAAGTCTCAAACGTATCTATAATTTTTTATTACTCCATACTTATTTTGTATATTTTTCCATGTTTTCGAGGACTAACCTATTAACCCAGTGGCCCTTGTTCATGTTTTCTACTATTTTGTATTTCAGAAAAGTTCTACAAAAAATATTCACGAAAATCCTGAAAATTCACGGACTTTAGTTTTTACGCGGAATGAAAACAGAGTCCAAAGATCAGCACCCGGTGATATCTCCTTGTGCTATCATGAGACAATCTTGTGAGCTATATATCTAACATGACCAAGATCGTTATTATTATGTAAGTTGCTACTCCCTCCGATCCATATTAATAGGTGTTGAAGTGGATGTATTTAGACATGTTTTATTGCTAGATACATCCACTTCACCACCTATTAATATGGAACGGAGGGAGTATATGTTTTGCCGTTTGCCTGTGTATGAGTTGTACTCGATTCCTCCATTGATGATGATACCTACTCTTGCCTAGGGCTAACAAGGGGAGTATACCACGCATATAAGCCACGTCCGCAACTGGCGTAACCAACAGCAGCTCCCGGAATCCGGGTCCTTCCCCGCCTCATCTCCCTCCCCCTTCGCCCCGTGTTCTTCTCCCTTTCTCTCTCGGACGTCCTAGTTCGAAACCTACTCCACACCACACCACAAACCTCGCGGGTTCACATAAGGTAATTCGTTCCCCAGGAGCCCATCGATCTACGCAAGGAATCTCGTTGATCCCCTCGATCGCGCGCCGCGTACGTACCTGCTTTCCTTCCCTTGGTTCTCGATCGATCGTACGTAGAGATCAATCGGATCGACTCGATCGATCGCGATGGATCGAGACGAGGAGAAGGGCCATGGCGACAGGTCGCTGCTCTTCATAGGAGACGAGGACGACGACCTCGGGGTGGACCGGGACGGCGGCTCGCCGCCCTCGTCTGACGCCGGCTCCTCCTTCTCCGACAGGAGCGACGTCGACGTCATTGACGACGACCCCGGCAGCGGGAGCGGCAGCGGCAGCGATGACGACGCCGACGCCGAAGCCGACGGGACTGGCAAACAAGGCCGCGCGCCCAACGTCGCCAGGCAGCAGGCCGCGTGGCCGCAGAGTTACAGGTCCGTCCGTCCAGTCAACTTTGCATCCGTGATTCCATGAATCCATGGCGATGTTACGGCACGGCTGCCCGAAAATTTAATTCTATAGAGATTAATCAATTCCATGCGATTGCTTGCAGGCAGTCGATCGACATGCTGAGCGCCGTGCAGTCGCCCACGGTGAGCTCGATCATGGCGGCCAGCCCGAGCCTCACCAGGTTCGGGAGCTCCTTTCTCAGGGCCGGCAGCTCCTTCCTCGCCAAGAAGGCCGCCGCCGAGAGCTCGCTGCCGCTCACCAGGCCGTTACTGCCGCCCTCGCTTTCACAGCTCTCGCAGCAGCAGCCTACCGCCGGGCAGTCCACGGACAGTCTACGGCGGCGGCCACTGGCTCCGGATCCGCAAGCGCCCGGCATGCAGCACAGACCCTCTGCAGCGTGCTTGAAATCCAATTACATCGAGCTCCCGCCGCCGTCTTCCAAGTGCAGCAGTAGCCAATCTATCATCAACGGTATATTTAATTCATATGTACAATTTTTATACGTACCTTGGTTTTTTACATACGGTGCAAAGAAAACATAGTACTGTGTTCAAAACAAAGTTGCACACAAATCAGATGATGTTCACTCATCACTAACTCGATGTAGAATTCCATTACTTGTGCTAGTTCCATAACTTCAAATGCAACTTAAACTATCAAGTACACAAGTAGCAAGGCCAAGTTTATTTCTTTTCTGTCCTGAAAAGGAAACAGACATTGTGATTGGTGTCTAAACATGAATAGCACCAACTATTTTAATTAGTTTCAGACTCAAGTTCAGGATCATGGATGGTATTTTATCCATAATTCCTTAGCTTTTCTATTCTATTTTTTTTTTCTATTTTCTAGGGTTAAATGTCCTGTGCGGTGTCGGAATTCTCACTACATGTTTCGGAATCAAAGAAGCGGGGTGGTTAAGCCTCCTCCTCCTTCCCTTGTTGGGCGCATGTTCATGCTACACCGGCTTGCTTCTCAAGAGATGCATCGACAGCTCGCCAACCATCGAGACATATCCCGATATAGGAGGAGCTGCATTCGGTATATATGGTCGAATATTTGTATCGGTACGTATTATCCACTTGATTGTACATGCTTAGTAAAACTCCACATCACTCATTGCCTTAATCTGATGAATTCTCACATTTCTTTTTGCAGGTTGTCCTTTATCTAGAACTCTATGTAAGTGTTCCCTGAATTCTGATACTACTATATATGTTTTGGAAACGTTTGGTTCTTGCACATCAGCGGTAACACGCTGAATATTTACAGGCGTGCTGCGTGGAGTACATCACACTGCTAGGAGACAGCTTGTCTTCAGTGTTTCCTTCTGCGCATTTAGCTTTTACCGGCATCTACTTGAACTCTCATAATCTCTTTGCCATTACGATGGCTCTGGCAATTCTCCCATCAGTCTGGCTCAGGAACCTCAGCCTCCTATCCTATCTTTCAGGTAAGCACACCAATATTGTTTTGTAGTTTGGATCTTTAAAACAGATGCTGTACTCTTCTGAAACATTTTTGTTCTGAAGAATATGAAAGCGCATTGTCTACCAATTCTAATCTTGTAATGCAACGTTACATCTTCAAATCTTTTTAATAACTATATTAAAAATAATTATCATGCATTGGATCCTACTCATCATATGAAAACTGTAATGAACCCTTGATGACCCTCTTTTAACTGAAATTTTACAGCCGGAGGCGTGGTTGCAACGATAACAGTCATCGTCTGCCTGTTCTGGGTTGGTATTGGGGATGGTGTTGGGTTCCACCCTTCTGGCACCGCACTGAACCTGACCCACCTTCCAGTGGCACTTGGCTTGTATGGGTACTGCTTCTCAGGGCACTCGGTCTTCCCAAATATATACTCATCGATGAAGGAACGGTCACAGTTCCCTTTTGTGATCCTATTCTGGTAAGATTCTGAACTTGACAAATGAAATGCTACAGTAGTGTACTGACAGTACTTTGGCATTGCTTGATTGTGCTACATGCTAACGCATGCTATTCTCTACTGTTTCAGTTTCATAGTAGTCACAATTGTGTATGCGGGAGTCGCGGCTGCAGGGTTTCTAATGTTTGGCGAGTCCACGATGTCGCAGTTCACACTGAACATGCCGCAGCAGTACGTTCCCTCGAAAATCGCCATTTGGATGACGGTACGACGAAACTCAAACCAACCTATGGTTACTTCACTTGCATAAAGAAATACAACATATTGTTGCTCGTTCCCACATTTGACCCCTTCCGTTTCAGATTGTGAATCCCTACACCAAGTACGCCTTGACGATGACGCCGGTGGCCCTGTCGATAGAGGAGGCGCTGCCTAAGAAGATGCGGAACTACCTAACCGGGATGTGTGTCAGGACGGCTCTTGTCCTCTCAACCGTCGTCGTGGCTCTGTCTTTTCCATACTTTGGTATTTATCACTTACTTATCTTTTCCTTGACAAAAGTATACAAAGAGCCATGCATGCTAATGTTGTGGCGTTTGCCATTTGAACTGCAGCCTTGGTGATGGCGCTACTTGGGTCGGTCTTCACAATGCTTGTGGTGAGTGCCTGCCTTGCCTGAACTTTTGATGCATAACTGAACCTATTATCCGGTAACCTTTGCATTTTTTTAATAAAATATTCCTGACGATTTTCATTTGCAGGCCCTGATCCTCCCATGTGCATGCTACCTCTCCATCAAGCGGGACTCGGTACCGTTGTGGGAGGTAATTAGTTAACTGAAAAGACATGCCCAAAGATGCTAAGCACATTTTTGTTTATATGATCGATGTAACCTCCTCTTTTTTTCCCTGTTTTCAGGTGATTTTGAGCATAACAATCATACTCATTGGCATGGTTTGCGCGTGCGTTGGATCTTACACGTCGATTAAGCAGATGATAGGCGGCGGCCAGTAGGCATTAATGATGCAATGGACTGGAGTATGTGTAGCTGTTGCAGTTTTATTTTTTTTTGTAACTTCACGAAATTGAAGTGCGCAATTTTCCTTTGTTGTAAGCGTTCCTTCTTTCTCACGGAGAAGTTCTGAAGTTGTATCAGATATCTTCCTTTTTCTTTTACTGTAATACGCAACCTGTTTGCTTTTTTCCAGAATGGATGCCAGGAGCTTGTAGTTGCCAATTAAGGTTTTCTTTTTATTAGTACAAAAGTGCTTTGCATTTCGAAAATCGGGATAGCGTGTGCAGTACTTTACAGATATAAGAAAACGAATCATAGTGACTAAAATAAGCAAAGTATTTATATTCTCCATATCTCCGAAATATGATTTTGCTTCTGCTAAACATAGAAAGGTTCTCCAGAGCATCTCATAACCATGTTTGATCGTCAGGATGCCGCTATGCTAACCAGTGCCATGGCATGTCAAATGTCAAAGAAGAGCGAACTAACTACAACAATGCATGTATAATTGTATAATAAGGTACAAAAGTTAGTCCTCCGTAGCGTAGTACTGCGGGGCGAGTTCAGCGAGCCATAAGGGGTCGATCCGGGTTAGATTCTTGATGTAATTCTGGGTTGTCCGCACAAGCTCGTTGAAGATGACGCAGTCTGGCTTGGTTCTGAAGAGCACCGATGAAGGGTGCATCTGCACGCTCTGACCAGTTGCAAGAGCCCTACCAATCAACAGATGGAACTATGAGCTATACGTGAAAATTACAAATGTATAGATGATGAATTATGAGCTTTTGGAGCAGTACCTGAACGATCCATCTGGCTGCCGCATCGCTGCATTCAGGAAGAAAGCGGCAGTGAGGCATCTCCGAAACTGCACCATGTCATCTCCACATGACGACATGTTAAGCCCCATTTGTTGGACATGGCCCTGAATTTGACTAAAGCAGACAGCAAGAGTCCTATGTCAGCTCATAGTTGTATATTCTGAAATTCCTAAACTAGGCATACTAGTTATTTTAGATATTGTTGAACGCATTAGGAATTTTGAATAGTTGGTGACTGTCCTAAAATAAATGGCAACCAAAATATATTTCAAGTGCTAATGCTACAAATTGCTACTAGTAAAAGTCTATGCCATGCTTGAGTTGGGATCATCGCACAATGTTTTAAGCACCCCTTTGGTTATGATACCACATCGAGTTACATGCACCAACCAGCTCACCCAAAAGATTGAGCTGTTTTTTCCATTTCATTTAAGATGCCTAACTGCATATCATCATGTTCCATCCTGATCCAATAGAATAGTTCTAGCCTTCGATAGAAATAATAAATAATTGATAACTACCTGTGGACATCACGAGCATGTCTTAGAGAGCGGTAATTGATGAAGTTCTCCCAGCACCATCTGTTCAAAGCCTTCTCCATAGTTTTCTCTTTGGCATTTGCATTTTTGCTCTTCTCCAAACATTCTGCAGCAGCTCGGTATACATTCACCAAGGTTATATGGTCTCCTTCTGAGCTTTCAAAACTCTTCCTAGAAGCTCTTGCCTAAACAGAGAAAAACATATAAGGATCAATAAATACACTTGTAGTTCCTCAAGGAAAAAAGAAAGTGAACTAGTTGGCAACACACTAGATTTGTTTATCTCAGGCGCAACAGTGAAACCAACCAAAGACAAGTTGAAGCTTGGAATTCCTCTTTGGTATGCAAATGGAAGATCATGACAAGTTTGAGGCTATAGGTACCATATCAGTTGCAGGTTAAAAGTACTTCAATATAGACCTCAGTAAAAACAGTATATGGTTCCGCCACCTAACTACGAAAAAATCAACTTCTAATTCTGCACACCAACACCTAGCTTCATAATAAGATGATCAGGGGATGCTTGAATATTTCTAGCAACAGGGGAAACCCCACTTAAGCAGGAGAAAATTGAGGGCAAGTGTTTTTGCAGCATACATCTTAAACACCAGGTTATAGTTGAATATAAATACTACTATAACAGTTTAATGCAATTAGGCTGTATTTCTGAATAACATAATTATCGCAAGCTCACCATGTGATCTGAGAACATGAAGTCCCTGGTATCAGGGTGTACAAACCGGCCTATGATTAACCATGACCCCCTCCGCTAGATGGTAAACTACTTACCCCTGGACCCAAATTTAGTTCACCCAATTTTATTCAAAATTTTCTAGCAATTTTAACTTCAAACAACATGCAATAAAAAAAACTGCTAAAATCAATACAAAATAACCCAAAACAGCCATATGCCACCAGTATATTGTTCATTCAAATGGTTTCTTAATAGTAACCACAATATTACTCCATATTGTCCATTAAAAACCTATTTCCAACCATACAGTATACCAGTTGCCAGGAATCCACGAGAATACCTCTTCTAACTTCTCACGTGGGGTGAAGAAAATTGATTCCACTGAAAGCATAGAAACAACAATCAACATTTCTTCCAAGCACTTGAATTCGCTTGATACTATCAATGCCTTGGAGTACATTGGATCCAAAGGCAGCCTAGCCATCTGTTTACCAACTGGATCTGACAGCTTATAATCATCAGTCAACGCTCCTAGTAAAATCAACTGCTCCAATGATTTTAAAATAGATGTCCTGCAGTAGGTTCGGCCAAATTAGCAAAACTTGGTGTGCGTACATAGCAACTTGGTATTCAGCTTATAGCAAAATTATCATCGTAAGGTTCGTTACAACTTGGCAAGTCCAGGACATTAATTTTGAATCTGAACACAAATTAAGCTATATTTCAATACATTATTATGAACAAAATGACAGGCGTGTATCTTCCCATTGCTATGAAATTTGAGTCTGTCTAATATATTACTAAACACAGCAGCATGTATGCAAAGAAGACGTCAAGTTTTCACATTGGCAGACAAACTTATGTCGCAAAAAAAGGGAAAGTTAACCTGATAAGATTATTTTACAGTTTTTCTTTTGCCATGCCATATACACTTCGTGGATGATGCCTCACTATGGTCTAATCAGATGGAGGCAAATTTTCTTTTACATGTGAGCAGGAATGAAATAAAGGGCAAAATTCACCTTGATGGTTTCTCCATAAAATCGAAACCTATGATATCATCAATTCCAAGAGCTTTGAGCTGTAGTACAACATTCGAGAGGTTACATCGTTTAATCTCAGGAACAGTAGATTCCGCCAGTTTATCAAACTCACTTTCTTGGAATAATCGGAAGCACTTCCCTGGCCCCTCCCGTCCAGCACGACCACTGAGTGTAGAATGATGAATAAGGTAAGAGAAAGGATATATGAACTAAATATACTTGAAGTTTTTACCTCCTTTGAAGAGCCTGTGCCTTAGAGACTGGAATGATGATTAGAGACTCCATTCCAGTTATAGGATTGTAGGCACGTGCTTTGACCATCCCAGGATCAATAACATATTTAATACCAGGTATCGTTACAGAAGTCTCTGCAATATTTGTTGCTAGAACTATCTGGGTGACAAACTGGACATTAGTAAATGCTGCAAACTTAACATATTACACGAGTCATGCCTGTATAGGGTAAGTAAAGTATGGAAAAAATGACAAAAGGAAAATGCACAGCTCAATGAACCTTGGGGAAACTGGAATTTGGAGATGCAGATCAGCATGCATAATGTTACGTGGATACGGACACATATCAGAAAAAACAATTTTCAAAAACCATGTCACAGGTACGTAGAGCGTAAATATGTATAAAACCAAAAGGCGTCATGGGTACAGCATTATGGAGGAAGCAGAAAATAATAAACTGCATAATCCATACTTACACTGTTACACAGAGGCGATGCACCACTACCAAGTTAAAAAAACCGGCTCAAGATGAGAGGGAAAGTCGTAGCCTGAAGGTAGCAGCACAGAGATGAGAGGGGACGCAGGAAAATAGGTGGCAGCAGAGAGTGCCCACTGAAAAAAGAACTACCAGCAGAGAGGGGGTGGGAGAAACCAGAGGTGTGGTGCAGCTTGAGGAGGTGGTTACGAGCTGTGGTGGAACTTGTTTATATCGAGGACACAGGGATTAGGGGAAGCAAGGTGGGCAGCTAAAAAGAATGAAGAGTATTGCACATTTGCACTGACGTGGTAGGGTCATGAACATGCTACTACTCTCTACTCTACCAGTCCTAAGACGTGAAATTGAAGTTGGTAACAAACACTATAATTACATTGCAGTGGTAAAGTCCTGAACATGCTACTACTCTCTACGGCATTAATATGGTTCCATCAAATTGGGCTTTACATTGAGATGCTACTAGGCCACTATATCTTCACCATATCTTGATTTTTTTTTTAACAAGAAAAAGAAGGAGTATACTTGGGGCCTCATGCAACACAGAGTTGTTTCTATCTTGCAAAGCATTTTTTATGAGGAACATTTAATAACCAAGAAAAATCACCTATGGGCTATGACGCAAAAGAAAAACATACTTGTGAAAACAAAAATATTAATCTGACCCTTATGTCATCTCACCAGATAGTGTACTTTTCTATAAGCAACAAGTGAGGTGAGCAAATGACAACTTATGCAGGAACCATTTTCCTTCTGTATTTTCATGTAACTGCAATTATGCTTCTTCGGTGGATGCACTATTCCAATCCACAACGCTATTGTTTAACACAAGACCACATAGATAATATCATGATTGTATGAAGAAGCATGCTACTGCTCGGTATTATCTCTGAAAAGTCTACGACAGAATTGTTCATAGCAGATAATTTCATTTCAAACAGATCACCAACACCTAACAACATATCTAATTTCTAGAATGACATATATTTGGGCATTTGTAATTCATTGGGCATAACAATGTTTGCATAACTGGCTGACAACTAATTAACTGCTCCACCATCCCTCCTTTGCAACTGCATACATCACAGAATGTGGTTCCTTATTAGCAAACACATTGACTCCTACAACATTTATATCCAGAAGTGTACGCCCAACCAAACATAAGTACAACATCCTTACATCCGATATAAAGAACAGCAAGTAAAGTGCTCATCAAATAGGAAACTGACCCCTTTAATACAATAGGTTAGAACAAAGGATGAATACAAAGAATGTAAAGGTTCACCTTACGGGTTCCAGCTGGTGCTAGCTTAAAAGCATTCATTTGCTGCTCCGATGGAAGAGATGAGTAGATAGGTGTAGTCCATATCTTACTACTATCTGGTGGAAGTTGACGAACACGCTCCTGAATAAGTCTCTCTAGTGATTCAATCTCCTCCTGACCAGTTAAAAATGCAAGAATGTCTCCAGGTTCTTCCTCCAAATGGATCTAGTAAAGCAAACATCCAATTTCCAAACATTTTAATACACAAGCAGCTGGCTACGTTAAGTATAGTTGAAATAATATGTGCTAATTAGGAAATACTAAAACTTAGTCTGAGACAAGACTGCATATTCTCTTATCATGGTTTCTCAAGCAAGTTCTTCTTTCCGGAATGCTATTCAATATGGACTCTAATTTCCTTTCGTACTCCTTAACTCATCCACCTCTTGCATGCAAATAGGATGATGCTCACCTGAATGATCGTAACTAGTGTAGCATCTAGATAATCTGACTCAGGCTGATAAGTATACATTGTGTCAACAGGGTATTGCCGTCCTTGAATATGTACAGCTTTAGCACCACCAAAATAATCTGAAAAACATTTGGCGTCCAAACTAGCAGACATAATTATCAGCTTTAGAGGTGCAGATTTAATTTCCTGGCATGCCTTCAGAGTATCACTTTGAGAGTGATCTTGTTTGTCAGACAAAGTATTCTCATCCTTATTGACGGAAATAGATCGGGAATGTTGCACTTTTTTCAACAAACCCAGCAAGACATCTGTATGAACGGTCCTTTCGTGGGCCTCGTCAACAACTATAACACTGTACTTAGACAAAAGTGGATCCAAAAGTGCTTCCCTGAAAATCCAAAGCAATGTTCTATTAAGAGTGAACAACTCATACGTTAAATCGACACAGATTAAGCCGCACATAAATCACACATTTATCCACAGTACAATTGAAATATACAGTTGAAACAGAAATAACAAATTTCAACAAGGAGGATCTCAAAAATAATAAATGCATTCGTAAATGTTACATTCGTGGAGAAGCCAAATAAAATGATTAAAAACTCAAAATCGCATACAGATTGAAAGATAAAGTTTGTAGTCCGGCTCAGGTCCGTGAGCATGTAGGGATGGCCACTTTCAGAAGTGTTGTAATAGGAGAGAAAAGAATGAATACACTACCGCCAATCTATCAACAACAACAAACAAGCCTTTCAGTCCAAAACAAGTTGGGGTAGGCTAGAGTTGAAACCCATAAGATCTCGAAGTCAAGTCATGGTTCTGGAACGTGGATAGCTAACTTGGTCCGATTTAATTCGTCATATCATTTTAACAGCTTTCCAAAAGGCATAATGACAATGCCGGTAACACAAAATTCAAAAAAAATGAAACAGCAATGACCATTTGGTTTTTTAAATACAAAATTACCTTAGAAGCAAACCATCTGTCATGTACTTAATCCTTGTTGCATTAGATGTCGAATCATCAAACCTAATAGAGTATCCAACCTTTTTTCCCAATTGATCATTGCATTCCTCAGCAACGCGCTTTGCTACTGTCACGGCTGCAACTCTTCGAGGCTGAGTGATGCCAATGAGTTTTCCATCCTGACAAAACCCAGCATCATACAAAAATTGTGGAAGTTCTGCACAAAAATAAAATAAAAGAATGCTTATGCTAAACTGAAAGGATGAGCATAATGATATTTGTAACAAGTACATGATATTCTTCCATAACTGATAAAGATGTGCTCCTTAAAATGAAACCAGATAGACAAACGTAATTGGTATAATCTGAAGCATAGATACGAACTGAGTTTAGTAAGATCATAAACACCGCGATGCCATAATACAATGAGATTTTGGAGAAAACAGGATCTCATTTTGTATTTATGAAATGTTCCTACGGTTAACTATACAAAAACTTCTCACTCTTTACTCTTGTATACTGTGCTGTCGCGTGACTAATCTAAATGTTACTCCCTCCGTCCCAAAATATAAGGCACCCTTTAATTTCGCTGGTCAACGATGTCTAACTTTGACCATTATTTATCCTTATAATATGTCTATAATATTCGTATAAATATATATGAAATAAAAGATTTTAAAAAGACGAATCCAATGGTACCATTTATACATTCTCTGTCTATATAATTTAATACATATTAGTGGTCAAAGTTAGACGTCGTTGACTAGCATAAAAATAGCGCGCCTTGTATTTTGGGACGGAGGGAGTACCAAACTAACAAGTAACAACAAAACTTCCATAAATTGCAGACCATAACCACAAAACAAAGCCACATTATTTCACCCGAATAATAACGAGCAATGGAAGGAAGAGAAACGTAACAACACACTTACGAGTCGTTTTGCCGCTGCCGGTCTCGCCCACGACGATCAGAGTGCCGTTCTGCCTCACCTCTTCAACAAGCTTTTTCTCCACTGCACCCACAACCACAATCACAACAACACCACCATCAACGACAACCGATTTTGTCTCCAAAGATCCTAATGAAACCCAACTGGATGGTAGGGAAACTAACCTGATGCGATGGGGAGCGACTTCCTCTGCTGACGAATCAGCTGCTTCCGCCTGCACAAACCAACCAACATACGGGCTCAGCCCCAAGCAATCAAACCAAACAAAATTAGCTGCCAGGGTGGTAGAAGGTTGGCGCACCGAGCGTTGTGCTGTGAAGCGCCGGAAGAGAAGGACGGCATGCCGGATGTCGCTGCAGACTCCCGAGTCGTCACTCGCTGTTTTCTTTTACGCCAGCTACGGGGACGGCTGAAGGGTTTGTGCCTTTGGACGGACGGCTCTGGAGTTGGTTGGAGGGGGAGAGCTTCCAACCGGAGGCGGTGTTGACGGGGAACGGCTGCGGTGGGAGAGCCAGGGCTGGCGGCGGGAGCAAGCTGTGGGGCGGGGACTCAGCTGAGTTTGCATTGCGGTTCGCTCTGCCGTGCGATTGCGATCGGACGATAAGCAGATTAGGTCGCCAGTAACTGGTCAGCCCGGCAATTCGACCCATGGGTATGTCCGCCCATGGGCGCCCGACCCTAATGGGTAGGGTATGGGTCATGTTTTCCACCCATGGGTCTTGCCCATGGGTAACCCGATTTTGTCGTGGGTAGGGTATAGGCATGAGTTTACGCCCATGAGTAACCCTATGAGTCGCCCGATTAATTATTTTACACAATTAATAATTTTATATGGACAGTACTGAGCGTCCCTCGGGGGATAATTTCCTCCGATCCCCCGGGTGGACAGCTTGACACGTGTCCACTAAACTAGTCAAACACGGAAAAAGTTGCGAACCTCTCCTTCCCTGGAGAAGAAAAAACACTAAAAAATCTCTCGCCCATGGCATCGCTGCACCAGTGCAATCTTTCCCCCGCCCACGTGTCGCTCCGCCCGCCATTGCCGGAGAGCATGTCGTCGCTGGAGAAGATGCTGGTATCACCGCCGCCGTTGCCGGGGAGCATGTCGTCGCCGCTATTGTAGCACCAGCGGGCAACCTTTGTAGCAGCCGCCACCCACCATTGTAGCACCGCCCTAGCACCGGCGGGCAACCTTCCTAGCTGTCGCCGCCCACCACTATAGCACCGCCGGCTCGCCATCGTAGCAGTTGCCGCCCGCTATTGTAGCAGTCGGCGCCCACCATTGTAGCACCGACAGCCACCGCCACCACTGTAGCACCACCAGTACGCCATGGTAGCAGCCCCTGCCCACCACTGTAGCACCGCCGACTCGCCTTCGTAGCAGCTGCCGCCCACCATTGTAGCACTGGTAGCCGCCGCCCCACCACTCTAGCACCGCCGGCGAGCCGGCGTAGCAGTTGTCTCCCGCTATTGTAGCAGCCGCCGCCCACCACTGTAGCACCGCCGGCGCGCCATGGTAGCAGCCGCTGCCCGCTATTGTAGCAGTCACCGCCCGCTATTGCAGCACGCCGCTCACCACTGTAGCACAGCCGGCCTCGTCGCATGTCCTTGTATTACCGGCGGCGGAGAAGGAGGAGCTCCGGAGAGGCGCGGTTGCCGGAGCGGCGAAGGTACGCGGCGAGGACGTGCTGGTGGTGGGGACGCGGGAGAGAGGAGGGAGCCAGGCGGGATGGCCGCGGCTCGCCGGCCATGCGCAGTCGGCGGCTTTCCGTGTAGTGCCATGGACCATTGAAGCGAAATGTGGAGGAGACTAGAGACGCGAGAGATCTGAATCCCGTGGGCTATGCGGGGAAGATAGAGGAGAAAGAGTGGATGAGAAGAAAGGTAGAGATAGGATTTGTTGTGGGCCCCGCACGGGTGTTTTCTAGACACAGACGCGTGTTGCCAGCTCGACCCGGGGGACGCGACGCGCACGATCCCCCGATTGATGCACAGCGTTTTCCATTTTATATGTGGACCTATATAGTGATAAACCAAATGGAACAATGATAGCACAGTATACTTGTGCCTACCCGATGCCCATAAAAATAGAAACAACGACTTCCTTCTGTTTTACCGAGCACAACCCGATCAATGTGAAGTTTTCTGGCCCATTATCCATCCACGAATGAAGTGCTGGCCTAATTGACTTGGAAACGTATGGGCTATGGCATGTTCATCCTAAGGCTCAAAGCCCATCGAGCGATACATCCATGCGTACGTGACCACAAAACTGATGCATTTTCCTTTAGTCCCACCTCGACTAGCCAAGTGCAGTCGGCGGTAGTTGTGCCTATATAATGAGTAGAGAGACCGAAGTATTATTCCAACTAGTTGAATGCCCGTACGTTGCTACGGGCGCAAGTTTTTTATGCCCTATAAGTTTTTTTCTGTCGGTTTAATTCAAGCTGTGGCATATTAAATTTGTATCTAAATGGAGCAAGATTCTATGGATATCTTTCTCAACATGTTCTATCCAACCAGAAGAACCCAACTCTGCATTAAAAAAGGAGGGAAGCAAAACCAAGTCAATATGATATGGGTAACCCTTCTTGCGCGAAATATCTTCCATTTCTCATTGAATTGGGCCACATCTATTTTTGATATTCAAAGAGTTCTTATATGTTACCATGCCCTATAATACTCAGAATAATAGTGAGATAATCCCCACTACCCTAGCTCCCCTAGCTAGCTCCCCTAGCTACGTCATTCTCGCCCCGATGGCCACGCCGTCTCAGAATACCTCAGCCCATCTTGCCAAGATGCCCTAGCTCCGGTGTCTACTCCGTCCTTGCCCGGGTAGCCTCACTGTCTTGAGAATACAAGTCACCATCATGACATTGCCATAAAAAACAAGCTTTCCAGCAATGCTCGGACTTCAAGCCCTGCCCCTGCACAGGTTACATTCATGAAATCTGCACACCTTATGATCGGAATAAAAAAAAGAAATTTTCATAATGACACTACAGATGTGTGCAGTCTGCAAATCATGATCTAAATTATTATCTACTAACTACATGACATCATGTCACAACACATGTTTTATCACGGAAATTAAGTGGGCACCGGCCATTAAGACATCAGGCAAGTTGGCTCACCAAGGGATTTATGCAGGGCTATAAAAAATTATAATACCCCATTTCTTTTGATCATATAAGCACTTCTGGGCTATAAGTCGTTGGCAAACAAAATGATGCACTGTCCAACTTCGGACCTCATGGAGCAGAATAGGGTCGATGCAACTGTCAACATGAAATAACTACTATATCCCTAGACTTTTAATATGATACAACGATGTTTAATCTTTGCAAAAATAGTGAGATAGGCTCACTTTCGATGGGCATGCAAGATGAAGTTATATATAGTAGGGCACTGCATGTCAGAATCTATATATTCACATTGTTAAAAAGCAGTACCTGGAACGTCAAAGCCCATTTATCATATCTGTAAGAGGTATGTGTTAGGTTGCAAAGATGAAGACAAAGCTTCTTTTGAAGTTAGACATCTGCTGCAACAGTATGTCCAGACACATGAAGGTGCCGTGTAACACTTCATGATAGAGTCTGCAATAACATTTTGCACCTGGATACATAAGCGTGTGGTGTGTAAAACAGATGAGAATGAAACATTGCCAAGTGCTAACTAATATGTGAAGAACGACGAACTCATACCGGTCAATAAACGGCAGGATGAAAATGTCCCCAGACTATAAGGATGCCCTATTTAGTGTTGCATTTATCTTTTTTGTATTGATCTACTAAAGCAAACAGGTCCCATGATGATGTTACCGCTATTTCAACACTATTTGATCAAGCTACTACAGTAAAATGTATATAAAGACCAAAATGTAGCATATCATGCATTGCAAAAAGAGGCTCGATCGTATTAAAAACATAAATAACTTATCATACCAGTGCGACAAAGAATCAAGCAACCACATTAACCAATTGGATTGCATGCACCCAGGTTTTCCTTATAATCATCCACTCTGGGAAATAGTTTATGGAAGAGGGAATGCCAATATAAAATGTTATTGGTTCTTCTGGCGTAGTGCACCTTCCAATTATAGGACATTTCCAGACATTTGGCAAGAAAAATTGGGATGGGACTTTGGAAGAGAGGTCACATACACTGGATGGACACCAGTTGCATCTTTGAGGATGAATCCCTGATAAAGATTGAAAAGAAAAAGTAGTTAGTTTTCCACTCACAAAACTATATGACATACAATAGTTCAATTTCAGCGGAATCAAGTATTCTTCATAAGAACGGGTAATTTTACCATCCTATGAGGAAATGAGAGAATAGGACGGACCTCACATAGATATGGTATCCTTCAACCCAGGTTGGATAGTGGGAACAAACATCTTTCCCTCTCGATTCTTTGCTAGGCCGACGTACCTGTTGAACCATTTTTTTTAATCAGCCGTGTTTATCCGCTCCCATTTCTCTATTTTGGCAATCCGTCCACAACAAAGTTAACATAAAAAACATAGAAGTTAAGTAGCTATAATGTAGTAGTAGAAAGCATGATCCAGGCTACATTACAGAAGAGATCAAGAAATCAGGGAAGAAGAAGACAAATAGTACATTAGAAATCAAGAAATTGCACTACAATGAGGATAAGTATACATAGAACAACAGTTTTACACTTCCTGCATGTTAACATACAAAATATTTTGCTGGTCATTCGTCTAGAAAGAACAAATGAGGAGAAACTTACACATATAATTGATTTGTATTGCTGTGGGCATGTGCGGCTAGGTGCAATGTCAAACTCCTCAATCATCTCAATATCTGAAAACAAGACTTTGTGTGTAGCATTCCAACAAGCACATGATGGGCGATCTAATAATTATCTACAGGGCAAATGGAGTTGTCAAACACGAAACTGAATAAGTGAGGTTCTCACTCTTGAATCCAGTGTCACGGAATCCTCCCGACCGTGACATGCTTCTCCATCCTTCCGTTCAGAGGGCCGATTTAGGGAGCGCACGGCCCTGCGGGAAGCAGGAGGCTAGAGAAGACAATCATGATCGCCGCCGGGAATTGGAAGTCAGTGGCCGACGAGGTTAGGCTGCGCAGCGGATCTCGATGGCGAAAAGTGAGCATCGAGGCGTTCACAGGAACCGATCCAAGAGTGTAGGAACCATTATATAGGGAAACAAGATGGAATTTCATCGGACGACAATGTCAATAGTCGCGGGCAGACCATGGGAGTCGACGTACCAATGTATGTCGAACTCCCATTTAATAGTAAAGATATGAGGTTCTGAAATTACATATCCTATTATTGTGATTTCCATTCATTGTTACTACATCTCTTTTTGCATCAAGCATCCAATCATAATACAGAGACGTGCAGACAGAAGTTTAGAAGATACGGATCTGGAGCAAAAGAAATCAAGGCTTACCAGTATTTAAAGGACATGAGTACTGTCCATAGAAGAAGGATCAGTATTATTTACTATGCACAAATATGTAGCTATCTTGCTATTCAGTTTTAGATATACAACTGCTTCAACATAAAAGAATATCAGACCAAAAGAAGAGCAACATAAAAGAATATCAGACCTTAGTATGGCTCCTAGAAAACAAAACAACCTTACTGTACGTGCCTACTCTTCTCCAAGATTTTCTATAGCCACAAAAAGGAAAATTACAGCAAGATTGCTGGGAAGTATATCAAACTAATTAAGTTACTGTTTTGGGACATACAGAAACTGATCAACATATAACTGTGCAGATACTTATTAACCACGAATCAGATCCTTTACTATAATAAAGTTGTTCTTATTAGTGAACTAACACCAAGTAAAAAAAAGTACCATCATTGTTGGTAAATCTACCCCTCAGTCTGCATATATGCATGAACCACTACATGGAAACACTTCTGTGAGCAGACTCCAAACAGTAAATGCTTGATCAAGATAATCTGTCGGCCAAGTGTTTTGATTAAGTGAACATAGCATAAGGATCTGATAAATTCAACTTGATTACTATAGTGAGGAACGCATCATAAGTATTACTACCTTCAATATATAGAGAAGAAAGATTTTCTTATGTCGTCCTTCCAAGCTACCAGATATGTGGTCCAATTTCTGCGGTTGTTGCTCCTTCCCCTCCTTACCATGGTGGCCTGCAATGGGGGTGAATGACAACAAGAAAGGTAAAGAAATGGTGGTCTGAAATGGGTCTGCAATGGGGGTCTGTAGAGGGAAGACGACACGACGTGAATAGGGGCGGTGGCGGCAGGATCATACCGTAGGGAGGAGAGAAGTCGCCGGTGGCGGTGGGAGCAGGGAGGAGAAGATCGCCGGCGGTGGGAGCAGGGAGGAGAGAAGATCGCCGGCGGTGGCGCTCCGGATGCCGTGGCCTGAGGAGGTGGTGCTGCAACGATGAAGGGAGTGGAGGAGACGATCTCCTTCTCCCACTACACCGGACCGTCGTGCGTGCGAGTTCGCTGCTCCTGGCGGCTGCTCGATGGGAAGCAGGAAGATGCGAGCGGGGTTGGTTCGCCTCCAGTCTAGGTTACATATCGCGTATGGGCCGAAATATGTTGAATGGGCTGACTGCGGGGAACGAACGTGCGATCGAACGGACGATTGCGAGGCGACCTACCAACGTACGAACTGCCATTTAATAGTAAAGATCGTTGTGTCCACTGCGCTGAACAAATATAGCGATTTGTGGAAAAAAACAAAGGTTTTAATCAAACCCGATGGGCACCCGATTAGGTCGGGTGTCTCGATGGGTCTGGGCATGGGTATGATTTCAGACCCATTGGTCGGGTCGTGGGCAAAAAACTTGACCCATTTATTATTCGGGCATGGGTCTAATAGAGGTCGACCCGGTCAAACCCGACCCGATTGACAGCTATAGTAACTGGCCATAACTCGGGCTGGGGCGGGCTTTGGGTTGGGCCTAAAAAAGTCTGTAGCAGAAAACCCAGGACTGGCCCAAGCCTGGGCCCATGGGTGGAAAAGCTCGCCGTGCCTCTTACTTAGAGCATCTCCAGCGGAGGCGCCTCCTCCGCCTGCCCGAAAACAATCGATTTGCGTGAAGCTCCACCGGTCGCGGGAAAACGGCCAGCGGAGGCGCCTTCCCGCCTGCCCGAAAAACGATCGATTTCGTGCACGCAGCCCAGCGCGGGAAGCTCCACTGGTCGCGGGGAAATGGCGCACACAGGCGTTCGCGCGGGAACCGTGGTGCGTGGCCGCCAACGCGCGGTACAAATTGCCGCGTGGCGCCGCGAGCGGGAACCGTGGTGCGTGGCCGCCAACGCGCGGTACAAATTGCCGCGTGGCGCCGCGAGCAACGGCCACGGAATTCCTTCGCCCCTTCTCTCATCTCTCTCTTCCACGCGCCGCCGCTCGCCGCAATGTCGCCGCGTCGGAATCTGAGCGGCTACTTCGACGTCCGGGCGTGGCCGAACGACACCTTCTACGCGGAGATCCGCGGCGGCAACACCACGGCCTCGGGACCTTCGAGACAGCCCACGAAGTCGTCCGCGCGTGGGACGCGACGGCGTGGAGGCTCGGCCGGCCGCACGGCGACATGAATTTCCGCGACATCTGGACGCGGCAGCAGGCGCAAGACCTGGTGCCGCCTCCGCGCATCGTCATGGAGGAGGACAACTGCCACAACAGGTAGATTCAGCGCCGCCTCGCCATCGCCGAGCAAGACGAGGAGACGATGGCTCTATGGACCAAGCGCTTCCCCTAGGGCGTGACCGCCGAGCGCGCCTTCTATACGCATCGTCGGGCGGAGCGTGCGGCGCGCCAGGCACGTTGTAGTTACGGCGGAGGTCGCAACCGACCCCGACGACGAAGATTGGCCGTCCGACGATTCCCAGTGGGAATATTTCTAGACGACCTCCGACGTCACATCGTCGGGCTCCGACGGCGACGGCTTCTCCGACTGAAGTTTTAATTTATGTTTTAGTTTAAATTTTCGTTTTAATTTTTTTTTTAGTTAAATTTCCGTCGAACTTTTTAAATTTCTGTAACTCCGGCGAACTCGACCGAAGTTTGCGGCGAGTTATCATGGATAAAAAGTTCTTTTGAAAAATTGAAGTCAAACTTGTTGAATATTGAAAACAGGAGCAGGAGTTCTTTCCGAGAGGGGGACCAAGCAATACCGCACCACCAAAGCCTTGAGATTGAGATCATACTCTCGACTCGAGCACCCCCCCATTGTAACCGATCTATTGCTAATACAGATCGACAGAAGCAGGAGTAAGGGTTTTACCTCTACGAGGGCCCCGAACCTGGGTAAATCGTGCCCCCTGTTAGCCGACGATCGTCATCAGTGCCTACACGTTCTCCTAATCGAAACCCTATCGGTTCACCCGAGGGACTTGTTGAGATGCATATTCGACACACATAGCAATCTTTATGTCTTGCATATGCACTACGGTGCAGCCTTCATTTTTGTCAATTCCCTAGCTGTAATTTGTTCACCACACATGTTATTTATCTTTCACGGAGAGACACCACTAGTGAACTGTGGACCCCGGTCCTTTTTCCTCATACTGATAAACACCTACTGCTCTCATACTGTTCCTACTGATTTCCACACCATACGTTTGACCTCTTTGTGTTCAGCAAAACAGGTGAGATTGACAACCTCACTTCTTCATTGGGGCAAAGTGATTTGATTATGTTGTGCAGGTTCCATGTTGCTTCTGAACCGGTAGTGTGCCCTGCCATCTCAGTTGCTTCACCTTCTGAAGTTACTCCTCCTCCTACTGGTCTATTAAACCTTGGTTTCTTTCTGAGGGAAAACTTGTTGCTGCACTCTTCATACCTTCCTCTTGGGGTTTCCCAACGGACGTGTATTCGCACGCATCAAGTATATTTTATGGCGCCGTTTCTGGGGATCTTAAAGTCATCAAGAAGCAACCACTCCCTCGTCAACTCTTGCACCACTAGGGAAGTGAGAAAAAATAGAAAATTGATGGTTGATTTGTTGGAAGAATACCATGCTGGTGGGGATGGTGAGGGTGCATCACATAATGGTACACCAACTTAATCCGAGTCCGTGTATTCACAGAGAGTGAAAGTTTCCCCCTTTGGGTAACACAAACCAAACCATGAGGTATGAACCAAATATCGGAACATCCTATGAACCGCATCATATGGCTTTCTTTGGGCCGCTTGATAACTTCCACACACCACTACACTCAGCACAATATTGGGTCTAGATTCACAAAGGTAAACTAAAGAACCAATCACAGAGCAGTATAACTTTTGATCCACATCTTTATCATCCAGATTACGCTTGATATGACACTTGGTTTGCATTGCAGTGGTCTTCTCTTTAGCACCTTTCAAATTAAACCTCTTGAGCATGTCTTGGGTATACTTGGCTTGAGAGATAAAGGTTCCTCTACTCAATTGCTTGATCTCAAAGCCAAGTAAGAACTTCAACTCTCTCATCATAGACATCTTAAATATGTCAGTCATACGCATTAAAAAATCATCATTAAAAGCTTGGTTAGATGATCTAAAGATAATATCATCAGCATATAGTTGGCATATAAAAATCCCCCCTTAGATAATCTCCAATGGCGACCTCCAAACGCCCCCCCCAAAGGTCCAATGGGGGTCCGGACCAAAAAAAACCACTGCAGGGGCACCCCCCCAAAGGTGTCTGATACGTGCATTTTATATCATCATTTATACCCTCCATATAGGCATTATTGGGATGTTTTATCAATGTTATGTCATTGTTTTGCATGTTTTAGATGATTTTATGGGACTTTCCTACAAAGTCCCTATTTTTGGTATTTAATTTCTGGGTGTCAGAAAACACCTGTTTTCGTGTTTTTGATGTTTCAGGAGCTACAGGTATCCAAATTGCGAAAGGAAAGAAACCTTGTCAGTTTTTCTTCGGGAGAAAGGCCGTGGGCACAAGACACAAAGGAGGAGGGCCAGGAGGCCCAAAAGGGGGTAGCCCACGCGGCCAGATTCCCTGGCCGCGTGTGGGGCCCCCAAATGGGCCCACAGCACCTCCTCCCCGAGGTCTTTTTGCTGACGACTCCGTCTTCCCCGAAAACGAACACCCTAATTTTCCCGAGACGAGACGGAGCCGCCAGGGCGGCGAAACTCTCGAAACTCTCCGTGGGGGAGACAGATTGTCGCACCCAGACTTCTAGAGGATACTCGCAGTTCCGTTGAACAGTAGTTGATTGGATTACGGGGCTTACCGGCACCCGCATCTCTTACGAGTAGGCCAACACACGTTTGTGTGACAACCAACCCCTACTGTTCATCGTCTACGTAAACCATCCCATAGAAATCAGGATACTACCATTGACGTACTTCATACCATACACACATGGTACGTCAACGGCGTTTAACAAGATGATAACACAACATATCTCTAGGACACAAATAAATAGAAATAAGTGGCAAATAGCTCTCACTAGAGCAGAGATAGCAAATACAATCATCCAGAGTACACATGTCCCAACATGTCATCATTACATCTCAGCGGAAGCATTCAAAAGGTCTGAGTACAGACAAAATCCAAATAGGCTTAAGAAGCCGGAAATGAAAGGAAACGGAGCCCATCCACGATGTCTTGGACCCTGCCCAGGCCCGCTATCTACTCGTCAGCAGCCTCGTCAAACTCCACGTAGTAGCCGTTACGGGGATCCTCGTAAGCGTAGTCTACGGAAACCACAGCCCCAAAGGGGTCAGTACATAAACGTACTGGCAAGCAAGACTCACAGGATACCAAAGTGTACCCGGCTACACCAAGTACAGATGCTTTGGGTTCAACGGAAGAATAGGTGATACACAAGTGCGGCAGCAGGCTGCTCTAACCAACTACAGAAACACGCTACAACTTCTGGCTAAAAGAAGGGGATAAGATAGCGTATCGTAACCAACTACCACTATCCTCAAACAAACCCATCCTGGACCTCGCCCCTTATCCAAAGAAGCAATCCGAGGATAACTCACACAGTTGGATTAATGATGGTTCAAGTTATTGTGTCAATAAGCCTATTACTAGTCAAGTTATCATTAGTTAGGTGCAAGTTGTTCTGAGTACTTGTTAGCCAGTACTTTCACCAAGTCAACCATAACCGCGGAAAACACGGCTTCTCGAGAAGATTTATCCCTGCAGTGGTGCACCAATTTGGCCGTACACGTAAGAATAACCCGCCAGATGGAATGCCTCCCACCAAGCGGGGCACTCAACACAACTCAACTCTTCTTCGCATCAAGCCCAAAGAACCACGTGCTGTGCGTGCGCGGCTAATCGAGCCCCACGAAGAAAAGGGGACCCTCATAGCACTCTAAGACTACGCCGCCCTAAATGCCGACTACAAAAGTTCCACCCTGGCCTCGGGTTCGTACCTGCATATGAGTGCATCAAATGGAAAGCCCGAACTAAGTGTGGCGATTTGGACGAGATGCGAATCGAATCAAATTGAGGGGGGCGCCCATACACGCTTCCCACATGCGGATAGTGCGCTCATCATGGATCAGTAGACAAGACCCTTTTCCTAATTAGGGTCGACACTAGAAGGCCTCAAAACCACGCCGGGCCTCCTGCCGGTGCCTTATCAGCAAAATATTATTACCACAAGATTAACAGGTTGTTGTGTAACATCGAGCCCCAGAACATAACAGAAATATAGTAACAGAAAGTAACGGGTAACAGACTCGAGCAGAAACAACCCTGAGCATGCTAGTAAGACACGGGCAACAAGCAATGGGGTTATAGGTGTGGAGGTGAGGCTATATCAGGGTTAAGGGTAACATGTGATAGGTTCGTAACAGAAGCAACGATCCATAAGGCTAGCAGAAAATAGACAACGGAAAGTATCGGTAACCAATGTTGAAAGGAACACAGTGGTTCATGTGAGTGAATACTTGCCTGCAAACTCAGCAGCCTGGTACTGAGCTAGATCCTCAGAAGGGGTGTCGTAAGTATCGTCTGTCTCAGCGTCGTCGTCTATTCGAGAAGAAGCAAACAAACAACGCAGAGAGATAAACAATCAATAACATGGCATAATGCACAATCATGGGATGATGCATGACCATTTAATTGATGCATCAAAATAAACTAGTTGACATGGTAACAACATGATTAAATGGACCCATATGCAATTTGAGTTGCATATGAAAAGCCCATGAATTATGGTTAAAACAATTGTTTTACAACTAACCAATAGGTGAAAGTGGATTAGTATGATGCATGGATGAGGAAAACAGAAAAATAACAACAATAGAAACAATTTAAAATAAGGTTTACCAAGTTTAGAAATTTATTTATTAAGTTAGGGAATTTTGGTTCCTTAAAGGTGTCACACAAGAATTTGTTGTTTTCAGCATTTTAAATTGTTCAAAACAAATAACAAAATTCATATTTGGAAAGAGCACAAAATTTTAGGTGGAATACATGTTTCAATTATTGAAAAAGGAATTAATATGAATTATTTATGAAATAAACAAGTTAAACAAGATTTAAATGAATTAAATTCAAGTATGAATTTATTTGAATTTTTCTTTGTTCAAAATATTAATTCAAATTCATATTTGAAAAGTTTATACTTTTCTAGTCTGAAAACATATTTTACATGTTCAAAAATAATTTAATTTGAGCAAGTTATGAATTTAGTAAATTTAAATGATTAAACAAGGTTTAAATTATTTAAGCAATTTTAATTATTCAAAACATGAAACAAAATTTATATTTGAAAAGATGGTTCAAAATTGCATGGAAAACATATTTTATTTGTGTTATTTAAATTAAGTATGAATTAGTTATGCAATTAACCAAATTTTAAATGAGTTGTTTGAATTTGAAATTTGAATGCATTTGAATTATTCAAAACAGAATACAAATGGTTTAAATAGATAGATAATTAAATTTGGTTCAACAAACATATTTTATTTATATTAATTGGATTTGTAATTTAAAAGTTATTAGCAATTTAAATTCAGGGACCAATCTGTGAAGAAAAAGGACTTGTTTTTGAAAAAGAAAAAGCTGAAAAACTATCTTCACTCTGCAGTGGCTAGCCACTGCCACTGACAGAGGGCCCCTGGGCTGCGTGGCGCTCACGTGGCAGCAGAGGCCACTTACAGGTGGGCCACGCCTGTCAGTTGCCTTAGCGAAAAAGGTTGGGGTTTTAATTCGCGAGCGCCAGGGCTCGAACCCGCGAGCGAACGCGTGCGTGCGCTGTGTGCTACCGCTGCGGTAGCGAACGTGTGCTTGTCAGTATACGCTACGCAGTGAGGATAACGTTCAGTTATCGTGCTTAACTGAATTTCTGCGCGCGTTTGTCTGAACCTTGACAGAGATCGACGGTGGCCGGCGGCGAGCTGCCCGCGTGCTGGCTCGCTGCTGTCGTGTGGGTGGTGTGCGATGTGAGCGTGTGTGTGCTTGCGCAAGAGAGGAAGGAGGAGAGGGAAAGTGGCGGTGATCACCGGCGATTGGAGGCGTAGCAGCGGCTCGGTGGCGACTGTCGACGACGGCGTCAGCAGGGATGGCGGCGGCGTTCCAGTAGCTGTCGTGCTCAACGGAGATGTCCGGGATGGAGAGGGAGCAGTGGGGGATCCGTTCCCACTGCTAATCGGAGGGATAGGAGGGCATCCCGGCGGCGATCCTCGTGGTTTCAGAGAGGGGCTCAGTGGCGGTGAGCTTCAGAGGGAGAGGGAGGTGGCAGAGAGAGAGATCGGCGGCGAGGAGGGAGGTAGCTAGGGGCTAGGGTTAGGGCAGCAGCTCGGGGGGGTTAGGAGGTAGTTTTATAGTGGCTAGGGGCTGCTCCCAGCCGTCGCTGCGCGACGGCGCCGACGTGGATAGCCCCGATGGCTCGCCGTACAGGTAGAAGAAGAGGAGCGAGGGGCGAAGGGGTACCGGGCCTGCGGGGAAGAAAAATTGGGCTGGGCCTGCGCTGCTCCCCTCCTCCGCGCGTTTCTTTTTCATTTTTTTGTTCTGTTACTTTTTTTTTGGCAGAAATAGAAATAGGAAGAAAATAGATAGGTTTTTGGGGTAGAAAAATTAGGGAAAAAATTTGGTATTGATTAATTATGTGACAGCAACAATTTCCAAGTTTTGTTTTTCCAAAAGGTTCAAAACAAAAATGCTGTTTGTAATTTGATTCAAATTTGAATGAGTTTTTGATATTAAGTGATTTATTAAAAACAAACATTTCAATTAGATTGAACCCTCAATTTTTATTTGCAACAAATTGCTTAGAATTGTTTTGTGAATTTCATTAATTCCAAAGGGGTTGCTGTTTGGAATTTTATTTGAATAACATTTGAATTTGGAATGAAATTTGAGTTAAATGAGTTATTAAATAAAAGAACAATTTAATAGTTGAGCTTTCCATTTTCATGGAAACAAAAGGATGTTTTATTTGAACTTTTTATTTGGGAAAATTGTAACATAACAAGTATGAAACAAAGGTTTGAATAATGTTTGAATTTCAATTGGTAAAACAAAGGAAAACAGATGCAAACAAATGGAAAACAAATACAATGATTAAGATGCCATGATGCAAAACAAAAATAAAGCAAGAAACAAACATGCTAGGGTGGTTTTTCATACTTGGGATGTTACAAAACGCCCCCCTTGAAGGAATCGCGCCCCGAGATTCCTACTGAGAAAGGAAAAGGTCCGGATACTTATTGCGAAGATCCTCTTCGGTCTCCCATGTTGCTTCTTTATCGGAATGATGGGACCACTGCACTTTCAAGAACTTGGTGCTCTTGTTGCGAGTCTTACGTTCGGTCTCATCGAGGATTCGAATAGGGTGCTCCTCATAAGATAGATCATCTTGCAGTTCAATGGAATCATGATCAACTGCACGATCTAGATCTTTGAAACACCTCTTGAGCTGTGATACGTGAAACACATCGTGCACCTTGGATAGTTTTTCTGGAAGTTCAAGACGATAGGCATTTTCCGCACGCCTTGAGAGAACGTTGAAAGGACCAATGTATCTTGGTGCAAGCTTTCCTTTCACACCAAAACGATGAGTGCCTCTGAGGGGAGTTACACGGAGATATGCTTTGTCACCAGGTGCATAGATCATGTCCCTGTGCTTGCTGTCATAGTAGCTTTTCTGACGAGACTGAGCAATCTTGAGATTGTCACGAATGATGCGAACTTTCTCTTCGGCTTCCTTAACAATGTCAGGGCCTAAGAGTGAACGTTCACCAGCTCCAGACCAATTGATTGGACTCCTGCATCTGCGGCCATAGAGAGCTTCAAATGGTACCATGCCTAGGCTTGCCTGGAAGCTGTTGTTGTAGGAGAATTCAGCATACGGAAGGCAATCCTCCCATTTCATGCCAAAGGAGAGACCACATGCTCTGAGCATATCCTCGAGAATCTGATTGACTCTTTCGACTTGCCCTTGAGACTGAGGATGGTAAGCTGTGCTGAACAGAAGTTTGGTGCCCAATGCTTCTTGAAAGCTTTTCCAGAAATGAGAAGTGAATATGCTTCCACGGTCTGAGCTTATTTCCAATGGAACACCATGAAGAGGAACAATCTTTGCTGTGTAGAGCTCTGCTAACTGGCTAGCTGAGATTGTTTCTTTGACAACAAAGAAGTGAGCTACTTTAGTGAGACGATCAATGACAAGGAAAATTGCATCGTTGCCCTTCTTGGACTTTGGAAAACCAGTGATGAAGTCCATTTCAATCATGTCCCACTTCCACTTAGGAATTTTCAGAGGTTGGAGTAGACCGGCTGTTTTTTGATGGACTGCCTTAACACGTTGACAAACGTCGCATTCAGAAACGTATTGAGCAATTTCACGTTTCATGCCATGCCACCAATACAGCGTCTTAGGATCCTGGTACATCTTTGTACTTCCAGGGTGTATGGAGAGAGGAGTTTCATGAGCCTCCTTGAGAATGACATCTTTGAGACTTTGAACTTGAGGAACTGCAATGCGTCCTTCGAAGAACACAGTTCCCTTGTCATCAATTGAGAAGGACTTAAATTTCTCCTTGCCTTCTTTGATGTGTTCTACCATTCTTGATTTCAGCATCACGAAGTTGTTCAGAACGAATCTTGTCCTCGAGAGTTGGACTGGCTGTCAAGTTTGCAAGATAGCCTTGAGGAACAAGACCAAGGTTCAGCTTCTGGAATTCTTCATGAAGAGGAGGTTGGCTTTCCATGATCATGAGATTATTGCAATACGACTTGCGACTGAGAGCATCGGCCATAACATTAGCCTTGCCTGGAGTGTAAGAAATGGTGAGATCAAAGTCTTTAATCTTTTCAATCCATCTCCTTTGCCTGAGGTTTAGATCTGGTTGAGTGAAGATATATTTCAGACTCTTATGATCGGAAAAGATTTCAGTGCGATTACCCAACAAGTATTGCCTCCATTTCTTGAGGGCAAACACAACTGCTGCAAGTTCCAGGTCGTGAGTGGGATAGTTTTGCTCATGTGCATTCAACTGACGTGAAGCATAAGCCACAACTTGACGTTCTTGCATAAGAACTGCACCTAGACCTTGGAGAGATGCATCACAGAATATCTGGAAAGGTTTGGTAGTATCTGGGCCAACCAGAACTGGTGTAGAAGTGAGTTTAGTCTTCAGTAGATTGAAACTTTCATCACATTGTGGAGACCAAACGAACTTCTTGTCCTTCTTTGTGAGATCAGTGAGAGGTTTGGCAATCTTGGAAAAGTTTTGGACGAAACGACGGCAATAGCTAGCCAAGCCAAGAAAACTTCTTACTTGCTTCACCGTCTTTGGAGGTTTCCAATCAACAATTGCTTTAACCTTTTCTGGATCAATGGCTATGCCCTTGGCAGAGATGACATGACCAAGGTAAGCAACTTCTGGAATCCAGAACTCACATTTGGAGAACTTGGCATATAGACGATGCTCGCGAAGTTTCATGAGAGTGAGACGAAGATGTTCTTCATGCTCTTCCTCAGATTTTGAGTAGACCAGAATGTCATCAAGATATACCACAACGAACTTGTCGAGGTATTCATGGAAGACAGAATTCATGAGTCGAGAGAATGTCACCGGTGCATTGGTGAGACCAAAGGACATGACGGTGTATTCATATAGACCGTACCGAGTGGTGAAAGCTGTTTTTGGAATATCTTCCTTTCTGATCTTTATTTGATGGTAACCCATCCTCAAGTCCAACTTGGAGAATATTGAGGCTCTAGCAAGTTGATCAAAAAGATCATCGATACGAGGAATCGGATACTTGTTTTTGATGGTTTTCTCGTTAAGAGGACGATAGTCAACAACGAGTCTCTTTGTTTGATCCTTCTTCGCAACGAACAGAGTTGGGCAACCCCAAGCGGAGGAACTAGGTTGAATGTAACCTTTTTCCATGTACATATCGATTTGCTCCTTTAATAGTTTTAGTTCAGGAGGAGCTATCTTGTATGGATGCTTAGAGATTGGAGTAGTACCTGGTTCAAGCTCGATCACGAACTCAACTGCTCTGTCCGGAGGCATCCCTGGCAACTCTTCTGGAAAGACGTCAGGGAATTCACAAACCACCGGAACATTTTCAAGTAGAGGTAGAGGTTTAGCATCGAGGGTGTACAACTGAACAAAACTTGATTCATTTGGAGAATAGACTATCTGGCCAGAAGGGTGGAACAGAGTTATTGACTTCTGAGCACAGTCAATCGTAGCTTTATTGGCCTTCAACCAATCCATGCCAAGAATGGCATCAATGTCAGAATTGCCAAGCAGTATGAGAGAAGCTAGGAATATGTGACCTCCAATTAGAATCTGATTTTCATGGCTCATCTTGGAAGTTTGCATAGTTGCTCCAGGGGAGTTTACTACTAACGGGGAACCCAAACCAACAAAGGGGAGTTTAACTGCTGTCGCAAAATCTTTGACACGAAAGAATGCGATGCTCCGGTATCAAACAACACTTTAGCTGGAAAAGAGTTTACGGGGAATGTACCGAGAACAACGTCAGCGGCTTCCTCAGCTTTGTCGACCTTGACATGATTCACCCTCGCGGTCCTCCCGACAGGCCTGTTGTTGGAGTTGAAGGCTTTTGCCGGGGGGGGGGGGCACGCACCATTGCCTGGTTTGTGTTGGGACGAGGTGGTGGTGGAGGTAGCTGCCTCTGCGTGCAGTTGTCAGCGTAGTGCCCCGTCTGCTTGCACTTGTAGCAAGTGACGACACGAGGAGGCCCTGGCCTTGGCTGCCCCATCGAAGCCCTCTGATCATGCATCTGAGTAGGGTTGGGTGGGCGGTTAGCGAAGCCTGGAGAAGCTTGGGCATATGGAGCCCGAGTGACAGCACCATTTGGCACCCAGATGCGGCGCTTCTGCGGAGGGGTGGTCATGTTGGAGGAGGAACCACCCTCACGCGAGTGCTTGCGAGACTCCTTGAACGCCTTGCGCCCATTTTCTTCATTGAGCGCGGTGTTAACGAGCTCCTCGAAGTTGTTGGCCTTGATGTTGGTGAGGGCATACGTGAGTTCCGGGTTAAAACCTCTGCGGAACCTTGCTATCTTCTTAGCCTCAGTGGACACCTCATCACCAGCATAACGAGCGAGGCGATTGAACTCACTCTGATAGCCAATGACGTCCAGCTTGCCCTGCTTGAGAGAGCAAAACTCTTCACGCATCCTTTCCATGAGACCATCTGGAATGTGGTGCTTCAGGAAGGCTTCCTTGAAACAACCCCAGGTGATTGGATAGCCAGCTCTCATGGTCTGGTAGTTTTCCCACCAAGTAGCTGCCTGACCCTTCAGCAGATAGGAGGCATACTTGACCTTGTCTTCCTCAGCAACGTGAGCAATCTCCAGAGCCTTAGCTATCTCACGGATCCAGTCATCAGCGTCCAGAGGCTCGCGTGTGGCCACGAAAGCTCTCGGACCCAGACTGAGGAACTCCTTGATGCTGACTCGTGGAGCCGTCTGGTTGTTGTGCTGATTAGTCTGAAACTGGGCCATCTGCGCCATGACTTGGGTCATCTGAGTCAACAGCTCCGTGATTGGCGGTGGCTCAGGCGGGTTGTTCCTTGTTGGCGGCATCCTGAATGGAAATGCATTTTAGCACAACAATAGAAAAGGATAGACTTGGAAACCGAAAAAGAGATTATTCCGACGCATGAATAGATAACCAACAGGTACATCATCACATGTTCAAATACATCAGAATATCCAACACACCATAAATGGTTCGAATGCCAAAGGATAACTAAACATAGTCAAGAATGGATACATCGTTACTCCCATGCTCATCACGCAGGACGGCGGTGAGTAGTACGGCGAGAGGTACGGTGAGGAGCACGCCCACGAAAGTAGGTAGAACGACGATCCACATAGATCTGACGTGGTCTGAGAGCGACTCTATGTGTGGTGAAGTACATAGCGTCGACTCCCTGTGCTCCAAAGCGTGGAATCCCAGTGTAACCAGCACCAAGGTTGAGGAGTGGACCTCTGATCGGCTCGTAACCTCCAGCATTTGGCAGACGACGACCAACTGGCTGATCGAAACGTGCAAAGCGCTCGTCTCCAACAAAGTCTGTGGTGTACGTCGCCAGACGAGTCAAAGCAAGGTAAAGCTGCTCTCTGACTGAAGCCAACTCCTGAGATAGTGTGCCGGCAACTGCGTCACTGTGCCTCACAAACTGAGCGGTGGTGTGCAGCCTGGAGTTATCATGCTCATAAACATCCAAGTTGTCGTAGAGAGTGAAGTGAGCTCCCTCCGAAGTGATGTAACCACGGGGGATGTGGCGATAGATAGAATCGTCAAATCCCCAGTAGTCAGCACGAAGGACGGTGAGACTCACATAAGCTGCCTGCTGCACGGCCATATCCACTGTGGAACCTACTGCCTCGTAGCGGTGGACTACGCTCATGCCATCATCTGACAGAATGTAGACGATAGCCTGGTAGTACGTCTGGTCAAACTCTCGCTGCTGCTCGTCGACCTGGTACTCTGGTGCCCAACGGAACCCCAGATAAGTGACCATGTCTCTCAGCATCTCCGGATAACCGGCAGTGCTCTCGCAACGAGTCATCGGAACCACCTGCGGGTAGAACCTGAGATCCATCTGCAGATGATCGGGGAAGTTTTGATTAGACGCCGGTAGAAGAACGGAAGTGGAAAGCAACAACAAGGTTTCAACGGACGAAAGGGATGTTGAGAAGAACAGGATATCGAAGCAACAACGGGAAACACGAGACCAAAAACTCCTGAGGTACTACGGAAAAACCCATCCGGGCTTCTAAAGGATCAATATCTACTGCTTAAGGAATAGAGGATCTGCTTCCGGGGCTTACACGCCTCCGTTCTCAATCGTGAGTAGGCAACATGATAAATCATGTCACAACCACCTCCATTCCTATGGTCTAGTAGATATAACTATCCTAGAGAAACCAGGATTCGTGAAAACCTAACTTGAAAGTTTAGGTGAGAACAGAAAACAACGTTGCACTTCCTTACCAGAAAAGGGAGGGTGGGTAGGGAAAGAAATAAAATGGCAGAATTCCTACTCTCACGTTTCATTTTTCCTATATAGCTACAAAATAGTTTCTAGACTCAACTGCGACCAGTAAAAGGGATCCTACAGGCAGACAGGCTCTGATACCATTTGTCGTACCCAGACTTCTAGAGGATAATCGCAGTTCCGTTGAACAGTAGTTGATTGGATTACGGGGCTTACCGGCACCCGCATCTCTTACGAGTAGGCCAACACACGTTTGTGTGACAACCAACCCCTACTGTTCATCTTCTACGTAAACCATCCCATAGAAATCAGGATACTACCATTGACGTACTTCATACCATACACACATGGTACGTCAACGGCGTTTAACAAGATGATAACACAACATATCTCTAAGACACAAATAAATAGAAATAAGTGGCAAATAGCTCTCACTAGAGCAGAGATAGCAAATACAATCATCCAGAGGACACATGTCCCAACATATCATCATTACATCTCAGCGGAAGCATTCAAAAGGTCTGAGTACAGACAAAATCCAAATAGGCTTAAGAAGCCGGAAATGAAAGGAAACGGAGCCCATCCACGATGTCTCGGATCCTGCCTAGGCCCGCTATCTACTCGTCAGCAGCCTCGTCAAACTCCACGTAGTAGCCGTCACGGGGATCCTCGTAAACGTAGTCTGCGGAAACCACAGCCCCAAAGGGGTCAGTACATAAACGTACTGGCAAGCAAGACTCACAGGATACCAAAGTGTACCCGGCTACACCAAGTACAGATGCTTTGGGTTCAACGGAAGAATAGGTGATACACAAGTGCGGCAGCAGGCTGCTCTAACCAACTACAGAAACACGCTACAACTTCTGGCTAAAAGAAGGGGATAAGATAGCGTATCGTAACCAACTACCACTATCCTCAAACAAACCCATCCTGGACCTCGCCCCTTATCCAAAGAAGCAATCCGAGGATAACTCACACAGTTGGATTAATGATGGTTCAAGTTATTGTGTCAATAAGCCTATTACTAGTCAAGTTATCATTAGTTAGGTGCAAGTTGTTCTGAGTACTTGTTAGCCAGTACTTTCACCAAGTCAACCATAACCGCGGAAAACACGGCTTCTCGAGAAGATTTATCCCTGCAGCGGTGCACCAATTTGGCCGTACACGTAAGAATAACCCGCCAGATGGAATGCCTCCCACCAAGCGGGGCACTCAACACAACTCAACTCTTCTTCGCATCAAGCCCAAAGAACCACGTGCTGTGCGTGCGCGGCTAATCGAGCCCCACGAAGAAAATGGGACCCTCATAGCACTCTAAGACTACGCCGCCCTAAATGCCGACTACAAAAGTTCCACCCTGGCCTCGGGTTCGTACCTGCATATGAGTGCATCAAATGGAAAGCCCGAACTAAGTGTGGCGATTTGGACGAGATGCGAATCGAATCAAATTGAGGGGGGCGCCCATACACGCTTCCCACATGCGGATAGTGCGCTCATCATGGATCAGTAGACAAGACCCTTTTCCTAATTAGGGTCGACACTAGCAGGCCTCAAAACCACGCCGGGCCTCCTGCCGGTGCCTTATCAGCAAAATATTATTACCACAAGATTAACAGGTTGTTGTGTAACATCGAGCCCCAGAACATAACAGAAATATAGTAACAGAAAGTAACGGGTAACAGACTCGAGCAGAAACAACCCTGAGCATGCTAGTAAGACACGGGCAACAAGCAATGGGGTTATAGGTGTGGAGGTGAGGCTATATCAGGGTTAAGGGTAACATGTGATAGGTTCGTAACAGAAGCAACAATCCATAAGGCTAGCAGAAAATAGACAACGGAAAGTATCGGTAACCAATGTTGAAAGGAACACAGTGGTTCATGTGAGTGAATACTTGCCTGCAAACTCAGCAGCCTGGTACTGAGCTAGATCCTCAGAAGGGGTGTCGTAAGTATCGTCTGTCTCAGCGTCGTCGTCTATTCGAGAAGAAGCAAACAAACAACGCAGAGAGATAAACAATCAATAACATGGCATAATGCACAATCATGGGATGATGCATGACCATTTAATTGATGCATCAAAATAAACTAGTTGACATGGTAACAACATGATTAAATGGACCCATATGCAATTTGAGTTGCATATGAAAAGCCCATGAATTATGGTTGAAACAATTGTTTTACAACTAACCAATAGGTGAAAGTGGATTAGTATGATGCATGGATGAGGAAAACAGAAAAATAACAACAATAGAAACAATTTAAAATAAGGTTTACCAAGTTTAGAAATTTATTTATTAAGTTAGGGAATTTTGGTTCCTTAAAGGTGTCACACAAGCATTTGTTGTTTTCAGCATTTTAAATTGTTCAAAACAAATAACAAAATTCATATTTGGAAAGAGCACAAAATTTAGGTGGAATACATGTTTCAATAATTGAAAAAGGAATTAATATGAATTATTTATGAAATAAACAAGTTAAACAAGATTTAAATGAATTAAATTCAAGTATGAATTTATTTGAATTTTTATTTGTTCAAAACATTAATTCAAATTCATATTTGAAAAGTTTATACTTTTCTAGTCTGAAAACATATTTTACATGTTCAAAAATAATTTAATTTGAGCAAGTTATGAATTTAGTAAATTTAATTGATTAAACAAGGTTTAAATTATTTAAGCAATTTTAATTATTCAAAACATGAAACAAAATTTATATTTGAAAAGATGGTTCAAAATAGCATGGAAAACATATTTTATTTGTGTTATTTAAATTAAGTATGAATTAGTTATGCAATTAACCAAATTTTAAATGTGTTGTTTGAATTTGAAATTTGAATGCATTTGAATTATTCAAAACAGAATACAAATGGTTTAAATAGATAGATAATTAAATTTGGTTCAACAAACATATTTTATTTATATTAATTGGATTTGTAATTTAAAAGTTATTAGCAATTTAAATTCAGGGACCAATCTGTGAAGAAAAAGGACTTGTTTTTGAAAAAGAAAAAGCTGAAAAATTATCTTCACTCTGCAGTGGCTAGCCACTGCCACTGACAGAGGGCCCCTGGGCTGCGTGGCGCTCACGTGGCAGCAGAGGCCACTTACAGGAGGGCCACGCCTGTCAGTTGCCTTAGCGAAAAAGGTTGGGGTTTTAATTCGCGAGCGCCAGGGCTCGAACCCGCGAGCGAACGCGTGCGTGCGCTGTGTGCTACCGCTGTGGTAGCGAACGTGTGCTTGTCAGTATACGCTACGCAGTGAGGATAACGTTCAGTTATCGTGCTTAACTGAATTTCTGCGCGCGTTTGTCTGAACCTTGACAGAGATCGACGGTGGCCGGCGGCGAGCTGCCCGCGTGCTGGCTCGCTGCTGTCGTGTGGGTGGTGTGCGATGTGAGCGTGCGTGTGCTTGCGCAAGAGAGGAAGGAGGAGAGGGAAAGTGGCGGTGATCACCGGCGATTGGAGGCGTAGCAGCGGCTCGGTGGCGACTGTCGACGACGGCGTCAGCAGGGATGGCGGCGGCGGTCCAGTAGCTCTCGTGCTCAACGGAGATGTCCGGGATGGAGAGGGAGCAGTGGGGGATCCGTTCCCACTGCTAATCGGAGGGATAGGAGGGCATCCCGGCGGCGATCCTCGTGGTTTCAGAGAGGGGCTCGGTGGCGGTGAGCTTCAGAGGGAGAGGGAGGTGGCAGAGAGAGAGATCGGCGGCGAGGAGGGAGGTAGCTAGGGGCTAGGGTTAGGGCAGCAGCTCGGGGGGGTTAGGAGGTAGTTTTATAGGGGCTAGGGGCTGCTCCCGGCCGTCGCTGCGCGATGGCGCCGACGTGGATAGCCCCGATGGCTCGCCGTACAGGTAGAAGAAGAGGAGCGAGGGGCGAAGGGGTACCGGGCCTGCGGGGAAGAAAAATTGGGCTGGGCCTGCGCTGCTCCCCTCCTCCGCGCGTTTCTTTTTCATTTTTTTGTTCTGTTACTTTTTTTTTGGCAGAAATAGAAATAGGAAGAAAATAGATAGGGCTTTGGGGTAGAAAAATTAGGGAAAAAATTTGGTATTGATTAATTATGTGACAAAAACAATTTCCAAGTTTTGTTTTTCCAAATGGTTCAAAACAAAAATGTTGTTTGTAATTTGATTCAAATTTGAATGAGTTTTTGATATTAAGTGATTTATTAAAAACAAACATTTCAATTAGATTGAACCCTCAATTTTTATTTGCAACAAATTGCTTAGAATTGTTTTGTGAATTTCATTAATTCCAAAGGGGTTGCTGTTTGGAATTTTATTTCAATAACATTTGAATTTGGAATGAAATTTGAGTTAAATGAGTTATTAAATAAAAGAGCAATTTAATAGTTGAGCTTTCCATTTTCATGGAAACAAAAGGATGTTTTATTTGAACTTTTTATTTGGGAAAATTGTAACATAACAAGTATGAAACAAAGGTTTGAATAATGTTTGAATTTCAATTGGTAAAACAAAGGAAAACAGATGCAAACAAATGGAAAACAAATACAATGATTAAGATGCCATGATGCAAAACCAAAATAAAGCAAGAAACAAACATGCTAGGGTGGTTTTTCATACTTGGGATGTTACACAGATCCTGCTGCTCCGGAGCTCCGGAGAAGGGGGAAATCATCCCCATCTTCATCCCCATCTCCTCCTTGGCGTGGGAGGAGGCATCTCCATCACCATCCTCACCAGCACCTGCATCTCCACCATCACCATCACCGTGATCCACTCCGTTCCCCTCATAGTTTGATCATTGCTACACCCTAGATACGTGTTATTGTACACCGTTGCATGTTTGGGATTGAGTACTTGTCATTATTTGGTGGTGGATCCATTGTTTCAGATTGTGTTGTACCACATATGTCACCATACATGATCATGTTTGCACGTTGTGAGTAGTTCCCGCATGTTCCAGAGGGCATAGGATGATTTGGCAATGATTTGTTACATGAGATGAGTTGTTATTTGGTCTAGTATTTATCTTTTATGTGATTCTATGATGGTGTTGTACGAACGTCGACTGTACAGCACCTCACCTACATGGGCTCATAGGAGAACACCATAGTGTAGTGACGTGATGATGTCTTTAGGTGACAGGAACTTGAGACAGAGTCGTTGAATTGCATTATGAGGGTACTTTTATCGGGGACCTTAGAGCATAAGGCTATGGTGGGACATCATGTCTTAATAATTCTCGTGCTGTCATTTAATTGGCCACGTGATCCATCATAAGGGGTGATAGTTTATTTATTTAGCTATTCCTATTTGTGGCTCCGTCCGAAGAAGATTAAAACTAGACAAGATATACAAACATGTTATGCAATGAATCACTATGCCAGCTAAATCCGTGCAGCCCTCGGGAACGTTTTCCACATATAAGACACAAACACACACTTGAGTTTGTCCTCTTGCGCATTAGAGGATTGGGCTTTGTCTCTCATTGAGACCTACTACTTGCTGCAATTTACTTTCCGCATTTTACTTTACTTGCACTACACAATTAAAACACAAAAACACCTGTTGCTTTTATTATTCCTTTGCTATTCTACTTACCAATTCCTTCTGCTCCTCGTGGGTTCGACAACCTTTCTAATTCGAAAAGTACTACAATTGATCTCCTGCACTTGGGAGCCATCAAGACACTTTTCTGGCGCCGTTGCCGGGGAGCGTAGCGCTATTGGTAAGAAGTTTGGTAAGGAAACTTGAAAGCTGAATTTTACTTGATGTTGCATCCTGTTATTATTATGGCTTTTATGAGAGATGCTTCGCTGGAACTTGCTTTATATGAGAGTGCTTATGCTATTAAACCTAAAGTTGTTGAAAAAGCACCTCATGATGATGGTTATATTATTCCCCTTGAATTTGTTAAAGCTGTTAGGAATGAGTATTTTGCAGGGGATGGAACAAAGGCTGCAAGTGATCACATAAGGGCTATTGAGGATATATGTGGGCTAATTAGGCTCAAGGCTATTTCTGAGTAGGAGGTAAAATGCAAGTTATTGTACCAGTCCTTAACTGGTGATGCTCGAAAATGGTATATGTCCCTGGATGAAGAAATTACACATAATTGGGATACTTTTATGAAGGTTTTCTTTCTTAAATATTTTACTCCTAAAGAGGCTTATGAGAACCGTTGCTTTATATTTAATTTTTGGCCACACCTTGGAGAGAGTATTACTCAAGCTTGGGGGAGGCTTAAGGACCTCCTTCGTAAGAATCCTTGTCATGATCTCACAAATAAACTTATATTGATAAACTTTTATGTGAGACTACCTCATAGGCTAAAGCAATATTTGGATGGTTCATCTGGTGGAAGCTTTACAAATAATACTGCAGAAGAAGCTTGGAATTTATTGGAAATTATTTCGAAGAACTCTGAATATTGGGACCTAGACAAAGGTAATGAAGCTTATTTTGATTATGGATATTCATGTGTAGAAAGTTTCTCTAGTTCTATTTTGTTCAAGAATGTTATTAAAGATTTTGGTCTTGATCCATATGTTGCAATTGAAATAGCTAAGAAATTTGCTGAGCACATTCGAATTCCTAAAAGTGGCTTTGATTATTATGTTGAACCTGTTAAATCTTCTATTGTTGTCCCTAAATTTATTAAAGAAACACCAGTGTCATCTGTAGTAATAGAAGAATATATTGAACCACCTCCCTATCCTGAAAAAGTTAAAGAGAATTTGCTTATTGCTGTTGCTGACAAAAGTAGAAAGAGATGTTCTCAACCTAAAGAACAGGTGGAAGTCAAGAACCAAGTCTCTATTATTAAGCAATTAAATGAAGAAGATCCTGTTGATGTTTATTTATGTGAAGATGCTACCAAAGTTATTAAAGGGAATTCATCCAAAGTTGGTAAGCCAATTATATCATACTCTATTGGGACTTCTTGTTATCATGGTTTATGTGATATTGGAGCAAGCATTAGTGTCATTCCATATTCTCTCTATCAAGAAATTAAGCCTGATATTGATCCTATCACCATGGAAGAAACAGGTATGACCATTCAGCTTGCTAATAAAGATTATATTAGTCCCTTTGGAATTGTTAGAGATGTTGAAGTATTGGTAGGGAAAATAAAATATCCTACTGATTTTATTGTGCTTGGTTGTCCACAAGATTATTTCTGTCCTACTATATTTGGTAGACCTTTCTTACATACTGTTGGTGCTGAAATTGATTTGCCTAGAGAAAGGGTGTTTATTGAATGTGCTGGAGAGAAACTTGAATTTAATTTTTCTAAATTTGCTGATAAACCTACTAAGAAAGAACCAAAATCTAAAGATATAATCGAAACTCTTGGTCATATAGCTGTAGCTTCATCAGACGTGGTGGAACGTTATATGCTTAATCAGGAAGAGCCATTTAATGATGCATAAAAAAGAAGCTTTAGAACAAATATTATGGCAGCAACCTCCACAATTACAATTGCATATCCCACCTGATAATCTAGGAGTACTCCCACCTCCTAAAGGAGATCCTAGTTTTGAATTAAAGCCTTTGCCTGAAAATCTGAAATATGCATACTTGGGTAAGAAAAATATATATCCTGTTATTATTAGTGCTAACCTTTCAGCTGAGGAAGAAGAGAAATTACTTGATGTGCTTAAAGACCACCGTAAGGATATTGGTTATTCTCTTGATGATCTTAAGGGCATAAGTCCAGCTCTATGTATGCATAAAATTAATTTGGAAGAAGATGCTAAACCTGTTGTTGATTTCCAACGTCGTCTACATCCAAAAATGAAGGAAGTGGTAAGAAAGGAGGTAATTCGACTCATAGAGGCTGGTATTATTTATCCTATAGCTGATAGTAAATGGGTTAGTCATGTTCATTGTGTTCCTAAGAAAGGTGGAATTACCGTGGTTCCTAATAAAGATGATGAACTTGTTGCTCAACGTACTGTTGTTGGTTATAGAATGTGCATTGATTATAGAAAATTAAATAAAGCAACTCGTAAGGACCATTATCCATTGCCCTTTATTGATCAAATGTTAGAGAGATTATCTAAACATTCTCACTTTTGTTATTTAGATGGGTATTCAGGCTTCTCTCAAATTCTAGTTCATAGTGATGATCAGGAAAAGACCACTTTTACTTGCCCATATGGTACATTTGCTTATAGGAGAATGCCTTTTGGTTTATGTAATGCGCCTGCTACTTTTCAGAGATGCATGAATGCTATATTTGCTGATTATATTGAAAAGATAGTGGAAGTCTTTATGGATGATTTTTCGGTGTATGGTACTTCTTTCAATAATTGCTTGTTCAACCTTAACAAAGTTTTGCAGCGTTGTGAAGACCAACACCTTGTTCTTAATTGGGAGAAGTGTCACTTTATGGTAACAGAGGGAATTGTGCTTGGGCATTGTATTTCTGGAAGAGGAATAGAAGTTGACCCAGCAAAAATTGAAGCTATTGAGAAATTACCATATCCAAGAGACATCAAAGGTATAAGAAGTTTTCTCGGTCATGCAGGTTTTTATCGTAGGTTCATTAAAGATTTCTCTAAAATATCAAAGCCTCTAACCAATCTTTTGCAAAAGGATGTTCCGTTTTCTTTTAATGATGATTGCATAGAATCCTTTAATGTTTTAAAGAAAGCCTTAATAACTGCACCTATTATTCAACCTCCTGATTGGAACTTGCCCTTTGAAATTATGTGTGATGCTAGTGATTATGCAGTTGGAGCTGTTTTAGGCCAAAGGGTTGATAAGAAATTGAATGTTATTTACTATGCTAGTAAAACACTAGATGGTGCTCAAAGCAATTATGCTACAACTGAAAAAGAATTTTTAGCGGTAATATTTGCATGTGATAAATTTAGATCTTACATAATTGATTCAAAAGTCACTGTGCACTCTGATCATTCTGCTATTAAATATTTGATGAATAAGAAAGATGCTAAGCCTAGGCTAATAAGATGGGTACTTTTGTTGCAAGAATTTGATTTACACATAGTAGATAGGAAAGGAGAAGATAATCCCGTAGCTGATTATCTTTCTAGAATGGAAAATATACCTGATGATCCTATTCCTATTAATGATAGTTTTGCTAATGAACAACTTGCCCTTGTTAGTGTTTCTATTGCTAAAGTTGCATCTCCTTGGTTTGCTAATTATGCAAATTTTATTGTTGGGAAAGTTATGCCACCACAATTTACTTACCAGCAAAGAAAGAAATTCTTTTATGACCTTAAACATTATTTTTGGGATGATCCATTCTTGTATAAGAAAAGTGTTGATGGCATTATTAGACGTTGTGTACCTGAGCATGAACAGCAGGCTATTATAAGAGATTGTCATGACAGTCCCTATGGAGGACATCATGCAGGAGATCGTACTGCAGCAAAGGTATTACAATGTGGTTTTTATTGGCCTACTCTATTCAAGGATTGTGCTGAATATATTAAAACTTGTGATAAATGTCAAAGAGTAGGAAACATTGGTAGAAGGAATAAAATGCCTATGAACTATACATTACCACTTGAACCATTTGATGTGTGGGGTTTTGACTTTATGGGACCATTTCCTGCATCTAGTACAAAACATACTCACATTTTGGTTGCTGTTGATTATGTTACAAAATGGGTAGAAGCAATTCCTACTAAGAGTGCAGACCATGCCACAGCCATGCAAATGCTTAAAATAATTATTTTCCCTAGATTTGGTGTTCCTAGATTTTTAATTACTGATGGTGGATCTCATTTTATGCATGGTGTTCTTAGAAAAACATTGGCAAAATATAATGTTAATCATAGAATTGCATCACCCTATCATCCTCAAACTAGTGGACACGTTGAATTAAGTAATAGGGAAATTAAACTTATTTTAGAGAAAACAGTAAACATAGCTAGATCTGATTGACCACTTAAAATTAATGATGCATTGTGGGCTTGTAGAACTGCTTATAAAAATCCTATGGGTATGTCTCCTTATAAAATGGTTTATGGAAAATCATGTCATTTACCCGTTGAATTAGAACATAAAGCTAGATGGGCTATTAAGAAATTAAATTTTGATTTAAAAACAGCGGGGGAGAAGAGATTGCTTGTCCTAAATCTATTAGATGAATGGAGGAATGAAGCATATGAAAGTGCAAAATTGTTTAAAGAGAAAGTTAAAATTTGGCATGACAAGAAAATTAAAAGAAAAGAATTTAAAGTAGGTGATCAAGTCCTATTGTAAAACTCTCGTTTTAAGTTTTCTGCAGGGAAATTAGCTTCAAAATGGCAGGGTCCATTGGTAATACAGGAGGTATACCGTTCGGGGGCCATCCGTCTTCATGGTGATATGAAAGGTAAACCTCATGTGGTCAATGGACAACGCCTAAAACATTATATTGCAGGAAAGAGCTTCATGGGAACCATCGAGGAGATAAAGTTAATGACACCGGAGGAGGTAATTGTAAGGGATCCTGCAGTTTCAGAAACCCAAATTCAATAATTTACAATTATTGTGTTTGGAAGTTTCTCGGAATTGCGTGAAAACTTACGGAACTCATTTTTTATGGAAATTAACGTGTGGGACAAGAAAATTGGAAGGAATTGGACCTCAAGGGGTAAAAGAGGACCCCACACGCGGCCAGATTCCTTGGCCGCGTGGAGGTACCCCTTTTCCACCTCGGAGTCCCGTTCCGTCTTGTTTTCGACTCCGACACTTCGTCTTACCCTAAAACCCGTCAATATATACCCCCTTTTGTCGATCTAATCCCGCACCAAGAGTTCTCGCGCGATCTTTGTTTCTGTTGTTTCTGTCTGCCAGGGTTTAGCCATGTCAAGCTCCGGATCCAACCTAGGGGAGGAAGATCCACCCAAGGGAGGCATTGTGAACCATTACCTCAACTCCGTGATGACCCCCATGAAAACCCTGACCTTGAAGGATGGTGTGTTGCTCATGGAGGAGGTGAAGGCTCCCAATACCGAAGGCACGCTGGAGGAGAGGCTGGAGTCTCTGGAACAAACAGTTTTCAGGTATAACTCTATTGTTGAACGCAGCCTTGATGCCCACCAATTCATGAATCTGGAGCTGGAGAAGAAGATAGAGGATTACGAGGAGAGGATCAAGGACCTGGGGACTAGGTATCTGCGTGTCATATCAGAGATGGATAGGTACCAAGCTCTGATGAGGGACATGGAGAACCAGAACTATGAGTATGAAGAACGTTTCAAGAAGATTGCAGAAGCTGCCACTCTCAGGTACAATGATCCACCCATGTCCTTCCATACTGGAAGGCCTTTTCCATGGACGCAGGAAGAGTGGAAGGAAGATTACGACAAGAAGAAGAAAGAGTGGTGGGCTGAGTACGAGAAGAAGGGAGAATGAAGAAATTACCGCAACCATCTAAGCTTGGGGGAGTTTCACCTATCCCCCGTCTTTTATCAGCTTTATCATGTCTATCTAGTTTTGGTGTGTCTTGCTTTTATTATCTAGTATCATTTTCGTTTAGGCTTGAGTGAGCTCATTGAGCATTATCATGCATCCCCGTCTTATGGTTTATCAATGAATAATAATGTATGGTGTCATCCATGATTCCCTTGTTTTGGAGATTTATGGGTAACACTCATGCAAATGAGCATGGCATATTTAGAGGTTTCAATCACATCTTGCCTTGAAATTAATTAACTTGAGTGTGTTGGACAATTGTAGAATTATCTCAATATGACATAAATCCACTATCTATCTATTAGCTTAATGGCTATTCCGAGCATGTTCACCATGTTATAGTTTCATTTATGCTCTAAATTAAGATGCTTATGTTATTAATTGGCATGGGCTGAATTTGGGATACGACTCTCACGAACTTTTGAATGCACACATTTATTTCTATTGCACTTAACAAACATGACCCATTAATGGCATCTAAAAGTTTTGTGCTTGACAAGGATTTTGGTTGGGAGTTGGCTAACACGTGCATCACGTGAAAATCTTTCAACATTGCACAAAGAAATTTTATATTTAGTTGATGTCATGTGCTTTTGTTTTTGGACTCCTGCCATGCTGAAATGAAATAGAGGAATAGTAAGTTTTGATGAGTAAGTATATATGACTAGAGAAATTGCATTGGGCCGCTAACTCAAGCCATGCTTGATCATGGTGGAAATTTACTTATATCTAGAGTGGACTCTACAAACACATCCTACAATAAAATAAGAAGCTATGTATATAGTGAATGAAATAAAAAAGGATGATGAGTCTACTCCGTTTGTTCATCTTGTTATTGTGACATGGGCTGGTTTCTATGTCATGGGGCAAGAGGTACCTCTTTGCAATTCTCTATGATGTCATTAATACTTATTATGATTGTAAAAAGCTTATTAGGAATCTTAAGTTGAGTAATCATGGAGTAGGTTTTCACACTCACGGGGCATGAGACATTCAACCAACACCTTGTCAACCACATTACTTCAACATTCATAAATTAAGATGCTAATGATAAACGGCAATGAGAGTCTTAGCCCAATGGATGCCACATTACAATTAGTAATTTAAGCTGAATAGTTTGGAAACTAAATGAGACTTGATCATGTTTTACCTCTACTCATTTATATTTCTCCAAATTAAAGAGTATAATTCGATTGTCCAACATACAATGGTTATTTGCTTTCAAAAGTATGGGGTGTTTGCTAGAGCTTCGAATATGTTATCCTTATGTGTATGAGTTCTATTCATTCATCTTGCATTATAACTGAACATGATGATGATACAATGCCCGTATTTATTTATCAACCATAAGTCCATTGATGCATGTAATGATCTATGTCCTTATTTACTCGAGGACGAGCAAAGGTTTAAGCTTGGGGGAGTTGATACGTGCATTTTATATCATCATTTATACCCTCCATATAGGCATTATTGGGATGTTTTATCAATGTTATGTCATTGTTTTGCATGTTTTAGATGATTTTATGGGACTTTCCTACAAAGTCCCTATTTTTGGTATTTAATTTCTGGGTGTCAGAAAACACCTGTTTTCATGTTTTTGATGTTTCAGGAGCTACAAGTATCCAAATTGCAAAAGGAAAGAAACCCTGCCAGTTTTTCTTCGGGAGAAAGGCCGTGGGCACAAGACACAAAGGTGGAGGGCCAGGAGGCCCAAAAGGGGGTAGCCCACGCGGCCAGATTCCCTGGCCGCGTGTGGGGCCCCCAAATGGGCCCACAACACCTCCTCCCCGAGGTCTTTTTGCTGACGACTCCGTCTTCCCTGAAAACGAACACCCTAATTTTCCCGAGACGAGACGGAGCCGTCAGGGCGGCGAAACTCTCTAAACTCTCCGTGGGGGAGACAGATCCTGCTGCTCCGGAGCTCCGGAGAAGGGGGAAATCATCCCCATCTTCATCCCCATCTCCTCCTTGGCGTGGGAGCAGGCATCTCTATCACCATCGTCACCAGCACCTGCATCTCCACCATCACCATCACCATCACCGTGATCCACTCCGTTCCCCTCATAGTTTGATCATTGCTACACCCTAGATACGTGTTATTGTACTCCGTTGCATGTTTGGGATTGAGTACTTGTCATTATTTGGTGGTGGATCCATTGTTTCAGATTTTGTTGTACCACATATGTCACCATACATGATCATGTTTGCACGTTGTGAGTAGTTCCCGCATGTTCCTGAGGGCATAGGATGAATTGGCAATGATTTGTTACATGAGATGAGTTGTTATTTGGTCTAGTATTTATCTTTTATGTGATTCTATGATGGTGTTGTACGAACGTCGACTGTACAACACTTCACCTACATGGGCTCAAAGGAGAACACCGTAGTGTAGTGACGTGATGATGTCTTTAGGTGACAGGAACTTGAGACAGAGTCGTTGAATTGCATTATGAGGGTACCTGTATCGGGGACCTTAGAGCATAAGGCTATGGTGGGACATCATGTCTTAATAATTCTCGTGCTGTCATTTAATTCGCCACGTGATCCATCATAAGGGGTGATAGTTTATTTATTTAGCTATTCCTATTTGTGGCTCCGTCCGAAGAAGATTAAAACTAGACAAGATATACAAACATGTTATGCAATGAATCACTATGCCAGCTAAATCCGTGCAGCCCTCGGGAACGTTTTCCACATATAAGACACAAACACACACTTGAGGTTGTCCTCTTGCGCATTAGAGGATTGGGCTTTGTCTCTCATTTAGACTTACTACTTGCTGCAATTTACTTTCCGCATTTTACTTTACTTGCACTACACAATTAAAACACAAAACACCTGTTGCTTTTATTATTCCTTTGCTATTCTACTTACCAGTTCCTTCTGCTCCTCGTGGGTTCGACAACCTTTCTAATTCGAAAAGTACTACAATTGATCTCCTGCACTTGGGAGCCATCAGTGTCCACCAGCCAAATTTATGTCCGGCACCCCATCCCACCCGCCAAACTTGGGGGCCTGCCTGGGGGCACCTGACATTGTCCGCTCGCCCCACCCGTCATAGAGACAAGCTCGCACCGGGCGTGAGTTAAGGCGTCGTGCAGGAGGCCGACCTGCGTTAATGACGCTCGCCATTTTCCAAAGCGATGGGGCGTCGTCCTGCATCACGCCTAGCAGTTACTCCGGCGACGCGACACGTTGCTTCAGAGTCAGGCGTTGCACCTTTCCCGTGTGAAGGATTTACGGCGTCTCCGCCCTTCGGCCAAGGATAAAAGGCGGAAGCCTTTTGCCTCACCGTGCACATCGTTCTCCCCCTCGCCTCCCCGCCCCAATTCTCTCGTCGTCGCTGCCGTCTCCATGGCCAACAACTGGGAGGCCGGGTCGTCCTCTAGCTCCAAGTTCACTAGCGGGCGGACCATCAACACGAAGGGCGCCTGGGAGCTGAACCGGTATGGGCTCCTCCCCCCTCCGGATTTCCGCATCCTGAAGGAGTGTCTCATCTCCGAAGGCGGCCTCGTAGTGCCAGCGATGTCCCAAACAACAGAGCAAGTTTGTCGTTACATTGCTCGCCGATGTAGTTGGCTGACGCTTATAGAGTGTCACCTCCCCGAGAACAACGAAGGCTAGCACAACTGGGCTAGCAAAGGAAACAAATTTCTTTTAGTTCGAGGATGTGGCCACCCTTATGAAGACTTTGCAAAGTTTTCATATTGACATGGGATAAGCGGCGATGCCACAATCATCCCACTCCGTCCTTTCCAAATAGAAACAATTCTTGCATATTGGTTAATGATGGAGGGGTTAACCTCTTGGGTGGCCCGATCTTCACGAATTGACCAAAGAACTCAAGAACATGGTGAAGAACATGAAGAATAAGAAGGGGAATCAAGGAGAGAGGGTAAATAGCGTGAACTGAAAGACTCAATCTCCCATAAACTAAGCCGCAACGGCTGCCTACGGAATGATCAATCCAACCAAAATCACCTTATCTGAAACCTCTTCAACACTCGTGGCCGTTCCACCATGTAAATAGAACCTCAAGGGTCGGTTGAGATGAATTGGAAAGTCCCTAGCTGATTCCCAAGGGGAAAGGATAGGTAGCCGGTGTAGCCTTGATACGATCCAAATTACAAGTAATTGGAGCAGCATTGGTACAGTCCTAGATAAACAACATAGGAGCCTCACAAGAGGGGTACAAGAACAAAGCTCAATTCATGTAATACCATCCTAACCCTAGATCTGAGATGTGGGCGTATATTTATAGCCCAGTGCAAAGAGGGTAGGTGGGAGAAGGAGATACAAGGGTCAAAGGCCCGGAAGTGGGCTCGCAGGTTCCGATGGATTCACCGGTAGTACCAGTGCGTCACCCGGAAGTACCGGTGGTTTCACTGGTAGTACCGGCCTTCGTTCCGGTGGCGGTACCGTCACTTACACACAAAGCAAGGATTTGGCGGTTTCTCTTCAGTTTCCTTGTCCATCTTTTCGGCCACCGTCTTGATCATTATTGGCATGTTCTTGGGGTCCACTTGACGGTATGTAGCTGATCATGCATTGGGAATTTCCCTGAGGTAGCGCACCATTCACCAAGTCATCAAATGCATGGAGAGAGAGAGGAGTGAGTTCACCTTATCATGTACCGCCTTTGCTCGTTACCTTGTCATAGGTCCATTGGGTGTTGGGCCTGGTGGAATGGGATGTGCTGCATCATCTCCCCCCTGAAAAAGAGTCAACCTCGACTCGTGTTCTTCCTCATAACTTGGATATCCATGGAAGGAAGAGAGATCCTTGACATTGAAAGAGTTGTGCACAAGGTACTTGGATTGAGGTAGGTAGAGCTTTTAAGCGTTGTTGTTTATGCGCTTGAGGATGTTTAAAGGCCCATCACCCCTTGGCTTGAGCTTGGAATTGCACTCTTGTGGAAAGCGGTCCTTGCGCAGGTGGAGCCAAACGAGGTCACCTTCTTGGAACACCATGGGCTTCTTGTTCTTGTTCATCATGGATGCTCGGTGCTTGGAATGCTTCTCAAGTCTCTTGTGTATTCATGTAGCCTCTTGAATGATGTAGACGGTGCGCTTGTTGATTTCCATGTCTACTTGTTCGCGTAGAGGAAATTGTAGGATGTCGAGAGCGGTGTTGGGGTTGAAGCCGTAGACGATCTCGAATGGGCTTCTCTTTTTTGCTTGATAAAGTGCTCGGTTGTTGGCGAACTCGGCATGTGGGATGCATTCTTCCCAATTCTTGAGGTTGGGCTTGATCAATGCTCGAAGCAGTGAAGAGAGTGTTCGATTCACCACTTCGGTTTGGCCATCCGTTTGTGGGTGATAGGAGGTGGAGAATTGTAGCATAACGCCGAGCTTGGACATCAAAGTCTTCCAAAAGCAGGATGTGAACTTGACATCTCGATCTGACACGATTAAATTGGGCACACCATGTAGACGCATAATTTCGTTGAAAAACAAATTTACGACATGTGAAGCATCGTCCGTTCTGTTGCAAGGAATGAAATGTTCCATCTTTGAGAAACGATCAACAACGACAAATATTGAGTCCATGTTTGTTTTAGTGCGTGTTAGTCCTAACAGAAAGTCCATGCTAATGTCATTCCAAGGGATATGTGGTGTAGGTAATGGCAAATAAAGACCATGGGAATTGGAAGTAGACTTAGCTCGGAGGCATGTAGGACATTGCTTGACGAGTTTTTGAACTTGGTGCCTCATCGTAGGCCAATAGTAGTGGTTGGAGAGCATGGCGTAGGTCTTGTCCCTTCCAAAGTGTCCCATGAGACCTCCTTCATGTGATTCCTTTAATAACAATAAGCGAAGAGAGGACTCCGGAATACACAATTTGTTAGCCTTAAACAAGAAACTGTTGTGGAGATAATAGTCATCAAAACATCTATTGGGCAAGATTTTTTCGCAAGTGGATCCGAAGAAAACATCGGTAGAGTATATGTTGAGACATCATTGTAGAGTTCATAAACGGGGGTGCCATGAGACTACTGGTAGAATCATGGGGGGACGTGGTAGCAAGACAAACTAGAACACCAAGTTACCCAGGTTCAGTTCGAAGCAACTAGGCGGCGTTCCTACTCCTAAAATCTCACTAAATCAGGGCTGAAGCCTGAAGTATACAAAGTATAATGTGAGTAGGGTTTCGCTAACTCGACGAGGATCAACTTCTCAGCGAGTTGGCTTCTAGCTAATTGTCTGTCTCTGTCTTCCCTCCCATCCGACTTTATATAGATAGCCGGATTAGGGCTTACAGAAAGGAAACCTAGAAGACTACGGAAAGTATCTAACTTGGAAAGTAAGGAATCCGTCTTCTCCTTTAAGCCGCACCACTTTGGGCCGTGGTCCGGGTTCTTCTAGAATCCGACTTCTTGTGCATCAGCTTACTGGGCCGACCAATAGATTGTCATCCATTACCAACAGGCCACCCTGGTAATCTGACTCTTTATGCCAATGCCGGACATACCCCTAGTAGGTATATATCCGACACTAGCCCCCAAGAAGGATTAAGACTTCATTATGCCGCCTTTTGTCGATTAGCATTCTTCTCCGAGAAATGTCGATGTTTCTTCTTCATTCTTCTTTTTCCAAAAACTTATAACCCATAACTCGGACTTTACCAAAGTCTGGCTTTTTTTCTTCCACGAGCCTTCGCGGAGAAGGAACCTCGTGACATCAGCGATGAAATCATGCTTACGTCATGGACGTTTGAGTTCAGTCAAAACCCTACAACGTATCCTCTGACATTTTCTCACAGGAAATAAGGAGATAGCAATTATCACCCCGTCCCCTCATTTCCCGGAAATTTCGGGCATAACACGCGTCGATCATCCAACGGCTAAAATAGACATTGGAACAAATCTTCGTGCACCTGGCTATAAATAGCCGCCTCGGGGTCTCTGGACTTCCTTCCGCACCATCTTCTTCCCCGAGCTCCCAACGCCATAGCCAGCAACCAGCGCCCGAGCCCGAGCACAAGTGTGAGCACAGAGAACTAAGCCCTCAAGCCCTTCACGGGAGATAACCATCAGAGGAATAATGGCCACCGGAGATTCCCCCTAGGCCTCCGACTCGGTGAGCGTCATCATGAACATTGACGAAATCATCAACGACCTGGACCCCCGCCTCGATTCTTCGATTCGGGGCGCTGTGAACATGCCGGAGGGGGCCGCCAGCGAGCCGGCCGGCGGGAATCTGCCTCCTGCGGCCAAAAACACGCCGCCGTCTTCATCGGCTACTCCTCCTCCGCCTCCCTTCTTCGAGCCCGCGGAGAAAATCTGTCACGACAGCAATGAGGTCTCTGTTTCCGCTGCCGCCGGAGGTGAAGACGCAGGGGAGAAAAACGCCGGGAACTGGAGCCACTGTAATGTGGTTCCTTCCCTTCTTCCGGCTTTAGAAAAAGAGGGGTTTGTGGTGGAAGGGAAATGTCGGTACGACGAGGACGACACCGAGCCATCTCCAGAACCCAGCGAACGGGTTATCTTAGCATCCCACGTCAATCGAGGTATGGGGTTTCCGCCCTCCGCCTTTTTCCTGCGAATCCTAGACCACTATAGGATCTAACCACATAATGTGCCACCCAACTCCATCCTGTATTTACCCGGGTTTCAAGCCCTATTCGAGGGTTACCTAGGGATAGAACCTCGCTTAGATTTCTGGCAATACTGCTTTGAGGTAAAGCGCAACCCCTCTGAGGGTGCTCTCCCAACTTGCGGAACCATCTCCTTTACCTTGCGTAGATTTAGGGAAGACTGGTTCCCGAAAATCAAAACATCTGAGTCCGTCAAATTCTGGACGGGCTAATTCTTCTATCATGCGGATGTCCCGTTTCTTGGAAAGGAAACGGGCATTCCGCCATTTGTCAATTCCGCGAGCACTCCCCAAGACAATTGGGCGATGGACGCGGTCCAGACTCTGCCTGCAGATCTGATGAGGATCAAGACGCGAATTGCCAAACTTGTTTCCGCCACTCTCCCTCTGACCGGCATGGACACCGTTCTATGCTGGCTCGAAAGGCGGATCCAGCCCTTGGCCTATCGCGGAAAAAGGCTTATGTGTGAATACACGGGCCCAGAAGACGCAATGAGGGCGACAAACAAGTCTTTGTCGAAAAAGGACTTGAAGAAACACATAAACCAGCTGATTTCGACTCGTGATCAGCACGAGGAGAGCCGGCCAATGTACATCGCCGAAAACCCTGCTCCAAAGGTTTTAGTCTTTTTGGGAATTTTTTTGAGTCTTCTTTTTCTCAGATGGTTTTTGTCTCTTACCCGGATTTTGTTTCTTTTGACAGCTTCTTAATCTTCCTGAGGCTGAGCTTGCCACCAACGAAGAGTTGGACACACTTCGTGCCAACTTCCAGTCCGGAGGAAGGAAGCGCAAGAAGCCGTCCGCCACTCAGGAGGTCATTGATCTTGACGGCATGCCCGTCACAACTTCTAAGTAATAAACCCAAGCTTTTTTATGTTTATGATTTTTATTGCATGTTTTCTATTTCTTGGAATCTCATTTCTCGGAATTTTTCTTTCCTTCCTTTTCTAGCCTTTCCCTACAACTTTGAAGGGGAAAGCCCGGAAGAAGCACAATGTTGCTGCTCACAGAGGGGCGAAGCCGTCTCCCGCCGCAGCGCCAGATACTGCGACAACGGCGGGAGAAGAAAACTCGGCCGCCCGAGACGACGAGCATCCTTTGCCGTCCAGCCAGCCCATTGCATCCAACTCGGATGCGAGGGAAAGGGCGGCGCCTGATGAGGGTGGGCCTTTGAACATCCCGAAGGAGGAGCCCATCCCTAACTTTGACAAGGACTTCAAGGTAAAACAAGAAGAACATTTTGACGAACACGGATACATTCGTCCGTGGGCGAAAAAAATACTTTGCCCGTGCTCCTTTAATTCGTCCATGGCCGCAAGGTGGACTTATAGTTAGGAATATCTACGTGTTCTCTCCTCAGCAGGTCATACAAGACGGCCTTTGCCATGTCGGAATCACCTTTCAGAGTATGAAAAGGAATTTTTCGACAATTTGACGAGTCTTCAGAAAATGAGCCATGTAAATACCTCTAGCCCCAAAGCATTTAGACACATGTATTCTTTTTGACTGAATGCTTTCTTCATATTCCTTCTTGTTTTTTGACTTAAGCGATATTTCTCTTGTCCATGTTTCAGCAAACTGCAGAGATAATCAACATGGAAGTTTTTAATAAACTTACCATCAAGAACAAGGAGGTTAAAACTCTCCTTAGTATTCTTGAGGAAAAGCACTCGAAGTTGGCCTCGGTTCAGCAGCTGCTGAAGGACTCGGCAGGTAAATGTTTTTATCATTTGAACTGCTTAATTTTTCTAAGTCTTTTTTCCGAGTATTGATCTCTCCATTTTTACTCTTTTCAGCATCTTTGGCGAAAGCCAAACAAATTTCTGAAGATGCTGCAACGCCGAGCAACTCCGAAAGGAGAATTCTGAACTTTACCAGTTGACGGTAAAGCTTTGGAAGGAGCTGGAGGTTAGCCAACTGGCTACTGGCATTGCCGAGTCCAAGGCTTCTGCCCAGGACGAGAAGGACAGGGCCACCATCCAGGACCTAGAGATCAACCAATGCCTTGAAGAAGGCGTTGAGATGGACAAGATAATCGGTAAGTTTTAACTCCTTTTACCGAGTTTTTCTCCTTATACTTTTTACGGTATGTTTCCTTTCTCCTTCTCTGTTTTTCTAACTTTTCCTTGTTGATTTAAACAGAAGGGAACCCCTGCTTACCCGGATTGACAGAATCCATGCTTTCGGGAGAATCTTCGCCGCTTTGAAGACTGCGGGGATGTTGTTTGTGAACAAGTACATTCCTGACAAGGCTGAAGAACTCTCGGAAGTAAGAAGGCTTCTGGAAGAAATTGAAGAGGTGGCGAACCAGAGGGAATCTTGGTTCCGCTCTGCAGCTCGCGGTGGTGCGCGCATGGCCCTTGGGCTAATGCGTATGCAATATACCACCGCGAAATCCTGGCGTGTTGCGACCGGTATCCCGCAAGGGTACACCGAATTGCAAAGAGCCGAAATTTTTTAGTATGTCAAGGGGCATGCCACCAAGATATCTCAAATGGTGTCTATCTCAACCTTCTACCCGGAGGAAGAGATTCCGGCGACTCCCGAGAACCCCAGTGACAGCGAGGAGGAAGACTCGGATTCTTCTGACGCCTCTTAGTTCCTTAGTAGTTGTTTGAGAACAAAATAGAAGCATTAATATTCTTCCAATGTAACATATATTTTAATGCTATCTATCTTTTGTATGAAACAAGTATTCACCCCTTTTGCAGTAAAATTAAAGTCTTTGCAAGTTTTTCTGGGTTTTAATTCCTTTCCTTCTAAGTTCTCTGCTCAGTATGTTTTAACTTTCCTTAGCGTTTGAAGTGGCTCAAAAGTATTTAGTCTTCACGCCGAGTGACTGGGTACAAACCAATCAGTCGAAACTCGTAAACGTGGATCATACTTAGGCACTTTTAATTACTAATTCCACTGACCCAACGTACGAACAAACAAATAATACTTAGGAAATAGTAAGGAATTTTGGGATATTATGAAACTCAGGCACGCGGGCACAATCTGGGTTTCCTTATTCCTTTTTAGGCTGTGAAAGCATTCCGTTTTTTTAACACCGAGCACGCACACACAATTCGGGTTAACATTGAAGAATTTTGAAAGATCATTGGGAAATAGATAAGACGGACTTATGCTTTGAATGAAAATAATCAGATGAAACAGGAATGCATGAATTCCGACAACTTTATTTCATGATCTCAAAGATGTTTACATAGAAATTGAACTAAGTGTAGAAGGGACGTAACTGCTGGATGCTCCAGGGTCTCTTTGTCTCTCCTAGTTCGACATCTATCTTTCTCTTTCTCTTGCGGTTTGAGTTTTTAGGATCATCTTCTGTATCTCGGATATCTACAAGGTAATATGATCCGTTTTTCATAGCCTTGCTGATGACGAACGATCCCTCTCAAACTGGGGATAATTTGTGATTCCTTTCCTATACTAATCTTAGCACCAAATCACCTTATTTAAAAGAACGATGTTTGATTTTCCGACTATGATAACATCGCAGTCCTTACTGATAAATGGCGGATCTTTGTAGCACAAGTTCTCGTTCTTCTTCTAAGAGATCAACGGCATCCTGTCATGCGTTTTTCGCATCCGAGTCATCGTAAGACTGCACTCTTGGGCTATCATGGATCATGTCCGTAGGAAGCACTCCTTCTGCACCATAAACCAGGAAAAAGGGTGTTCTCCTTGTTGACATATTCGGCGTCGTTCGAATACTCCAAAGTACAGAAGGTAATTCTTCTGCCCATTGACCAGCTGCTCTATGAAGAGGAGATTCGACCCTTGGGCGTATTCCTTGCAGGATTGAGCTATTCATTCTTTCAACATGTCCATTTAATTGCGGGTGTGCCACAGATGCGAGATCGAGGCAAATTCCCGTTTGTCGGCAATACTTTGCCAACTCTCCAATGGATAAATTTTTCCCGTTATCCGTGATTATGCTGTGTGGAATGCCATATCTCATGACAATGTCAATGACGAAATTTCTGGCAGTCACACCATCAAGTTTTTTGATGGGTTTCGTCTCCACCCACTTGGTATACTTATCCACTGCAACGAGTAGATGTGTAAGTACACCTCTTGAAGTTTTGAATGGTCCCATCATATCTAGCCCCCAGACCACAAATGGCCATCTAACAGTTTTGAGTGCTTGGGCTGGCATATTTATCTGCTTGGCGTAATACTAACATCCGGCACATGTGTTCACTATGTGTTCCGCGTTTGTCTTGGTTGTGAGACAGAAAAACCCTGCACAAAATGCTTTCTTAACTATACTTTTTGACTAAGCATGATGTACGTGATTTTCTGCGTGGATTTCTTGCAAGATTTCTCGGTCTTCTTCTGGCGAAATACATCGCTGAAAAATTCTGATAATACTGCGTTTATACATGCAACCATTGATTACCGTGTATCCTTTGGATCGATGTTGTATCTGCATTTGCAAGACTTCATCTTCTCCATCCGGGAACTTCTGATCAACTAAGAAGTTTAAGTATGTAATTGTCCAATTCGGGTTTACGAGCAAAACTTCTATTGACTCGGAAACTAGAGGATAGTCAATATCTCCGCCTTTTTATTGATGGTTCATGCAAATGTTGGACAAATAAACCAGGAGGTAGAATTTTAACCCTTTCCGAGCCCATGCGGGCTAGAGCATCCATGTTCCAATTTTCTTCCCGTTTGATATGAAGTACTTCAAATCCTAGGAAACAAAAGGAAAACTCGCCCACCGTTCTGCGATATTCGGCCATGATGGGACTTTTGGCATCCCATGTTTGGTTTAGCTGATGCTGTACCAAATCCGAGTCACCATAGCAGAGTACGCTTAACTCCTATTTCTTTTGCAATATGCAAGCCATGAAGCAATGCTTCGTATTCTGCCACATTGTTGCTGGCGTTGAAGTGTATTTGCAATACATATTCCATAATGTCACCTTTTGGGGATTTTAACACTACACCAGCTCCGGCGTCTTCTTTCATTTTGGATCCGTCAAAATGCATGATCCAATATTCCGACTCCGGCATTGGTGTGTTTTCCATTGCTTCTGTCCAATCCGCGACAAAATCTTCCAGAACCTGGGATTTAATTACTGTCCTGAGTTGGTACTTAATGTCGAACGCAGCCATTTCAATGCCCCATTTGGCAACTCGGCCTGTTGCATACTTGTGATTATACCCCTTCCAAGCATCTTCAACTACAAGAAAGTAATTAAGAAATAAATCTAACCACAGCTTTAAACTCCGGGATCCTACGCTCCCTCGTGTAATGGTTCCCTTACGGGGGTTTAGGTTTCTATCACTCCGGCAACCCCACAATTAGTAGCCAAATACAGGATGCATTCCCCTAGGCCCATAAATGGTGAAGTATCATGTAGTCGATGTTCACATGACACCACTAGGAGAATAACACCACAACTTAAATATCAAACATTAATTATTATTCAACATTACTTCACTACTAACAACTTGACTTCTCCCATGTCCTCAAGAACAACACGAACTACTCACAACATGTCATATGGATCATGATCAGAGGTGATATAATGGATGATAACAATCTGGTCATAAAGTGTAAACACCGATAAATCTCACAAGCATCAACTACTAACAAGTAATCCACATCGGGAGAGAGATCTAATGCAAAATAACGATAGAGGCCCCTAATTGTTACATCGGGATGAAGGTGGATGATGAGGTTGATGGTGTTGGTGGTGATGATGATGATTATGACGATCTTGATGATGACCGGAGTGATGACGATGGCAATGATTTCCCCTCTCCGGAGAGGAATTTCCCCGGCGAATTTCTCCCTGCCAGAGAGCTTGTCTCTCGCTGGTGTTTTGCGCCCCGAGGCGGCAGCGGAATAATTCTTCGGGGATGGAATGAGGCTTAGGGTTCCCTGGGGATCAAGCACGCAAAAGATGACCCCCAGAGGTGAGCCAGGGTGGCCACACCCCTAGGTGGCACGACCAGGAGGGAGGGCGCGCCAGCCCTAGGTGTGGGCCCCTGGTGGCCCCCTCTAGCTCCCCTTCTGGCTGTGTTCTTCCTCTGGACTTTTAGGAACCCCCGGATGTCTCCCTTCTTCTTCTGATCTTCTGAAATATGGTATCTCGACGGTGCTTTTTTCCATCAGATTTTTGGTCCCGGTGTTTATTCTCCCAAAATTAAAAAACATGAAAAATAAGATGAAATAACATAATGGATGCATCATAACATGAAAATATATCTATGAATAATAGAAAATTATGATATAAAATAGTGATGCAAAATGGACGTATCAACACCTTTGCTTGTTTTGCGAGATTTTGAGAAAACTTTTGAAATTGAATGTGATGCCAGTGGAATAGGCATTGGTGGCCTTCTTATGCAAAATGGACGTCCCGTTGCTTACCATAGCAAGAAATTAGATGGTTCTAGACTCAATTACCCTATATATGACAAAGAACTATTTGCTTTGCTGAGAGTTTAGAAGTTTTGCAACACTATCTTTGGCCTAAAGAATTTGTTATTCATTCTGATCATGAATTATTGAAATATTTGAAAAGTCAAGGTAATTTGGAAAAAATACATGCTAAATGGGTAGAATTCATTGAATCTTTTCCTTATGTCAATAAGTACAAGCAAGGTAAAGAGAATGTTGTAGAGGATGCTTTGTCTCGAAAAGAATGTCTTCTTACACACCTTGAAATCAATGTGATTGGTTTGGATGAGATCAAAGACTTATACTGTCGGATATATACCGATTAGGGGTATGTACGGCATTGGCCTAAAGAGTCAGATTAGCAGGGTGACCTGTTGGTAATGGATCACAGTCCATTGGGCAGCCTAGTAAGCTGATGCACAGGAAGACGGATTCTAGAAGAACCCAGACCACGACCCAAAGTGGTGCGGCTTGGAGGAGAAGACGGATTCCTTACTTTTCAAGTTAGATACTTTCCGTAGTCTTCTAGGTTTCCTTTCTGTAAGCCCTAACCCGACTATCTATATAAAGCCGGACGGGAGAGAAGAAAGAGACAGACAATTAGCTAGAAGCCAACTCACCGAGAAGTTGATCCTCGTCAAGTTAGCGAAACCCTACTCACATTGTACTTTGTATAATTCAGGCTTCAACCCTGATTTAGTGAGATTGCAGGAGTAGGAACACCGCCTAGTTGCATCGTACCGAACCTGGGTAACTTGGTGTTCTCATTTTTCGTACTACCACTTCCCCCAGGATTCTACCAGGAGTCTCATGGCACCCCCGTCCATGAACTCTACTACGATGTCTTGATAGTTGGCGCCCACCGTCGGGCCAGCGACGCCAGGAGTTACGTTTCGATCGGGGATACTCGGCGGAATCGGTAGTACAATAACCGTAGGAAGCTTGGAGTTCGACGGCGACATCGGACGCTTCCTCGACAATGGAACATACATGCCAGCACGGAATCACCTGGTAAGTGCCTGCGTTTTACCGATTGGATCTTCCAATATTTTATCGGATTAACAGCAGAGGCAATGGGATTCTGTGGTGGAAGTAAATTTATCCCACCCGGCCTATACCCAGTTGAGGAAAACTATGATACCGAATTCCGCTCAGATCGCCAAAACACTGCTAAACTTGCTGCCTCTTCGGAGATGCCCACAATCAAATCTCACTTCATTGGCATGGTGCAGTCCGAGATCGCTGAAAACACGGAAGAAAACAATCCCGTGGTGGAAGCAGAAAAATATAATCCCACAGAACAAGTGGGAGATCCGACACCCGTCAGTGAAACGACGAACTCGGAAGCCAACTCTGTGTTAGCTGCTGTAGAAGCAAGATTGGAGTCGGAACCCGGATCTGAAGACCTAGATTCTGAAGATGAATATGAAGACACGTTTGAGAGAAATGTCAAATCTATGCAGGGGAACTTCCATGAAGTACTTATGGCAGAACAGACTGAAAACTTGGCTGCCGAAGACGATGAAGACCCCAAAACACCTCCGCCAGACGAGGAAAGAGAGGATGGTGAAACCAGTCCAATTTACCTTGATGTCAAAGAATTGACAGATGACGAACCGGGCAAAAAACCTCCTTCTTCTAAGAAGAAAAAGAAGACTACCAAGAAACTCCAGTATAAACTCAAGAAGAAAAAGTTAGCAGACATTGCCAACCAAAACCTGAAGTAGGAGGAGGAAGAGGAGTTACAACTTCAGAGAAGAAAAAGAAAGAAATCCCTGTTCCACAAATGTCGGAACAGGAAGAAATTGATCTAATTCAAACCCCAGTCGGACGAGATGAACCCCTGAAGTGCTGGAAGCCAGTAGAAAAACTCTACAGCGGCAACAACAACATCTATTCCGTACTCGGGAAAACCTCATGAAAACCAGGCTGACATTAAGTTGCAAAGATGGAGAATTACGAAAGAAGGAATAGATCTGGCATAAAACCCACGAGGTTATCCGGAATTGCAAAGCCGGATGAACTGCCAGCAACAAAGAGGTTCAAAAACCCTTCTTGGCAAAGGCAGGTTAACAACACCAATGCTAATGGCGAACGCATATACAAAACTGCAGCTGAAAACGCGGAGGCCGCGTTCGCCATCCTTAATGACGGTCCGTACTCCAATGACGAAAAACTTTAGGGAGTGTATCCTTTCCTAGGAAAAGCATTACAGCAGCAACAACGAGGACAAGTAAGATCAGGTAAGCTGCACGATGACTCGGCCCTATGCAAAACTGCCACATGCGCCGCTGGAGCGCCTAGACCTGGGAAACCTGGAGATTCAGGCTATTCTAAGGAAAAGAAGGGAGATACCAGAAAGAACAAGAAGATCCCGGACAATAAGGATGCAGCATCTAGGACTGGATCCCATCCGCCGAAAGGCGGAAAAAAATCCCCTTGAGTACAAAGAACGGGAGGAACAAAACCGAAAAGACAGAAAAATAATGCCGCCTCCGAGACGCCCAGCTGATAAAGCTGGAAGATATGAAAATACTCACAGGAGTGAGAGATCCCGTACTCCTCCTAGGAACAAAGAAAGTCCAAGGATTATAAATCCACCTTATTCCAAAGGACACGACAACGGACGAAACAGGGATAATCTCGGAAAAGCGCACTCGCGCAACAATGGGCCAGAAAGGAGCAGATCCCCTTCCGTCCATTCAGCCGACAGATATTCCGCTCACGTCGATAAGGCAGAAAGAGATGATTTATAATTTGTACCTAAGTGTTTCACTGACAGGATCCAAAGAATAACTCTACATTCTGGCTTTGCCAAAGTTGGTCCAACTTATCAAAAGTATACCGGAAGTACAAACCCGGATACATGCCTTTCAGACTATTATACGGCTGTTCAGATCAACAAAGAGACAGACCTAGAGGCAGTAAAATTCCCCCCCTAATGTTCCTGGATGGTGCCAGAGGTTGGATCAACGGGCTTCCATCAAGAACCGTTGATAGATGGGATGATATGGCTAGAGTGTTTGCTCAACATTTTTGGGGTACGTACAAACGCCCTAAGAGCATTAACCAGCTGAATCGTTGTGTCCAATTTAAAGACGAGTCGTATATCTACTTTATATCAAGATGGACCGCAATGAAGAATAGTTGCTCTGGAGTAAGTGATGTACAAGCAATGGATTCTTTCATCAACGGTCTAAAACCCGGCCTTGTACCGTTCATGGTTGGTTCAAAGGAGCACAAAGATCTCGGATCTATGCTTACCACTGCTAATGAGCACACAACGGCCGAAGATGATATCAGAGCGAGAGGTGGAAATATTGATGCTTTGGTTCAGGCCAAAAAGACGCCTCGTTCTGAAAAGAAAGCTACTCCAGAAGCGCAGCCAAAACCCAAAGAAGTTAACTTAACCTTTGGAAAGGATAATGGCAGAAAATGGAAGGGAAGCAACACAGAACCTATCTCCTTCTCAAAGGAAGAGTGGGAAAAGATTAAGTCAGAAAACTGTGTCCACCATTCGCAATTTGGGAAGGCTAACCACACCAATGCGCAATGCCGGCTTAATAAGCACATGAAAGGCACAACAGGATCCGGGAACAAAGGAAAGAATTCCAAACAGAAGTTCTCCAAGCAAAAGCCAGAAGCTGAAAAAGAAGAAAGTGAATCGGACACTGATGACAAAATCCAGGAACAACAACGGAAAGGCGAGCCAAAATTCCCGAGAGTTGAAGGAGAATGTTACTTAACTTTCCTGGCAACTCCCTTAGCAAAACAGGTGAAAAGAACACTTCGAGAAATCAACGCGGTTGTACCTCCAACCCCAAAGTTCTTGAAGTATTCAAATACGCCAATCACTTGGGATCAGTCTGATCATCCCGGAAACATCCCAGTACCCGGCACACATGCTTTAGTCGTAAGCCCTATTGTTCAAAACACTAGGCTCAAAAGAGTGCTGATGGATGGAGGATCTAGTATCAACATCATGTACTTAAGTACATTGAAGCATGTCGTGGTGAGGTAAAGACAGATGCCATAGGGTGGCTAATGTTTGGGGTCGATGGACGCTGTAGGTATTCGGGGAGGGATCACACGTCGAGTAGACGCGCTCCGAAGCACTGCAAACACCAAGATCTACCCAGGTTCGGGGCCATCGTGTGGAGGTAACACCCCTACATCTTCCTATCTCTCTGTATAAAGCTCCACCGAGTACAAAAGTTACAAACCCTCAGTATGCCTCTCTCTGCCGAGTAGCCAGCTCCTAGCTCTCTCTACTGCTTGCTCTCTGTGTGCTACTATGTCTCGCAATAAATGTGTTGTGGTCCAACGTCCCTCGCACAGTAGGGGGCTGGCCACCTTATATACTGGTGGCCAGTGAGTATTCTACACATAAAAGTACACAATGTGACAATACTACAGTGGAAACGGTGCACGCCTCCGTGTTCCCACTGACGCCGTGCCGAAAGTCTCCGCGCCGTCCGGCTGTCAGGTCTTGTCTACCCTGTCAGCCCCTTAGGGTAGGTCACTGACATGTCCTGTCCCCCTGTCAGTGACAGGACTTGACAGGCGCCTACCCGTACTGTGCCCATGCCTCAGCGCAGATAATCATGCTCCTAGTAAGTTGAACCGCACGCCTGTACGGTTGCGGGATACGCGGGATCTCCCACAACGGCTCCATTGACTTTGTGCCCGAGTAGGATAGCTTCCCATCTACTCGGATCACCCGAGCTCTACTCGGTTGATCAAGAACATCACTTGTTATCTTCTCTTGGCCTTCAGTACTTGCCTCCGAATAGCGCCTACCGGATAACGGGTACCCGGGTAGCCGCCTACTCGGCTGAACCATACTATGAGTACTGTTTACCACCAGTCTTACCCCTACTTGGGGGTAGCCCCCCGGCATTAGTCCCCAAAGCTGGTAGAGTCCGGGGAACTTGGTCGTTGGGCCCTGCCAGTTTTAATCAAATTGCCTCCATGCTGAAGTGTGACCGAATTGCTCCTCAACTCGGATGCCCATAATCTTTATTCGAACTTTTCTTATTATGGCCTTCAAAATTTTCTTCTCGGCACCGAGTAGACCACGCGATGCTGAGTCCCACCGAGAACCCAACACTTAGTGAAAATTTCAACACTTTGCCGCTCGATCCAGAGCGGCTCTATCTTCTCGTGTCCAGGGTGGACACGTGTCACGCATCCGTACCCCCGACGCCTCAGTTCTGGCGTGAACACGCTGCACGCGCCCATCACTGAACCTAGGGCCCACATGCCGTTGTGTCACCTCGCGCACGTACTTGAGAGCCCACGACGCGCATCGTGGGATTAATTGCGCCCGTTACGCGCGCATTACGCGCTGTGTGCGTTTCTAACAGGCACGTTACCTCCTACTCCGCACGATCTTGCCCACGATTAATCCTAAGTAGCAACTGCAGCCGCGGTGAGATAAATACCCCCACGCCGTCCTCAGTACCTCTTTCCTCGCACTTTCCCCACTTCGCGTTTCCTCTTCGCCTTCGCCTTCGCAGCGAAAGCCAGGGCCGCCGCGAGCTCGCAGCCCACCGCTGTTCCGCGCACAGAGAGAGAGAGCTCATCTCCGCGCGCCTCCGCCTTTGCCTTCGTCCTCGACACATCCGCTCCTCCACCGGAGACATTGCTATGGAGCTTGAGAACGCCGCCGAAGATCTACATGAGGAGGAGATGGCGCCGCTGCGCGCCGGCTGGGAGGGCTCTGACGTGAAAGCGTCGGGCTGCCAGTGGCTCGTCAACACGCTACGGGTCCCTCCTGGCGTCATCTGCCACCCACCCGGGAAGGAGCTTGTTCCCACTCCTGAACCAGGTGAGTATGTCGTGTTCCTAAGCCACTTCAAGCATGGATTTGGGCTTCCCATCTCCAAATTCATGCAGGACTTTCTGCACCACTTTGGGCTCCAGCCACACCATCTCCCTGCTAACGCAGTAGCCATGCTTTCCGCTCACACCGCCGTCTGCGAAGCTTTCCTAGGTGTCTATCCCACCGTTCTAACCTAGGCCAAATTCTTCTTTCTCCGCCAACAAGTGATTCCCAATCCTTCCAATCTGATTGCCCCAAAGGAGATGACCCAGACGGGTACTGCAATGATGCTCCAGCGCACCACATGTCACCACCCGCGTGTACTCGGGCTGGACACTTGTCGCAAGTGGCAAAGGTGCTTCCTCTACGTGAAGAACGCCCCTCCCGCAGAAGGAGAGGAAGCTGTGGATTTGATCAATCTTCCCAAGTTCCAGAGCGTCGCCCCCGCCGAGATGCGGAATTGGTGTTACCACCCCAGGAAGACGGTGAAGGACGCCAACCAGGTTGACGAACGCCTGCACATGCTGGTGCAGGAAGGGATTCTCCAGGACGATCCGGTGGCCTGCTGGGTGGAGTGCCGAGTCCTCCCGCTCCAACACCTAGTGCACAAGATGTGCTATATGGGCTGGCCCCGCGACTGCACCCGGATGACCACCTTCGAGATCTCCAAAGCGGAGGTGGCGATCTGGGCCAAGTCCATCCTCCGGACCACGCTCACGGATACCTGGTTCTACGGCTTCGTGCCGTATAGCTGCACCAAGCCCATTCCTCAAGTCAGTATTCCTCTCTGCACACTTGCTGATCTCAATTCTTTACTGCATACCAAGTAGGGAAAACCTTAGCCTCTGATCCCAACATGCTTTATGCCTGCATTTTATACCGGATAGAGCTCCTCTGTTAGAACCTAGCTTACTATGCTTTATGTGCACATGCTGATCAGAGTAGAACTTCCATCCGTGCTCTTGCTTAGGACTTAGTCTCAAATGCTCTCTTTTTGCTTGTTAGGCCGATTAGGACTTTTGCTTACTTCCCTCTTCTAGGACTCTAGCATGTTGTGCTTTTATGCTTGCACGCTAGACCGAGTAGAACATTTACTCGTTTTTCTCTTCTAGCCCTTAGCATTTTTTGCTTTATTGTTTGCACGCTAGACCGGGTATCATTCCTCTGTTGGGACTCTACTTAGCGTGCTTTATGTTTGCACTTTCAGCATATCGCTCGTCAAAAACTGGAGGATGATGCCATTTTTGAGAGGAACTGGAATCCGGACCGGACCGAGGATGACGCGACAGCGTTTGACGTCTAGGATACACTCTGTATCCCTCGTACTGGCCAGGACAGTAAGTCCCGAGACTATGCCTCTATTCGGGACTGGTCTGACGATGAAGAAGTTGACCGAGTTCACCCGTTTTCTTGCTTGCAGCGCGCCCTGACCTTTCTCTTTTCTCACTTTGACCTTTGCTCCTTTCAATCATATACGAAACGGAACTGGGAGAGGGGGAGGAACCACTAGATGTTGCACCTGTTTTCGTGGCCGCCCCCACCGAATCCAGGAAGAGAACGGGTAGCGGGGCACTAGAGCCCCCTGCCAAGAAGATGAAGAAGAAGGCAGGTAACAAGAAGACTACCGTGCGCAAGAAGCGCCACACTGCTGACGGGTAAGTGCTTCCAAGTTGAACTTAGCCTTTGCCTTCTACGCTCTTCACTGCTTTCTCCCTGGCTTTGTTCTCTGCATTCCTCTGATTTTCCTTCTCCTCTGTTTCTCTTACTTCAGTGCTGCACTCGACGCCGAGGCCACCAACGAACTAGCCCCCGAGAGAAGCGTGCCACGAGAAGTCGTGGAGCTTTCCGACGAAAAAGGGGACAAACAGCCAGAGGGCATGACGTAGATGTCCTCCCCTCCTCGAGAAGAACATGATCTTAGTGCCGAGAACACCGGCGCCGAGATGGAGACCGAGCAAGCTCCAGAGCAGCCGCAGCCCAACACCCAGCATGCTGCCCAGGAGCCCACGACCGAGAGACCACCATCACCACCAGCGGCCTCTGCTGAGGAGCCCAGAGATGCCACTGCCGAGCAGCGGCAAGAAGACTCCGCCATGGAGCGGCCAGATCTTGCTGCCGAGCAGCGAGAAGAGACCTCCGCTGAGCAGCAGCAAAGGACCCCGCCCGCGCAGGACCGGGTTGCAGAGAAGCCACCACTCCAAGACCAAGCACAGCCAGCCGCCGCGCCAGTTCGCCAGCCGCAGGCGCCGCCAACCAAGAAGATGCCTCCGCCGGAAGCACGGCAACCCAGTCAGCAGCAACCGCAAGGGCCTCTGCCAGCTGCGCAAATGCCGCCACCAAGGCCAAAATCAACACCTATTGCTCCTGGCACCGACAAGCCGCCAACAGGTCCAAGGTCCAAGCCCTCAGCTGCAACCATCGCCGCCGAGAAGGCCGCAGCCAGGACCGCAAAGACCACCAAATCCAGCGGCAGCAAGGGTCAGGTTCAGACCGGCTGGGTACCGGCCCCTACTCCCTCAGTAACGAGCGGCGCGCTGGTGCCCATTAAGACCGGGCCGGTTACCCGGAGCACAAAACTTGTCCAGACCTCCATAAAGTTTGGTCCTCCGGAGAAACAGATTGTCGGAGCTAGCACTAGCTCGCCCGCCAAGGGTGCGATCTACCCGGATCACTGGCGCGAGCTGCTAGAGCTCAACCAGCAGAAATAGGCGCAAGAAGCCGTGTGCGATGCGGAGCTAAAGGATAGGAGGGAGGTGGCCCGCTCTGGAACCAAGGGAAAAACTCCTTCCCTCTGAATCGAAGATATGCCGCCTCCCTCAAAGTACGAGCTCCAGGAGGACACCGAAGCCATCATCGTCCGGATAGGTTTTGTGGAGCAGTACTGGGACAACAAGAAGCACGATCACGCCGAGTGGGATGGCGTGCACCCGAAGGACCTTGATACATACCGGCAAGCCTGGAGCAAGGCTGATGCCGGTCCTGTCACCATGGCCATGTCCTCCTCTAGCAGTACGTTGGCGCACAAATTGTACTACTTGCGCAAGGCTGCTGAGGACGCCGAGAACACCAATCAGGTAAGTACTTTTTCCTCTCTATCCGGATTTTTGCGCTGCCTGTTTCTTTCCGTTTTACACCTCCTCTTCTATCCACTACCCAGTCCCCGAGATTCGGGCCGAGTTGGTAAAGCTCAATTGAGTTGTAATCTACTCGGGCCAAATCTTCCAATTTGTAATATTTCCGCCAGCTCCTGCAGGAGTGCACTCAAAATCGGACCAATGTCTTCCGCCAGCTCCTGTGGTCGCACCGGTCCATCAGAGATAGGAACCGGGTGCTGGAGTCCGAGAAGAGCGAGAGGGACGCTCTGGAGAAGAATGTCACGGACACCGTCACCAAGTTGTCTTCCGTTGAAAGTAAGTACATGGAATTTTGGTTTGTGCGTTTTTTATTTACTCCCATTTTTTTTGCTTTTGTTCAATCATTGTCTTCTCTGCAGGTGAGCTCAAGGCGCTCGTTGACAGGCACCAAGACTGGGAGGTCAAGGCTGCATCAGCGCAGAGCAAAATTTCCTCCTTGGAAGGTGAGCTAATCCCTCTCTTCTCTGCGCTTAGTTTCTGTTGCTTGTTCATGCTGCTGAATGAGTTGCTCTTCCCGCAGAAGAGTACAAAACCTTCCGAGAGCAGAACTTGGAGTGCCTCACCCCGGCTGAAGCGCAGCAGCAAGTGCAGGCCCGAGAGGCCCAGCTACAGAAGGAACTGGATGCCGAGAAGGCTGAAGTTCGTAAGCTCCAACTTGGGCTTACTGACGCACTCAAGGCTGCGATTGCAGCCGGGAACGAGAAGACAATAGTGGTGAACCGGGCTGCCTCAGAGAAGCAGGAGCTCGAGAGGGAGATTAGATCTCTGAAAGAGAGAAATCAAACTCTCGAGGGCATGGTCAATGATTCACGCCGTCTCCAAGACAGGCACATCCGACTTGCTGATGACTGGAGGACCCGACTAGGGGCCCTTGTCTTGGAACTGAGCTGTGAGTTCTCGCTATTCTTCACTCTATTCAGTCTTTGTCTTTCCGACTTCTTCTAATCGGTTTTCTTCTTCCTGGTTCTCTTTTATGACTCCAACTAGCATGTCCTAACCCAGATACCTTCCCGGACCTCAATGATGCCGCTGAGACCGCTGTGGAGAAAGAGAGAAGAGCCAGGGAAGCTTTCGGCCTCAACACTGATGAGTCCGCCAGCATCGATGATCATATTGTAAACATCAAAACTCGGGTGACATCCCTCAAGGGTCTGGGCACTTCCATGGTTTCCACCGCCATGAATCTGCACAAGCTATTCTGGCCAGAGCGACAGGTTCCAGATACAATCAACGAGATGGAGACCAACCTGAACCATGTCAAGGAGGAACTAAAGAAGTGTCGCGCCTCCGCAGCCCAGGCTGGTGCGGATGAGGCCTTGCACTTCATTCTGTCCTGGTACGAAAATCTTGATCTTGACAGGATCGGTACCCTCCGGAATGGATCTAAGTGGACTGGCCGGGATGAGTGCGTCTTGCATCGGAAGTAAGTGTCCTACGAGCTCGCATCTTATGCGGAAACCAACTAGTACATCGACGGCCTCACGGAGCCAGATACCGATGTCGAAGGAGATGACAAGGAGGAGGAAGAAGCTGAGGGTGATGAAGATGCTGGCGAAGAGAGCAACTTGGGTGACGAAGTGGAAGAGCACGAGGAAGCTGAAGAAGAAGGGACCGAGCAGCGCAACACTGCTGAGGAGTCCGGGATGGAGGCGGACTCGGAAATCAACAAGCCAGCAGTTGGTTCTGACGAGGCCCGAGTTGAGTCACAGCCCGCCGCACAGGAGGAAGTTGTCACCACCGAGATGGTGATCGACGATCCCGCTCCCGAGTGGGGCGCAACCGGGGCTGCAACCGAGAACGTTGCCTTCGAGCTATACCCTCTACCTAGTGCTTCCACTGCTCAGGCCACCAACTCTGCACCCGAGCCGTCCTCCGCTACTCCGACTTCATCTACTCCAGAGCCTGCTTCCACAACTCCTGCTACTGAGCCCGTGGCGCCTACCAACACCGAGACGGACACTACCTCATCAACTATTTCTTAAATTCCTGCACTTTTATCCTTAAACACTTATCAGATCCCGGTATGCCGGGTGCATATGTAGCAAACATTTTTATGGTTCCTCGTGGTACTCAATTTTAGTTGTTACTTTAGCAAGACTGGCTCAATGCCGGATTGCGTTAAAATGCAAGTCCCCGAGTTGCTTTTTTCATCCACTTAGCTCTTTTGTCTTTGCTCTTACCTGCCACTTGTGGCTTTTTTGTAGTCGAGTCACAAGATTTCAAATACCAAGTTTCAGATACTTAACCACTTTGAGATTTGAATATTAACGCTGCCCACCACTTAGCCGAAAAGAAGACAGAGAAGAACAGACACCCTACTCGGTTGCTACACTTCTCTTTTCCTTAGCAATTTTTCGTGTGTTCATTGACCTTTGGCTTGTTCTCTTGCTTGCCATGAAGCCACATTATTGGACACCGAGAAGTGGATCTGCAGCACATATCTGAGTTGATCTCGCTTGGGTGAGGTGAGCACCACACCGGCACCGATCCCTTCCTTTACTTTGGAGTCGTCAAAATGCATTTTCCAGAAATTGGTTTCCGGCAAGGGAGGCTCATATTGCATCTCGGCCCAATCCACCAAAAAATCCGCTAGGGTTTGTGACTTGATTGCTTCTCTTCTCGCGTAAAGCAGAGTGTACGCGGCTAGCTCAATCGCCCATTTGCTAACTCGGCCACTTGCATCCGTGTTGCCCATAATCTCGGAGATGGGAGCGGTGCTCACCACTGTGATGGGATGCTCCTGGAAATAGTGCTTGAGCTTTTTGGCACCCAGGTATACGCCGTAGGTCATATTCTGGTAGTGTGGGTAATTCTGCTTGGAGATGGATAGCACCTCACTGAGATAATATACTGGTCGCTGCACGGTTTTGCCTTCCTCTTCTTGTTCCACTACCACCACCACACTGACTACCCGGTTGGTGGCTGTGATATAAAGCAGCATCGGCTCCTTGGGCAAAGGGCTTGCCAAGATGGGAGCGCTACCCAGCATGGTCTTGAGCTCTTTGAAGGCCACATCAGCTTGTGGTGTCCAGACGAACTTGTCACTTTTCTTCATGAGCTGATAAAGAGGCAGCGCCTTCTCGCCCATTCTTCCCAGGAAGCGGCTAAGAGAAGCCAGGCACCCGGTAAATTTCTGCACATCCTTCAGTGATCTCGGTAAAGACATGCTCTCTATAGCTTTTATCTTTGAAGGATTGGCCTCAATGCCCCGACTGGATACCAAGAAGCCGAGTAGCTTGCCAGCCGGGATGCCAAATGTGCACTTGGTTGGATTTAATATCATCCGGTATTTGCGCAAGCTGGCAAATGTTTCCTCAATATCGCTCAACAGAGTGTGTTTTTCTTTCATTTTGATGAAAATGTCATCTACGTACACCTGCACATTCTTTCCTATCCGGTCATGCAAACATTTTTGCATGCACCTCTGATAAGTAGCCCCAGCATTTCTCAACCCAAAACACATGACAAGATAGCAATAAGCCCCGTACGGGGTAATAAAGGCAGTCTTTATTTGATCAGCCGGGTTCAGAGGTATCTGGTGAAAACCAGAGTAGTCATCAATGAAAGACAAAAGGTCACACCCGACAGTGGAATCGATCACCTGATCTATGCGGGGTAGCGGGAACGGGTCCTTGGGGCAGGCCTTGTTCAAGTTGGTGTATTCCACGCACATGCGCCAAGCCACAGCAGCCTTGGGATCCTCCTTTTTCTTCTCCACCATGACCCTGGCCAGCCAATCCGGATGCAGTACCTCCATGATAAATCCACTTGTCAGCAGCTTTGTGATCTCATCACCAATAGCTTTTCTTCTCTCAGCCGCAAAGCAGCGCATTGCCTGCTTAACCGTCTTGGCGCCAGGGCGCACATGCAACGAGTGCTCAACCAACTCCCTCGGGACACCCGGCAAGTCCTGATTGGACCATGCAAAGACATCCCGATTCTCACGGAGGAAGTGGATGAGCTCGCTTTCCTATTTATCCTCCAACCCGGCACCAATGATGGCCACACGCTCCGGGAACTCCGGGTCAATCTGCACCTTCTTTGTCTCTTGGGAGGCCTGGAAGGTGGCCCCATACTGAGAACTTGGCATGCCAGGCATACCGACTTGAGCTGCTTGGGCCATAGCCACCACCTCATGTATCTTCTTCTTCTCGGCAGCAATGACCATGGACTCGGCAAGCCGAGATCCAGCAGATGCACACTCCAGGGAGCGCTTGTAGTCACCCGAGATGGTGATGATGCCGCTGGGACCAGGGATCTTCATCTTCAGATAGGCCGCATGAGTATAGGCCATGAACTTGGTCAGAGTAGGCCTACCGAGTAGAGCGTGATAAGGGCTCTGAAGATCAACCACCTCAAACTGCAGGCACTCGGTCCGGCAGTTCTTCCTAGTGCCAAAAAGCACATCCATCCAGATGCGGCCGATAGGAGCACAAGATACCCCAGCACAATGCAATGGAATGTCGTCCGACTGGGTAGCAGCATGTTCTCGGCAAGGCCGAGTTTCTCCATGGTATCTCGGTACATGATGTTGATGCTGCTCCCGTTCTTGATCAACACCTTGCTGAACTTCACGTTCTTCTTGGTCCCCAAGAAAGTGGGGTCCACCACCAGAGGGTATGTACCCGGGTTGGGCATTATCTTGGGATGATCTGCTCTAGACCAGACTATCTCCTGGTCGCACCACTCCATGTAGTGAGGCACGGAAGGCATCACGACATTCACCTCCATCGCGCGACTGTGCTGAAACTGCTTGTCATCCGGCTCAGTGGTGAACACCATGTAGCTCTCGTGGTGCTCCTGGTACTGGTTCCGGTCCCCAGCACCACCATTGTTGCCGTTGTTTTGGTTGGCATTGTTGTTTTTACGGTTGTTGTTGCGGGTGTAGTAATTGTTGTTGCGGTTGTTGTTGTTGAATTTGCGGTTGTAGTTGTTGTTGGCTCCCTGCGCCACTTGGTTCACGTTCTCCCTCCTCTGGTTCTCGGCAGTCCTGGGAGCAGCTGCGCAAATAGGCTGCACATTGGCATCCGATAGCGGAAGAGGAGGAGGAGGAGGCAGCTGACCGAAAGCCTCACTCTTGATCCTGTCCCACCAGATGCACTGCCGGGTAGTTTGATTGACTGGCCTACTCGGATGCCGAGTATGGAAGCTACACGGTCCCTCCTTCATGTTCTCAAAGACAAATCTTGCTGGGTCTCCGGATTCCTGGGGAGCATTGTTCTGCTGGGGAGCATTGTACTGCTTCTTGAAGTTCTGGCCCTGAGTCTGGTTTTGCCCGTATTGGGCTCCAACAGTTTTTTTTGCCTTTGGCTGCTCCCGACAGCACCTTGATCTTGAGCAACAGTAGCTACGTGGTCAGACCCGTAGCGGATATCCGGACAGTCTTCTCTTCTGTTGTTGTAGAAGTCCTGGCGGTCATGGCGCCGGGATCCATCATGGTGCTTCTTCTTGGGCTCGAAGGAATCAAGCAGAGGATGAGTAGGGTCGCCGAGAGCATACATATCAGCAATCTTGATTGTCTCGGCGAGGGTACTCGGCATCTCCCTCTGTAGTTTTTGCCACAACATGCTGCCATGTCGGCAACCTTGTGCGAACCAGGCAATGGCCTGTGACTCGTTGACACCCTCACAGGTGTTCCTCAGAGTGCTCCACCGAGTAAGGTACTCGCGGTCAGTTTCCTCTTCTCTTTGCTTGCACGACGAGAGCTGCTGCGGCCGGTTTGGCCTCTTGTAAGTGCTGGTGAAGTTGCTGATGAAGGCTTCCGAGAAGTCAAGCCAGCAGTTGATACTGTCTTTCGGCAGATTATTGAGCCAGATCCGGGCAGGGCCCTCCAGCATCTGGGGCACATACCGAATAGCCCATCTTCTGTTGCCACCTACAACGTACATGGCATTCACGTAATCGTTCAGCCAGTCCTCTGGCTTGGTGTTTCCATCATAGGTCTTGGTCCCTCTTGCCAGCTAAAATTTGGACACGGGTGGCTGCCGCATGATCCTGGACCAAAACAGCTTGGCCCGGGTGGGCCTCTTTCTTCTATTTCCTTGGACCGGTAGAGCCGGTCCAGCTTGTATCTTGCATCACTTGGCTCCAGCATCCTTCCTCCCAATCAAGTTGCGAGATCTCTTGGGTCGGCGTACCCGGCTCGCTCCATTGCCGACTACCCATCGTTGTAGCGGTCTTGAGGCACATGTCCGGGTTGAGCAACCGGGTTGGACACAGCAGCAACCACATGTGGCTGAACAATATGCTGAACATGGTTAGCAACATGCTGCCGAGGTGGGCCATCTCGGTTTCTTCCTTGCCCCTCTTGATGAACTCTGCCATCCTTACGGCCAACACCTGCAACATTGTGTTTTTGGCCGGGCTGCCGCTCTACAGCGTGCTATTTTCCGGCGACCGCCGGGTCGTACACCTGCATCTGCCTGTTCTTTCTAGAGTTTACACTCTGGGCCCTCTCCCCGCCGGGAAGTGGCGATGAGGCATGGTCCACGGATCTTGCCCCATGCGAGTGAACAACATGAGACGCACCTCCTCCCGGATTGGCCAGCCGAAAAGCCTCATTCTACCTACCCACTTTCAGAACGAGCTCATTGAGGCGCTCCTACTGCCGAACACGTGCCTCGCCAGTGAGATGCGGTAACTCTGCAGCAACTGCCTCTGCAACCCTAAGTGTTTTTGCAGGAGAACTGTATTTCGGCCTACCAGCTGTGTTTTTACTGGCAGACTTGCTAGCAGCTCTACCATCCCTGGCTAGCTCAGCGCCTAAATTGCGACGAATAACCCCTATCTTGCTAGGATTCCTAGATATAGGAGTAAAACCATGTGCTCTATTGTACTCATTTTGATCCAAGTTAAGCTCAAGCCTAACCTTCTCCAGCTCCTGGGCCTCCTTCAGCAAAGCGAGTCGCTGCTGCTCGAGCTGCGCCGTCACCACAGCTGTATCCGCGTCCGTGGCGATAGGCATGCCGAGGTGCTCGACACCAGCGCGAGCAGCCGGTATCACCGTCGATGTAGAAGGATCCACGTAACCAGGTTGGTTTCGCGGCATGTCGTAGGGCTTGTGGCCCGTGGGAGCAGCCGGCTCCTACATGACTTCAGGCGCAGTGGCCGCGCCCTTCCCAGAATCAATAACCGGGCCCGTCATCATCACCTCCACGCTGCCCACAAAGCAGCCAGCCGGCTTCCCGTAGACAGCGTGAATAGCGGGGGGATCCTCAGAAATGAGCACCACCTCAGGATACTCGCGAATGACGGTGGTGGCGACGTACACCAAATGCGCGCCGAAGGAGAGGACGGAGCCGCCTGCAGGCATGGGCCTGCCGCCGAAATCACCAGCGTTATCGCTGACGAAGTCAAAGGAGCCGAATCTATGGACAAGGCCACAAACCACGCGCTCCCCCGACGGAGAAATAGGTCCCGTCCGAATATGCACCCCAGCCGGCGCCGCTGCTGGCCCCACGGTGAGCGCCAACTGTCGTGGTGAGGTAAAGACACATGCCATAGGGTGGCTAATTTTTGGGGCCGATGGACGCTGTAGGTATTCAGGGAGGGATCGCACATCGAGTAGACGCGCTCAGAAGCACTGCAAACACCAAGATCTACCCAGGTTCGGGGCCCTCGTGTGGAGGTAACACCCCTACTCCTGCCTACCTCTCTGTATAAAGCTCCACCGAGTACAGAAGTTACAAACCCTCAGTATGCCTCTCTCTGCCGAGTAGCCAGCTCCTAGCTCTCTCTACTGCTTGCTCTCTGTGTGCTGCTATGTCTCGCAATAAATGTGTTGTGGTCCAACGTCCCTCGCGCAGGAGGGGGATGGCCACCTTATATACTGGTGGCCAGTGAGTATTCTGCACATAAAAGTACACGATATGAGAACACCACAGTGGAAACAGCGCACGCCTCCGTGTTCCTGCTGACGCCGTGCCGAAAGTCTCCATGCCGTCCGGCTGTCAGGTCTTGTCCACCCTGTCAGCCCCCTAGGGTAGGTCACTGATATGTCATGTCCCCCCTGTCAGTGACAGGCCTTGACATGCGCCTACCCGTACTATGCCCACGCCTCAGCGCAGATAATCATGCTCCTAGTAAGTTGAATCGCACGCCTATACGGCTGCGGGATACGCGGGATCTCCCACAACGGCTCCATTGACTTTGTGCCCGAGTAGGATAGCTTCCCATCGACTCGGATCACCCGAGCTCTACTCTGTTGATCAAGAACATCACTTGTTATCTTCTCTTGGCCTTCAATACTTGCCTCCGAATAGCGCCTACCGGATAACGGGTACCCGGGTAGCCGCCTACTCGGCTGAACCATACTTTGAGTATTGTTTACCACCAGTCTTACCCCTACTCGGGGATAGACCCCCGACAAAGCATCTACGAGTTTCTGAGACCCAGCTCAATCACAGTAACATACGTTTCCACAACACTGTTCCTGGCAGACAAGCACAATACCTAGGAGAATTTTCCCTAGATGTAACCTTTCTAAAAAGAGAACACTTCCGCAGGAAAAGATCTCATTCGAAGTGGTGTTGTTCGAAAGCGTTTACCACGCAATACTCGGACGTCCAGCTTTCGCCAAATTCATGGCAAGATCATGTTATATCTATAACAAGCTGAAGATGCCAGGGCCAAAAGGAGGAGTAATCACCATATCTGGAGACTTCAAATTGTCGAACGAGCTGGAAAAAGGAAACCCTTTGCGTCGAACAGGTGATTCGAAAGGAAGAATTAATAGAGCTGGCTAAAGAAGTATCGCTGACAAAAATGCCGGCAGGAAAAGAGAGCCAAAAGCCGGCGGATAACTTCAAAGCATCGGAGAATACAAGGAAAGTTATCCTCGATCCCAAAGATCCGACAAAGTTCGTCGTTGTGGGAATCGGGATCAGGACAAATAGAAAAGCTCGCTCATCAAGTTCCTCCGTGAGAACTGGGATATTTTTTCCTGGTGTCCTACGGACATGCCGGGTGTACCCAAGGAACTTGCTGAGCATATATTGAAAGTGATTCCAGGATCAAAACCCGTCAAGCAAGGCCTCCGTCGTTTTGACGGAAGAAGACGGAAGGCTATCGACAAGGAAATTATCCGGCTTCTAGCAGCTGATTTTATCCGGGAAGTAATACATGCTAATTGGTCTGCGAACCCATTATTAGTCCCAAAGAAGGATAGTACTATTCTTAGGATGTGTATAGATTACACGGGATTGAACAAATTGTGTCCGAAAGATAGGTTCGTGTTACCACGATCGATCAAATAATAGATGCCACTGCTGGCTCTGAGCTTTAATGCTTTTTGGACGCCTATTCCGGGTACCATCAAATACGCATGAAAGAAGAAGATCAAATCAAAACCTCGTTCATAACACCCTACGGAACATACTATTACATAACCATGTCTTTTGGCTTGAAGAACGCGGGTGCAACATACCAGCGTTGCATGCAACGTTGTTTTCATAGTCAAATTGGCAAAAACATGCACGTTTACGTGGACGACATTGCCATGGTTTCCAAGGAAAAGGATACACTCCTTGAAGATCTACGAGAAACCTTCAAAAATTTGCGCACTTATAAAATGAAGTTGAATCCATTGAAGTGTGTATTCGGGGTTCCCTCAGGAAAGCTTGTGGGTTTCATCATTTCTCATAGAGGAATAGCGGTAAACCCGGAAAAGGTCAAAGCAATCTTAAACATCAAAAGGCCTACGTGCCTAAAAGATGTCCAAAGATTGACGGGTTCTGCAGCCGCCGTACGCATGTTTATAAGCTGGCTTGGGGATAAAGCTATGCCATTATACAAATTGTTGAAGAAATCCGACAAATTTGAATGGACAGAAGAGGCGGACAAAGCATTAACCCAGTTAAAGGAAACTTTGATGAAAGCTCCGGTTTTGGCATCGCCAAAAGACGAAGAACCCATGTTATTGTATCTCACAACAACTAATAGGGTTATCAGTGCGGTGATAATCGTGGAAAGGCACAAAGATGAATAGAGCATACCAGATCAGTATCCAGTATACTATGTCAACAAAGTATTCTCCGATCTAAGCAAAGGTATCCACATTATCAAAAACTGGCATATGGCGTGTTTTTCGCATCTCGGAATCTTCGCCATTATTTCCAAGGACATTCCATAACAGTGGTAAGCAAAGCACCACTATGCGATATCATCAACAATGCGAACGTATTAGTCTTGGATGGGACGATACATTAGCATAGATTCACCCACACAACACTTATCAAAACACTAAAATTATTCAGCTGCATGGAACAAAAGCACTTGACAGAAACCTCCCGTGTGTCCTCGAGAACGTTTGTTAATCATAAGTAAACTCACCGGCTTGTCCTTTGCTGAAGAAAGGATTGGGCCACTTGCTGCAATTATTACTACTGCATTATTTACTCGCACTTTATTTAGCTACAATATCAAAAGCCCCTACAAATCTAGTTTCCAGTATTTACAGTTATTCCTTCATCCAAACCGCTTGTCAACACCTTATGCTCCTCGTTGGGTTCGACACTCTTATTTATCGAAAGTACTATGATACACCCCCTATACTTGTGGGTCATCAAGACTATTTTATGGCGCCGTTGCCTGGGAGTGAAGCGCTATTGGGAAGTGGAATTGATAAAGGAAGCTTCTGCTGTAAGTGTTGTTTTTATTACTGTTTACTGCTTTGTTACGCTATGTTTGGAACTACTATTGAGTCTTTATTTGCGGGAACTGCTGCCACTGCTAGGGTAGTAAGTGGCCCACCGCCTGATGATTTGGATCCTTATAAAATACCTATAAAGATTGTTAAACATGTTATGGATAACTGCTATTCAGGTGATGGAAATGTCCATCCCGGTGATCATTTCCTCTTTTTACATGAATTATGCGAGTTGTTCAAGTGTGAAGGTATTACTATGAGCCAAGTGAAGAGGAAATTATTCTCTGTATCATTGACAGGCTGAGCCTCTGAATGGTTCAAACTGCTGAAAATAGCCAGACTATTGAATGGGAGGAACTTGTACCTCTCTTTTATTCTAAATTCTATCCTCACGTGAAATACACAGATATCAGAATTATATATATAATTTTTAGCCTCATGACGGAGAGAGTATTGACCAAGCATGGGGTAGATTGAAGTTACTAATGCTCAAATGCCCCATTTATGAGCTCCCCAGTAACATTGTTATTAATAATTTCTATGCAAGGCTTCCTCTTCATGATAAGGATTTATTGGATGCTTCTTGTTCTGGATCATTTACACGTATGAAGGATGAAGCTAAAAGGGATCTTCTTGACCGTATTCAAGAAAACACGGAAGCGTGCGAGAATGATAAAGGTAGAAACCAGGTATTAATTATAACTATGAATGCATTAGAAAATTTATGTCATCGAGGATTTTCATAATGTTTGTGTTATTTATGGTCTTGATTCTCAAGTTGCTGCAAACTTATATAAGGCTTTTGCTTCTTACATTGATATTCCTAAAAAGGAGTGGGATAAGTACCATGAACCTTATAAAGATACTATTAATTGTGCTCCTGCTAGAGATATAGAGGTTCATATTGTTGATTCTATTGTGCATGAACCTTATATTGAGAAAATGCCTTTCCCTGCTAAGGTAAAAGAACACTCTATGTTAGCTAGTGTGATTAATAAAAGTGCAAAGATCCTTGTAGAACCCGAGGAACAAATAACTGTAGAACCTACGGTAGCTATAGTAAAGGACCTTGTTTCTGAAAATGTAGAAGAGGGACACATTATATTTTGTGAAGATGCTTCTAATATTGTCTCTCATCCTAGTAAATCTAGGAAACCTAGTGTTCTTGTGCTATCAGTTAGGATAGGTGATCATTTCTATTATGGTTTATGTGATATTGGTGCTAGTTCTAGTGCTATTCCTTATGAGATTTATAAAGAAATCATGCATGAAATTGGTTCTTGTGAACTTGAAGACATTGATGTGATCATTCAACTTTCTAATAGGGAAACTATTTCTCCAATTGGTATTTTTAGAGATGTGGAGGTCTTATGTGGTAAAAATAAATATCCTGCAGATTTTCTAGTATTAGGCACTTCTGCTAGTGATACTTGTCCTATCATATTTGGTAGACCTTTCCTAAATACTTGTGGTGCTGTTATAGCTTGTAAAAAGGAGAAAATCCTTACAAAGTTTGATGGAGAATATTATGAATTTAATTTCTCCAAATTTGCTAAAGCACTCTATGAAGCTGAATTACCTAATGAAAATTATAGAGTTGAACGGTTGGCTACTATTTCTCTTGCTCCTAATAATCCTTTGCATCAATACATGGAAGACCACGAAAGTGATGTCTTTATGGATGAAAGGAATTAAATTGATGAGATCTTCCTACATCAGCCAACAATGCTGAAACATAATTTACCTGTGGAAGACTTGGGTACAACATTACCACCCAAGGAAGATCCTGTTTTTGATTTAAAGCCTTTGCCTGATAATCTTAAATATGCTCATATTGATGATAAGAAATTATATCCTGTTATTATTAGCTCTCAACTTTATGATAAAGAAGAGGAGAGATTATTGGGGACACTGAAGAAACATAGAGGTGCTATTGGTTATACTCTTGATGACATGCAAGGGTTTCTCCTGCTATATGTCAGCATGCTATTAATATTGAACCTGATGCAAAGCCAGTTGTTGAACATCAACGCCATTTAAATTCTAAAATTAAGGATGTGGTAAGAAATGAGGTATTGAAACTCCTTGATGTTGGCATTATTTATCCTATTGCTGATAGTAGATGGTTTAGTCCTGTGCATTATGTCCCTAAGAAAGGAGGGATGACAGTTGTGCCTAATGAAAATAAAGAACTCATTCATCAAAGAGTAGTAGTTGGTTATAGGATGTGCATTTATTTTAGAAAGGTTAACAAAGTCACTAAGAAAGATCATTATCCTTTACCCTTTATTGGTCAAATGTTAGAAAGGTTGTCTAAGAAAACTCATTTTTGCTTTCTTGATGGTTATTCTGGGTTCTCTCAAATTGCTGTTAAAAAGCTTGATCAAGAGAAAACAACCTTCACTTTTCCTTATGGAACCTATGCTTATAGACGTATGCCTTTTGGTTTATGTAATGCTCCTGCTACTTTTCAAAGATGCATATCTGCTATATTTCATGGTTTTTGTGAAGAAATTGTGGAAGTTTTCATGGATGGTTTATCCGTCTATGGAACTTCTTTTGATAATTGTTTGCAGAATCTTGATAAAGTTTTGCAGAGATGGGAGGTGACTAATCTTGTTCTTAACTGGGAGAAATGCCATTTCTGAAAGAGGCATTGAAGTTGATAGAGCTAAGGCTGAAGCCATTGAGAAAATGCCCTGTCCTAGGGATGTCAAAGGTATTCGTAGTATTCTTGGTCATGCTTGTTTCTAGAGAAGGTTTATTAAAGATTTCTCTAAAATATCAAAGCCTCTTACTAATCTTCTTCAAAAGGATGTACCCTTTGTTTTTTATGAAGATTGTAGAGAAGCTTTCGAAATTTTAAAGAAGGCTTTAATATCTGCCCCTATCGTTCAACCACCTGATTAGAATTTACCATTTGAAATTATGTGTGATTCTAGTGATTATGCTGTAGGTGCTGTTCTTGGACAGTGGATAGACAAGAAGTTAAATGTTATTCATTATACTAGTAAAACTCTTGATGCTGCTCAAAAGAATTATGCTACCACTGAAAAAGAATTCCTAGCTATAGTTTTTGCTTGTGATAAATTTAGGCAGTATATTGTTGATTCTAAAGTTACTATTCATACTGATCATGCTGCTATTAAGTACCTAATGGAAAAGAAAGATGCTAAGCCTAGGCTTATTAGATGGGTGCTTCTTTTACAAGAATTTGATTTACATATTGTCGATAGGAAGGGTGCTGAAAATCCTGTTGCTGATAATTTGTCTAGATTAGAAAATATCCCTGATGACCCTATTCCTGTTAATGATAGTTTTCCTAATGAACAGTTAGCTGCAATAAAAGTGAGCTCTCAAGAGAGTACATGGTATGCTGATTATGCTAACTTTATTGTTTGGAAGTATTTGCCTCCTACCTTTACAGCTCAGCAAAGAAGAAAATTCTTCTATGATTTGAGGCATTATTTTTGGGATGACCCACACTTGTATAAAGAAGGTGTTTATGGTATTATGCGAAGATGTGTTCCTGAAAATGAACAACGAGAGATATTGAGAACATGTCATAGTAGTGCTTATGGAGGACATCATGCTGGAGATAGAACCACACATAAGGTTCTACAATCAGATTTTTACTGGCCTAATCTCTTTAAAAATGCTAGAAAATTTATTTTATCTTGTGATCAATGTCAAAGGGTTGGAAATATTTCTAGACGTAATGAAATGCCTATGAATTATTCTCTTGTTATTGAACCGTTTGATTGTTGGGGTTTTGACTTTATGGGTCCTTTCCCTCCTTCACAACATTAGTCTTGGATGGGACGGTACATTAGCATAGATTCACCCACACAACACTTATCAAAACACCAAAATTATTCAGCTGCATGGAACAAAAGCACCTGACAGAAACCTCCCGTGTGTCCTCGAGAACGTTTGTTAATAATAAGTAAACTCACCGGCTTGTCCTTTGCTGAAGAAAGGATTGGGCCACTTGCTGCAATTATAACTACTGCATTTTATTTACTCGCACTTTATTTATCTACAATATCAAAAACCCATACAAATCTATTTTCCAGTATTTACAGTTATTCCTTCATCGAAACCGGTTGTCAACACCTTCTGCTCCTCGTTGGGTTCGACACTCTTATTTATCGAAAGTACTACGATACACCCCCTATTCTTATGGGTCATCAGGTGCTTTGGTCAAACACTTCCTAAGAGTATCGAAAGATTTTTGTTGAGCATTGCCCCCAAAAAAAGGTACATTCTTCTTTGTAAGCTCATTTAAAGGGCAAGCAATGGTTAAAAAATCCTTCACAAACGGCGATAGAAACTGGCAAGACCATGGAAACGTCTTATTTCACCCACGGAAGTAGGGTTAGGCCAATTTTTGATTGCCTCAACTTTCGTGTTATCAACTTCAATACCATTCAAGGAAATCACAAAACCCAAGAAAACAAGCTTGTTGGTGCAAAAATTGCACTTGGAAAGATTTGCAAAAAGTTTTACTTTTCGAAGAGCCAACAAGACTTGAGAAATATGTCCAAGGTGATTCTCATAAGATTTGCTATAGATAAGGATGTCGTCAAAATAAACCACGACACATTTTCCAATGAAAGGTCGCAAAACTTCATTCATAAGATGCATAAATGTTGAAGGAGAATTCGAAAGACCAAAGGGCATGACAAGACATTCATACAAACCAAGTTTAGTTTTGAATGTTGTTTTCTATTCATCACTTATGCTCATGCGAATTTGGTGATATCCGCTTTTAAGGTCAATTTTGGAAAAGATTGCAGAACCACTTAATTCATCAAGCATATCATCGAGCCTAAGGATGGGATGTCGATATCTAACGGTGATAGCATTTGTAGGGTGACAATTCATGCACATACGAGGAGTGTCGTCTTGTTTGGGGACAAGGATGACCGGAATGGCACAAGGGCTAAGGGAATCTTGAATGAAACCTTTCTATAGAAGTTCTTGGATTTGCTGCTCGATCTCCTTAGTCTCCTCGGGGTTGCTGCTGTAGGGAGCACGGTTTCGAAGTGGCACACCCGGAATGAGGTAGTGCGGTGCTCGATGCCTCATAGAGGAGGTAGACCCGGTGGTAGTTCTTCCATAAATACATCCTCAGATTCCTGCAATAAGGGCAATAAAGACGGAGGAACGCTTGTTATGGCGTTAGTTTCAAGTGATTCTCCTTTGCACATGAGGACGAAGTAAAGTATGGATGGGTCATCTCGTAACTCTCGCATCTCTGTTTTGGTGGCAAGTAAGGTAAGGCCTTTGGGAGCACTCAAAATTTTTCCACTCATGTTTGGCCTGTGGCTCTCACTCTCTTTTAGGTGGATCACTCTCTCACCACTCATCTCGCAAGATTTAAGATCTTCTTGTTTGCGTGCAAGGGTCTTGGCATTGTCAGCGATCACTTGGCTAGGAGACATGGGACAGAGCACAAACGTCTTGTTATTTCACTTGAAGCTATAGTGATTGGTGCGTCCATCATGAATAACACGGTTGTCATATTGCCAAGGTCGTCCAAGAAGGAGGTGACACACGACCATAGACACAACATCACCCTCAACCGTGTCTTCATAAGGGCCAATATCTAATTGCATAGTGACCATGTGTTGTATCTTGAAGGTGTCGAAGTCACTAAGCCATTGAACATGACAAGGGTGTGGGTGTTGCTTGTAGGTAAATTGAAGTTTGTCGCAAAGCTCTTCGCTAGCAATTTGTGACAACTACCTCAATCGATGATAACCTTGATCGATTTGCCATTGATGCAGGATCTAGTTTGGAAAAGGTTGCAATGTTGGTCATGTTCATCTTGAGGGGGGGGGGGGAGGGGGTTCTGAGAACGTGTGTGTAACAACCCAATTTTTGGAAGATAGGAAAAACTTGTTTTCAATTACCCAAAAATCAGGGCCAACAAAATCTGTTTACTATGTTTGACTATGCTTTTGTTTCTTTTCTATTTGCTGGTTGTTTATGTTTATGTTGTTAACACTAACATTAAAACCAATAATCATAACTTTCTTAAAACACAACCCTTGTGATCAATTCATGACAAGAAAGCTTATCACCTTCATCTATCACCCTCTTTTGGCAAAAACCCTTTTGAAAATGTTTTGATTTTAGAAGAAACCCAAAGGCCAAGTTTTGAGAAAACAAAAGGTATTTTCCAAAACCATATGAAATTATTTTGTAGGTAATCATCTCCTACCCCTTTCAACCAAGATATGTTTGCAAGTATTCCAAGAACCTCATCTCACTTTCTCTTTTGCCAAAACTACAAGTGGGGACTATATTACCCTTGTATTTTTCCTCAGTTAGATTCTTTTGGATATATAAAGCTTTGAGTTGAACTTGTTTACAAAATCCTCTTGTCTTGATGTGGCTTGATCACTACCTCTAATTAACACTTTAGAAAACATCCTGGAAATGGAATTGAAGAACTCAGTTGCTTGAGTGATCTTGTCTGTCTTGTTATTTTCCCTCCTTAATGTGTTAGATCTCCTGTGTTTGCTTTGAAGTATTTATTTATGTTTTATTGATGTATGTGCATTGTTTTAAGTAAATAAAACCTATTAATAACAATACCAAGCATCAATATCATATTCCATCATATGTCCATCTCATCTTTTGTTTTCTAAAAAACTTCCAACTTTGGAGACATGTTTCTATGGCAAATCTTGAGCTATTCATCAATGCATCATCATACATCTCATTTTATATATCTATGCTATCCATCCAAGTTGTTATTTTGGATATTGAAACTCTTTTGCATCATCTTTCAAAGCCCTTTAGAAGGCATCCCATTATAATGATCATATCCCTGTTATTTTGAAGCACTTTGTCCCTGTTACTCAAAATCAGTTCTTATTGTTTTCAAGCCCCATCAACCTATCCCTCTCATCTTCATGATTTTTATATCACCTTCATGTGGTCCATTTCTTTTTCAATGGACATTTTATTATTCATTTATCGTGGTTTTTGGTCTAACAAGTAAACCCCTGTTTTCACCCTTTTTCACTTGGTGCCTCAAATATTTTCAAGGGAGTTATTTATTAAAAACCACTTTTGAGACCTACTCCCTCCGTTCAAAAATAGATGACTTCCTTTTGTGCAAATGTGGATGTATGTAGACACTAAATCGTGTCTATATACATCTATACTTGGATAAAATGAAGTCATCTATTGTTGAACGGAGGGAGTATATTATATACTCTCTCCTCCCAACTCAAAAATATTTGTTTTAAAAGCTTTTTTACTATTTATTATTTCCCATTTTCCATAAGGCCAGAAATGGACTTTAAATTATTTTGTGCATAAAAGTATTTCTAAAAATCTTGGAAAATTACCCAACATGCCTATGGTCATGTGTAGGGCTGGAATTCGAGCCGAGTCGGCTCGGCTCGACTCGCTCAAGCTCGGTCAACTGACGAGTCGAGCTCGGCTCGACTCGTTCAACAAACGACTTCAAAATCAAAACTCGGCTCGGCTCGGTGAACTCGCGAGTAGCTCGCGAGCTACTCGTTTAACATATCTAATTTTATAAAAGTACAAAAAATAACATTATATAATGTATATATAATTATTTTTGATTATTTGGGTCATGTATAATAAAATCATCACAATAATCAATGAAAATATGTCACCATCAAACAATTTGTAGTAAACAAACTACAATAATCAGTAAAAAAATATTCAAATAAACAAGAATAACATTAAAAACTATTTTGACCGAGTTAAACGAGCTAAATGAGTACTCGGTAAACTCGGCTCGTTTAGCTTGAACTCGTTTACAGTCGAAAACGAAAACTCGACTCGGCTCGTTGGGCAACGAGTTCGAGCCGAGCCGAGCCGAGTCGAGTTGCGAGCTACTCGTTTAACTCGCGAGTTCCGAGTTTTAATTCCAGCCCTAGTCATGTGGGACTTATTTGTATAAAAACATTTGCAAGTTCTTTGGAAAATTTTGAAGAAAACATTTAAAAATAGATTCAACACATTTTGAATTTCCAAAATTTTGTGAAAGAAATATTTTCAAAAACTCTTGAGGCCACCATCCCTAGACTCCATTTTTCCTCCTCTATTAAATGGGCATGATTTTTCACTTATGTTCCATTCAAATTTCTGGTGAAAACAAGAAAAAACCATTTCTATTATTCCTTGACACTGTTGAGTTCATGCCTTCACTGGTCAATCGTTGCACTATCTCTACCCCTCTCCGGCCCTGTGACATGGTACATTTATCCCTCAAACCCCTGGACACGATCTCTCTCCCCAAAACCCCCTCCCTTCTCCTCCACACCTCCTCCAATAGCAAAGACCCAATGAACATCATAGGTGGATGTGGAGCTCTGCCTTACTCGCCACGCATTGCTCCCTCACCTTGTCCATAATATTCACGGGGGTACCTCAAGCTCACCTGTGTCCTCCATTCCCCTTCCCTCGCTCTCCTTCCCCTCCCCCTCCTTATCAAACACCTACGGGTGCATAGCAAGTTCCATTGCTCCCTGACACCCCCGTTCATATCTTGCCATCTCCTCTGGCTAGTGTGATGTTCTCACCCTGATCCATCTCCCTGGAAACGTTTTCCCCGAAGGAATCCCCTCTGGCCAGATTGGGGAAGCCACCATGGCCTCCATGGATGTCGAGGCGCCTAGCTCTGTGGCTAGACCACCTCGAGCCACTTCCTTGCCTTTAACCTTTCCACATCGCCTACTCTTGCATCTAATCGACTTCTTGGAGCAAAATCCCCCTCTTTTGCCCGTTCCATTGTTGAGATCGAGCTCGGAACGCCACCGGCGAGTTCCTCCCCGAGCTGTCGATTCGGGCCGTCCCGGGTCGCACCGCTTTCTCCCCCACCTTCCTCGAACTTCCATAAGACTCGTTCCCCTCTCAATTTGTGTTTTGGTTCCTTGTAGGACCACCTCCATCGACGACTTCAAGCTCCTCCCCACGACTCTCATGGCAAGACGCGCCCCGGTACATTCCGCCTTGCGTGCGTGTGCGCACTGGATGGGCGAAGCCCTCCGGATCATTTCGGTGTGATTTGCGCTTCCAGGCAGCCACGGGCGTCAACAGCAGCGAGCCCGCATTTCCCCAAGATGCTGCCGGAGAGGACACCGCCGCGTTTTCTGGTCGTCGCCGGCTGGTGCGGACGCATCCTCCTCACAGCCGTCGGATCCACATCCGACGGGTCCGTTTGAGCCAAGGATTCTTTTAATCTCAACCGCAGATCGTCAAGCGGATGGAAGCTTACCGGTTCGCTGCTCGCGCGCTGGCCAGCGGGCCGGCCTGCCTTGCTCGTCCCGTTTCCCCCGCAGATCTGGCCTATTTCAGTTTTTCTGCAGGTTGTATTTCTTTTTCCTGCCAATCCGTTTCTAGATTTCTGGTTCTAATCCAAACAAAAATGCTAACACGTAAATCTTGCCAAACTTAAAATCACAAAGGTAGATATACTTTTTCTTAACCATATCCAACTTTTAGATCTAGGTTTTGTGATGTATTTTAAGAGAACTAAAATAAATTCCAGAACTACTCATTAACACCATTTATTTAATAACTTGAGTTTTGTGTATCCAAAACATGCAAACTAAATTGTTCTGAGTAGCTCTTGATGATATCTATCTGTGCAAGTTGACCTTGTGTTGACTTGAGTTGTTGAGCGGAAATGACATGCATGTTAGTTTTAGGGCAAAGAGCACTTATGTGAATTGTTTAATTTATTTGGTGATGCTTTTTGATGTGAATCCAATTGTGTTGGTTTTATAGTGACTAGGAGAACTTAATCCTAGGTTTGCATGATTTTAGGAGTTACAAAATAGGCTTAGTAAATTATTTAGTGTTTAGCCCTTTTCTGCTCATTATTGCTATGCCTTTATTAAATTGTGTGTTATAATGTTTCTGTTATAAATTTGATTCCTAGCATGTGTAGGGTATTAATTCATTTTTGAGTTGTGATTTGAGTGTGTCACTAGCATGTTAGGACTTGTGTGTGAAAAACCATGGTTGTTAGGATTTTATTCCCATAGGGTGTTTTCCTAGTAATAATAAGTTAAACTTTGTTATTCTTCATTTTAGTATGATAACTTGAGTGAATGCTTTAGTAATTTTTCCATAGCATAGCTAATGTTATTCTGTTATGTCATACTTTCTTACATGCTTGAGTGAGCTCTAGATCATTTTTGTCATACTATGTTAGTTTTAGATGTTTTTCTGCCATAGATGTCATTTGCAGGCTTTGCTTTTTGATAAATTTTTTAGGTTGTTATTTTGATATTACTAGCATGTATAGGTGTTTTTTATCTGTTATATGAATTTTATATTATAGATCTATCATGTTAGAATAAGTATTGTTTGATGATCTATTATTTTTATGCATGTATGCATGTCTAAATAACACTTTTTCCATCTCTTGTTTTAGTGGGTTTTTGCTCCATGATTATTTTTCATGTATTGAGTGATGCCATGACATGTTTAGTATAGATATGTCTCTATTATTAGGTTTCTTAACCACTGGTTATATTATTTCTCCATGTTTAGAAAAGCATGTGTTACTATGGGCTTATAGTATTGCTTGTTACTATTTTCCTATGCATTTGTAGTTGTTTCTAGTTGTTTTTCTTGTTATTTTGTTCATCCTCGTGAATGAACAGAGAGTCATTTAACCTTATTTGGACATGTTATGAGAGTGGCACACCCACTGGACTCATGCCAATTTGGTTGAGGATCCATAGCATCTGATCTAGTGTTATTCATGTGTGTTGTCTGTGCATGTTATGCTTGTTGGTGTGTACTCTAGTGTTTTTATTTTTGATTATTTGTTTGATGAATTCATTGCTGTATGTTTACTTGGTTATCAAGTGCTTTCCTTTGTTTGGTTCTTATTCGGAGTTTTCCTTTTTAGTTTACAACGTTAGATAACGATGACGGTATTAATTCCCGGAGAGGTTTTTATTGCAACTCTTGTTTATTTCAAGATCAATACCAAGACCAGTGCCAAGGAAAGCAACTCTAAATTCTTGCTCGTTGTTTACTTATAATTATCTATCATGCATGTTTTACTTCTGAAGTTTTACAAAAGTTGATTCAAAAACTATTTTCTTAAGTGGACTATACCACTATCCTTTTTATGTATCTCATATGCTTTGTCCACTATATAATCTTGGTGTTACCAAGCCCTTTAGACATTTTAGTTTCATCATCTAAATAACTTAAGTTCCTTAGTGGAAATTTTAACTTGGTATTTTTGGAAAAAACAAAAGCTTTGCCAAAACCCCGAGGAAAGATGGGACCTTGTCCGAGGGAGGTTTGTGAAGGAGGAAATCTTTTCGACTTGTTTTCCAAAAATGACACATAACCTAGTCTTCGCCGGACAACCAAGCCATGCTGCCACATTACCCCAATATGGGAACAGGGTCTAGCTAGAAACTTGTCGGTGTTATTCCGTGTCTACCTCAATGTGCTATAGGGGTTAGAGTCCCCTGAACCGGATTGTCGCCAGAAAGGAAAGAATGGGACATTCAGAGTGTGGGGATTAAGTTCGCCACCGGTTGCAACAGTTGGGTCTCCTGCCATGGCGGTGTGTTGTCAGGGGAAACTGGATCGATACGGCTAACTCACTCGGTGCCGGGGAGAACAAACCCAGTTGAAGAGGTAGCCATTTACTAGCACTTGCATAGTGGATAGTTAGCACCAGTTATCTGATGTTTGCATACTGTCTTGGACAGTTCGTGGTTGATCATAGTGGATGTACTGGATCTTGTGGATTGTGTACACCTCTGTAGAGTAAAACTATTCAGAATAGCCGCGTCCTCGGATATGGACATTTGAATGGCCATGTAGCTAGAATTGTGTCAATGTTTTCAAAAAGCTTGAAAAGTGTTTTGGAATTGTACCTAGGAGGTACGCGGAAAGGGAAAGGATTGTACCTTTGAGGTACTGGAAGAATGATGGTTCTGAAGATGTGATCTTCCAAGAAGTTTTGCAAAGAAAAACTCTCTTTTATTTAGAATGATTTATCAAAACCTTGTGGATATGCAATATCTACAAGTGAAATTAAATATCTTTTGAAGTATCTTCTTCAACGAAGAAAACTAAAACTTGTACAACTATGGTGAGTCTTAAATTCATCATGGCTAGTTGAACCCTAATTACAGCCTTCCTACCACCTTTATATATGTATACTTGCATGTTCTAGCTTTCATTTGGGGTGTCTTGCAAGTAGAATCCAATGTACTCATATTGGTTTCGTCCCTGGCTATTGTCGTAGCCAGACTTTGAGCAGAAATTCGGAGAACTTGAAAAAGATGGTGTCGCTGTCGACTGTGCAAACTAGGAATGTCCCCGAGTCAGTAGCCTGTTGGTAGTCAAGGCATGACTTTGGTTTTACCACGAGTTTGTTTTGAAGACTTCTGTTGTTTAGTGTGTTTTCCTGCCCCGCGTGGCAGTTGTTTTTCAATTGTGTAAGCCATGTATTCGTGTAGTGGATCTTGTAATATGCAATGCCAACTCGAGTATGTTGTTCACGACTAACTGATCATGATATCGTGAATGTATGCATACTTGAGGTCTCGGACTGCTAGTCTGGGGCCCCCACAGAGTTGGTATCAGAGTCAGCCTGACTTTAGGAGACCTTAGTTAGCATGGACGTCAGATAGGAAAAATAAAAATATTTTGGTAAAAATTATATTACTGCCTAAATTGTTTTTATCGAAGGAACCCTAAGCATAGCTTCCACTTTTTTCTCAAAACTTATTACCTAGTTTTTAAATAGGAGATTGGAAAGAAACATAAGACACACTTTTTCTCCTTTGTTTTCACGGCTCAAAATATTTGATATAAATAAATAAACATGAGTTTATGAATCTTTGGCCCTGATTCAAAGGTTTTCAGGGGATTAAATTTAAACTCCCTTTCTTATTTAAAAAGGTTTTCCAAAAGGTTTTCTCTGTTATCTTTTCCATTAAAGTTTCATACTAGACGATGTCCCAAGAAGACCTTAGTAATCAACAACCTGAAGGAAAATAAATTTCCTTCTGAAGACCTCAACATCAGAGTGAGTGCTACGAAAATACTGAAGGCCCTCTGCAACCTCCTACACTGAAGCAATCTCACCGTCAAGTCTTTCTCAACCTAAATAAGATGAAGGAAATCCTCGAGATCAGAGGACTCTGCCAAGAATCAACCTCAACAACAACAATCTACAAAGGTGTTAACGGCATGACGACTTCGACCACCCTTATTGACCCAGACCCATAGAATCCATCGGTTACGCTCAGTTGTTTTACTTGAGCTACCCTTTTCTTTCACAGTATTAGACGTTTGTTGGTACTAGAGGTACCATGATTGTTCTTTGCTTGTGTGTTATTTGTGGTCTACTCTTGCGTGATGTTTCTGCTTGCTCCCTTGTGTGTGCTTTTGAACTATTTTCTTGTGTGTTTAACACACACGCCTTTTCGGCAAAACAAAGTCACCACACTTTTAAACTCTTACTTTGTTCGTGTTTATTTTGCAAAAACTTCTTTTTTCCCTGTTAAGCCATAGTTACACTTTTGGTATCTCTTCAATGGTATGACTTAGCAAAACCCCTTTTAAAAAAGTTTTATCCCGCATCCCCTCATGAGAAGTGCAAGGTGTGGAACACCTCTCTACTTCAACTTGAGAGCCCAAGACTCGGAAATCTTCTTCAGGACGGATAGCGTACTTCACGCGCCATTTTGAGCAACTACATCAAGAGACACCAAGAAGGGCGATGAATTCAGATTCAAGCCCGAGTTAAAGCGAGATGTGTCTCGTAACTCTAACAGAAACTTTACCAGTCTAACACTACTAACATAACTATCTAATTTTAGACTAACATCTAACCGAAGTTTTGCAAAAGGGAACTGGCTAGTTTTTCCCGAGGGAAAGCTAACTGGATGACCCTAAATCACCTAAGAAGACACTTGCAAGGCTCTGTGAAGATCAAGATCCAACAAAGTCTTCCACAACCTGCCTTCGCCACCAAGAAAAAATGAGACGAAGATAAAGACAATCCCTGACGACCTACCAAGACTAATCAAAGTGGGGAAGCATCTGCACTCCAACGCTGTCGCACTCAAGAAGCAAAGAAGCCTATAGGAGTTTCTAACAACCTTCATAACATTAGTCGGAGAGAGTCAAGTCTACGGACCTGACGCCCTATGAGGCCCGATTGTTTTCATGGGTAACCACCTATGATACTCCTAAAGAAGAAGAGATCAAGATGAAGACAGATGGTCTATGAAGCAGCAAAATCAAGACCTTTCATTAGGTTGTGTCATTCCATCGACATCAACAACAAGGACATGAAGTGCCAGGTGAAGAAATCCATCTCCAGCACAAGCAACATTCTGACAACATCAACACCTCGAGTTCTCAGAAGACCACCTCGTTAAAGGATCCTCTTTTACAAAAAGTGAAGAAGCCCGGACTCTTGTTTGTTGTTACACTCTTATAGTACCCACTTACGAATCTCAGGGACGAGATTCATTGTAAGGGGGGAAGAGCTGTAACAACCCAATTTCTGGAAGAAAGGAAAAACTTTTTTTCAATAACCCAAAAATCAGGGCCAACAAAAACTTTTTGATATGTTTGACTATGCTTGTGTTTCTTTTCTCTTTTCTGGTTGTTTGTTTTTGTGTTTTTGTTTGTTAACACTAAAATTAAAACCAACAGTCATAAATTTCTAAAAACACAACCCTTGTGATCAAGTCATGACAAGAAAGCTTATCACCTTCATCTATCACCCTCTTTTGGCAAAAACCCTTTTGAAAATGTTTTGATTTTAGAAGAAACCCAAAGGCCAAGTTTTGAGAAAACAAAAGGTATTTTCCAAAACCATATGAAAATTATTTTGGAGGTAATCATCTCCTACCTGTTTCAACCAAGATATGTTTGCAAGTATTCCAAAAACCACATCTCACTTTCTCTTTTGCCAAAACTATAAGTGGGGACTATATTACCCCTGTATTTTTCCTCAATTAGATTCTTTTGGATATATCAAGCAGTTGAAATTGTTTACAAAATCCTCTTGTCATGATGTGGCTTGATCACTACCTCTAATTAACACTTGAGAAAACATCCTGAAAATGTAATTGAAGAACTCAGTTGCTTGAGTGATCTTGTCTGTCTTGTTATTTTCCCTCCTTAATGTGTGAGCTCTCCTGTGTTTGCTTTGAAGTATTTATTTCTGTTTGATTGATTTATGTGTGTTGTTTTAAGTAAATAAAACCTACTAATAACAAGACCAAGCATCAATATCATATTCCATCAAATGTCCATCTCATCTTCTGTTTTCTTAAAAACTTCCAACTTTGGAGACATGTTTCTATGGCAAATCTTGAGCTATTCATCAATGCATCATCATAAATCTCATTATCTATATCTATGATATCCATACAAGTTGTTATTTTGGATATTGAAACTCTTTTGCATCATCTTTCAAAGCCCTTTAGAAGGAATCCCAATATAATGATCATATCCATGTTATTTTGAAGCACTTTGTCCCTGTTACTCAAAATCACTTCTTATTGTTTTCAAGCCCCATAAACTTATCCTTGTCATCTTCATTACTTTTATATCACCTCCATGTGGTCCATTTACTTTTCAATGGACATTTTATTATTCATTTTCTCATGGTTTTTGGCCTAGCAAGTAAACCCTTCTTTTCACCCTTTTTCACTTGGTGCCTCAAATATTTTCAAGGGAGTTATTTATTAAAAATAACTTTTGAGACCTATATCATATACTCTCTCCTCCAAACTCAAAAATATTTGTTTTAAAAGCTTTTTACTATGTATTATATTCCATTTTCCAAAAGGCCAGAAATGGACTTTAAATTATTTTGTGAATAAAAGTATTTCCTAAAATCTTGGAAAAATTACCCAACATGCCTATGGTCATGTGGGACTTATTTGGACAAAAAACATTGCAAGTTATTTGGAGAATTTTGAAGAAAACATTTAAAAACGGATTCAACACATTTTGAATTTCCAAAATTTTGTGAAAGAAATATTTTCAAAAACTCTTGAGGCCACCATACCTAGACTCCATTTTTCCTCCTCTCTCCAATGCACATGATTTTTCACTTATGTTCCATTCAAATTTCTGGTGAAAACAAGCAAAAACCATTTCTATTATTCCTGGACACTGTTGAGTTCATGCCTTCCCTGGTCAATTGTTGCACTATCTCTACCCCTCTTCGGCCTTGTGACATGGTACATTTATCCCTCAACCCCCTGTACATGATCTCTCTACCCAAAAACCCTCCCTTCTCCTCCACACCTCCTCCAGCAGCAAAGAGCCAATGAACATCACAGGTGGATGTCGAGCTCTGCCTCACTCGCCATGCATTGGTCCCTCACCTTCTCCATAAGCTTCACGGGGGTACCTCAAGCTCACCCGTGTCCTCCATTCCCCTCCCCTCTCTCTCCTTCCCACCTCCTCCTTATTAAACACCCACGGGTGCAGAGCAAGTTGCATTGCTCCCCGACACCCCCGTTCATCTCCTACCGTCTCCTCTGGATAGTGTGATGTTCTCACCCTGATCCATCTCCCTGGCAATGTTTTCCCTGAAGAAATCCCCTCTGGCCAGCTTGGCCAAGCCACCATGGCCGCCATGGACGCCGAGGCGCCTAGCTCTGTGGCTAGACCACCTCGAGCCACCTCCTTGCATTTAACCTTGCCACACCGCCTACTCTTGCATCTAATCTACTTCCTGGAGCAAAATCCCCCTCTTTTGCTCGTTCCATCGTTGAGATCAAACTCGGAACGCTGCTGGCGAGTTCCTCCCCAAGCTGTCGTTTCGGGCTCTCCCAGGTCATGTTGGATGTTATTTTAATTCTAGGCTTAGATTAGGTACGCATAAGAGTACACTCTAAAAAAAAAATTCTAGGCTTAGTAGTTATTATTGTAGCATAACTTGTCTCAAATACCTAAGAGTGCTTAATGTGCCATTGAAATAATCATGAGTTGTTTTTATCACATTGAAGCATAATTTTATGGTATTCTTCTTTGAATGCTTTATTTCATTGACTTGGCGCATGCTTACACCATGTTCACGACTACAAACCAGTCACTTATAGCCTCTATAATCATTTAGTTTTTGACTTGTAATAATATTTATGCTTTGATTAATTATGTTTTTGTTGCTGTGCATGATTATGGCCATTATTGCTCTCTTGATTTGTCGCTCCCAGTCTTTTGTTAGCCTCCACCTGTACTGAGTATGAGCTCTACTCGTGCATCGAACTCCCAAAAACCAAAGTTTGCCAAATGTTTCCACTATACCTACATACATGTAGTATTTAACCGTCACTCCAAGTAAATTTCTCATGTGCTACCTTTAAAACTTTCAAAATTATTCCAGTTTTGTGCCCCTGTTTTAGCTCGTGAGGACGTAAATAGAGAATCTTTATCTCACTTGTTGATTGGACTTTACACACCTGGAATAGTGGGACATCCACTTAACAAAATTGATAGAAGAGATGACAGCGGGGTGCCCAGCCACAAAATTGGTTACTATTAAATTCTCTTCACTATTTTTGCCCCTGATTTATCAGTTAAAGCATAATTGTGTAAACAAAAAAGAAGAGGGATTACCCTCTGACCCCAGTTGCGTTCTTCAATGGGAGCCACTCTTGTGAAGTCTAATTTCCTTGTGACGTAATATATTTTTTGTTTACTATTCGTTGACATAAGCATACACCTCTCTAAAAAATGTTTTGAATACATCTGTTTTACAAAATAATCTCTAGCACACGAGTTAATCCCTACTTCCCTTTGTGAAGGGACTTTCTTTTTTACTGTAATGTTGAGTCTCCATCTTCTAACTTTATGCACAATTAAGAGAGCATAGTTGCCATTCTGAGTTTAATGTGCATCAATCCCAAAGTTTATTATTGATTGATTCATGATGTGTTATTATTTTTTCTCAAATTATTTGTTCTAGTCATCCACTTGAACTTTGAAGGTGTCCTGGCATTTATGTTTTGCCCCACTCTTAAGGACAAGCGAAATATCACTTTGATATGTTTTCGTTATGCTCGAAACAAACATATAACTTTCAAGTGCATTATTATTCATGATCTTTTATTTGTGTTACTTTTCATGATGCAAATTGATTGCTAAATTTAATTGTTAGAATTATATCTATCATGCCTGTGTTTGAAGTACCATGATCTCGGATTACATATGCTTTTACAATTTAGATCATCAAGTTTATGTTGGTAGCATGTCACCTCAGAAATTATTTGTTTTATCGTTTTACCAAATTGAGGACGAGTAGGAACTAAGCTTGGGGATGCTTGATACGCCTCTAACGTATCTATAATTTATGATGTTCCATATTGTTTTAATGCCATATGCTACATGTTTCCTATACACTTTATGTCATTTTTATGGATTTCCTGGGACTAACCTATTGACAAGATGCCATAGAGTCAGTTCCTGTTTTCTGCTGTTTTTGGTTTCGGAAAAGTTCTTATGGAAATATTCTTGGAATTGGACGAAACAAAATCCTAAGGTCTTAGAAATATGTCACCTACACGGAGTCCGAAGGGGACCCAGGGGGCCCCCTGGATGGCCCACACCATAGGGAGGTGCCCCAGGCCACGCCACCAGGTGGTGTGGCCCTCCTGGCCACCCACCGACATTGCCCTCTCGCCTATTTAAGCTCCTCCACGGGTTAACCCTAAATATCCGAGCCTTTTTCCACAAAAATTTCCATAGCCGCCGTCATCGTCAACCCTAGTTCAGGAGTGTTCTGAAGCTCTCCCCGACACCGTGCCGGGATCGGAAATCATCACCGGAGGGCTCTACATCACCATGCCTGCCTCCGGAGTGATGCGTGAAGATGTCACGCTTGTAGTGTGGAGGAACAAAGCGAGCATGCAATAGTTGCTTCATTTCATTGCAAGTGGCGATGGGAGCAATCCAGTTCTTGACTATTTCCGCTTGGAGACGGTCCCACCATAAGAGTGCATAGCCTTCGAACTCCAAAGAAGACATATAAATCATATTCTTTTCACTAAAGTTGTGGATGCCGAATATCTTGTCCACTTTGAGGGCCCAAGATAGATATTCTTCAGGGTCATTCTCACCATTGAACTTGGGAACGTTGAAGCGAAGGGCACTCATATTTTTGTCTTCATGGTGATGTTGTCGCTCATGTGGATCTTCATCATAGATAGGAGGAAAAAAGTCATGTGGGTCATCCTCATTGGCTTGATGTTGGCATTCATGATGAGGAGGATGGCGCTGATGGTCATTGGGGCGAAGTTGGTGATGACGGTGGAGACATGCTTCGTGGCGTTCGCTATCATCATTTTCATGGTTGCGTTGTTGAGGATGCTCTTGTTCATTGCGGTGGTGTTGAGGAAGTTCTTGCTCTTGGCGGTCATTGTGGTGGTGATGCGCATTGTGCCTTGGTGGCCTTCGATGTGGGCGAGCACCATCCACGAAGTCATTGAGTCCAAAGTCATTTGCGGAGCTTGGAGGAGGTGGTGGATGATAATGTTGGCGAAGATCCGGTCGTTGAGGGTGATTTTGAAGAGGGTCACCACGGCTTTGTTGGTGTACAGGAGGTTGTGCTGGCGAGCTATCTTCATACCAATTTCGTCAATAAGCTTGTGGAGATGGTGGAGGTTCTTGGTGTGGTAGTCCACCATCTGAAAGTAAAGTATGGGCACGTAGAGGGGGGGGTGAATAGGTGCTACGACTAATTTTAATTTTTCTTCACAATTTAGGCTTGACACAAAGGGAAATTCTCTAGATAATGCAAGTGAATTTACCTATATGATAAGGATACCAACAATCACAATGCAAGTACAAGTAAAGGGAGAAGGGAGCGAGGTAACCGATATGAAGCACGCAGAGACACGATGTATTCCCGAGTTCCTCCTTGTTAAGGGAGTACATCTCGTTGGAGGGGTGTGAGCTTGCCACGAAGGCCTACTCAACACCACAAAGGCCTCACCCTATTCTTCGATGAACCCCGCCACAAAGACCCAGTCCACCTTCCACTATTGATCTCCTTTGAGGCGGGAATCAAATCCTTTACAAACAACTTAGGGCACACACCCAAAATCGAATCACCAAGAGTAGCAAGATGCCTAGGTTCTCCACAAGAGGAAACCCTAGGATAGATCCCTCAAGATAATGAGGGGGAAATGAAGAACGACTCGGTGAAGATGTAGATTGGGGCCTTCTCCTTCAATCCTCCAAAGATCTTCGAGTTTGGTGGGAGGGATTGTGAGTTAATGTGGATTTGGTGAGATCTTAAATGATATTGAATGCTTGGGGAAGAACTAGAGCTCAAGGAGGAAGAGGAGGGGTATTTATACCCCCTCCTAAAATCTAGCCGTTTGGCTGGAAAACAGGTACCGGAATATTCGGTCCACGTTTGGACCGGAATATCCAGTCGGGATATTTCTCCAGATCTGCCTCGAGTTCATTGACTTCACGGGGATATTCCAATTGCCTCTTAATAATCCGGTATGAATAATCCGGTTAGCTTCTGTCCTGCGCAGGCAACTGAACCGGATATTCCGGCTGCCCCGGAATAATCCGGTACCAATAATCCGGTTGGCAACTGTGAGTTCCATCTTCAGTCCTTAGCCTATTTCGAGAAGAAACTCGTCAGCCAGAATATCCGGTACGATATGAATAATACGGTACCAATATTCCGGCTCATCTCTGTCCCAAACTGGACAGAAACTATCTTAACCGGAATATCCGGTTTCCCAGAATAATCCGGCTCCTCACTATCCCAAATCTCTTAGCCCAATCTTCACCGATCTTTTCGGTGATCGATGCCGATGTTAAGTATAACACCTGCACACTAAACAACTCGATAAATAATATACTTAGTATTGTTAACTAACACACAAAACACCGGAAAAACAAAATGCACTTGACGAGTACATGTTTGAAACAAAATGGAAATGTCTCCCCTATCTATATGCACATCTTTTGTTTGCCTATTTCCAATAAGTAGCAAACATGCCAAAGTAAACAATAACCAATATGTTGAGAATAAGAGAAATATATACCTTGTGCGTAGAAATGATAACAAGAGTACCCAAGCACAATAATAGATAATATCCTCAACATATAAGATAGATAATCCATGATAACCAATAAACATAGTCTCACAACACATAATAACACAGAGTTCTAAACGAGACAATAGGTAGAAAATAGTTCACGAATACGACTAAATGGACACAAGCTCTCAAGAAATGGTAAAAGCATACGCTTGTGCCCGAAACCCATGCAAATCCCCGTAGTCCTAATACTACTTCTCCCCCTTTGGCACCGAGACACCAAAAAGGAGAGAAATAGTGGTGCTAGCGTCCCAACAACAATCTAAGCATCCGAATGCTCAGATGACTCTCCAGCTGATTCGTTAGAAGCACCCTCAGCTTCCCTCTCAAGATCCTCGTCCACGTCCTCATCTTCCTCATCAAAACCATCACCAACATGAGTGCTAGAAGAAGAAGTAGTGGCACGGAGAGCCTCCTCAATACACTACCAAGGGGTACGGTCTCTGGCAGACCACTGAGAATAAGTCTAGGAACAAGGGGAGCAGGAAAATCACCAGTGGCACCACTCACGTGGTGAAGAATCTAACTCTGAGTGATAGACAAAGTTGTGTCCCTGCGGTAGGCCTGGTACTGCTCCTTGTGAATATCCACCTGTATGCACAACACATTTCGCTGAAACCAAGAGAGCTTCCTAACATTGCGCAGAGTGGTGGAAGAATCAGACTGGCGAGCACTAGAAGGGGCCACACCTCCCATAGAGGAACCACCCTCAGGAGGAGTAACAGGAGCACGTACTGCCTTCTTCCTCTTGATGTACGGCTTCTTGAAGGCATGGTCTTGCATAGGCAGCTCTATGGTATCCTTGATCAGCATCATAATATAAGGCCCATAGGGAATGGTGTTCCCACCAAGCATAGCATTGCGTAGCTCATTGAAGATAATGTCTATGACATCCACAATGTAAGAATCAGTAGGATCCTCATCCTCCATGCACTATCTTAGCCAGAATCAGAAGGTTGCAAAGCGAACTAGTGAGAGCATCATTGTTACCTCCACTGGGGACCAAGAAAGACCGGAAGAGGCGCACAAGCTGATCATAGAATAGGAGGACCCTTCCAACTTCCCAACAGCAAAACTAGGAGCATACATCTCAGCCATGGACCTCTCATCCTATGGTCTCTCTAGATCATGCATACGGTGACCAAGTGGAGGATGAGAGCGGTGCTGGTACCCAAGCAGACGACCCAATCTGTGAGAAGGAGCCTCACAAGGAGTGGTATGAGTCATCCACTTCAGACAACAAGGAACACCGGAGTCGAAAACCAGAGTGGACATGAACTGAAAAATGAGCTCGGTGTTCTAGGGGCATTGAGTCTCCAGAAGCTTCACAAGACCAAACCTCTCAATGATACTAGCAACATCAGCAAACTCTTCCTTGTCCCCGATCAACTGAAACTTGGTGGGATTCATCTGACGGACAGGGAACTTGTAGTTAGAATAGATGTCCGCAAAGATATGTTACTACTCCAAGCACCAGAAATGAGCATCCTCAAACTCAACATCACATGGAGTGGTCTACCAATCCTTCTGCCTGATCTGAGCATACTCTTGAGTGGTGATCTCTGTCTTGTAGTTCTTCCTAGCTTCCTATCCTTTCTTCTTCCTTGATGCTTCGAGGAGAGAGTCTTGCTCTAGGAAATAGTTTTCCTTGGGGGGCAAGCGTCACCGGGATCCTCATCACTAGTGTCCTTGTACAAGGGACGCTTGCGAGCACCCAACTTGTCGGTGCGAGAGATACCTGTGAAGGACAAACATAGAGGAAGCAATAGGGATAGGTGCACATATGTCAAAAATGGAGGAATGATACGTCCAAACAATAGGGAAGAGTCCACAGAACGATCGAGAAGTGATTCTAGTTTAGGAGCAAAAACAGTACTGGCCGAAAACGGGACATAACTCAACCGATATTCCAGTTCAGTTCTGTACCGGATATTCCGGTTCCACGACAAAACATAGCCGGATATTCCGGTTCAAAACTGAACCGGATATTCCGGGTGCACGAATCCATCACTAAGTTTGATCTTCCCTAGATTCAACAACTAGATCAGTGACATGGGAATCTAACCTATTGTCTCTAGCATGCATAGGGTACCTTAAGGAGCAATCATTACAAAGAATTGTCAACAAAAACAAATCAATGGATGGGTAGGGTTATGGCACCAAGATTCAAAGGATTTGAACTTTACCGACATCCATGGATGAAGATGATTGGATGGAAATGCTCCCAAGGAGGAGGGGAACAAGATCCGCGCAAGAAATCGCAGATCCCGTCGAGGAAGTGGCCCAGGAGGCCAAGAATCAAGGTGGCGGCACTTTGGTCGAGAAGAGGAGTTGGGGGAGAAAAGGCAAGAACTGCCTCTCTCCCCGTGCCCTTCCGAATAAGTGAAGATGCGCCGGACCGGATATTACGGTTCAAGTTTGAACCGGATCTTCCGGTACCACCCAGATATTCCGTTTCAAAACTGAACCGGAAATTCCGGCTACCATCTGTTTCGAAACTTCCTAGTTTCAATGGATTGAAAAATGTGATAAATAGAATTTGGTTTGTGGGTAGGAAGGCTTAGGATAGAAACAACAAACTGGAAATAGTACTTATCCCGCTCAAATGCAAGAATCAAACAAACAAAATACCAATTGAGTGAGATTTTCTTACGAAAGAACACTTAGCGAGGGGAAAAACAAGAAATGCAATGAAATATCGAATAAACCCCAACTAAGATCCAATTCTTCACAAAGAAGAGGTTGGTGGCCTAAGCCACCATGTAAGAGAACATGGTATGGAACCGCGAAGATATATCTTGGGTGCATTGCCAATTCTCAACATTGAAGCTCACAATTCAACATTAGAAAAAGAGAGATAACAATGAATTTTTGCTTTGGGCATAATGGGGGGAGGGAGAACCCAATGTGTTAGGATAAAACTCCCGCTATGTCCATTCCTACAACCAAACCCAAACACGTCTCAACTATAGGGGTGTGTGCAAGATCCTCAAGTCAAACTCCTAGAATCAATGATGTTTAGTTCATTCCTCAAGAACATGAATCTTGCATCGTCGAGTGGCTTCGTGAAGATATCCGCGAGATTGTCCTTGGTGGGCACATAAGCTAGTGCAATATCACCTCTTGCCACATGGTCTCGGATGAAACGATGACGAATCTCACTATGCTTCATTCTTGTGTGTTGCACGGGGTTGTAGGCGATCTTGATGGAACTTTCATTGTCACACATGAGAGGCACCTTATCCAAATGAACGTCATATTCCTTGAGAGTTTGCCTCATCCATAGAAATTGGGTGCAAGCACTTGTAGCGGCCACGTACTCGGCTTCAGCGGTGGAGAGAGATATGCAATTTTGCTTCTTGGAAGACCAACTCACCAAGGACCTAACAAGGAATTGGCAAGCCCCGGAAGTGGACTTCCTATCATCTTGATCACCGGCCCAATCGCAGTATGTGTATCCCTTGACAGAGAATTGTGCCCCCTTTGGGTACCACAAACCAAACCTTGAGGTATGAACCAAATACCAAAAGATCCTATGGACCGCCACTAAGTGGCTTTACTTAGGAGCCGCTTGATACCTTGCACACACACCTACACTCAAAATGATATCCGACCTAGATGCACAAAGGTAAAACAAATAACCAATCAGAAAGATACAACTTTTGGTCCACATCTTTACCATCCGGGTTGCGCTTGAGGTGGCACTTGACTTGCATAGGAGATGGCTTTGTTTTTGCACCTTGGAAATTAAACCTCTTGAGCATATCTTGGGTATACTTGGCTTGAGAAATGAAAGTCCCACGAGCCAATTGCTTGATCTCAAAGCCAAGGAAGAATTTAAGCTCTCCCATCATGGACATCTCAAACATGTCAGTCGTAAGCTTTAAGAACTCATTATTGAAAGCTTGGTTAGTTGAGCCAAAGATAATATCCTCCACATAGAGTTGGCATATGAAAATATCTCCGTTTACTCTCTTTGTGAAAACAGTGGGATCGATATTCCAACATCAAAACCACGGTCATCCAACAACTCTCTAAGGTGCTCATACCACGCACCGTGGTGCTTGTTTAAGTCTATAGAGCGCCTTATCGATATTTTAGACATGGTTAGGGAAGTTGAGGTTCTCGAACCCTGGAGGTTGCTTAACATATACCTCCTATTTGAGTGGACCATTCAATAAAGCACTTTTGACATCCATTTGTTGCAATTTGAAATTATGCGAAGATGCATATGCAAGAAGGATAAGGATGGACTCAAGGCGAGCCACGTGAGCATAGGTTTCATCAAAGGTAATGCCTTCAACTTGAGTGTAATCTTGAGCCATCAATCTTGCCTTGTTCCTTATAACAATGACATTCTCATCTTGCTTGTTCTTGAATATACACTTAGTGCCAATAACATTGTGGAATTCTTTGGGCTTCTCAACTAATCTCCAAAATTTGTTGCACTCAATGTTATTGAGCTCACCATGCATAGCTTCAACCCAATCGGAGTCCTCAAGAGCTTCAAACAATTTCTTTGGTTCTATCATAGATATGTGAGCTTGATGTTCACTAAAATGTGCCAACTTCCTTCTTGTGGATCTTATAGCTTGAATATCTTCTAAAACCTTGTTGTCTTGGGCATCAATATGCTTCAAAGCTCTTCTTATCCTTCTAGCACGACGGGCTTCGATATCCACATTATTGCAAGGAGGAATCACTTGATCATTTGGGTTCCCGTATTGACCAACTTGGCCTTGATCATCATCATCATCATCATCATCATCATCATCATCATCATCATCATCATCAACAACAACTTCATTTGCTTCGACTTGAGGAGAAGAGGATGAGGATGGTTGATCTTGTCCTTGACCTTGAATAGCAACAATGATAGGAGTGTTTGCATCTTGCGTAGTAACTTGGTCAATCAGAGGAGGGTCTTCAACATGTTATTGGTTAGGTGCATCACTTGGATCTTTGGCTTGTTCTTCTATTGTAGAGGAGGGCTCCACTTGAGTAGAGCATGGTCCTTCTCGAGTCGCCATAAGGTGTCCCTCAATGGCGCGGAAAAATCCCACACCCATACTTCCTATGGCTTTTTGAGGCATTTCAACATCTACATTAGAAACAGGAAATTGCGCCACTTGGGAGCCATCATTTTCCTCGAAAACCACACTACATGATTCTATGACAATCCGTGAGGCTTTGTCAAAGACTCTATAAGTGTGGGATTCGGCACCGTAACCAACAAATATACCCTTAATAGTTTTGGATTGAAATTTAGACAACCTAACACCCTTGATCAAACAGAAGCACTTACAACCAAATACACGAAAGTAGGAGACGTTGGGCTTGTTTCCGGTGAGGATCTCATATGGAGTTTTGTCCAAGCCCTTGCGGATGTAGAGGCGGTTGGAGGAGTGGAATGTGGTGGATATGGCCTCGGCCCATAAATATTGGGGATAAGAATACTCTGCCAACATGGTCCTTTCCATATCCAAGCGAGTGCGATTCTTCCTTTCGGCAACACCATTTTGTTGAGGAGTGTAAGTGGAAGAGTATTGATGACGAATGCCCTCATCACTAAGGAATTCATTCAAAGTGTAATTCTTGAACTCCAAACCATTATCACTCCTAATATCCATGATTAGCACATTGTGTTGACGTTGCACTTGATTGGAGAAGTTGATGATGTTTTATTGATTTTCGCTCTTGCACTTGAAGAAATAAACCCATGTGTATTGTCGGATATATACCGTATAGGGGTGTATAAGATGGTAGTCAAAGTGCCTGGTTACCAGGGTGGCCCAAGTGGTAGTGGGCTATGGTCCATTGGGCGGCCCAGTAACCTGACGCACAGAAGCCGGATTCTAGAAGAACCCGGATCACGGCCTGTGTGATCTGGCTTGGAGGAGAAGACGGATTCCTTACTTTCCAAGTTATAGTTACCGTAGTCTTCTAGGTTTCCTATTCTGTAAGCCCTAATCCGGCTGTTATATAAAGCCGGACGGGAGATAAACAAAACAACGAACGAATAACAGAGAAGATATAGGCCAACTCGCCGAGAAGTTGATCCTTTGCGAGTAGCTAGATCTAAACCTCACATGGTAATCCTGTTTCCAGGCTTTAGTCCTGATTAGTGAGAAGTGCAGGAGTAGGCACGTCGTACTGTCGCGACGTACCGAACCTGGGTAAATTCTGTGTTTACTGTCTACCACGCTATCCCGTTACCCTGCGTCTCTACCGTAGTCTCATGGCACCCCCGTCTATGAAAACTATTACGATGTCTCGAAAGTTGGCGCCCACCGTGGGGCAAACGACGTCAGACGTGAAGTTCCGATCTGGGATACTTGGCGGAATCGGAAGATCAATCAATGTCGGAAGCTTGGAATTCAACGATGATGTCGGACGCTTCCTCGACAACGGATCCTACATACCGGCGCAAAACCACCTGGTAAGTGCCTGCGTGTTACCGATAGGATCTGCTAACATCTTTATCGGACTAACTGCAGAAGCAATGGGGTTTTGCGGTGGAAGCAAATTTATCCTACCCGCCCTATACCCAGTCGAGTATGACTATGATACCGGATTCTGCTCAGATCGCCGACAAAAAAGTGACACACACTTTATCGGCATGGTGCAGTCCGAAGTCGCCGAAAACACGGATGACGGAAATCCCGTGCAAGAGGCAGACAAAAACACACCCGTCACAGCAACGGAAGACCCGACACCCGTCATACAGGCGGAAGATCCGACATCCGTCAACGAGACGATGAACTCGGAAGCAGAATCCGTACTAGCCGCCATTGAGACGAGATTAGAGTCGGAAACCGGATCAGAGGATTTTGATTCCGAAGACGAAGACACGGACGCCTTCGAAAGGAAAGTTAAATCTTTTCAAGAGGGATTCCATGAAGTGCTAATGGCGAAACCAGCTGATACCACGGACGCCGGCAGCCAGGAAAGCCGTAAAACCCCTCCGCCAGAGGAAGAGAGAGAAGACGGAGAAACTTCTCCGGTATTTCCCAATGTCAAGGAATTGACAGAGGATGAGCCTGTCAAAAAGCCTCCCTCTTCCAAGAAAAAGCATCGTGCTGCTAAGAAACTCCAATACAAAATCCGGAAGAAAAAATCAGCTGATAAAGCTGATGAAAACCTGGAAGTAGGAGATGCTAGCGGAACAAAGACTGCGGAGAAGAAAATCAAAGAAATCCTTGCTCCGCCAATGACGGAACAGGAAGAGCAAGAGCTGTTGCAAACACCAGTGGGACCAAATGAACCCCCTGAGATGCTGGAAGCCAGGAGGCAAGCTTTCCAAAGGCAACAGCAACATCTACTCAGATCTCGGCAACACCTCCAAAAAACCCAGGATGACATTAAACTCATGAAGGAAGAAATTGAGGAGTACGAAAGAAAGAATAGATCTGGCATTAAACCTACAAGGTTACCCGGAATCGTAAGACCGGAAGTACTGCCGCCAAAAGAAAGGTTTCACAACCCATCTTGGCAAAAGCAGGTAAACGGCAAAGATGCCAGAGGCGAACCAATTTATAAAACCGCAGCAAAAAACGCGGAAGCAGTGTTCGCCATCCTGAACAATGATCTGTACTCCAACGGTGAAAAACTTCAAGGGGTGTATGCTTTCCTAGGAAAAGTGTCGCACCCCGGTTTCTAGAGGATACTCATCGCACGAACTGGAAGTCAGGTGCTTGGATTATGGGGCATACCTGCTCCCACGTCCCAGCTTCCTGGTAGGCCTGCGCTTATGCGCGACAACACAAGCCCTGCTCCCACCGTCGAAGTAAACTATCCGCTAGGAACCTAAGGCACTACTGTCGACGTACTTCATATTCAAGCACGCACTGTACGTCAACAGCTTTGAACGAAATGATAGCACAAACTGTCTCTAAGACACAAAAGAATGAAATAAGTTTGCAAATAGCCTTCACTAAGGCAGAGATAGCAAAACACTCATCCAGAGGACACATGTCCCAACATATCATCCATTACATCAGCGGAAGCAATCAAATGGGTCTGAGTACAGACAAATCCAAGGCTTAAGAAGCCGGAGAAAATAACGAAAAACGAAGCCCATCCACGTAGGTCCTGGATCCTGCCCGGGGTCCAGCCAACTACTCGTCTGCAGTGTCGTCGAACTCCACAAAGTAGCCATCCTGGTGATCATCGTAGCCGTAGTCGTACTCTGCGTAAACCACAGCCCCAACGGGGTCAGTACATCCAAGTACTGGCAAGCAAGACTCACATTTCATCAAGGAGTTACCCGTCAACACAAGCCGGGATGCTTGGGATCAACGGAAGAAGATAGGTATTACAAAAGCTGCAGCGGGCTGCTCTAACCAACTACAGAAGATACTAGTAGCTCCGGCTAATAGAAAAGATAAGATCGAGGAATTGTAACCAACTGAAAGATAACTTCAAACAAACCCATCCTGGATCTCGCCCCTTATCCGAAGAAGCAATCCGAGGATAACTCACACCGTTATAATAAGGTGAAACAAGTTATTGTGTGAATAACCTATTACTAGTCAAGTTATTAGTCATTGGGTGAAACATGGTTATCATTATGTTTAAGTTGTCCTGAGTACTTGTTAGCCAGTACTTTCACCAAGTAATCCATAACCGCGGAAAACACGGCTTCTCGAGAAGATTTATCCCTGCAGGGGTGCACCATAGTAACCGTACACGTACGAATATCCCGCCAGATGGGAATCAAACCCACCAAGCGAGACACTCAACACAACCAACTGTTCTTCGCATCAAGCCCAAAGCACCGCGTGCTGTGCGTGCGCGGCTAATCGAGCCCCCCGAAGAAAAGGAGGACCCTCATAGCACTGGAAGACCACGCCGCCCTAAATGCCGACTACAAAAGTTCCACCCTGGCCTCGGGTTCGTACCTGCATATGATGCAGCAAATGGAAAGCCCGAACTAGTACGGCGATTTGGACGAGATGCGAATCGAGTCAAGTTGAGGGGGGCGCCCATACTCGCTTCCCACATGCGGGTAGTGCGCTCATCATGGATCAGTAGACAAGACCCTTTTCCTATTAGGGTCGACACTAGCAGGCCTCAAAACCACAAAGGGCCTCCTGCCGGTGCCTTATCATCAAATTATTATTAACAGCATCATTAACAGGATTGATTGATTAACATTCGAGCCCTCGGAACGGTAACAGATAATAATAGCACGATAATAAAAGAAGTAACCGACAACAGGCTCGAGCAAAAGCAACCCTAAGCATGCTAGATAAGAACAGGCACAAACAAAGGCTGTGGGTATGGAGGTGAGGCAATATCATTGGTTCAGGGAATCATGTGATGGGTTCGGAGAATAGCAACGATACATAGGGCTAGCAATAGTAGACAAAAGGATAGTATCGACAACAAGTGTGGAAGAGAACTCGATGATTCATGTGAGTGATAACTTGCCTGGCAGCTCAGTCTCGTACTGGGCTAGGTCCTGAGTAGTGGTGTCGTAAGGCTCGTCGGTACCAACGTCGTCGTCTAACCGAGAAGAAGCAAACAACAACGAAGGAAGACGGGCAATCAATACATGGCATAGGTGCACAAACATTGGAATGATGCATGACATGTTTAATAGATGCACCAAAATAAACTAGTGGATATGATACACAAGTTTAAATGGATTCCATATGCAAAGATTGCATATGGCAAACCCATGCCTTAGAGTTGAATTAATTGTTCTAACACTAAGCATCAGGTGTTGGTGAGTTAGCATGATGCATGCATGATGAATAACAAGAAGATAACAATTTAAATGCAATTGGAATGATAGTTAACCATTTTTAGAAAACATTAATCAAGTTTGGAAATTTTGTTACTTAATGGCATTAAACAAGTAGTTGTTGTTTTCATCAAGTTAAAGGGTGCAAAACAAATAACAAAGTTGATATTTGAAAAGGTTATCAAATTTTAGTTGGATTACATGTTTCACATTTTGAAATTGGACTTTGGATTATTTAATTATGAATTAAACAATATTAAACAATTTTTAATTGCATTAATCAAGATTTAAATTGTTTAGGCAATTTAAATTATTCAAACCAGAAAACAAAATTTATATTTGGAAAGTACATGAAAAGTTGATTGAAAAACATATTTGGTTTGTGAAATTTGGAATTTTTATGAACAAGTTATGAATTTTGCAAATCTAGGGGAATTTGACAAGAATTCAAATTTTGCATCAATTTAAAATATTCAAAACAGTAAACAAATTTTATATTTGGATAGAACATTTAATTTGGTATTGAAAACATATTTAAAAAGTTAATTTTGGAATTAAAATGAATTTGTTATGCATTTTAGAAGTATAGGGTGCAATCTGCCATTTTAATGCCTCTAGGGACTTAGGAAAAATTTTCCAGGGGCTAGAAATAAGGGCCAGGGGCTTAGTGGTGATTTGCTAAACATTCCAGTACCAAACTATTGTAAAAATAAAACTTTGTTTTAATTGGGAGAGAGGGGACTTGATCCCTCCACCTCCTGGTTGATGCAAAGGGACACAACCACTAGGCTAGATGTGCTGTGTTGGTGGGATTGCACCTCTGAACAGGTTAAGGTGTTGGTACTGGCTGTACCGAATTAAAACAGAAAAAGAGTGGGGCTGGGAATCGAACCCGCAACCTCTGGCTTCACTGCGCGCGCATCAAACCAGCAGGGCTTCGCTGCGTTTGTTGATGGATGAGGTGCTGGTTGGGTTTAACCTTTGCCAACGAGATGTTATCTGAACCTGCAAGCGCACGTACTGCAGACGTTACAGACATGAACGAACAGAGGGCACCAAGGCGATCTTCGGGCAAGAAATTGATGACCAATCCGCAGGAGAAAAGAGAGGGGATGAGCGGGAATGGAAGGGTTGCCTCACCCTCTACGCAGGGGCGGGCTCGGCGCGGCCGATGGGTGGCGGAGACGGCGGCGCCGTGCGCCGGCGGCCGGTGGCCGTGGCACCAGCAGAGGAGGAAGCTCTCCTCGAGGCGGCGGCGGCTGGGGAAGATAGGAGGGGGAGATACGACCTAGGGTTAGGGTTTGGCTCGGGAGGGGAGAGGAGGAGATATAAAGGAGGGGGAGGAGCATCGAGTGGTTCAGGAGGAGGAGCCTGTCGCTTTCCTCCATGGCGTCACCCTCCGTACGGAGGTAGAAGAGGGGGGTATCGGGCCAACACAGGTGGGCTGGGCCTTCTCCCCCACCTGGTTGAAACGTTTTGCTCTTCTTTTTTTTTTATTATGAGATGTGCTGTTTTTTTTGTAGCAAATGCTTTTGGATGAAATAAATAGGTTTTGGATTAGATAAAAAATTGGAAAATTTTAGATAAGCTTCTTAGGTGAAAAGAAATCATTTGGTAGTTTTGGTTTTCAAAATTTCAAAGGTTTGTTTGCTGTTTTGAAATTGAACCAAAATAGTTGAATTTTGCCATAGTAATTAATATTTAGAAAATAGGGTGTTTTCAATAGGGTTTCCCCTAGGGTTTAGTATGTTTTTGAAGAATACCAAGTTGTGATAACTTTGGATTCAAAGGATTGATGATTTGAGAATTGTTTTGAGTTTGGGAAAGACTTGGAAATAATTGATTAAATTGAGCAATTGATTTTAGCAACAACTTAAAAGGTGAATTATAATGAGTTGCTTGAAAACAAAAGAGGTTTTTAGTTTGCACTTCTTTATTTGAAAGGTTGTAACAGACAAGTGTGAAAACAGAAGTTGATAACAAGTTTAAATTTCATATGAAAACAATGCAAACAGAAATAAATATGAGGATGATGATATGATGCATTGCTTAAATAAAAACAACAAGTAAAACAACTAATGGTTTTCATACTTGGATGTTACAAAACGCCCCCCCTTGAAGGAATCGCGCCCCGAGATTCCCTACTGAGAAATGAACAGGTCCGGATACTTCTTGCGAAGATCCTCTTCGGTCTCCCACGTTGCCTCTTTATCAGAATGATGCGACCATTGGACTTTCAAGAACTTGGTGCTCTTGTTGCGAGTCTTACGCTCGGTCTCATCGAGAATACAAATAGGGTGCTCCTCATAAGATAGATCATCTTGCAATTCAATGGAATCATGATCAACTGCACGATCTGGATCTTTGAAACACTTCTTGAGTTGTGATACGTGGAACACATCGTGCACCTTGGATAGTTTTTCTGGAAGTTCAAGACGATAAGCATTCTCTGCACGTCTTGAGAGGATGTTGAAAGGGCCAATGTATCTTGGTGCAAGCTTTCCTTTCACACCAAAACGATGAGTGCCTCTGAGGGGAGTTACACGGAGATATGCCTTATCACCAGGTGCATAGACCATATCCGTGTGCTTGCTATCATAATAGCTCTTCTGACGAGATTGAGCAATCCTGAGATTGTCACGAATGATACGAACTTTCTCCTCGGCTTCCTTAACAATGTCAGGGCCTAAAAGTGAACGTTCACCAGCTCCAGACCAATTGATTGGACTCCTGCATCTGCGACCATACAGTGCCTCAAATGGTGCCATGCCTAGGCTTGCCTGGTAGCTGTTGTTGTAGGAGAATTCAGCATATGGAAGGCAATCCTCCCATTTCATGCCAAAGGAGAGACCACATGCTCTGAGCATATCCTCGAGAATCTGATTGACTCTTTCGACTTGCCCCTGAGACTGAGGGTGGTAAGCTGTGCTGAACAGAAGTTTGGTGCCCAATGCTTCTTGAAAGCTCTTCCAGAAATGAGAAGTGAAGATACTTCCACGGTCTGAGCTTATTTCCAATGGAACACCATGAAGGGGAACAATCTTTGCTGTGTAGAGCTCTGCTAACTGGCTAGCTGAGATAGTTTCCTTTACAGCATAGAAGTGAGCAACCTTAGTGAGACGATCAATAACAACGAAGATTGCATCGTTGCCCTTCTTGGACTTTGGAAACCCAGTAACGAAGTCCATTTCAATCATGTCCCACTTCCACTCAGGAATTTTCAGAGGTTGGAGTAGGCCTGCTGTCTTCTGATGGACTGCCTTAACACGTTGACAAACGTCACATTCAGAAACGTATTGAGCAATTTCACGTTTCATGCCAGACCACCAATACAGAGTCTTGAGATCCTGGTACATCTTTGTACTTCCAGGGTGAATGGATAGGGGAGTTTCATGAGCCTCCTTGAGAATGATATCCTTGAGACTTTGAACCTGAGGAACTGCAATGCGTCCTTCAAAGAACACAGTTCCTTTGTCATCAATAGAGAAGGACTTGAACTTATCACTGCCCTCTTTGATTTGCTCTACCATCTTCTTGATTTCATTATCACGAAGTTGTTCAGAACGAATCTTGTCCTCGAGAGTTGGACTGGCTGTCAAGCTAGCAAGATAGCCTTGAGGAACAAGACCAAGGTTCAGCTTCTGGAATTCTTCATGAAGTGGAGGTTGGCTTTCCATGATCATGAGATTATTGCAATAGGATTTGCGACTGAGAGCATCGGCCATAACATTAGCCTTGCCTGGAGTGTAAGAAATGGTGAGATCAAAGTCTTTAATCTTCTCAATCCATCTCCTTTGCCCGAGGTTCAGATCTGGCTGAGTGAAGATGTATTTCAGACTCTTATGATCGGAAAAGATCTCAGTTTTGTTACCCAACAAGTATTGTCTCCATTTCTTGAGGGCAAACACAACTGCTGCAAGTTCAAGATCATGAGTGGGATAGTTTTGCTCATGTGGGTTCAACTGACGTGAAGCATAAGCGACAACTTGACGTTCTTGCATAAGAACTGCTCCTAGGCCTTGGAGAGATGCATCGCAGAATATCTGGAAAGGTTTGGTAGTGTCGGGGCCAACTAGAACAGGTGTGGAAGTGAGTTTAGTCTTCAGGAGGTTGAAACTCTCATCACATTGTGGAGTCCAAACGAACTTTTTGTCCTTCTTTGTGAGATCAGTGAGAGGTTTGGCAATCTTGGAAAAGTTTTGGACGAAACGACGGCAATAGCTAGCCAAGCCAAGAAAGCTTCTAACTTGCTTCACCGTCTTAGGGGGTTTCCAATCAACAATTGCCTTAACCTTTTCAGGATCAATGGCAATGCCTTTGGCAGAGATGATATGACCAAGATAGGCCACTTCTGGAATCCAGAACTCACATTTGGAAAACTTGGCATACAGACGATGCTCGCGAAGTTTCATGAGAGTGAGACGAAGGTGTTCTCCATGCTCTTCCTCGGATTTGGAGTAGACTAGAATGTCTTCAAGATATACCACAACGAACTTGTCGAGGTATTCGTGGAAGACAGAATTCATCAGTCGAGAGAAGGTCGCCGGTGCATTGGTGAGACCAAAGGACATGACGGTGTATTCATATAGACCGTAGCGAGTGGTGAAAGCTGTCTTAGGAATATCTTCCTTTCTGATCTTTATCTGATGGTACCCCATCCTCAAATCCAACTTTGAGAATATTGAGGCTCCAGCAAGTTGATCAAAAAGATCATCGATACGAGGAAGTGGATACTTGTTCTTGATGGTTTTCTCGTTGAGAGGACGATAGTCAACCACGAGTCTCTTAGTTTGATCCTTCTTGGCAACAAACAGAGTTGGGCAACCCCAAGCGGAGGAACTAGGCTGAATGAAACCTTTGTCCATATACATATCGATTTGCTCCTTCAACAACTTCAGTTCAGGAGGAGCTATCTTGTATGGATGCTTAGAGATTGGAGCAGTACCTGGTTCAAGCTCGATCACGAACTCAACTGCTCTGTCCGGAGGCATCCCTGGCAACTCTTCTGGAAAGACGTCAGGGAATTCACAAACCACCGGAACATTCTCAATTGCAGGAAGAGGTTTAGCATCCAGGGTGTACAGCTGAACAGAACTTGATTCCTTCGGAGAATAGACTATCTGGCCGGAAGGGTGGAACAGAGTTATTGACTTCTTAGCACAATCAATCGTAGCTTTATTGGCCTTCAACCAATCCATGCCAAGGATGACATCAATGTCAGAATTTCCAAGCAGGATGAGGGAAGCAAGGAATATGTGACCTCCAATTAGATCTGATTCTCATGACTGATCTTGGAAGTTTGCATAGTTGCTCCAGGGGAGTTTACTACTAGCGGGGAACCCAAACCAACAAAAGGTAGTTTAACTGCTGTAGCAAAGATCTTTGACACGAACGAATGCGATGCTCCGGTATCAAACAACACTTTAGCTGGGTTAGAGTTTACGGGTAATGTACCGAGAACAACGTCGGCAGATTCCTCAGCTGTGTCAACCTTGACGTGGTTCACCCTTGCGGTCCTCCCAACAGGCCTGTTGTTGGCGTTGAAGGCCTTATGCGGAGGAGCGCGGACCATCGCCTGGTTGGTGTTGGGGCGAGGTGGTGGAGAAGGCAGCATCCTCTGAGTGCACTTATCTGCGTAGTGCCCAGTCTCCTTGCACTTGAAGCAAGTGACGACACGCGGAGGATCTGGCCTTGGCTGCGCCATTGCAAACCTCTGCCCATGCATCTGAGCTGGGTTGGGTGGGCGGGGACCAAAGCCTGGAGAAGCTTGGGCATTTGGAGCCCTAGTGACAGCACTGTTTGGCACCCAGATGCGGCGCTTCTGCGGAGGGGTGGTCATGTTGGAGGAGGAACCACCCTCACGCGAGTGCTTGCGCGACTCTTCGAACGCCTTGCGCCCATTCTCCTCATTGAGCGCGGTGTTCACGAGCTCGACGAAGTCCTTGCACTTGATGTTTGTGAGAGCGTACTTCAGTTCCGGGTTAAAACCTCGGCGGAACCTTGCCATCTTCTTGGTCTCAGTAGACACCTCGTCTCCAGCATACCGAGCGAGGCGATTGAACTCGTTCTGGTAGCCGATGACGTCGAGCTTGCCCTGCTTCAGCGAGCAAAACTCTTCACGCATCCTCTCCATGAGACCATCGGGGATGTGGTACTTCAGGAAGGCATCCTTGAAGCAACCCCAAGTGATAGGATAGCCAGCTCTCATGGCCTGGTAGTTCTCCCACCACGAGGCTGCCTGACCCTTCAGCAGGTAAGCAGCATAGTTGACCTTGTCCTCTTCCGCAACATGAGCAATCTCCAGGGCTCTTGCTACGTCACGGATCCAGTCATCAGCATCCAGCGGCTCGCGTGTTGCCACGAAAGCCTTGGGACCCACACTGAGGAAGTCCTTGATGGTGACCCTTGGAGCAGTCTGGTGGTGGTTGTTCTGGTGGTTCTGAACCTGGACCATCTGAGCCATGACCTGAGTCATCTGAGTCAAGAGCTCCGCGATCGGCGGTGGCTCAGGCGTGTTCCTTGTTGGAGGCATCCTGAACAGAAATGCATTTTAGCACAACAATAGGAAGGAATAAACTTAGCAACCGAAAGAGAGATTATTCCGACGCATGAATAAATAACCAACAGGTACATCATGAGTTCAAATACATCAGAATATCCAACAGACCAATACATGGTTCGAAAACGAAAGGATAAACTAGACACAGCTAGTAACGGATACATTGGTACTCCCATGCTCATCACGCAGGACGGCGGTGAGTAGTACGACGAGAGATACGGTGAGGAGGAACCCCACGGAAGTAGGTATCACGACGATCCATGTAGATAGGAACTGCTCTGAGAGCAACTCTCGGTGTGGTGAAGTAGAAAGCGTCGTGTCCCTGTGCTCCATAGCGGGGAATCCCTGTGTAACCAGCTCCGAGGTCGAGAAGTGGGCCTCTGATCGGCTCGTAACCTCCAGCATCTGGCAGAGGAAAACCCAGTGTCTGCTGGAAACGTGCAAAGCGCTCGTCTCCAACGAAGTCTGTGGTGTACGTCGCCAGACGAGTGAGAGCAAGGTGGAGCTGCTCCCTGACTGAGGCTAACTCCTGAGAAAGTGTGGAAGCAACGGCATCACTGTGACTAGCGAACTGTGCAGTGGTCTGCAGCCTGGAGCTATCAGTCTCGTAGGTATCCAGGTCGCGGTGGACAGTGAAGTGAACTCCCGCTGCCGTGATGTAACCACGGGGGATGTGACGAAAACTGGACTTATCAAACCCCCAGTAGTCAGCACGGAGGACGGTGAGACTCACGTACGCTGCCTGCTGCACTGCCATATCCACTGTGGACCCTACTGCCTCGTACTGGTGGACAATGCTCCTGCCATCATCCGACAGAATGTAGACGATGGCCCGGTAGAAGGTCTGGTCAAACTCTCGCTGGTGCTCGTAGACCTGGTACTCTGGTGCCCAACGGAACCCCAGATAGGTAACCATGTCTCTCAGCATCTCCGGAAAACCGGCGGTGCTCTCACAGCGAGTCATGCGAACCACCTGCGGGTAGTAGCTGAGACCCATCTGCAGATGATTGGGAAAGGTTTTGATTAGACTCCGGTAGATGAAAAAGGATGTGGAAAACAACAACAAGGTTCAACGGACGATAAGGATGTTGAAAAGAACATGATATCGAAGCAACATCGGGAAAACGAGACCAAAAGTCCTGAGGTACTAAGGAGAACCCAAAACACGTGAAATCCTAACTTGAAAGTTTAGGTGAGAACAGAAAACAACGTTGCACTTCCTTACCAGAAAAGGGTGGGTGGGTGGGGAAAGAAGAAAAATGGCAGAATTCCTACTCTCACGTTTCATTTTTCCTATATAGCTACAAAATAGTTTCTAGACTCAACTGCGACCAGTAAAAAGGATCCTACAGGCAGACAGGCTCTGATACCATTTGTCGCACCCCGGTTTCTAGAGGATACTCATCGCACGAACTGGAAGTCAGGTGCTTGGATTATGGGGCATACCTGCTCCCACGTCCCAGCTTCCTGGTAGGCCTGCGCTTATGCGCGACAACACAAGCCCTGCTCCCACCGTCGAAGTAAACTATCCGCTAGGAACCTAAGGCACTACTGTCGACGTACTTCATATTCAAGCACGCACTATACGTCAACAGCTTTGAACGAAATGATAGCACAAACTGTCTCTAAGACACAAAAGAATGAAATAAGTTTGCAAATAGCCTTCACTAAGGCAGAGATAGCAAAACACTCATCCAGAGGACACATGTCCCAACATATCATCCATTACATCAGCGGAAGCAATCAAATGGGTCTGAGTACAGACAAATCCAAGGCTTAAGAAGCCGGAGAAAATAACGAAAAACGAAGCCCATCCACGTAGGTCCTGGATCCTGCCCGGGGTCCAGCCAACTACTCGTCTGCAGTGTCGTCGAACTCCACAAAGTAGCCATCCTGGTGATCATCGTAGCCGTAGTCGTACTCTGCGTAAACCACAGCCCCAACGGGGTCAGTACATCCAAGTACTGGCAAGCAAGACTCACATTTCATCAAGGAGTTACCCGTCAACACAAGCCGGGATGCTTGGGATCAACGGAAGAAGATAGGTATTACAAAAGCTGCAGCGGGCTGCTCTAACCAACTACAGAAGATACTAGTAGCTCCGGCTAATAGAAAAGATAAGATCGAGGAATTGTAACCAACTGAAAGATAACTTCAAACAAACCCATCCTGGATCTCGCCCCTTATCCGAAGAAGCAATCCGAGGATAACTCACACCGTTATAATAAGGTGAAACAAGTTATTGTGTGAATAACCTATTACTAGTCAAGTTATTAGTCATTGGGTGAAACATGGTTATCATTATGTTTAAGTTGTCCTGAGTACTTGTTAGCCAGTACTTTCACCAAGTAATCCATAACCGCGGAAAACACGGCTTCTCGAGAAGATTTATCCCTGCAGGGGTGCACCATAGTAACCGTACACGTACGAATATCCCGCCAGATGGGAATCAAACCCACCAAGCGAGACACTCAACACAACCAACTGTTCTTCGCATCAAGCCCAAAGCACCGCGTGCTGTGCGTGCGCGGCTAATCGAGCCCCCCGAAGAAAAGGAGGACCCTCATAGCACTGGAAGACCACGCCGCCCTAAATGCCGACTACAAAAGTTCCACCCTGGCCTCGGGTTCGTACCTGCATATGATGCAGCAAATGGAAAGCCCGAACTAGTACGGCGATTTGGACGAGATGCGAATCGAGTCAAGTTGAGGGGGGCGCCCATACTCGCTTCCCACATGCGGGTAGTGCGCTCATCATGGATCAGTAGACAAGACCCTTTTCCTATTAGGGTCGACACTAGCAGGCCTCAAAACCACAAAGGGCCTCCTGCCGGTGCCTTATCATCAAATTATTATTAACAGCAGCATTAACAGGATTGATTGATTAACATTCGAGCCCTCGGAACGGTAACAGATAATAATAGCACGATAATAAAAGAAGTAACCGACAACAGGCTCGAGCAAAAGCAACCCTAAGCATGCTAGATAAGAACAGGCACAAACAAAGGCTGTGGGTATGGAGGTGAGGCAATATCATTGGTTCAGGGAATCATGTGATGGGTTCGGAGAATAGCAACGATACATAGGGCTAGCAATAGTAGACAAAAGGATAGTATCGACAACAAGTGTGGAAGAGAACTCGATGATTCATGTGAGTGATAACTTGCCTGGCAGCTCAGTCTCGTACTGGGCTAGGTCCTGAGTAGTGGTGTCGTAAGGCTCGTCGGTACCAACGTCGTCGTCTAACCGAGAAGAAGCAAACAACAACGAAGGAAGACGGGCAATCAATACATGGCATAGGTGCACAAACATTGGAATGATGCATGACATGTTTAATAGATGCACCAAAATAAACTAGTGGATATGATACACAAGTTTAAATGGATTCCATATGCAAAGATTGCATATGGCAAACCCATGCCTTAGAGTTGAATTAATTGTTCTAACACTAAGCATCAGGTGTTGGTGAGTTAGCATGATGCATGCATGATGAATAACAAGAAGATAACAATTTAAATGCAATTGGAATGATAGTTAACCATTTTTAGAAAACATTAATCAAGTTTGGAAATTTTGTTACTTAATGGCATTAAACAAGTAGTTGTTGTTTTCATCAAGTTAAAGGGTGCAAAACAAATAACAAAGTTGATATTTGAAAAGGTTATCAAATTTTAGTTGGATTACATGTTTCACATTTTGAAATTGGACTTTGGATTATTTAATTATGAATTAAACAATATTAAACAATTTTTAATTGCATTAATCAAGATTTAAATTGTTTAGGCAATTTAAATTATTCAAACCAGAAAACAAAATTTATATTTGGAAAGTACATGAAAAGTTGATTGAAAAACATATTTGGTTTGTGAAATTTGGAATTTTTATGAACAAGTTATGAATTTTGCAAATCTAAGGGAATTTGACAAGAATTCAAATTTTGCATCAATTTAAAATATTCAAAACAGTAAACAAATTTTATATTTGGATAGAACATTTAATTTGGTATTGAAAACATATTTAAAAAGTTAATTTTGGAATTAAAATGAATTTGTTATGCATTTTAGAAGTATAGGGTGCAATCTGCCATTTTAATGCCTCTAGGGACTTAGGAAAAATTTTCCAGGGGCTAGAAATAAGGGCCAGGGGCTTAGTGGTGATTTGCTAAACATTCCAGTACCAAACTATTGTAAAAATAAAACTTTGTTTTAATTGGGAGAGAGGGGACTTGATCCCTCCACCTCCTGGTTGATGCAAAGGGACACAACCACTAGGCTAGATGTGCTGTGTTGGTGGGATTGCACCTCTGAACAGGTTAAGGTGTTGGTACTGGCTGTACCGAATTAAAACAGAAAAAGAGTGGGGCTGGGAATCGAACCCGCAACCTCTGGCTTCACTGCGCGCGCATCAAACCAGCAGGGCTTCGCTGCGTTTGTTGATGGATGAGGTGCTGGTTGGGTTTAACCTTTGCCAACGAGATGTTATCTGAACCTGCAAGCGCACGTACTGCAGACGTTACAGACATGAACGAACAGAGGGCACCAAGGCGATCTTCGGGCAAGAAATTGATGACCAATCCGCAGGAGAAAAGAGAGGGGATGCGCGGGAATGGAAGGGTTGCCTCACCCTCTACGCAGGGGCGGGCTCGGCGCGGCCGATGGGTGGCGGAGACGGCGGCGCCGTGCGCCGGCGGCCGGTGGCCGTGGCACCAGCAGAGGAGGAAGCTCTCCTCGAGGCGGCGGCGGCTGGGGAAGATAGGAGGGGGAGATACGACCTAGGGTTAGGGTTTGGCTCGGGAGGGGAGAGGAGGAGATATAAAGGAGGGGGAGGAGCATCGAGTGGTTCAGGAGGAGGAGCCTGTCGCTTTCCTCCATGGCGTCACCCTCCGTACGGAGGTAGAAGAGGGGGGTATCGGGCCAACACAGGTGGGCTGGGCCTTCTCCCCCACCTGGTTGAAACGTTTTGCTCTTCTTTTTTTTTTATTATGAGATGTGCTGTTTTTTTTGTAGCAAATGCTTTTGGATGAAATAAATAGGTTTTGGATTAGATAAAAAATTGGAAAATTTTAGATAAGCTTCTTAGGTGAAAAGAAATCATTTGGTAGTTTTGGTTTTCAAAATTTCAAAGGTTTGTTTGCTGTTTTGAAATTGAACCAAAATAGTTGAATTTTGCCATAGTAATTAATATTTAGAAAATAGGGTGTTTTCAATAGGGTTTCCCCTAGGGTTTAGTATGTTTTTGAAGAATACCAAGTTGTGATAACTTTGGATTCAAAGGATTGATGATTTGAGAATTGTTTTGAGTTTGGGAAAGACTTGGAAATAATTGATTAAATTGAGCAATTGATTTTAGCAACAACTTAAAAGGTGAATTATAATGAGTTGCTTGAAAACAAAAGAGGTTTTTAGTTTGCACTTCTTTATTTGAAAGGTTGTAACAGACAAGTGTGAAAACAGAAGTTGATAACAAGTTTAAATTTCATATGAAAACAATGCAAACAGAAATAAATATGAGGATGATGATATGATGCATTGCTTAAATAAAAACAACAAGTAAAACAACTAAGGGTTTTCATACTTGGATGTTACAAAAAGCATTGCAACAACAACAGCGGGCTCAAGAGCGATCAGGAAGACTGCAGGATAACTCCGCCCTATGCAAAACAGCTACTTGCGCCGCTGGAGCACCTGGACCAGAGGAACCTGGAGATTCAGACGATTCAAAGGATAAAAAAGAAGATCCGAGAAAAGACAAGAAAAACCCCGACAATAGGGATGAAGCGTCCCGAACCGGATCCCATCCCCCGAAAGGTGGACTTAAACCCCACGATCGGGAAGAAAAATACCGGAATGACGGCAAAACAATGCCACCTCCGAGAAACCCAGCTGAGAAAGCCGGAAGATACGATATACCTCACAGACATGAGAGATCCCGGACACCCCCTAAGGATAAAGAAAGGCACAGGAGCAGGACTCCGCCTAATCCAAAAGGACGTGATCATGGAAGAGATAGGTACAATCCCGGAAAAGCGCGTCCGCGCAACAATGGAAAAGAAAGGAGTAGATCCCCTTCTGTCCATTCAGCCGGAAGATATTCCGCACACATTGATAGAGCGGAAAAGGATGATCTATACTTTGGTCCTAAGTGTTTCACTGACAGGATCCGAAGGATAACCCTGCATTCTGGCTTCGCCAAAGTTGGTCCAACCTACCAAAAATATACCGGCAGCACAAACCCGGACACCTGGCTCTCAGACTAGTATACAGCCGTCCAGATCAACAATGGGACAGACCTGGAAGCTGTCATGTTTCTTCCCCTAATGTTACTGGACGGAGCCAGAGATTGGATCAATGGATTACCATCAAGAACTGTCGACAACTGGGATGATATGGCTAGAGTATTTACTCAGCATTTCCGGGGAACATACAAACGCCCGAATAGCATCAACCAGCTGAACCGTTGCACCCAATTCGAGGATGAACCATACGTGGATTTCATCTCCAGATGGACGGCAATGAAGAATAGTTGTTCTGGAGTAACTGACGTACAAGCAATGCATGCTTTCGTCAATGGCCTAAAACCCGGACTTGTACCGTTCATGGTTGGTTCCAAACAGCACAAAGACCTCGGATCTATGCTTACAACCGCCAACGAACATTCTGCAGCCGAAGACGACATCAGAGCAAGAGGGGGCAATATCGAATCACTGATACTTGCTAAGAAAACTCCTCATTCTGACAAAAAAGGAACTCCAGAAACAACGACAAAACCCAAAGAGGTCAACATAGCCTTTGGAAGTGAAAAAGGGAATAAGTGGAAAGGACGCAGTCCAGATCCAATCAACTACACTCCAGAGGAGTGGGAGAGGATTAAGTCGGAACCCTGTGTCTACCATTCACAATTTGGGAAACCCACCCATACAAACGCACAATGCCGGCTGAATAAGCACATGAAAGGCAGTGCAGGATCCGAAAATAAGGGGAAGGGTTCCAAAAGGAAACCCACCAAACAAAAGCCAGAAGCTGAAAAACAAGACAGTGAATCGGACACTGATGAAAAAATCCAGGAGCAACAGCGAAAGGGCGAACCCAAATTTCCGAGAGTTGATGGAGAAGCAATGCTAACATTCCTAGCAACTCCGTCAGCAAAGGTGGCCAAAATAACACTTCAAGAAATAAACGCGGTTGTCCCAGCAACCCCGAAATTCTTGAAGTACTCCAACACACCAATTACCTGGGACCAGTCTGACCATCCCGGGAATATCCCTGAACCCGGCACACAAGATCTTGTTGTAAGCCCTATTGTCCAGAACACTAGGCTAAGAAGAGTGCTGATGGATGGAGGATCCAGCATTAACATAATGTACTTGGATACACTGAAGCATCTGAAGATTTCCGAGTCCCAGCTCAATTACAGCAACATACGCTTCCATGGCATTGTTCCTGGCAGACAAGCACGATCCCTAGGAGAAATTTCCCTAGATGTCACTTTCGGAGATAAAGATCACTTCCGGCAGGAAAAAGTATCCTTCGAAGTAGTGCCGTTCGAAAGCGTGTATCACGCAATACTCGGACGTCCGGCTTTCGCCAAATTCATGGCAAGATCCTGTTATATTTATAACAAGCTGAAGATGCCAGGACCCAAAGGAGGAGTAATCACCATAGCTGGTGATTTTAAGCTAGCAAATGAGTTGGAGAAAGAAAACGCCCTTTGCGCTCAGAGAGTCATAGCAAAGGAAGAACTGAAGGAATTGGCCAAGGAGGTATCGCCGACAGAAATGCCGACAGGAAAAGAAACCCGGAAGCCAACAGACAGCTTCAAGGCGTCCGAGAATACAAGACAGGTAATCCTAGATCCCAAAGATCCGACAAAATTCATCGTTGTAGGGACTGGGATGACCGACAAATAGGAAGGCGAGCTCATCAAGTTCCTCCGTGAGAACTGGGATATTTTTGCCTGGTGTCCAGCTGACATGCCAGGTGTACCCAGGGAACTTGCTGAGAACCAACTCAAGGTAATTCCAGGATCAAAACCCGTCAAACAAGGTCTCCGTCGATTTGACGGAAGAAGACGGAAGGCTATTGGCAAGGAAATTATCCGGCTTTTAGCAGCAGATTTCATCCAGGAAGTAATCCACACTGAATGGTCTGCAAATCCGGTATTAGTACCGAAGAAAGACACTAATGCTCTTAGAATGTGTATAGATTACACAGGCTTGAACAAATTGTGTCCAAAAGATAGGTTTGCGTTACCGCGAATCGATCAAATAATAGATGCCACTGCAGGCTCTGAGCTTTTGTGCTTTTTGGATGCATACTCCGGGTACCACCAAATACGCATGAAAAAGGAAGATCAAATTAAGACTTCTTTCATAACCCCATACGGGACGTACTATTACGTAACCATGCCATTTGGCCTGAAGAATGCATGTGCAACCTACTAGCGTTGCATGCAACGTTGTCTGCATAGTCAGATTGGCAAAAACGTCCATGTTTACGTGGACGATATTGCTGTCGTAACCAAGGAAAAAGATACACTCCTTGAGGATCTGCGAGAAACTTTCGAAAACTTGCGCACTTACAAGATGAAGTTAAATTCATCTAAGTGTGTATTCGGGGTTCCCTCAGGAAAACTTCTGGGTTTTATCGTTTCTCACAGAGGAATAGAAGTTAACCCGGAAAAGATCAAAGCCATCTTGAACATCTCGAAGCCTACGTGCGTAAAAGATGTCCAAAGATTGACGGGTTCCGCCGCTGCCGTCAGCAGATTTATTAGTCGGCTGGGGGATAAAGCCCTACCACTCTACAAGTTGCTGAAGAAATCCTACAAAGTCAATTGGATAGCAAAAGCATTGGAATATCTAGCAGTTATGTCTCTTTCGTACTTAGTTCAATTTCTATGTAAACATCTTTTGAGATCATGAAATAAAGTTGTCGGAATTATGGTATCCATGTTTTTTCAGTACAAAGCATGATTCCACCTTATCTATTTCCCAATGATCTTACAAAATACTCAATGTTAACCCGAATTGTGCCTGCGTACTCGGCGTGAAGAAACTGAATGATTTTTCAGCCTGCTAACAGCTAAAGGAAACTTGAATTGCCTGCGTGCCCAAGTTTCATTTAAAAAATTCCTTGCTTCTCTAAGCATTTTCTGATTGCTTATATGTTGGGTCACTGGAGCTAGTTAGTAAAAATGCCTTTAGTATGATCCATGTTTCCGAGTTTCAACTGATTGGTTATACACAGTTACTCGACATGACGATTCATAATGCTATCGAGCCATTTCAAACACTAAGGACAGTTAAAACACATATGCCAGAGAACTTAGAAGATAAAGGAATAATAAAATCCAAAAACTTTGCAAAGAATTTCGTAATTAAGATTGCAAAAGGCGGAGTTTTCATTCATACAAATAGAAACATTACATTTTGGATTACATTGAAAGAACAATAATGCTCCTATTGTCTACTTTCACTATCCAGTTTCAAGGTAGCCCTTCAAGCATCCGATTCCTCCTCGCTGCTGTCGTCCTCGGGGATTGGAGGGATCTCCTCTTCTGGATAATTGACGGAGATATTTACCATGGAGGCAATCTGGGTGGCGTGGCCTTTGATTTCATCAAAGATGGTATTTCGCTGAGTATCCGTGTATCCTTGAGGGACACCGGACGCCACGCGCCAAGATTTAGCACCAGGGTAGTGCATACGCATAAGGCCGAGTGCCATGCGCGCACCACCCCGTGCAGCGGAACGTAGGGTGGACTCCCTGGACTCCGCCACCTCCATGATGGCACCCGGAAGTTTTTCAATCTTCGAGAACTCCCCACTCCTTGCGGGAAGGAACTTATTGACCAGCTGCATTCCAGTAGCCCTGATCGAAGTCCATGTCTTCCCAAAGGCTCGGATTCCTTCAATCCGAGTGCCATCTGGGGTATCTCCTGTTTTTCCAACAAAACAACCAAAAAGGTTAGATGAAAAACAGAGAAGGAAAGCAAGACATGGAAAAATGGTAAAAGTATCAGTAACTTACCGATAAGCTTGTCAATCTCGGAGATTTCCTCCAGGTGAAGGTTTAGGGCGTTTTCCAAATCCTGAATGGTGGATTTGTCCTTCTCCGCCTGTTCGGAAGCCTTGGAATTAGCAACTCCAAGGGCTAGATTGCTGGCTTCCAAATCTTTTCGAGTCTTCACAAGATCCTTGTGAAGATCCAAATTCTCCTTTCGGAGATTCTCGGCATTGCCGGCATCTTCAGCTATTTGCTTGGCCTTAGCCAAAGTAGCTGGAAAGCAAGGAAAATGCCGAGTTTAGAAAGTTTCCGGAATAAGTACTTAGACAAAAAAGTTGAATCGAAAACTTCTGAGGGAAAATGTTTACCTGCTGTTTCCGACAAAGCGAGCTGAGACGATGCCAGCTCCGCCTCTCTCTCCTCAAGAATAGAAAGAAGATTTCTAACCTCTTTATTCTTGATGGAGAGTTTGTTGAAAACTTCCATGTTAATGGCTTCGGCGGTTTGCTGGAACATAGCAAGGAAAAGAATGATTACTAAAAGCATTAAGGCAAAAAAGAATACATTTTGTTTAATGCTTGGGGGCTAGAGTTACATACCTGGCTCATTCGTTGCAAACCCGCCAAGTTTTCATTGAACCCTTTTGCGTATTCCGCAAAAAGGGTTCCGGCCGCGCTTAGGCCGTCATTCATAATCTTGAATTCCTTGTCAAAGGTGGGAATCTCCTCGTCGAATGTCCGAGAAGGTTTTCCCACCTCTGGAGCCGCCCTTTCCCTCGTGTCCGTGTTCGAGACAACGGGCTGGCTGGGCTCTAGTGGCTTGGTGTTGGGGGCTGCAGCGTGCTCTTCCGCCATCGTGGACGGTGTATCTGGGGCGATGACGGGAGAAGGTTGACTGCCTCGGATGGAAACAACTTTGTGTTTCTTCAGCTTCTTCGGCTTTAGGCTGGAGGGAGGCATGCTAAAAACAAAAAACCCAGAAAAGTTAAAACTCCGAAGACGGAAGAAAAAATTCCATGAAAGAAAAGAACCCAGAAGAAAGAACCTGGAAGTGGCGACGGGAATTCCGTCAAGGTCGATAACTTCCTCAGAGGAAGAAATCTTGTTGCGCTTGCGCCCACCTGTAGTGGCAGTACGCAAGGCATCCAGCTCAGCTTCGGAGGCTAACTTCGAGTCTAGAAGTTCAGCGAACTGTCGAAAAAACAAATCAGAGTTAGAAGCAGGAAAATCCGAGAAAGAATGTTAAAACTCTACCCAAATGACGGAAAAAATACCTTGGGAGCCGGATTGTCGGCCGTATACATCGGCCGACTCGCTTCGTATTGGTCGCGAGATGCGACCAACTGGTTTGCGCGCCATCGAAGATCCCTTGGAGACCAATCCTTGATGGATGTCTGCATTGGGTCGTTGGCACCCGTGTATTCGCACAAGAGGCGGCCACCGTGATTGGCCAACGGCTGGATCCGCCTATTTAACCAGCAAAGGACCGTGTCCATGCCGGTTAGAGGTGGATCGGAGGAGGTGAGCTTGGCGATGCGCCGCTTGATCCTTAGAAGATCAGGCGGCAGAACCTGGACGGCTTCCGTTCCCCAATTGTCTTGGGGAATGGCAGCAGTGTTGGAGAAAAATGGAACCCCGATGGCCTTTTTTGGGAAAGGCACATCGGGATGGTAGAAGAAAGAACCCGTCCAAAATTTGACGGATTCTGATGTCTTGATCTTGGGGAACCAATCTTCCCTAAACCTCTGAAGAGTAAAGGAGATGGTTCCGCAAGTCGGGAGTGCGCCCTCCGAGGAGTTCCGCTTAACCCCGAAACAATACATCCAAAAATCTAACCTAGGTTCTAAACCTAAGTAACCCTCAAATAGGGCCTGGAACCCGGCCATATAAAGAATGGAGTTGGGTGGCAGGTTATGAGGTTGGATGTTGTAGTGGGAGAGGATTTGGAGGAAGAAAGCGGAAGGCGGAAGCCCCATACCTCTTAGGAGATGGGAGGAAAGAAGGACCCTTTCACCGTCTTTCGGCATTGGCTCGTTCTCGTCTTCAGGGAGCCGCCATTTCCCTGTAAGAATCAGACCCTCCTTTTCCAGGTTTGGAAGGAGGGCTGGCGGAATGCTGCAGGCAATCCAATTGCCTGCAGTTTCCACCTCTTCATCCGCTCCGGCGGCGGCAGACGCGGCGGCTTCCGCCGCGGCGAGCTCGTCGCCGAGGAGCTGGATCTTCTCCTCTGCCGTTTCGGGAGCAAACGGAGGGGAAGGTGCGGAGCTCGAGCCCGCAGCGTTCGCGGCGGCGGAAAGATCCTCTCCGCCCGCCGCAGAGGCCGTGGTCTTTTCCGGCTTGCCGCCGGCGTGCTTTGGGGATCCAAGCTGCGGATCCAGGTCGTTGATGATGTCATCGACGGTGAGCGCGGCGGAGCGAGTGGGGGACGACGGCGAGGATGCCATTTGGTGGCGGCGCTGGAGCTCTGGGTGCGTTTCGTGCGCTCAGGACGGTTCTTCGCTCGGGAGCTTGTGCGCGGCAATGGCGTGGACAGTGAGAGTGCGGAAGGTTTTTGGCGAGGACGAAGACGGCTATTTATAGCCAGAAATCCGTCAAGATACGTGCCAACAGCTATTTTGACCGTTGGATGATCAAGGCGTGTCACTCGCCGGAAAATCCGGGAAATGAAACGACATGGTAATGATGGTTATCTCCTCGTTTCCCGTGAGAATCTGTCAGAGATATGTTACTGGGTTTTCCGCGTAAAACCCAAACGTCCCTTACGTCAGCATGAGTAAGTGCGCTGACATAAGAAGTTCCTTCTCCACGAAGGATCGTGAGAAAAAAGCCGGATTTTCAGGATTCCGAGTTTCATGTTACCATCTCTTTCAAAAGAAGAAGAATAAGAAGAATCAAGACTGCTGATTGAAATTTCTCGGACAAAGCACATTTGGCGAAAGACGGCAAATCAGAGTTTTAATCCTTCTTGGGGGCTACTGTCGGATATATACCGTATAGGGGTGTATAAGATGGTAGTCAAAGTGCCTGGTTACCAGGGTGGCCCAAGTGGTAGTGGGCTATGGTCCATTGGGCGGCCCAGTAACCTGACGCACAGAAGCCGGATTCTAGAAGAACCCGGATCACGGCCCGTGTGATCTGGCTTGGAGGAGAAGACGGATTCCTTACTTTCCAAGTTATAGTTACCGTAGTCTTCTAGGTTTCCTATTCTGTAAGCCCTAATCCGGCTGTTATATAAAGCTGGACGGGAGATAAACAAAACAACGAACGAATAACAGAGAAGATATAGGCCAACTCGCCGAGAAGTTGATCCTCTGCGAGTAGCTAGATCTAAACCTCACATGGTAATCCTATTTCCAGGCTTTAGTCCTGATTAGTGAGAAGTGCAGGAGTAGGCACGTCGTACTGTCGCGACGTACCGAACCTGGGTAAATCCTGTGTTTACTGTCTACCACGCGATCCCGTTACCCCGCGTCTCTACCGTAGTCTCATGGCACCCCCGTCTATGAAAACTACTACGATGTCTCGACATGTATCTTGAATAATCATCGACAATCACCAAGAAATACTTCTTTCCACCAAGACTTGCCTCGGGCATGGCACCAAAGAGATCAACATGGAGAAGTTCCAAGATCCTCTTTGATGAGATAATAGTCTTTGACTTATGGGTGGCATCATGCATCTTTCCTTCAACACACGACCTACAAACATGATCTTTGGCAAAGGAAACATTTTCTTTTAGTCCGAGGATAAGGCAACCTTTGTGAAGACTTTGCAAAGTTCTCGTGTTGACATGGGATAAGAGGCGATGCCACAACCACCCCACGTCCGCCTTTCCGAAAAGACACATTGATTGAGAGTTGGTGGACTTCGAAAAGTCCACCACGAACAACTCATTTTCAACATGTCCCACGTATGCGACGTCAAGAGTCTTGCTCCTCAAAAGTACCACAATGTCTTCATAAAAAAGACGGAGAAACCCATCTTTCCAAGGAAACGAACCGGAAGCAAATTGAAACTAAGGGATTCAACAAGCATGACGTTCAAGATAGTAATAGCGGGAGCAATCACAACCTTGCCGAACGCTGATGACGCACAAGTATAGGGGATCGCAACAATCTTCGAGGGAAGTAAAACCCAAATTTATTGATTCGACACAGGGGAGCCAAAGAATATTTGTGAGCCTTAACAAGTGAGTTGACAATTCACCTGCACCTGAAAGTGGACTTGTTCACAATGGTTTATCAGTAGTACCAGTTTTATAGTAGGAGCATCAGTGAAATAATAACAGCAGTAGTATGAAAACAGCAGCAGTGGTGATAGGAGTAAACAACGGGATTAATTACTGTAGGCATAGGGATGGATGAACGGGCGTTGCATGGATAAGATAGTTCATATAATGATATAGTCATGGGTATTGCACATAAATAAGATAAATCATCCAAGCACTAAGTAACCATAGGCATGTGTTCCGTAAATAGTCGTACGTGCTCGTAATGAGAACTTGCACCACATCTATTGTCCTACCAGCCCGTTTCAGCGGGGCCTCAAGGGAATTACTGGTAATTAAGGTGTTCCTTTTAATAGAACACCGGAGCAAAGCATTAACACTCCGTGAACACATGTGATCCTCACATCACAGCCATGCCCTCTGGTTGTCCCAATTTCTGTCACTTCGGGGCCTTGGTTCCGGACAAAAATATGTGTAAACAACTTGCAAGTATGATCAAGGAGCAATAATTATCATCATGATTCAATAACATGTTCTGATCTGAGATCATGGCACTCGGGCCCAAAGTGGCAAGCATTAAGCATAACAAGTTGCAACAATGTCAATAGCACTAATATAGGATACTAGGCACTATGCCCTAACAATCACGACATTATTACATGAATGAACTCATCCAATCCCTACCATCCCCTTCAGCCTATAGCAGGGTAATTACTCACACATGGATAGGGGAAACATTGATGGTCTATGGAGAGGCGTTGGTGATGACGGTGGCGATGATCTCCTCCAATTCCCCGTCCCGGCAGGGTGCCAGAACAGAGTTTCTGAACCCCGAAAAAGGATTCGCGATGGTGGCGGAGCTACGGATTTTTTTTTGGAAAACTATCGAACCCCCTCGTGTTTTAGGGTTGAAGGCTATTTGTAGTCGAAAGGGGAGACCGAGGGGGCTCTGGGTGGCCCACGCCATGTGCTGGCGTGGCTAGGGGGGCGCAAGGGGGTGGTGTGCGCCCCTGTGGCTCTTCTCCTGGCCTCCTTCTGGCTTCATGGGTCTTCTGGTGTTTTAGGAGCAACGAGGTCTTTTCTGGGCAATTTCTCGAAAGTTGATTTTTCTGCACAAAAACGAGACACCAAGGTAATTCTGCTGAAACTAGCGTTAGTCCGTGTTAGTTGCATCCAAAACACACAAGTTTAGAGGAAACAATAGGAAAAGTGTTCGGAAAAGGAGATACGTTTTCAACGTATCAACTCCCCCCAAGCTTAGCTTATTGCTTGTCCTCAAGCAATTCAGTGACAACTGAGTGCGACAAAAGACTTTTACGAACACATTTGTTTCATATGATGTAAATATACTCACTATATGATCAAATACTTAGTTATGCTCATGATAAGATACATGCAATATATTGTCACTTAATAGCTATGCAAACCATGAAGAGATAACAACATATTAATAATAAACAACATGAAGCATAACTATTTGCAAGATTGAAGTATTCATAATAGGATCTGATAAAGTGGTATCTTGCTTGCCCTTATGTGTGGGGCAAAACATAAATGCCAGGGCACCTCAGAAGTTCAAGGGAAGACTAGAAGTAAAGATATCAAAGATGCAAGTATCAAGAATATACCACAATCAACCATGCTTTGGGACAAACACATTACACTAAAAATGATAATTATGCTCTCAAGAAAGTGCACAAAGAATATGGCAGAGACTCAACATAAAGTAAAAGAAAGGCCATTCGTGGAGGGAAGCAGAGATTACTCGTGTGCTAGAGCTTTTATTTTATTAAACAGAGGTATTGAAAACATTTTTAAGAGAGGTGTATGCTTATGTCAACGAATGGTAAACATACAATACAGTACGTCACAAGCCAACTGGATTCACAAGAGCGGCTCCCATGGTGAAGGACGCAACTGGTGTAGAAGATCATCCCTCTTTCTGTTTTGTTTACACAATTATGCTTTGACTGATAAATCAGGGGCAAAAATAGTGAAGAGAATTTGTGTGTATTAATTTGGGGCTGGGCACCCAGCTGCCAGCTCTTCTATCATTTGGATAAGCGGATGAAGCCACTAGTCCAGGGTGTGAAATACAATCGACAAGTGAGATAAAGATTCTCGATTTACGTCCTCATGAGCTAAAATAGGGGCACAAAACAGGAACAATTTTTAGAAGGTTTTAAAGGTAGCACACGAGAAATTTACTTGGAATGGCAGTTAAGTACCACATGTAGGTAGGTATGGTGTACACAATGGGAAACTTTGGTTTTTGGGAGTTGGATGCACGAGTAGAATTCCATACTCAGTAGAGGTGAAGGCTAGCAATAGACAGGGAGCGACAATCAAGAGAGCAACAACTATCATAATCGTGTTTGCGACAAAGTAAAAGTAATTGAGGCATACAATTGATACTAAAACTCTGAGGCAAAATAAATCATCGAGGCTTATTGACTTTTTGTTTTCAGTCTTAGCATGCGTGAGCATGTGCCAAGTTGATTCAAATAAAATAGTCAGAGGTGGCTACCACAATGTCATACCCTTCTATGAATAGAACAATGCGAACATATATTTATATGACATGTCATTTACCATTAATAAATTGGAACAAAACATGAGAGAGGACAAACTATTAAGAAACCCTTAAATCACATCTATCTTATACGAACAAACTAAGCATGCTCACATAGATGGATATATGTACAAAAATGAAAGCAAATGGAATTCATACCAACCTCTCACCACACTTGAATTGTCGTAGATCGTCATTATTGCTCTTCACTTGTGGTTTGAATAAAATATAATGAAAACCAAGCTCCAATAGAATCACAAACGGATGTCGAACTCTGCACCAAACTTTACAAAACAAGAGAAGAACAACAAAATATTTTTGGGATTTTTCAATTAAAGCACGAGCAAACGAGAACAAGCAAACAAAGAAAAATCTTTTTGGTTTTCTAGAAATGAAACAAGAACAAAAAAAAGCAAACAAACAAAACAAAATATTTTTGGGTTTTTGAGTATTAAAAAGAAACTAAAGTATAAAGCAAACCAACTAAAGAAACAAATAGAGAGAAACAACAGAAATATTTTTGGTATTTTTGTGTTTTGGAAAGCGAAAACAAAACAATAAAAACAAAATAAATGAAAGAAATGATAACAAATGAAACAAACAAAAAAAACGAGAGAAAAGAAAACATGGATATACAAAGAACTGACAGAAACATGATATATAAATGAGTGTGATGTCGGTATACCTCCCCCAAGCTTAGGATTTTGGCCTAAGTGGAGATCAATCACCAAGGGGCCCATGAGGTGCCGCCCCTGTAGTATGTTGAGGAGGAACCCTCCCCCTGATATGTGCTCAAGGATGCGCCGATGTACTGCGTGTTGCGGTCCTCGAGAGGCGCGTCTCGCCTCTCCTGCTGCCTGTAAAACTCCGGGTGCTCAGATGCTCGTCTACCTGCTCCTTGCAGAGCGACCACGGTGCCCTGTGAATCTTAAACAAAACAAGTTGCGGCATAGTAACTTTACGCTCCTCTCCATCCATATATAAAACTCTATATACTAAATGATCAGCAGTAGAGTTAGAAGTGACAAACTGCTGGGATTTCATGGCAGCAAGGTTAAGCCTATGCGGAGCAGCTATTTCATCATTAGGGTCAATGGAAACATGTAAAGCAGCTGCTACACGTGTAGCAATAATGCCACCAAAAATAGGCCCAGCAGCAGCAAGGCGGCGTGCAACAAGTGCACCAAGGTTATACTTCGTGCTACGGTTCAGCGCAGCATCAATGAAAGCAAGGTGGTAACTAGAAACGTTGCTAGTGTTCTCCCTACCAAGGATACTAGTACCAATATAGTAAGTAAAGTATCTAAGAGCGGGAAGTTGAATGTTCATTATCTTCCCGCGCTGGGATGAGCGACCGTCATCGTTGGTGACTTCTCGATAAATCCCCTAGAGATCTGCGGGTTTGTCTTGAATCCTGCTCGCTGTCCCGGAGGCGTTGATACCTATAATAGCACAAAAATCTCCCAAGGACAAATAAAAAGGACTACCATATAACTTGAAGGCAACAGATGGACCACAATGTGTGTTCTCAAATTTATAACTCTTAACAAAAGTTTTTGTGAGTGCGGCTTTTGTGAGTGCGGCATACTGAGTGCTTTCATCTTCCATAAAGTTGGTTAGACCAATTCTTTCAATAAGCATAAGAAAATCAGCTAAAAGACCCGCACTTCTTAAAAATGTATGGCATGGAAAACTAGATGGGTGAACGATACCATCATCTTCCGCATCGTCAATAGTTGACGCCATAACATCCTCATTATATGATGGCCTCGCTGAAGTGGATGAGCGTGAGGGACTTGTCCTTCTAGGAGCATCACTCCTAAATATCTCTCCAAAATTATAACTATCCATCTCTGAAAATTTTCAACAATCATCAGAGAAATTAATTTCAAGCAACTATAAGGTGGAGACTACCGTAGGGACTTATATGAGAGCTAAACATACATTAAAAATAAATTATTTCTACTCAAATCAAGCATGCGAACTCACATAAGCTGTCATCTACGGTACCAAAATACTCAAGAAATACTTCACTAAATATAATTCTACTTGGATCATCGGAGGAGTTACATACCGGATATCAAACACACCAAATATCATCACAAATGATGGGCTGAAGAAGGAGATCGAAAATCCAGAGGAAGAACAGCAAGAACACGGGCTCCAGGAAATGTTTTCAGTTTGTGAGGTGAGAGAGAAGACTTTGGCAGGGGAGAGAGTTAGTGGAGGGCCATGGGCCCCACACCATATGTTGGCGCCACCAAGGGCTGGCCGCCCCACCCTATGGTGTGCCGACTGATGGGCCCCCCTGGGGCCTCCCAGGTGGCTTTCTGCCTCAGTTTTAACGTAAAAATTTATTATAATTTTTCTAGAATTTTTCGAGAAATTTTATTTTTTGGACTTTTTCAGAATTTTAATAAACAATAATATTTCTGGAAAACAAAAGTGAAAGGGTGGAAAAAAAAAACCAAAACCGGCACTACAGAGGTTCTATGACACTCGAATGGAAGAATATGCAAAGAAAACAAAGGTGGTAGTGGAGAAAACAAAAGTATGGATGGTGAAAACATGCATATCCTCAGAAATCAGAGTGAAAATATCAGGAAAACATGCATCAGGATCGTGGAAAACATGATTGTACTCAACTAGCAATGTTATAGCAGAATTAAACAAGGTGAAAAATAATGGGGAAGGTGAAAACATCATGAAATCAATGTCCTCTTCATTCAAAATCATTTGTTTAACAAGAGTAATCAAGTCTTGTTACCAGAATAATTTTTATATGAAGAAAAACGTTGCTAATCACTAAATAATTATGTTACCTCAACCTTGATAGGCATAGTCCCAATCATAATAATTTCATGTTCCTTTGGTGGTACTGGAATGGAACAATAAAATTCTCCAATCTTGATTGTCTCAATATTTTCAATTGAATTTAGACCATATTTCTTATCAATCTTCTTGGGAAAATAAACAGTATGGTCTTTATCATTAACATTAAAATTAACTTTTCCTTGATTGCAATCAATAAAAGCCCCTGTAGTATTAAGAAAAGGTCTTCCAAGAATAATAGACATATTATCATCTTTAGGCATTTCCAACACAACAAAGTCAGTTAATATCAGACAATTATTAGCAACTTGAACAGGAACATCCTCACATATACCCACGGGAATAGAAGTATATTTATCAGCCATTTTCAAAGATATATCAGTTGGTATTAATTTTTCTAGGGGGAGTCTTTTATATAGTAAAAGGTATGACACTAACTCCAGCTCCCAGATCACACAAAGCAGTTCTAATATAATTGGTATACCAGGATCTCCAAGTTTCTTAGGAACCTTGCCATTAAAATAATAATTAGCAAGCATAGTGGAAATTTTCTCATTAGGAATCTTCCTTTTGTTAGAAACAATATCGTTCATATATTTTGCATAAGGAGGCAATTTAATAGCATCGGTTAAAGGAATTTGCAAGAACGAAGGTTTCATCCATTCACAAAACTTGTTATAGTGTTCTTCTTCTTTTGATTTGTGTTTCTTATTAGGATAAGGCATTGGTTTTTGCACCCAAGGTTCTCTTTCATTACCATGTTTATTAGCAATAAAATCTTCCTTAGTGTACTTTGTATTTTTAGTTTGCTTTTCAGGTTCCTTTTCAATTTCTTCTTTATCAGAAGCATCATTATTTTCATTACCACTGTCAGTTTCAACATCAAAAATATATATACTATTAGGATCTTTAGCAAGTTCAGAGGATTGTACACCGATTTTATGTTTCTTCTTCTTGATCTTCTTAGTATGAATATCATCATTATTAATTTGCTGAGAATCTTGTTCAATTATTTTAGGATGTCCCTCAGGATATAAAGGATCTTGTGTAGCAATACCACTTCTAGTTCTTATTTCATAAGCATGTTTTTCTGTAGAAGCATTAACTAACAAATATTTTTGCACTTTAGCAAGTTGATCAATTTGAGTTTGAACCATTTGAAAATGTTTAACAAGCATTTTAATATCATTAGAGGTTCTTTCTATAATACCATGCAAATCATTAATAGCTTTAGAGTTTTCCATTAGGTGATTTTGCACTCCCATATTAAAATTATCTTGCTTAATAACATAATTATCAAATTCATCTAAGCATTGATCAGGAGGTTTTCTATAGGGAATATCTATACTATCAAAATATTGGAGAGAGTGTACCTCAATGGGTGATGAGTGAGGGATTGGCTTACATAATTCTTCTATAGGTGGAAGATTCTTCACATCTTCAGATTTAATACTCCTCTCTTTAATATAATTCTTGGCCTTTCTCATCACTTCATCATTTAACTCAATCATTCCCCTCTTCTTTGGTGTTGGTTTTGGTGTTGATACTGGAGTAGGGGTTGGCTTAGGCTCAACCATAGTCCAATCACCATGATTTTGGCTTATTTTAGCCATTAATTCCTCAGCTTCTTCTGGAGTTCTTTGCCTGAAAACACAACTAGCACAACTATCCAGGTATGTCCTAGATTCAACAGTTAGTCCATTATAAAATATATCAAGAAGTTTATTATCTTCTATCTTATGCCCAGGTGTAGCCCTAACTAAAGAACAGAACCTTGCCCAAGATACATGCAATTTCTCTTCTTCCAATTGCTTGAAATTAAAAATATTTTGTAAAGCAGCATGTTGAGCACTAGCAGGAAAATATGTATGAAAGAAAGCATTAGCCAAACCAATAGGACTATCAATAGATCCAGGAGACAAATTATTACACCAAGTTTTAGATTAATCTTATAATGAGAAAGGGAATATTTTAGTAATGAAGTAGCTGCGTTTCTTAAGATCATAGGAGAATAAACTACTCAAAGAGGAGAGCTCATTCATATGTTTCATAGCACTTTCATTTTCAGTACCACAAAAAGGTTCTTTCTCAACAATACATATATAAGATAAATCAAGAGAGAAATCATAATCCTTATCCCTAATATTAATAGGAGTAGTGGCAAACTTAGCATCATGAGATAATTTATATTTAACAGCGCGACTTTCAATAAGACGTATAACAGCATCATTATCCTTCATAGATAGTATTTTATCAATAAGATCATCACTAAGTTCAATATAGGAACCATCAAAATCATCACTAGGATTTTCTCTAAACTCAGGTGAAAAAGCAGGAGTAACAGGTTTTTTATAAGGAGTTTCAGTATTTGCAATATTTTTAGCTTTAGCAATAATAGTATCTAAGAAGGGATCGAGAGAACCACTCTCATCAAGCACAGTAGAAGCATCATCAAAAGTATCATAAGTATTTTCAGATTCAGCAGAACTAGCATGTGTAGCATGTGTACGTGGTGGTGTAAGCAGCTTACTCATAACAGACGGTGAATCAAGAGCAATAGAGGTGTTCAGAGTTGTACCTCTTCTTGTAGTGGATGGTAATATAGGAACTCTTCCATCATGAGACTTACCCATGATGAATGATTGGCAGTAGATAATAGTACTCTCCGGTGAGCTTGCAAATAAAGCTATGCTCCCCGGCAACAGCGCCAAAAAATAGTCTTGATGACCCACAAGTATAGGGGATCACAACGGTCTTCGAGGGAAGTAAAACCCAAATATATTGATTCCACAAAGGGAGCCAAAGAATATTTGTGAGCCTTAACAAGTGAGTTGTCAATTCACCTGCACCTGAAAGTCGACTTGTTCGCAGTGGTTTATCAGTAGTACCCGTTTTATAGTAGAAGCAGTAGTGAAATAATAACATCAGTAGTATGAAAACAGCAGCAGTGGTGATTGGAGTAAACAACGGGATTAAATACTGTAGGCATAGGGATGGATGAACGGGCGTTGCATGGATAAGATAGTTCAAATAATGATCAAGTCATGGGCATTGCAGATAAAGAAGATAAAGCATCCAAGGTCTAAGTAACCATAGGCATGTGCTCCGTAAATAGTCGTACGTGCTCGCAATGAGAACTTGCACAACATGTATTGTCCTACCAGCCCGTTTCAGCGGGGCCTCAAGGGAACTACTGGTAATTAAGGTTTTCCTTTTAATAGAACACCGGAGAAAAGCATTAACACTCCGTGAACACATGTGATCCTCACATCACAGCCATCCCCTCCGGTTATCCCAATTTCTGTCACTTCGGGGCCTCGGCTTCCGGACAACGATATGTGTAAACAACTTGCAGGTATGATCAAGAAACAATAATTATCATCATGATTCAATAACATTTTTCAGATCTGAGATCATGGCACTCGGACCCAAAGTGGCAAGCATTAAGCATAACAAGTTGCAACAATGTCAATAGTACTAATAGAAGATACTAGGCACTATGGCCGAGAAAGTAGACGTTATCAAGAGCGTCTCCGGACTCGGCCCTTTCACTCTTGCAAACCCGGATCCTCCAGTAAGAACCGACTAACACCTTCTATTCTGACTATTTTTTGAAATGCACTCCTATTAACATTTAACTTGGCTGCTTTTTACCCAGGAAAACGACGAGTTTTGGAAGATCGTTACCCCTCCGCCTTCTGAAAACTTGGAAGAAGAAGAAGAACTGAGTGATAGCGAGGAAGGTAATCCCAGGTTACCAGGCTAATGCTTTGTTAATCCATTAAACCGGAAATTTTCATTTACCAATAACATGATATGTCTTACCAGCACCGGCTGACAAGGATGGCTCTCAATTGGAGGAGAGCGAGGCTGAGCCCCAGGCCGAGTTAGGCCAGAAGAGGAAGCCCAGGGGGGTCACGTTCAAGGTGCCGTACTCCTCCATGACCACAGAACCATACTCGTACGCCGGTATGTGCAAGCTTAACAAATATCTAACCACTGTATTGTCTCTGAAGGACGTATCTCCTCCGCCCAAGCGACGGGTAACCCGGAATTCTCCGAGTGACGTACCCCTTAATCCTGGGATCCCTCAGTCGCCCGTTGGCAGAGCTGGTACTCATTCCACTTACTCTGATAGTACTCCTCGAGAATTCCCATCTCCAAATCATCCTTTAGCCGGAACAATCCGAGTCTCACTTTCCGAATCTCTACCAGCGTCTTCTGGGTCTAGCAATGAGCTGCCCAACGATTTTGTCGTGAATACCGGGTAACTTTCATAACTTATCCATATCCCTATACTTTGCATGCTTTTCCTCTATGGCACACTAACTCTTTGTTTTTCCTTTCTCAGAGCCTGGGTCACCCTTAGCGACCCGGTGGACACCCCCGCTGATGACCCTATGAACGAAGACCCGGTGAGCGCTGCCAACCCCCCACCCCCTGAAGAGCAAGGGCCGACTGACGCCACCAGCCCCAGAAACGGGTCTCCTCCTCACATGGCCCAGCCGGATGATCCTGAGGTCGAGTATATGGGGACCCAGAAGAGTGATGCCGCCCCAAAGGCCGCTACCGCCAGATGTGACCCGGAAGAGACGAAGGCGGCAGCCCAACCCACTGGCTATGGCGCTAGTTCTTCTATGTCGGCTCTCGGCAGCCAGAAGGTAAAAGAGTTTCTGGAGGAGTACCGGTCTTTGAAGACCACTGAAGAAGAGATAATCGAGTCTCTGGCGGCTGAGCACCAGGTTAGCCTTACCAACATTACCGATACGCTTATCCTAGTCCCCAAGTTCCGGGTGTTCTGCATGCAGTCACTCGGTACTCACTAATATACTGACTAACACTTATCTGTCGACTTCAGTCTTATGTTGCTCGGACTGATGAACTGTTGGCCAAGACCAATGAATTGCTGCAAGTGGAGGTAAAACTCCGAGAAGAGCTAGAAGCTAGCTACAAGGATCTCACTAAGAGGCATAAAACATAGAAGAAGAAACTCTGGGCTGCTGATGAGCTTGTCAAAGAACAGTCGGCCTTCGTTGGAAGCATTTTTGATTCCCTCATTGGTAAGTCTAGGTTTTGTTTGCCGATTCATGTTATCCGGATTTTCCTACCCAGCGAAGTTTTTGACTCGGTATCCGGGTATCCTTTTGTTCCGCAGGTCCGGCTGATGTGGCAAAGGTGAAAGATGACCAGCACAGGCTCAGAATACTGAAAACTGTCATCCGGCAATTCTCGGCGGGGACTAAGTGGACTCTAGAGGCTTTGAAACGGTCGGGTGATTACCCGTACGTTACCAAAATGCTCGAGGCATACTCGACTGTCCCCTCTTGGATTGAGACCTGGAAACGTTCGGCCTGCCGAGTTGGAGTGGTGCGTGCTCTTGCACTGGGCAAGGCCTATTACCCCAAGATCGAGCCATCAATGCTGGTGAGCGGGTTTCCCGAGCTGAAAGCTGATGGCTCCAAGTTCTCAGGGAAAGACCTCAAGGCTATCAATGTCCAGATCCATCACTCGGCCAGCCTAATTGCCGATACACTTGACGTGGGCAAGCTCACTCCCGCCTATGATGATGAAGAACAGCCTGTGCCCATTGAAGACGCGGAGCCTTTTGATATCCTGACCCGTTTCAAGGCGGAAGTTGCGAAGAAGAAGGTTGCAGCGGGCCGTAGTGCTATGCCAGTTTCCACGACTCCGGTTGTCCCTCCTCCATCACACACTGTTTCCGGGGATGACCCGGACGCTGAGAAGGAGAAAGAGACGGAGGAACACAACGAAGACCCGGCTGCGGAGACCACTCCCGCTGACTCGGATGAAGAAGCCAAGTAAAGTTATTATCCGGTTACCTGCAAATGATTATTCGGCCAATAGGCATTGTAATATGCCTTTCAAACTTGTTTATTTGATAGTGCGCCTGTGCACTTTTGGTACTACTCTCTTTGGTTTGTAATACGCTTAAACTCTCGTGGTTTTGATGGCCCTTCTGGTCATCCATTTGATATGCACTTTTCGACCTTATGTTGGCATAGCTTTGCTTTTTGTACACTTTTTGCGATAGATGCCGAGTCTTGATTGTGGGACGGTAAAGATTTTCTTCCAAGTCCCCAAGACCCGAACTTTAGGTTGAGGGTTTTTTGGCTTGGGAAACTTTTCTTCTAAAGTCCCCAAGACCCCAAGACCCGGGTTTTGGGTCTTGAGATCCTTGGATTAGAATTTTTTTCGCTTTCTCAAGTCCCCAAGTCCCTGAGATCCGGATTTGGGGTCTGGGAGTTGATGGATTTAAGAAAACCTTTTACTTTCTCCAATTCCTCAACCGTACCACTATCTTTTATATGCTTGAAGTTTATGCTTAATATGTTATGAATTTCCGGCTGTTGCCTTTATTCTGCATAACTTATGGTTTGGATGACCCTTTTGACCCTCTTTGTTGTAAGCCGGCTTTCGCGTGGATACTCAATGTTGCTATAACTCTATGAAAACAGGGTCAGGCAAGTCCCCATGGGCATCATGACTGATTGAATTTATAGGCTAGCAAAACATGCCACTTTGTTGCGAGTCACATCAAGTTTAAACAAGAAAGGCCAAGAAAAGTTTGGCTCTATTGTCCAGGTTATGAGATTGCAACTGTACTTATTGCAAGTAATCAACCCACATACCCTAATGGCATCGTGGCCGGGTCTGAGTTTGTAACTGTGCTATTCAAGCAATCAGCCCCCGAGACCTAGATATATGCTATGCAATAGTAGGCTTTACAAATAACTTGAATAAAAGCAAAAGGTGTGTAAACTTAGAGCTTATTAAACTATATTTCTTACAGTTAAATAATTGTAATTAGCTAAACATAATATACTTACCTGATGTAAATCATCATCAAACATAGAAAATATGCGACGAACTAACAAAAATACAGAAAAACACAGGAACTATAATGGTTTAATCATCTCTTTATTGATATGAAAAGGTTAGGTCAGCAGGCTGCCTCATTAAAAACCCTCCAGTACCCTTAGGTACCCTGGATAGGAAAAGAGTGCGTCTGAAACCTCCTGCCTGTTACATCGTGCAATACAACTTGCAAACCGAGTCTATGCTAAGTGTAGTAGGGACGTAGCTGAGCCACGTTCCATGGTCTTTCCCGCTCTTGCATAGATGATGTGGTACGGGCAGTGTCATTGACAGTATCCGACTCTTCCCTTGCTTCTCCCAAGTAGTATGATCCATTGTGCAGATTCCGGCTTATGATGAACGGGCCCTCCCATGGGGGAGATAGCTTGTGCCTTCCTTCCTTGGATTGTACTAGGCGCAACACCAGGTCTCCTTCCTGGAAAACACGGGTTTTGACTCGACGACTATGATAACGCCTCCAGTCCTACTGATATATAGCTGATCACTCCAAAGCTTGCTCCCTGTGTTCTTCTAACATGTCCACGGCGTCTTGCCGGGTCTTCTCGTTATCTACCTCAACGTAAGCCGCCACTCGGGGCGAGTCATGGATAATGTCACTCGGAAGGACTGCCTCAGCACCATAAACCATAAAAAACGGGGTCATATGAGTAGATCTGTTAGGTGTAGTGTTAATTCCCCAAACCACTGAAGGTAACTCCTCCACCCATGCTCCAGCAGCTCGAAGACACGGGACTCGTAGTCGTGGTTTCAATCCTCAAAGTAACTCCTGGTTTGCTCTCTCCACCTTCCCATTGGCTTGCGGATGAGCCACAGAGGCCACATCAAGCCGGATACCATTGTTTCCACAAAACTTCTCCATCTCTCCTAAGGACATGTTGGTTCCATTGTCTGTCATTATGCTGTAAGGGTATCCAAATCGATGTATGATCTTCTTCAAGAATTTCACAGCTGTGGCCGCCTCACAATTTGTAACAGGCATGACCTCGACCCATTTTGTAAACTTATCAATAGACACCAACAGATGGGTCTTTTTGCATGGAGACATGTGGAAAGGACCTACCATATCCATACCCCAAACAGCGAACAACCAAGTCAAGGGAATCGTCCGTAACTCCATAGCCGGCACATGAGTTTGCCAAGCATACCTTTGACACCCATCGCATCTTGCCACCAAGCGTTCTGCATCTGCTATAGCCGTGAGCCAAAAGAACCCGTGCAGATATGCCTTAGCCACAAGAGATCTCGTGGAGGCATGATGTCCACAATCACCTTCATGAATCTCCTTCAATATTTGACGGCCTTGTTCTGGGGCTACACAGCGTAAAAAGACACCTCCGGCGCTTCTCTTATAAAGCTCTTCGTTAATGATAGAATAACCCTTTGCTCGTCTCAAGATTTGCCGGGCTAAAACCTCCTGTTGTGGTAACTCGCCCCGTAGCAGAAACGCTAGGAACGGCTCTGTCCACTCTGGGATAGCACGCACCACGGCCACAAACTCCAAATCCGGGTCTTGACTACCTGCTTCCTTATGTGACTCGGTTTTGACGGAAGGTCGCCACAACTCGTCCAAAAAGACATTGGGCGGAACCGGCTCACGGCGAGAACCGAGTCTTGAGAGTGCGTCTGCGGCCTCGTTCTTTCGCCGATCAATGTGCTCCACCTGATACCCGGAAAAAGACCCGGCTACCTTGTCCACCTCTCTGCGATATGCTGCCATGGTTGCATCCTTTTTGTCCCATGTTCCCGAGACCTGCTGTACCACGAGATCCGAGTCTTTGTAGCACCTTATCCGCTTGATGTTCATCTCTTTTGCTATTCTCAGTCCATGCAACAGGGCCTCATACTCGGCTACATTGTTGGAGCAATCGAAGTGAATCTGTAATACGTAACTCAACTTATCTCCTTTTGGCGACATGAGCACAACACCAGCTCCCGATCATTCATATTGCTTGGAGCCATCAAAATGCATCACCCAGAATTCTGAACTTGGCACCACTAAGGGCATGCTTGTTTGGGTCCAATCATTAACGAAGTCTACCAGAGCTTGAGACTTGATCTCAGAACGGGGCTCATAGTTGATGTGATAGTCTCCCATCTCGATGGCCCACTTGGCCACCCTGCCTGTTGCGTCTGAATTTCTTATGATATCTGCCATTGGAATTGAACTTACCACCGTAATAGGGTGTTCCTGAAAGTATGGCTTCAACTTCCGGCTGGCCATGAATACCCCAAAAACTAGCTTTTGCCAGTGGGGGTATCGCTGCTTTGCTTCTGATAAGACCTCGCTTACACAATAAACCGGCCGTTGCACCGGGTGATCCTTTCCATCCTCCTTGCGCTCAACCACAACCACTGCGCTAACTGCTCGAGGCCCGGCTGCAACATATAGCAACATAGGCTCCTTAGGACCCGGCGCAGCCAGAACCGGTGCCTCAGATATCTGCTTTTTTAGAGCCTCAAATGCCTCGTGTAACACATGGGGTGTTACCCTAGATAGAAAGTTGGTTGTTGCATTGCATCCCATGCATCCTATGCATTGCATTATGTTTTCAAAACAAATCCAAGTGTCAAACCAAATTAAAACTTTCACACTTGTCCAAAGTTTCCAAATTGAAAATTGCAAACCAAAACAAATCCAATTGTTTTCAATAGTTTGAAGTTGATTTGCTTGTTAATAATCTCTTCCCTCTTGTTGATAACCCTAATGGTAAATTTCCAATTCAACTTAAATTTTAAATCATTTCAATCATAAAGGGCATGATCAAATGGTGGTTTAAAAATCAAATTCTTGCCAACTATTAAATTCAATGATGATTGCAAAATTGCTTGAGATTAATAAATAAAATTTGTTTATTTTCCAAAATTTCCAACCAAACCCTAATTGAAAAATCCAACTAACAAATTCAATTGTAATTTCAACCTTGTGAAAATAATGCTAACCCTTTTCTTTTATTTTTTTTCTGTTTTGAAAAACTAACAAAAACAATTCATGAAAGGAAAACCCCCCCCTCCAAATTCTATTTCTTTCTCCCTCTTTTATCTTTTCCAAAATTTGTTCATATTGAAAAGCAAACAGCAAAAAAAAAGAGAAGAGCATGGGAAAAAAAAGGGGCAGCCCAATTCTTTTCTCTCTCTCTGGCCCACTCCTTTCTTTTCCTTCCAGCCCACCAAGCCATGTCGCTGTACCTCTTCCTCCTGTCACTGTCACCTGTACGAACATCTAACCAGCCATCCGATCAAGCTCTCCCCCCCTGGATGCCATGCCGTACTGGCATCCCCCCTCCTTAAGTATCCCCCTCTACCCTAGACCCCTAGAAACCCTAGCTAGTTTCCCTTCCATCGCCGCATCCTCTTCCACCTCTCTCTGCTTTTTCCTCTGATGCCTGAACCTGACCGAAACCACCGTAGACCACCTCAAGCGCGAGCTCACCTTCAGACCGCCGTCGCCGTCGCTCCGGTCATCCTCGAGACGATCCAGCCCCGGGAATGGAGCCGTGGTGGCTCCATCTCCCTCCCCGTATCCTCGCCTGGTGCCGGGAGCGCCTGAGGCGCCGTCGTCGACGGCCGCATCTCGCCTCCTGTCGCCGGCTCACTGCACCTCTGCAGCGACGTACCTCCTCGACAGCAGGAACGAGGTGAGCCCTCTGCTCCTTTTCCCTCTCCCTCCCGATTCGTCCGCGCCACACCTTCTGCACCCTGCACCACACGTCCGTCGCGAGCACCCGCCGTCGTGCATCACCGTAGGACGCAGTCGATCGCTGCCCGTCGAACGCGGTAGGTGTTCCGTCAGTTTCGTCACGGAAGCAAGGCCCGCCCCTTTTGTCTGAACTGAAACTTCTCCGTATCTGAATCAAATCAGCAGCAGAGGCATAGTGGTGCTGTTCCTTCAGCGCGTGAACTAGGTCCCGTGTTCGATTCCCTAGCCCGTGGATTAAATCCACACCCTTTTTTTTCCACTGCTCGCTGACAGACCAGCCCCACCCGTCAGCGGCCCACTTTGTCCACGCAAGCGCGCGCGCCACGCTGGCCCCTCTGGCCCACGCAGCAGGGACAGTGGGTATAGAGCAGCTTGGTACAAAATGTTTCTGCGCAATTCCAAAATTACAATTTCATTTTAATTAGCAGAATTAAAACAAAACTTTAAAATTCAATATCTTTTGTTTTATAATTCCAACAAATACAACCTTTGTATGAATTCTGATCCAAATTTCCTAAACTTTCCAAATATCCAATTTGTGTACTGTTTTGAAAACTTCAAATGCATTTAAAATTCAAATTTAAACAATTCAAATGTTAATTTGTAAATTCCATAACTAATTATTTATTAATCCAATAAATGCAACTAAAATATGTTTTCCATGCCATTTTGAACCACCTATTCAAATATAATTTTTGTTTCCTGGTTTGAATAATTTAATTTGCCTAAACACTTTAATCCTTGTTTAATTCAATTAAAATTGATAAAATCATAACTTGCTTAATATAAAATATTTTGAACATGCAAAATATGTTTTCAAACCATCAAAGTGTGAACTTTTCAAATGTGAGCTTGAATTTATGATTTGAACAAATAAAATTCAAATGCTATTCAAACTTGTTCTAAATTCAATTAAAACTTGTTTAATATTGTTAAATTCATAATTAAATAATCCAAAGTCCAATTTCAAAATGTGAAACGTGTAATCCAACTAAAATTTGATAACCTTTTTAAATATCAACTTTGTTATTTGTTTTGCCCACTTTTACTTGATGAAAACAACAACTACTTGTTTAACACCATTAAGTAACAATAATTTCCAAACTTGATAAATGTTTTCTAAAATTGTTAACTATCATTCCAATTGCACTTAATATTGTTATCTTCTTGTTCTTCATCATGCATGCATCATGATAAACCACTTACACATGTTAACTAATTGTAGATCATTGTTTCAACCATAATTCATGGGCTTTTCATATGCAACTCAAATTGCATATGGGTCCATTTAAATCTGTTTATCATGTCAACTAGTTTATTTCTATGCATCCATTAAATTGTCATGCATCCCTATCTTGATCATGCTGGATCTTTTGCCGTAGTAGTAATTGTTGCATCCGGTGTTTGTCCGAGGTTCGTTGCTTCTTCCCGGATAGAACGTTGAGATGATGTGAGCAACGACAAGTTCTGCTACCTTGCGGGATCTCAGGCAAGTATACTCACTTGCTGCCATATGGCTGCCTTTCATCACTTGTTACCGATTCTTTCCGTTGTTCTTTTCTGCTAGCCTTAGTAGTAGTTGTTTCTGTTACGAACCCATCACATGAATCCCTTAACCTTGATATTGCCTCACCTCCATACCTACAGCCATTGCTTGTGCCTGTTCTTATCTAGCATGCTTAGGGTTGCTTTTGCTCGAGCCTGTTGTCGGTTACTTCTTTTACTATCGTGCTATTATTATCTGTTATCGTACCGGGGGCTCGAATGTTAATCAATCAATCCTGTTAATAATAACTTGATGATAAGGCACCGGCAGGAGGCCCTTTGTGGTTTTGAGGCCTGCTAGTGTCGACCCTAATAGGAAAAGGGTCTTGTCTACTGATCCATGATGAGCGCACTACCCGCATGTGGGAAGCGAGTATGGGCGCCCCCCTCAACTGACTCGATTCGCATCTCGTCCAAATCGCCGTACTAGTTCGGGTGTTCCATTTGCTGCATCATATGCAGGTACGAACCCTTGGCGCCAGGGTGGAACTTTCGTAGTCGGCATTTAGGGCGGCGTGGTATTCCAGTGCTATGAGGGTCCTCCTTTTCTTCGGGGGGCTCGATTAGCCGCGCACGCACAGCACGCGGTGCTTTGGGCTTGATGCGAAGAAGGGTTGGTTGTGTAGAGTACCCCGCTTGGTGGGAGGCATCCCATCTGGCGGGTTATTCTTGCGTGTACGGCCAAATTGGTGCAACCCTGCAGGGATAATCTTCTCGAGAAGCCGTGTTTTCCGCGGTTATGGATTACTTGGTGAAAGTACTGGCTAACAAGTACTCAGGACAACTTAAACATAATGATCAAACATGTTACACCCAATGGTTAATAACTTGACTAGTAATAGGTTGATGACACAATAACTTGTTTCACCTTTAATACAACTGTGTGAGTTATCCTCGGATTGCTTCTTTGGATAAGGGGCGAGATCCAGGATGGGTTTGTTTGAAGTTATCTTTCAGTTGGTTACAATACTCGATCTTATCCCCTATCTGTAGTTGGAAGTTGTAGTATCTCTCTGTAGTTGGTTGGTGCAGCCCGCTGCCGCTTATTTGCAATAACCCCTTACTTTCCGTTGATCCCAAAGTATTTGTATCTTGTGATGACTGGCTACGCCGGTATCTTGTGAGTATGGGTTTATCCACTTGCCAGTACTTAACCGTACTGACCCACGAATCTCTTTCGTGGCTGCAAATTCCAAATTGCAGTCAACAGGTTTGAAGTCTGACGACGTTAGCTTGGGAATCCCTCCGGCTTGGCCTGGGCAGGGATTGGACGCCTTCGGTTATCTTCAGGACTCTTAGTCCACTTTGGATCTTGTCCGTAGCCGGACACTTTGTTGTTTCTTCCGCTGTTATTTGGATCTTTGTATTGTATCAGTTGTATCCCTGGCTCGTTTGAGTCATCTTGTATCTATCTGTTCCTGTTGTAATTGTGGATTATTCGTGAACTATTGTAATGTTATCACAAGTGGCAACCTGGAATCGGTTATTATGTGGATTTTGGCGGGAATGCTGAAATCTGCATAGTGCCCGATCACGGGGCGTCACAAATGGTATCAGAGCCTTGGTTCCGATTCCCGAGATTGTTTCGATACGAATGGTTATCGAAGCAACGGGTCCGCAAAGCCTGTAGGTTAACCTAGCTAACGGTCGTTGTTTCTAGAGTGTCGAAAACTATTTCTGCTAAACTATTCTGGAAAAACTCTCAATAGGATTCTTGTTTTTCTCCTTATCCCTATTCTATTTCCCCTCCCAATCTTATTTGTTTTGGAGTCTTCCCCTTGTCTATCTTTCAAAGTGTTAGGATCCCACGTAGGTGGACGTTTTCTGAGCCTTTAACCTAATAGGTTCGATCATCGGAAGATTCCTGGTGGAAGAACATCGTCGTCACTCCGAGCAAGAATCCCTTGTTAGTGGTGTCGAGGAGATCAACTGGAAGCACGAAGAATCGATAGTCGAACTTCTTTCCCCTCCCGGGTTAGCAGGTGGATTGCGAGGGCGCAATCCCTTGTTAGTGGTGTCGTCTGTAACACATGGGGTGTTACCCTAGATAGAAAGTTGGTTGTTGCATTGCATCCCATGCATCCTATGCATTGCATTATGTTTTCAAAACAAATCCAAGTGTCAAACCAAATTAAAACTTTCACACTTGTCCAAAGTTTCCAAATTGAAAATTGCAAACCAAAACAAATCCAATTGTTTTCAATAGTTTGAAGTTGATTTGCTTGTTAATAATCTCTTCCCTCTTGTTGATAACCCTAATGGTAAATTTCCAATTCAACTTAAATTTTAAATCATTTCAATCATAAAGGGCATGATCAAATGGTGGTTTAAAAATCAAATTCTTGCCAACTATTAAATTCAATGATGATTGCAAAATTGCTTGAGATTAATAAATAAAATTTGTTTATTTTCCAAAATTTCCAACCAAACCCTAATTGAAAAATCCAACTAACAAATTCAATTGTAATTTCAACCTTGTGAAAATAATGCTAACCCTTTTCTTTTATTTTTTTCTGTTTTGAAAAACTAACAAAAACAATTCATGAAAGGAAACCCCCCCCCTCCAAATTCTATTTCTTTCTCCCTCTTTTATCTTTTCCAAAATTTGTTCATATTGAAAAGCAAACAGCAAAAAAAAAAGAGAAGAGCATGGGAAAAAAAGGGGCAGCCCAATTCTTTTCTCTCTCTCTGGCCCACTCCTTTCTTTTCCTTCCAGCCCACCAAGCCATGTCGCTGTACCTCTTCCTCCTGTCACTGTCACCTGTACGAACATCTAACCAGCCATCCGATCAAGCTCTCCCCCCTGGATGCCATGCCGTACTGGCATCCCCCCTCCTTAAGTATCCCCCTCTACCCTAGACCCCTAGAAACCCTAGCTAGTTTCCCTTCCATCGCCGCATCCTCTTCCACCTCTCTCTGCTTTTTCCTCTGATGCCTGAACCTGACCGAAACCACCGTAGACCACCTCAAGCGCGAGCTCACCTTCAGACCGCCGTCGCCGTCGCTCCGGTCATCCTCGAGACGATCCAGCCCCGGGAATGGAGCCGTGGTGGCTCCATCTCCCTCCCCGTATCCTCGCCTGGTGCCGGGAGCGCCTGAGGCGCCGTCGTCGACGGCCGCATCTCGCCTCCTGTCGCCGGCTCACTGCACCTCTGCAGCGACGTACCTCCTCGACAGCAGGAACGAGGTGAGCCCTCTGCTCCTTTTCCCTCTCCCTCCCGATTCGTCCGCGCCACACCTTCTGCACCCTGCACCACACGTCCGTCGCGAGCACCCGCCGTCGTGCATCACCGTAGGACGCAGTCGATCGCTGCATGTCGAACGCGGTAGGTGTTCCGTCAGTTTCGTCAGGGAAGCAAGGCCCGCCCCTTTTGTCTGAACTGAAACTTCTCCGTATCTGAATCAAATCAGCAGCAGAGGCATAGTGGTGCTGTTCCTTCAGCGCGTGAACTAGGTCCCGTGTTCGATTCCCTAGCCCGTGGATTAAATCCACACCCTTTTTTTTTCCACTGCTCGCTGACAGACCAGCCCCACCCGTCAGCGGCCCACTTTGGCCACGCAAGCGCGCGCGCCACGCTGGCCCCTCTGGCCCACGCAGCAGGGACAGTGGGTATAGAGCAGCTCGGTACAAAATGTTTCTGCGCAATTCCAAAATTACAATTTCATTTTAATTAGCAGAATTAAAACAAAACTTTAAAATTCAATATCTTTTGTTTTATAATTCCAACAAATACAACCTTTGTATGAATTCTGATCCAAATTTCCTAAACTTTCCAAATATCCAATTTGTGTACTGTTTTGAAAACTTCAAATGCATTTAAAATTCAAATTTAAACAATTCAAATGTTAATTTGTAAATTCCATAACTAATTATTTATTAATCCAAGAAATGCAACTAAAATATGTTTTCCATGCCATTTTGAACCACCTATTCAAATATAATTTTTGTTTCCTGGTTTGAATAATTTAATTTGCCTAAACACTTTAATCCTTGTTTAATTCAATTAAAATTGATAAAATCATAACTTGCTTAATATAAAATATTTTGAACATGCAAAATATGTTTTCAAACCATCAAAGTGTGAACTTTTCAAATGTGAGCTTGAATTTATGATTTGAACAAATAAAATTCAAATGCTATTCAAACTTGTTCTAAATTCAATTAAAACTTGTTTAATATTGTTAAATTCATAATTAAATAATCCAAAGTCCAATTTCAAAATGTGAAACATGTAATCCAACTAAAATTTGATAACCTTTTTAAATATCAACTTTGTTATTTGTTTTGCCCACTTTTACTTGATGAAAACAACAACTACTTGTTTAACACCATTAAGTAACAATAATTTCCAAACTTGATAAATGTTTTCTAAAATTGTTAACTATCATTCCAATTGCACTTAATATTGTTATCTTCTTGTTCTTCATCATGCATGCATCATGATAAACCACTTACACATGTTAACTAATTGTAGATCATTGTTTCAACCATAATTCATGGGCTTTTCATATGCAACTCAAATTGCATATGGGTCCATTTAAATCTGTTTATCATGTCAACTAGTTTATTTCTATGCATCCATTAAATTGTCATGCATCCCTATCTTGATCATGCTGGATCTTTTGCCGTAGTAGTAATTGTTGCATCCGGTGTTTGTCCGAGGTTCGTTGCTTCTTCCCGGATAGAACGTTGAGATGATGTGAGCAACGACAAGTTCTGCTACCTTGCGGGATCTCAGGCAAGTATACTCACTTGCTGCCATATGGCTGCCTTTCATCACTTGTTACCGATTCTTTCCGTTGTTCTTTTCTGCTAGCCTTAGTAGTAGTTGTTTCTGTTACGAACCCATCACATGAATCCCTTAACCTTGATATTGCCTCACCTCCATACCTACAGCCATTGCTTGTGCCTGTTCTTATCTAGCATGCTTAGGGTTGCTTTTGCTCGAGCCTGTTGTCGGTTACTTCTTTTACTATCGTGCTATTATTATCTGTTATCGTACCGGGGGCTCGAATGTTAATCAATCAATCCTGTTAATAATAACTTGATGATAAGGCACCGGCAGGAGGCCCTTTGTGGTTTTGAGGCCTGCTAGTGTCGACCCTAATAGGAAAAGGGTCTTGTCTACTGATCCATGATGAGCGCACTACCCGCATGTGGGAAGCGAGTATGGGCGCCCCCCTCAACTGACTCGATTCGCATCTCGTCCAAATCGCCGTACTAGTTCGGGTGTTCCATTTGCTGCATCATATGCAGGTACGAACCCTTGGCGCCAGGGTGGAACTTTCGTAGTCGGCATTTAGGGCGGCGTGGTCTTCCAGTGCTATGAGGGTCCTCCTTTTCTTCGGGGGGCTCGATTAGCCGCGCACGCACAGCACGCGGTGCTTTGGGCTTGATGCGAAGAAGGGTTGGTTGTGTAGAGTACCCCGCTTGGTGGGAGGCATCCCATCTGGCGGGTTATTCTTGCGTGTACGGCCAAATTGGTGCAACCCTGCAGGGATAATCTTCTCGAGAAGCCGTGTTTTCCGCGGTTATGGATTACTTGGTGAAAGTACTGGCTAACAAGTACTCAGGACAACTTAAACATAATGATCAAACATGTTACACCCAATGGTTAATAACTTGACTAGTAATAGGTTGATGACACAATAACTTGTTTCACCTTTAATACAACTGTGTGAGTTATCCTCGGATTGCTTCTTTGGATAAGGGGCGAGATCCAGGATGGGTTTGTTTGAAGTTATCTTTCAGTTGGTTACAATACTCGATCTTATCCCCTATCTATAGTTGGAAGTTGTAGTATCTCTCTGTAGTTGGTTAGTGCAGCCCGCTGCCGCTTATTTGCAATAACCCCTTACTTTCCGTTGATCCCAAAGTATTTGTATCTTGTGATGACTGGCTACGCCGGTATCTTGTGAGTATGGGTTTATCCACTTGCCAGTACTTAACCGTACTGACCCACGAATCTCTTTCGTGGCTGCAAATTCCAAATTGCAGTCAACAGGTTTGAAGTCTGACGACGTTAGCTTGGGAATCCCTCCGGCTTGGCCTGGGCAGGGATTGGACGCCTTCGGTTATCTTCAGGACTCTTAGTCCACTTTGGATCTTGTCCGTAGCCGGACACTTTGTTGTTTCTTCCGCTGTTATTTGGATCTTTGTATTGTATCAGTTGTATCCCTGGCTCGTTTGAGTCATCTTGTATCTATCTGTTCCTGTTGTAATTGTGGATTATACGTGAACTATTGTAATGTTATCACAAGTGGCAACCTGGAATCGGTTATTATGTGGATTTTGGCGGGAATGCTGAAATCTGCATAGTGCCCGATCACGGGGCGTCACACCTCGTCCGCCTCTTGGTCCCATACGAACTTGTCTGTTTTCTTCAAGAGTCGGTATAGGGGTATCGCTTTTTCTCCGAGCCGAGATATAAACCGGCCTAACTCTGCCACACATCCTGTAAGCTTCTGAACATGTTTCAGCTCTTCCGGCTTTTTCAAGCTCTGGATGGCTTTGATCTTTTCCGGGTTAGCCTCGATCCCCCGCTCAGAAACGATGAAACCGAGTAACTTCCCCGTAGGAACCCCAAACACGCACTTTGTTGGGTTGAGCTTCATCTGGTATCTCCTCAGGTTCTTGAATTTTTCTTTTAGGTCATCAATGAATGTTTCTGCCTTCCTTGTTTCGATCACTACATCATCAACGTAAGCATGGATGTTGCGTCCAATCTGATCATCGAAGCATTTTTGAATACACCGTTGGTATGTTGCACCTGCATTTTTCAGTCCAAAAGTCATAGTTTTGTAGCAAAAGGCCCCAAAAGGGGTTATGAATGACGTTTTCTCCCAATCTTCCTTTTTGAGTTTTATCTGGTGATACCCGGAATAAGCGTCTAGGAAACATAATAGGTCACTTCCCGTGACTGCGTCTATGATCTGATCTATCCTTGGAAGGGAAAATGGATCCTTTGGGCAATGCTTATTGAGACTCGTATAATGTATGCACATTCTCCACTCATTGTTCTTTTTCAACACTAAACCCGGGTTTGCCAACCAGTGCAGGTGAAATACCTCCATGATAAAGCCGGCTGCCAGGAGCCGATCTATCTCTGCCCCTATAGCCTTTCTCCATTCCTCGTTCATTTTTCTCAAACCCTGCTTCACTGGTCGGGACTTGGGATCGACATGCAAGCTATGCTCAGTGAGCTTAGTCGGGATGCCCGGCATGTCTCTAGGTGTCCAAGCGAACACGTCCCGATTCTCGCAAATGAACTTTATGAGTGCCTCTTCCTCCTTATTATCCATGTTGGAACCTATAGCAAACTATTTGGAAGAGTCGCCTTCAACAAAGGCCACCATCTTCGTATCTTGGGCTGCTTTAAACTAAGCCATCTCGTCATCCGTATTCGGTTTTTTCAAAGCTGTTCGATCTTCCGGGTCTACTTGAGACCGGTAATACCTGAGTTCTTCCTTCGCACAAGCTTGTTCTGCAAGTGTCGCGTCTCCCTCATCACACTCTGCGGCCACAACCCTATTCCCATGTATAGTGATGGTCTGTTTAGGACTCGGTATTTTTAGCTGTAGGTATACATAACACGGCCTAGCGATAAATTTGGCGTAAGCCGGCCTTCCGAACAGCGCATGATAAGGACTAGGCAACTTCACCACTTTGAATGTGAGCCACTCTACTCTGTAATTGTCCTTCGATTCTCCAAAAGCAACCTCTAATGTGATTTTTCCCTCAGGGCAGGCCGAATGTCCTGGCACAATTCTGTGGAAAACTATGGAACTTTTCTGCAACTGAGACTCCTTGAGCCCCATTCGTAAAAAGGTTTCCCAGTATAGGATATTGATGCTACTCCCACCATCCATCAAAACTTTCTTCAGTTCGTAGCCATTGACCTGTGGCGCTACCACCAAAGCTAACACACCCGGATGTTCTATTGCTTCCGGGTGATCTCTCCTGCTCCATGTTACCTCTTGATCTGACCATCTCAGGTATCTTGGGACACCCGAGGAAACCGAGTTTACCGCTCTCTTGAGAACCTTTCTCTCCCTTTTGGAGGTTCCCGTGGTGTGAACATGATATTTCCCTAACTGCTTTAGATTAGCTTGAAAGCCACCAGCACCACCCTGGTTGTTATCCGGATTGCCGCCTCCTGCGTTGCCTGCGGGGGGTGGTCCGTTGCCCGGGTTTCCACCCAGACCCGGTCCTCCTCCCTGGCCTGCGCCACGCAGGGCCTTCTGTATCTCCTCGTTTTTCCATCTCTGTAAGTCCACGCATTGCTCCAATGAATGATTAGCCGGCTTGCCATTCCTACTATGACGCGGTCAAGGCATCCTGAAGGCTTCTATGTGGTTAGCCGTCCGTGGTGGTCCTTGATAATTGCCTCCTCCGTTGAAGTTTCCATCTACCCTAGGCATTGGGAACCCGTCTTCGGTATTGGCAACTAACTCGGAGTTTCCCTCGTACGGACGTTTATGCTGGTTGTTTCCGTTACCACCTCCACTGTTACCCGGCGTGGCACTTCATGGTGTCAGTGGAGGCATGCTTGTTGCACGTTAGACTTTCCTTTCTTTTCCTCGATGTCCTCTTCCGTGGTGTCAGTGGAGGCATGCTTGTTGCACGCATCCATCAACTCCCCCATGGTGATTTCCAACACATGTCTACTGGATTTCATGTGCACCAATTTTTGCACCAATGGCGTGTATCTGCATGTCTTTGCCATAGCTTGTATCGCGTCTTTCAGTTGAATATATGTGGAAGAATGAAGTATCTCCATGACCCGACGTACCCAGCTGCGTGCTGATTCTCCTTTTCTTTGGATACACCTGTCCAAGTCGTCGACTGTGTATAGTTTCCTGCAAGTTCCATGAAAATGTTTGATGAAAGCCGATTTTAACTCACTCCACGAACTGATGGATTTTTCAAGCAGATTGTTGAACCATAATTTTGTTGCTCCTTCAGACATCATAAGATACATAAACTTGGCTTGGAGTTTTTCTGAAGCATTGCGAATAGACATAGCCATCTCATAACTGCTCAACCAAGTCTCAGGATCCATGGTTGGTTCATAATTGACAATTTTACCCGGTTCCTTAAATTTATCCGGGTATGGCTCAGCTCTGATGGCGTCTGACAGGCACTTGGGCCCGGCTAAGTTTGTCAGTACGGGTCTTGCGCGTGAAACATGAGATTCGGCGGGCGCTGCAGGGGGTACGCCACCTGCTGGCCCTCGTGTCGCAGACCCGGCCATACGCCTCGCCCGAGAACTGTCGACAATTTCTTGCGCCGCTGAGACCGCGGGAGCCGCTGGCCTGTGAGGAGGAGGCGGCATTTTCTGCTGCTCTGCCCTCCGTCGCGCCGAGTTTGACTGAATATTCCTCGTATTTCCGGGCTGCCGGCTGACATACGGCGTCCCGTGTAAACCGCTCCTGTTATCAGGGTAATTAACCTGCTGAGCCACCGCGGTCTGCAGCATCTTTATAGCTCGTCGGGTCTCAATCGCTTGGGGCGAATCTCCTAGTGGAATACGATCGAGCGCCAGAGTCGCAGCGTACACGTTATCCATGGGATTATTGAAGTGACCCGGTGGGGTGTGAAATCGCGACGGTGGTGGCGCAGCATTGCCTCCAGGGGTCCCGGCGGGTAACGCGGGTAACCCGGCTGGTACGTCGGCCGGTTGTCCCCCGAGCATCGCTCCTTGATACCCGGTTCCCTGATTCACAGTCGGGATTGGCTGATCTTGGGGTGTAATAAACAACGTAGCCGGCTGTAGATTCCCCCTGCCGCCGGTAGCCTCGTCTGATGCCTCTGATTATATATACTAGTTGTTTGAGCCTGAATACGATCCTCCAATTCTTCCAATTCACGCTGGCGTGCGGCCATCCCTTGTCTCTCAGCTTCTACTTCCCTGCTTTGTTGTTCCAACGCCCGGCGAGCCACATCCAGGTCTCTGGCACGCTCCGCTGCGTTTCCTGGCGTTATCACTGTTGCCAACACAGTGGGATCCAAAATCAGGTTATTGCTGAACAGAGCCGGGTTTTGTGGGTGTGAAGTTCCTGCCCCTGCTGTTCTGTTCGCCATGAATCCGAACGTGTTTCTAAGATGGGCATTTTCCCCTGTCTCGCTGGTAACCGATGCCGGTTCACCATCAACCCGTGCTATAACCGGGTTTCCGTTAGCCGGCGTTCGTTGCTAGGCCAGCGCTTGCGCTGCACCAGTCACGGCTACCGACACATCACCCTGATTAAGATTAATTGCAAGGGCTGTATAGACCGCGACTCGGCGCGCAATGCCTGGTGAAGACTCGCATTCTTCCTCTTCGCCGATATCTTCTTCATACCGATCTTCGAGCAGATGTAAGATAGATTTGGTATCGTCTTCTCCAATAACCCGGCCACACGGGGTCCACACCGGCTCCTCCAGCTGTTCCCTCTTCGTGGTGGGTTCCTTCTCCGGCTCTGCTGTCCCGACCGACTCTTTCCCGTCCGATTGAACACAGGTATCGTCCCCTGACACAGAATCATACTCATTATGGTCAGAAGCAAAATCAGACACACGTACCATACCGACGAAGAAGTTGACTCGGCCGACCGTGATAACAGATCCGGTTTCTAGCTGATCCGACTCTGGCCCCCAGCCAAAGTCGTCTACGATCTTCTCTCCTTCGGGGTTGGTGACGATCTCGCCGATGACGAGGTTCTTCATGCTTTCCCAAGCTTCTCCCATGACGTAAACACCTTTGGACGTAGGCCCCACAGTAGGCGCCAACTGTCGCGGGATATTCACGGCAGACGTTACCAGGGGTAACTTAGAATGGGGCGAATCAACTCTGGTGTTTGGGAGAGAGTTTAGCCCTGAGGAAATCATATCAACTAGTAATCTAGGGTTCCTGGCTGCAATGTCGCCGAAACTCCAATCTAGGGTAACAAACTCGTATCTTTCTCTTTTTCTTGAACTCAAAAGCGTTGTCCTTTTGCCCTAGAAGCCGGTTTATATAACACCCGGCTTTCTGGCTTTCCATACAAGGTACATCCAGAATCCTACCCGGAACCCACACATAACCCTAAGTTCCCTAATGTGACCCCCAAGGCACGAATTACAAGATCCGCGCTGCCTTTTAGGTCTTCTAGAACTTCCTTTCTCTTGGGCCGGGTCTCGTACAATCTCCCCCTGGTTGGGTCTCGCCCAGGCATGGGCCTACCAGGTTATCATCCCCCCAACAGAAACAATGAAAGTTCAGATAGATCACAAGACCCCACTCAAGAACATACCACCCATTTCCTGGAGTGCTAGGGGGCTACTCCCATCGTGATCATACAAAAGTAAAGGCGCAACAATCGAATATTGAGGATTTCGGAAAATACTTCGATTAAGAAGCACAAAATACGGGAACACATCCCAAGGTTCGTTACATAGGCGAACAAAAAGAAACAAAAACTATCCTAAGGAGCAGCTGAACTGGTTCCACTTGCGGAAGACTGTCCCTTGCGACTAGCGCGGGGGAGCACCTCGGAGAGCATCTTCGCGAGGACTTCAGCACGATCACCAAAAGAACGGAGCACTACCTTTTTGCCAAGGACGTCGTAGGGAACGCTCGAATACACCTTCTCCAGGTCATCCGAGACTCCATGCGCGAGGGAAAATTGGATAGCCATCTTGGCCCCGCACTCGGACTGATCGACTGAGTACTCCTGGAGAAGATTTTCATCATCCAGGAACACCTTCAGGAGGCCGCCCAGCGTATGCGGTATCGCTACATCCACCAGTAAGCGCTCGTGGAATCGCGCAACACTCGGGTGGCATCACCAACGAGGGAGCAGATTCTACTCGCGTGTTCCTGGAGCTGGGTGCAAGAGTCCGTGAGGGCGTCCAGTCGCTGGCTCCCATGCAGCTCCAGTCCAAACCCAAGGGCATCTACAACAAATATAGCATAAATTTCCAAGACAACAAAATAAGTTCAAATTGCAACAGAAGAATTGCTAAACGTAGCTTACCCGCAAGCTTCTGAGCCAAGGGGCGGACGAGGCCGACAAGATCACTGTCATGCTTGGCACCCGCCTCCTCCAATTGCTTTAGCGCCCCTTGAGCCTCGACGAACTTCCCCTCAAGATCGGCTGAATGTTTGCGAGTGGATTCCAACTCCTTTCGGGAGGATTCCAACTCCGCCTCAAGGGTTTTCACCCGAGGGACGGCTTTAACCTTTTCAGTCTTCAGGCGGGTGTCTTTGTCTGTAGTACAAAGTATATGGCTGGAGCAACATTCACAATCAAGAGAAACAGTAAAAGACACGATACATGAAAAAACTCACCCTGAAGGGAACTACCGTCCTCGACGAGCCAGTCGCGATCTACCCGAAGGGAAACACAATCAGCTTCAGTCGAAAGCACTCGACGACCAATAGCAGCGAGGGAATCAAGGGGAGTCTGCAAAAAATCAAGGCAAAAAGTTAAGTCGAAGAGAAGTCACTTGAGGCTATACACGACTATACACAGTCGAGTATAGCCTCGGGGGCTACTCCCATCGGGAGCAGTGCCATGCACCCGATAACAATCAAGAAAAACGAAGAGGGAAAGACTTCAACTTGAGTCCGTGGCTAGCCGCAAGAAATTAACCACGGCCTCGGGGGCTACTCCCATAGGGAGCACTGTCGTGCACCTGATAGAAATTACGAACAAACGAAGCAAAGATATGGGAAAATAGAATAACTTACTTGGCCCTGGGCAGTGGACAGAGGATCCGCCGAGCTGCCAGAAACCTCCTTGTTTGCAGAAGCTCCACCCGCGAAACCAGGCAGCCCGTAGTCAGGAGTTGCGGCTGCCCTTACTGGACTTGGAGACCTCTGGGCGGCCTCTGCGGCTGTAACTTCACCCACGACAGCTTCTTTCCTCTTTACAGAGGGAATCGAAGAAGCGTACCGGCCAGGGCTAATGGTCGTGAGGCTGCTGTTGAAGAAAAGTTCAGACGAAGACCCAGAACAAGAAAAAGATTTGCAACTAAGGAACAACGCGAAGGAAAACTTACTCATCCTCATCATCATCGTCCAGAATGTCCACATTCCAGGCAGTGGGAACCTTCGATCTGCGGCCTAAAGGAGGAAGCACATTGAGGAGAGGCACCTGAAGAGGTTCGGTCGCCTTGGTGGACTCGTCACCCAAAAAACTACCCTTGGAAGTGACTTCGTCTTCATCAGGCTTACGGCGCTTGCGGCGCTGGAGCTGCTCGCTATCCGATTCCTCCTTGTTGTCCATATACTCGTGCTCAGAGCTCGAGTCAGCCTTCGCGACGCTAGTCTCGAGAGGAGCTTCGACATTACTCGCCAGAAGATCTGATGCCTCTTCCGCGGTAATGGGCAGGTAGCACGTCACTGCATTCAAGCTCTATGGAGATAGAAAAGGAAGAGAAGAAAAGATTCTCAATCGAAGAAAATTCAGAATAGAAAAAAATAAAAGAAGAGCAATAAGAAACTCACCTCAGCTGCGGGAGGTTTCGAAGCCTCGAATGGCTCGAGAGAACAGGCCGGGAAGGCCTCTCCTTTCTTTAGCATGGTGATGGCCGCGATCTTTTTCTCAAACTAAGCATTCGAGAGAATGTCTTCGCAGACGCGGCTCGGGTCTTGAGTGCCCTGGTATTCCCACATGGCGACGGCCTCTCCTCAAGAGGCTGGATCGTCCGCCGAAGGAACACACTTGCTAAGTGTATCCCATTCAACGGAACCCCCATCGCCTTGTCGCGGAAGCTCGCCACCTTCGCGAGTAAGGGAGAGATGATCTTGTTGTCTTCAGTGGTGAGCTTGTGCGCCCAGAATTTCCTCTGCTTCAGAATGCCGAATGGGTGGAACTCAGGAGCTCCAGCCGCGGTATTGTCGATGGTGTAGAACCACTTCTTTCGCCATCCTTGCGCTGAGTCGACGAAATACATCTCCATGTAAGGGATGTCCGTCCTCGCCTGGATCCTGAAGCCCCGGTGCACAGCGGCTCTCCCAGCTTCTCGCCTGGTCGCGACTTCTCCCGGAAGATTCGCACCTTGAAAAGGGCCCTCCAGAGGGCCTAGTGCGGGCGAATGCCCAGAAAGCACTCGCAAAGCACGGTAAAGCACCAGAGAGCTCCAATGTGCTGAATCGCGTTTGGAGGCAGGTCGTGCAGCTGTATGCCATAGACATATAGCAGCCCGAGAAGAAAAGGATGGAGAGGGAGAGAAAGACCACGCGAGACGTGTTCAGCAAAGAACACGCGCTTGTTCATGTGAGGATTGGGTACCTCTTCCTTCTTGGAAAAGCGTACGCGCTTGTCGGACTCAGGTGGGAGCAGCCCTTCCCGCTGCATCTCGGTGATTCTCTTCCTGGTGGTGTTGGCGGTGCGCCAATCGCCCGTTTTCATGGCGGGCGGCACAGAAGCATCTCCAGATTCCTTCGAGGATGATGCGGCGGCACTACGCTTCTTTCCTCCAGCCATTGGAGCTCTCTGGTGCTTGCAGAACAGGAGGTGTGCGCGAGGAGGAGGAAGATGAGCAAATGGCCGGGAGATTTACCCATCTCCTAAGGGCTACTATTTATACACAGGCTGGGATAATCCAGACCGTGGATCTGGCAACGTGCACACGTGAAGTGGAAACGAGGCGACGGTGAACAGTTACTCTGGCATGATCTTTACATAAGATCGTGCGCATTTACAGTGCGTGGTTCGCGAAAAAACAGGATGCGACCTATCGTTTCCGGTCAAAAAACTGACAAGGTGGGCCAGCGTGCTCTGCTTCACTCCGTCACGTCCCATCGGAAGGAGTCAGAACAGACAGGTGCGCAGTGACATCACTGCATACCACATCAAAACGCGAAAACTATTTCGCATAAGTTCCCTAACACGAAATTTCTTTCGTATGGGCATATTAAGACGCGAAAACTCTTTCGCATAAATTCCCTAACACGAAATTTCTTTCGTATGGGCATATCAAGACGCGAAAACTCTTTCGCATATGTTCCCCAACACAAAATTTCTTTAGTATATGCATATCAAGGCGCGAACATCTCTTTCGCATAACCCCCAGACACGAAAACTCTTTCGTACAGACAGACCAAAGACAAAACTATGGCCAACACAAAAATCTCTGTTGCATGAATACAATAAACAAAAAGAAAGTCTCTCCAATCGAAGATTCTCGAAGAGATGATCAAAAGTAAAACCTCGAGTATGCAGCTCCTGCTACTCTATCACACGATGTATTTACACATCTCTATCCTAGATCATTCAGCCGACTAGGAACGTCCGGATGCCGTATTCCTTCGAGTACGAAGGTAAGACCCAAAAATCTCTCTTATGGGCCCGGAATCGCACTCAAGTTGCGTCCTCCGGTAAAATTCCGTGTCAATAACACGAAGAAAAATCTTAGCGGACGCGCCAGGTACCCCTATAGGTTAAGTTCGACTGGGTAAGACCTCCACGGCCCAGTCGCAACGATCTCCTTGCCGGATTCGAGTCGGAGGTCTCGAGTCTGTGTAGGACAGAACTGCTTTTGCCCTAGATGCAATTAATTGGCCGTGAGCTTTCTGGGGAGCCAAGCAACTGAGCCACATCCTTCTGGGAAAACAGCCGGAACACAGGCACATTTATCGCTCAATGCCCGAGTACAAAAGCGTATCGCCCACAGGGTATGTGCCCTCCAAAGTCAAGTGACTGAGACGATCAATAGAGAAAAATAAGGACGAACTTTGAGTGTCTACCCTACAGATTCTCAGTCGAGTAAACACTCGGGGGCTACTGACGTGGGGATGAATCCTGGACCTATCGGGTGAGGCTACCCGGTCCAAGGCCCAATACCTAAGCCCAAAGGGAGATGCCATCGACGGTTCTAGAAGTCCCAATTGAAGCCCACCAGCAAAGCCTTGCGGGACAAGAAGGAAACTTGTAACCTACCTAAAGTTAGGGTTTGTAACCCCCCCGGGTACGGTTTGAGACCTGGCCACCTATATAAGGCCAGGAGAACTACCAGGAGAGGGGCCAACGAATACTGCACCACCAAAGCCTTGAGATCAAGACCATACTCTCGACTCGAGCACCCCCCACTGTAACCGATCTATTGATAATACAGATCGACATAAGCAAGAGTAAGGGTTTTACCTCTACGAGGGCCCCGGACCTGGGTAAATCGTGCCCCCTGTTAGCCAATGATCGTCACCAGCACCTACACGTTATCCTAATCGAAACCCAATCGGTTCACCCGAGGGACTTGTTGAGATGACTATTCGACCCCCGTCCCGGCAGGGTGCCGAAACAGAGATTATTGTCCCCCGAAACTTGTTAGTGGCGGCGGCGAAGCTACGAATGTTTTTGGTTGAAAAGGCCGATTCTTCTATGGTTTATGCATCGGGGAGTATATATGAGAAAAAGGGCGATGGCGGTGGGCGCCCGAGGGGGCCACACCACCCCCTGGCGCGGCCAGGGGCAAGCCCACGTGGAGGCATGGTATGGGGGCTCCAGGGCCCCCCTCTAGGTCTTCTTTGGACTTCTGGACGTGTCGAGAATTCTAAGACTTCTGGCTTTTGAATCATCCAATTCCGAGAATATTTCCAGAACAACTTTTCTGAAACTAAAAACAGCAGAAAACAGGGAAATGGCTCTGTGGCATCTTGTCAATAGGTTAGTCCCGGGAAATCGATAAAAATGACATGAAGTGTAGGGAAAACATGTAGCATATGGAATAAAAACAACAGGGAACATCAGAAATTAAGGATACGTTTATGACGTATCAACATCCCCAAGCTTAGTTCCTACTCGTCCTCGAGTAGGTAAACGATAAAAAACACATAATTTATGAGGTGACATGCTACCAACAGAAACTTGATCATCATAGTAATGTAAAGCATGTAAACTAGGATCAAATGAATAAAGGCTATGGTTTATAGTTGATATCAAAAAATAATATATAAACCATTAGGAATAACAAAGTAAAACCTTTCAACGAATCAATACTAAAAAACAATCCATTGTGCAAAGTTTATTAAAGATGATTTAAGCTTCAAGAACAACAATATAATCATCCAACGCATCAAACTCTCACAACAACCCCTGTTAGGATCAAGTCAAGTGACAACAGTATGCACGTAGGAAAACCATTCAATTAATTGTGCACTCAAAACAAGCAAGTGTTCTGTATTGGTTCCTAGCACCAGAATGTTATGGCTAAAAGAACATTATGGGGGGTTTGGACAATGGAACTAGTGGGGGTGCCTTCAACTTGCTTGCTCACGAATACCTAGATTTCTTTTGAGGAGGCTCATCATTGGAATATACAAGCCAAGTTCTATAATGTAAGTTCCCCACATAGTTATGTAAGTCATAATATGAAAACTCTCTCCAAACTGAAGTAATGATGCCAACCAAGAACAAGTGTGGAATAAATGATAGTAGTGCTACCCTATCTCTCTTTATTATCTCTCTTTTGCCTTTTCTTGTCTTTTTCTCCTTTTTTGTTATTTATAACCTAACTGGTAGGGGCAACACTCTATTTTACAATGAATCATCACACTTATAGTACTCATAACTCAAACTGAAATATCTCTGCTGTAAACAAAACTAAATGCTCCTGCCAGTGTAGCAGTATGCAAAATACTAATGAAGCATGACAAGTAACATAATGATGATGGATGTTGTACGGCAATATATCTCGGAATGGCTATGGAAATGCCATGGTAGGTAGGTATGGTGGCTGTTTTGAGGAAGATAAATTTTGGCTTATGTGTAGAAGAACAAACTTCTCCCACGGGGTTTGGATGCACTGGCGAAGTTTGCACCAACTCTCAATGTGAGAATGAGCAATGCACAGTACCGGAGAGGCTAGCAAATATCGATGGTGGAAGTGCCAGAAAACCGCAACATAGAACTCACAAGTTAAAGCATTCCAAATAAATTCATGATCTCACAAGGCATAATGAAAATCACTCCAAGAGGGTCCATGGCAGTGACAAGTCACTATTGGCTACCCCGACTGTAGCGCATAAAAAAAGCTATCACGATTGCTATCAGCAAAGGAAGTCATATACCATCATCTTATCAACTGGTTATTTGAGTGTGGCACAGTTTCAAGCATTTCGACCAACCATTAATTGTTTTTACTTTACTAAACCAGCAAGTTTACCATTAAGAATATTAGTATATCAAAACAACAACAAATAATCAAGTGAAACAGTTTAGTGATCTACAAGAATATGCAAACTTTTTCGTTATACTATCTACCACATGTAGCATTTTCTATTTCCTTCAAACACCATACAAAATATGTTTTAACGAAAACTCTCTAAATGATACAGCAAGAAAGCATGAAAGTACTCACATAACTCTACTAAAACTAATAGCTCTGAGTAAGAGATGTATGAAAACAAGGGCTAAACGGAGTACTAGCAAAAAGTGAACACTCACAGAACAATAAGAATGAAAACTAGAGTGTTCTAAACAATGAAAACGGAGCGCGTCTCTCTCCTAGACAAGTATGATAGGTTCCAGTGATATTAATGTAGCAAGTAAAACAAAAGAAAAATTAACTAAAAATAAATGACGCTCCAAGTAAATTTCATATGATGTGACCGAATAAAAATATAGTTTCACGAGAAGTGACCTGACAGATAGTTGATGAAGAAGGGGATGCCTTGGGCATCCCCAAGCTTAGATGCTTGCGTATTCTAAAAATATGCTTGGATGAACCACGGGGCATCCCCAAGCTTTGACCTCACACTCTTCTTGAACACATATATCACCTCTTCTCTTGACCCTTGAAAACTTCCTTCACACCATACTCAAACAGTAATTCGCATTAGAGGGTTAGTGCAATAATAAAAATATCCACGGGTTCTATATGGCACAAGTGGTATTGACACTTTTAAGAATTATCTACAGCGACTAATTTTTTGTGAAGCAAAGAAATCCAATTGACATCGCAAAAGAGCAAATGCAAGAAAAAATGGCAGAATCTGTCAAAACCAGAACAACCTGTAAAGACGAATTTTTTTGAGGAACTTACGTTGCTCAAATCGACAAACTTAAAGGACAAAAAAGTTGTGGAATTATCCTAGAAATAAGCACAAGAAATTTCAGTTCATTTTGATTTTTCTGTGAATTATACGATTTTTTACGATGGACAGAAGAAATCTGTTTCATGCATAGATATCCGAAAACCAACTCCAACTCTCGTAAAAAACCTTACTTGGCACAACTAATACATGAAAATAAAGATAAAAAGGAGTTGATACATAAATATACATCCCCTTGACTCAAATAAAACATAGAAAAACAAAGAAAAAAATAAAAACATGGGTTTTCTCCCAAGAAGTGCTTTTCTTTAAAGCCTTTTAGCTAGGCATGATAATTTAAGAAGATGCTCACATGAGAAATATGAATTGAAGCAAACGAGAGCATCAAGAAGAAAATCTGAAACAAATTTAATTCTAACCCACTTCCTATGAAAAAGAATCTTATATAAGAACAATTTCATAAAACACAAAGTGGGTAGCATAGGAACACAAAAAAAGTTCAACTTCAGAAATTTCAACATAAAGAGGGGAAAATTGATATTTTTTTAGATGCATAGGACTATGCTTTCCTCTCTCATAATAAGTTTAAGTAGCATCATGAATGAAATTAACAATATAACTATCACACGAAACATTCTTATCACGAGCCACATGCATAAAAGAATTATTACTCTCCACATAAGCATAGTGATTCTTATTAATAGCAGTGGGAGAAAATTCAACAAAATAGCTATCATTATAATTCTCATCACCATAATCATCAAATATAGGAGGCATATTCTAATCATAATAATTTTTTCCTCAATAGTAGGTGTACTAAAAATAACACATTCATCATAATTATCATATATTGGAGGCAAAGTAACATGAAAGAAAATTTCCTCCTCAAAACTTGGGGGACTAAAAATGTCATATTCATCAAAACTAGTTTCCCCAAGCTTAGACTTTTCCATAGCATTAGAAATAATAGTGTTCAAAGAATTCATACTAATAACATTGCAACTAGCATGCAAATAAAGCTCCATAGGTTTTTGTAATTTTCTCTTCAAACACTTCATGTCCTAACTCAAGATAAAGATTATAAAGTTCTCTCATATTTTTGTTGTTATCCATTAAGACTAACTAGTAAAAATAAAAACAAGGAACAAGTAAAAAAAATAAGCCTAGCTAGTGAAAACAAGAAACAAAAAGATATAATTGCAGAATCTAAAGGAAATAACTTCGAGCACTCACATAGGATGTGAGAACCTTTTACCTTACCTCCCCAGCAACGGCGCTAGAAAAGAGCTCGATGTCTACGCACACTTCTATTCTTGTAGACAGTGTTGGGCCTCCAAGTGCAGAGGTTTGTAGAACAACAACAAGTTTCCCTTAAGTGGATTACCCAAGGTTTATCGAACTCAGTGAGGAAGAGGTCAGAGGTATCCCTCTCAAACAACCCTGCAATTACGATACAAGAAGTCTCTTGTGTCCCCAACACACCTAATACAATTGTCAGTTGTATAGGTGCACTAGTTCAACGAAGAGATAGAAAAATACAAGTTGTATGGATGATTATAAGTGATAATAGCAATCTGAAATAAAAATGGCAGCAAGCAAACATGTAGCAGAACTAATTGTAAACGGTGTATCAATGCTTAAAAACAAGGCCTGATATGTCTCTGATACGTCCATTTTGCATCACTATTTTATATCATAATTTTCTGTTATTCATCGATATTTTTCATGTTATGATGCATCACTTATGTTATTTTATCTTATTTTGCATGTTTTATAATTTTAGAGAATAAACACCGGGACCAGGAATCTGATGGAAAAAGCACCGTCGGGATACCGTATTTCAGAAGATCGGAAGAAGAAGTGGGACACCGGGGGTGTCCTAAAATTTCAGAGGAAGAACACAGACAGAAGGAGAGCCAGAGGGGGCCCACCATGGGCCCACACCATGGGGTGGTGCGGCCCCCCTTGGCCACGCCACCTATAGGTGTGGCCACTCTGGCCCACCTGTGGGGGATATTTTTGGCGTGCCTGTCCCCGAGGAAACCTTAAGCCTCATTCCATCGTCGAAGAATTATTCCGCCGCCGCCTCGGGGCGGAAAACACCCGAGAGAGAAAGCTCTCTGGCTGGGAGAAATCTGCCGGGGAAATTCTTCGGAGAAGGGAAATCACCGACATCTTCACCGTCATCACTCCGGGCATCATCAAGATCGTCATCATCATTGTCATCACCACCAGCACCATCACCCTCATCATCCACCTTTATACCGCTGTAACAATTAGGGACCTCTATCGTTGTTTTGCATTAGATCTCTCTCCCGGTGTGGATTACTTGTTAGTAGTTGATGCTTGTGAGATTTATCGGTGTTTGCACTTTATGACCAGATTGTTATCATCCATTATATCACCTCTGATCATGATCCATATGATGTCTTTTGAGTAGTTCGTTTTGTTCTTGAGTACATGGGAGAAGTCAAGTTGTTAGTAGTGAAGTAGTGTTGAGTAATATTTAATGTTTGATATTTAAGTTGTGGTGTTATTCTTCTAGTGGTGTCATGTGAACGTCGAATACATGATACTTCACCATTTGTGGGCCTAGGGTAATGCATCGTGTATTTGGCTACTAATTGTGGGTTTGCGGGAGTGACAGAAACCTAAACCCCCTTTAGGAAACCATTGTACGAGGGAGCGTAGGATCCCGAAGTTTAAAGCTGTGGTTAGATTTATTTCTTAATTATTTTCTTGAAGTTGCGGATGCTTGCAAGGGGTATAATCACAAGTATGTATTAGTCTTGGATGGGACGGTACATTAGCATAGATTCACCCACACAACACTTATCCAGACACCTAAAATTATTCAGCTGCATGGAACAAAAGCACTTAAGGGAAACCTCCCGTGTGTCCTCGAGAACGTTTGTTAATCATAAGTAAACTCACCAGCTTGTCCTTTCCTGAAGAAAGGATTAAGCCACTTGCTGCAATTATTATTACTACATTTTATTTACTCGCACTTTATTTATCTGCAATATCAAAACCCCTATAAATCTATTTTCTAGTATTTACAGTTATTCCTTCATTGAAACTGATTGTCAACAACCCCTATACTTGTGGGTCATCAAGACAATTTTTTGGCGCCGTTGCCGGGGAGTGAAGCGCTATTGGGAAGTGGAATTGATAAAGGAAGCTTCTGTTGTAAGTGATGTTTTTATTACTGTCTACTTCTTTATTACACTATGTTTGGAACTCCTTTTGAGTCCTTATTTGCGGGCACTGCTATCACTGCTAGGGTAGTAAGTGACCCACCTCCTGATGATTTGGATCCTTATAAAATACCTATAAAGATTGTT